>NW_026845477.1:288567013-288614290 GCF_025583915.1 Anolis sagrei ordinatus | reverse complement strand
GAAGCATTTCTTTGAAAATGGGGAATGCAATACAAAACTATAGCCCTATATTAAGTCTGCAGCTATTTTTTTTTCTTTCCAATTTGATTTGATTTCCCTTTACCTGCTTAACATCAATTACCCAATTTAGAACTTCTGGAATTGGTAAGGCTTAGCTAACGGATAAGGATAATGGGAGCTGCAGTTCCAGGGAGTGTTAGGTTGCTTGTTTCTGTACTGTAGATGGTAAACTTTTACCATTACTTTTTAAGGATGTAAGGCAGGAAGAATAAACACAGCTGGTGGGATTGGCACTGGCAATATTACCACAGAGGAACTTGGTCAGGGAGCAGCAAAAGCCTGGCTGTGCAAAAGCTTGAACCAGGCAAGCAATGCATGCAAAAGGAAGAAAAGGCCCGCCCACTTCCCCCTCGCCACTACAACTAGCCTGTACTCACCCCCTTTGTATTCATTGATGGCATCTCCCAAGGCATCAATTGACTCAATATCCAGGTTATTTGTAGGTTCATCCTGGGGACAAGGGAGTCAAAAAGAAGGCCACATTTACTCCAAGAAGAAAATAACGTATCCCCCCGCCCACCATCGTTCTGTTCTGTTACAAGGACACAGTATGGAGGTGGCACATGGATCCTGTCATAACAAACTGGATAACAGTAGGCAATGAGTCCTTCATTCAATCACTAAGACTCAATAAATTGATGTGGATTTAGACCACCATTTCTCAGCCTGGAGGTCATGAGAGGTTTTCAGAGGAGTCCCCAAAGACATATATTTCTGATGGTCTTAGGAACCCCTTTGGCAGAGAAGGCTGAGGATCTCTCCGCCTGTTCTTCTCTTCCTTTTTGGAAACAGAGGGTGAATCCTCCCACCAAAAGCCCTCCTCCGCTGTAATTGGCCAGCCTCTCAGGCAAGGGGAGAGCTGTTTCTGAGACTCCAAGCGGGGAGGGGAGAGCAGGTGTGCTCAGTGCATGGCAGTGTAGTGCACATGCCCGAGCGAGGAAGACCATGCGAGGCTGGAGAGAGACTCATGCCAGTGAATCCCTTCAAGGCATAGGGGTTCTGTGTGGGAAGTTTGGCCCAATTCTATTGTTGCTGGAGTTCAGAATGCTCTTTGATTGTAGGTGAACTATAAATCCCAGCAACTACAACTCTCAAATGTCAGGGTCTATTATCCCTATACGCCACCAGTGTTCACATTTGGGCATATTGGGTATTCTGGTCAAGTTTGGTCCAGATCCATCATTGTTTGAGTCCACAGTGCTCTCTGGATGTAGGTGAACTACAACTCCAAAACTAAAGGTCAATGTCCACCAAACCCTTCCAATATTTTCTATTGGTCATGGGAGTTCTGTGTGCCAAGTTTGGTTCAATTCCATCGTTGGTGGAGTGCAGAATGCTCTTTGATTGTAGGTTAACTATAAATCCCAGCAACTACAATCCCAAATGACAAAATCAACCCCACCAGTATTCAAATCTGGGCAGATCGGGTATTCGTGCCAAATTTGGTCTAGTGAATGAAATACATCCAGCAAATCAGATACATTACAATTCATAACAGTAGCAAAATTCCAGTTATGAAGTAGCAATGAAAATAATGTTATGGTTGGGGGTCAGCACAACATGAGGAACTGTATTAAGGGGTTGCAGCATTACGAAGGTTGAGAAACACTGATTTAGACTGATGACAGCACTATAAGATGGGGTACCAGTAAATGGCCAGCAAAAGGGAGAAAATGAAACATCAAGATAGAAGCTGCCTCAAGAATAATTAATCCTTTTGGTTCTGTGTTCTTTGAAAAGGTAAATGGCCAAAAGCTGGGGAAGGAGAGGCAGAGGAGCAGCCTTTCTATGATTCCTCTGCATTATTGGTGAAGAGTGTGAGCAGGACAGATGTGATATTCTTCTGGACAGCCCTGTGCCACACGTAACTGCTTCATTACGGATGGAAGCAAAAGGGAAGAAGCTTCAAGAGCCCATCCAATAGTTGGAGTTGATTGGTTCGAGACCATAGCACAGGTCTCCTGGTGTAGAATACAGTGAAAGTGTCTCATGACCTAAACTGATAGGGAACTGATTCAACAGCACACCAAGGATGCCCAAGTGTGCTCTTCCAGATGTTCCTGAGAGTGGGACTCCATGTGCTCCTCATCAGTTGCTGTGTTGGTTAGGACTGCTGGAAACAGAACATTAGGAACATCTGGAAGGCCAGGATTCCCACCTCTAATAACCAGATATTGAGACTCACCAAAATGAGCACGTCCGGTTCTCTGCAAGCTAGTTCAGCAAATACCACACGGGCTTTCTGCCCCCCTATGGAAGAAAGGAAACAAACAAATAATTAAAGAACTAGGTGAGATCATTTCCAGAAGCATTCTCTCCTGACATTTCGCCTGCATCTATGGCAGGCACCCTCAGAGGTTGTGAAATCTGTTGGAAACTAGGAAAATGGAGTATATATATCTGTGGAATGTCCAAGTTGGGAGAAAGAACTCTTTCTGTTGGGGCGAGGAGTGAATGTTTTAATTGGCCACCTTGATTAGCATTTAATGGCCAAGGTGTGACTTCTTATTGCCTGGAGGAATCCTTTGTTGACAGGTGGTTAGCTGTCCCTGATTGTTTCTTGTCTGGAGTTCCCCTGTTTTTGGGTGTTGTTCTTTATTTACTGTTATGATTTTAGAGTTTTTTAATACTGGTAGCAGATTTTGTTCATTTTCATGGTTTCTTCCTTTCTGTTGAAATTGTCCACATGCTTGTGGATTTCAATGGATTCTCTGTGTAGTCTGACATGGTGGTTGTGAGAGTGGTCCAGCATTTCTGTGTTCTCAAATAATATGCTGTGTCCAGGTTGGTTCATCAGGTGCTCTGCTATGGCTGACATCTCTGGTTGAAGTAGTCTGCAATGCCTTTCATGTTCCTTGATTCGTGTTTGGGCAATGCTGCGTTTGGTGGTCCCTATGTAGACTTGTCCACAGCTGCATGGTACACGGTAGACTCCTGCAGAAGTGAGAGGATCCCTCTTGTCCTTTGCTGAATGTAGCATTTGTTGGATTTTCTTGGTGGGTCTGTAGATAGTTTGTATGTTGTGTTTCCTCATCAGCTTCCCTATTCAGCAAAGGACAAGAGGGATCTTCTCACTTCTGCAGGAGTCTACTGTATACCATGCAGCTGTGGACAAGTCTACATAGGACCACCAAATGCAGCATTGCCCAAACACGAATCAAGGAACATGAAAGGCACTGCAGACAACTTCAACCAGAGAAGTCAGCCATAGCAGAGCACCTGATGAACCAACCTGGACACAGCATATTATTTGAGAACACAGAAATGCTGGACCACTCTCACAACCACTATGCCAGACTACACAGGGAAGCCATTGAAATCCACAAGCATGTGGACAATTTCAACAGAAAGGAGGAAACCATGAAAAGGAACAAAATCTGGCTACCAGTATTAAAAAACTCTAAAATTAGAACAGCACAACAACAGAGAGGAAACAAACAAGGACATCTAATCACCTCAACAAAAGATTGTCCCAGGTACTGCCAGGCTATCAAATGCTAATCAAGGTGATCAGTTGAAACATTCACACCTGGCTCCAGGAGACAAGAGTCCTTTGTCCCACCCTGGTCATTCCAAAGATATATAAACCCTTTTTCCTAGTTCCAACAGACCTCACTACCTCTGAGGATACTTGCCATAGATGCAGGCGAAACGTCAGGAGAAAATGCCTTTAGAACATGGCCATATAGCCCGAAAAAACCTACAACAACCCAGTGATTCCGGCCATGAATGCCTTCGACAATACATGCAGATATTAATCAGTCTCCACAGATAGAATTAGGGATTTGGGTACGGCATGCTATTTTGTCTACCTTGGACACCAAAACGTCTTGAGCCTTTATGTAAGCCTAACCTCCCCATAGGGCCTCCCCTCTTCCGTTCCCCGACAGACAACCTCTTCCACCTCTTCCTCACTCCCTAGTTTGAGTACCAGAGAGTTTGCAGATCTGGATGGTGTGAGCATGACTCTCCAAGCCAAAGCGCCCCAAGCATTTGCGAGCATCCTGGTATGGCAGGTTGAAATTGCGCTGCAGGTACTCCGTCGCAGTCTCCTGCATGTTCAGCTGATCGGCATATTGCTGATTGAAAAAGCCAATTTTCTATGGTGCGAAAGAAAAGAGGAAGAAATTTTACCTCCTGTGATCTGAAATCTAATTACATGAGACACTGAGAGCTTCAAGAGCAACCCTTGCAATTGTGCCTTCCAAACCAAAGCCAGAATTTTGATGGGACACTACACTTCCTTACAAGTTGCATAAGAATGGTCTATAGCAGGCATGGGCAAACTTTGGCCCTCCAGGTGTTTTGGACTCCAATTCCCACAATTCCTAACAGCCGGTAGGCTGTTAGGAATTGTGGGATTTGGAGTCCAAAACATCCGGAGGGCCAAAGTTTGCCCATGCCTGGTCTATAGTGCAATAGATAATATTTAAAGAAATCCCATCTTAAATTTATGACTTGATGTATGGGGAACAAACTGATTGCTGAACAAAAGGTGACCTCAAATTTTTCCTTCCCACTGCAGAGTCTATCCCAGTAACATGGTATCCAACAAAACTATGCTAGTGAATAGAAAACTAGCTAAAACGAGTGGATACCAGCTTATTTGTCCCATGAAGCACATCTCCTGGCCAAGAGAGCCTTCCAATGTGTGACTCCCAAAATTTTCTCTATTGAGTTAGTTTGCCACCCTCAGCGACATGTCATGCCATGGTGTTGGAAGATGTCAACCACCAACAGGGTCTAAATCAGGCCTGGGCAAATTTTGGCCTTCCAGGTGTTTTGAATTCTAACTCCCATAATTCCTAACAGCCAGTAGGCTGTTAGGATTGTGGAAGTTGAAGGCCAAAACACCTGGAGGGCTGAAGTTTGCCCATATCTGATCTAAACCCTTCCATTCTGACTCTTCTTTACAATCCTGGAGGTGAGCTCTTGCTCCCTCAAATTTGGCCTCCTTTTCCAAGACAACCCCATCAGAAGGCCAATAATACTTACTAGTCTGTGATTTTTCCTCATTTCCCCTCTCGTCTAAAAAAGATGAGAAAAGAGAGAATCTATTAGAAAGAATCTATATAAAATGTTTTATAGATGCTGTATCACCCCAGCAACATTGGCAAAAATAGAGAAATCACTACAAAGAATTTGCTGGAGGTATAAGAAGCAGAAAGGGACATTCTTCCATATGTGGTGCTAATAATATAATATATTGTATGTATATATATCTTGTAAGCCGCTCTGAGTCCCCTTCGGGGTGAGAAGGGCAGCATATAAATGTCATAACTAAATAAATAATACATTTTTTATTTAATCAGTCTTACAAAGTATAGCGGGAGTGGTATTTCATTTGACATGGTTTTCTTAGCTTTTAATTTTTGAACACCCATCATATATTTTAAAATGTACGATAGGATTGCAATTGTTTTACATTGCATAACATATGTTTCATAACGTTGTTTTGTAAGATGTCCCATTACGGGGGAAAGGAAATAAACAAATAATAAATATAGATAAATAAAATAAATGTTGGAATGCTCTAATTATTTTCTCCAATGCAGGAACCCCTACACATTATTGCCACATTTTCTCAAGCTCAGGTGCCTGATTTTCTTTTAAAATAGTAATAATAAACAAGAGCTTTTTTTTTGTTTAACTGAAAAATACCTCTATATGAATAACATTACATTAGGGAGGCTTGATTTGGGAGTACAGCTGGATACGTAATATTCCAGGTCATATTGGGAGGGATATCCAACCTTTAAAATGTCTTAGGGACAGAATAAAATGGTCAACTGTGGTGAAAATGGGAAGTCAGACTCAACATACTTACTGGTGTGAGTTTCCCCGTTAGTAGCAACAGCAGTGTACTCTTCCCCACACCATTGGGACCCACGATACAGACTGCGGGGAGAAGGGAGAGCAGCTATATCAATAACGACATTCTGCCACCAAGACAATGATGCCAGAAGATTATCTTCCCTCTCAATTCTTCTAATTGGAGAACTCAGGTAGCCTGACTTGACTTCCATCGAAGTCCAGAAGGTTCAAGGTACAGGGGTAATCAAGAATCCAAAAGCATCAGAACATCAGGCACAGGAATACAAGAAACAGGAAGCACAAGGCAGCATACAATCCAATGCAAAAACCCAGGAATAATCCTTAAAACTTGGTTGCATGAAACATGAACAAAGGCATGAAACTACTAGGACTTGGCAAGAGCTGTTGTCTCAATTATCGACGTTGACCAGGCTAGCTGGGAAATGCTCCCCACCTCTCACATGAAGTCATGCCTTCTCACATGAGTTACCAATACGGGCTTCTTCTGTAACAGGTGCTGTGACCTTTGGAGATTCTGCTGAGCAGCCCGAAGTTTATGAAAACTAAGTCTCTTATCAACCAGCTCATGATCTTCCAATGAGCCCTCGGTAGAGCAGTGGGTTAAACCCCTGTGCTGGCAGGACTGAAGACCGACAGATTGCAGGTTCAAATCTGGGGAGAGCGCAGATGAGCTCCCTCTATCAGCTCCAGCTCCTCATGCGGGGACATGAGAGAAGCCTCCCACAAGGATGGTAACACATCAAAACATCCGGGCGTCCCCTGGACAACGTCCTTGCAGACGGCCAATTCTCTCACACCAGAAGCGACTTGCAGTTTCTGAAGTCACTCCTGACACGACAATAAATAAATAGATAAATAAAAATCTTCCAACTCATTATTCTCTGCACCTGGGATTTCAGTCTCTGAACTCTTTCCCCTAGAGACTGCCTCCTCTGCACCGTGTCGGCAACTCCCTGGAAGGTGACCTTCACTAACTGCTGGAGACACAGACTGATCATTTTCAGGACTTAAAATCTCATGTGGACTCACAGGCTTAGCGTTCCCATGATCCATGTCCACCTTAACATTAGTATCAGCCACAATCATGGGCTAAACTGGCTGAACTACAACGAGGTCTCAGGCAAAACAAAGGACTCCTAACAGAAATTACAAAGTCATTGCAGATTGAATATAAAAAAACCAGAACCCCAATATGGAATTACCCATAAGGATACCAGAGACGAAAATGATATGCACATCCAGGAGGCAGACATACACGTCCATTCTAATAAGAATCCTCCCATTATTATTCAAAATCACTTACTTCGAGACTCCATGTCAATCCCAAAGTCCAAATTTTTGAAAAGAGGTTTCTGCCCCTGATAAGTGAAGTCTACACCTGCAGAGGGAAGGAAAAAGGGAGAAAGAAAAGAATACCAAGAATTATGAAGGTCACATTTCTCCCTACAGTTACTAAATACAGGCAAAGAAGATTCCTATTGGGTTGTTGTATGTTTTTTTGGGCTATATGGCCATGTTCTAGAGGCATTCTCTCCTGACATTTTGCCTGCATCTATGGCAAGCATCCTCAGAGGAATGAGCAACAGAAAGTGAGGTAAAATCAGCAAAAAAAAAAAAACAAAAACAAAAAACAAAACAAAACATTACAGAGGTGTCAACCCTCCTCTATGCTATCCAAAAGTGATAAAAATGTCTAGAGTTACACTTTAAAAATGTACCTGTTATGACTTACATAGAAATTCAACTTAAGAACACATGCACAGAACCTATTTTGTCCATAATCTGGGAACTGCCCGCACACTATCGCAACCCTGCCATCATTATCAAAACAAATTAGCACTATTCTAAGACGAGCACAGCTCTTTACAAATTCTTCCATTCACCAGAGAATGCCCCAAAGCAACAGCCACATGTTCTCTATGCAACCATTGATCCGTACCATGCAAGCCCAGAATGGGGGGGCTGAGGGGTGGTGGGTTTGGAAAAGTGAACTTCACAGTATATTCCTTTGGCCGTTTCAGGAGCTCGGGAGCCTCGTTGGCCTCTTCGTCTGGGTTCTTCTTGCGACATTTCTGCTGTTTGCGAGTCAGGGCTTCCTTGGTCTGCTTTTCCTGGAGACGACCAGAAGAAAACACAATTTAATTTTATCAAAATATTTATATCCTGTCCGGCATCACAGAATCTCAGGCCAGAATACAGAAGATCAGTTGAAAACAGGAAGAAATAATTTAAACTTACTCAAAGCACTTTAACTCTTTGGCCAATTTAAATTAGAGGTTTGAACTGGTTTTGAACACATTAAACCAGGGATGGACAAACTTCGGCTCTCCAAGTGTTTTGGACTTCAACTCCCACAATTCCTAACTGTTAGGAATTGTGAGAGTTGAAGTCCAAAACAACAGAAGAGTCAAACTTTGCCCATGTCTGGTTTAAACTCATGCACACAATTTAAACACATATGCACACAAAAAATGCAGAGTTTGATTAAACCAATGAAGAACCTGTAGCAATTATTTAAGAAAACACAGTCTTCTTACTTGGTGTCACAATGAGACCACCATTCGGACCAACCAGGCCTTTAAGGAGAAGTTATCTAAAATCTCAGTGTTTCAGTACAGAAAGCTCCTTATCCATCAAAAGTAAATTGTCCCCACTAGAAGGATACAAACAACAGATCCTGGGATTTACAGAGCATTGAAGCATGGCAATTACAGTGGTGTCAAACTGCATAAATTCAACAGTCAAGATACAGCCAAAGAACCATAGATATGTTAATGTAATTGGACTTGGTTTTTTACTGAATCTGATTTGAAAAAGTAAATTACCTTATTTCCCTAAATCTAGGAAAACAATTTTTTAAAAAACCCAACAGATTTACATATAGTGGTTCCCAACCTGTGGTCCGTGGACCACCAGTGGTCCGCAAGAATAAAAATATGGTCAATGGCCTCACCATTACTACAACGTTGCATTGAAACCACATGGCAACAAAAGTAGCTGGTCTCCCGAAGCCCTCTTATAGTGCCGAGGCAACAGGGATATTGAGAGGGGAGAGGCTGACTACACACGAAAGATTACTACTATCACATCAGCTCTAAATTATTAAATATGATTTTTTGTGAGCAAGCAGATGGTAACTACTGGATGGCATGTGTTCTGTATCAGAAACTAGAGCTGATGTGGTCTATCCAATGCAATTTTCTGAATCAGTACCCCAAATAACCAAACCAAATCTAAACTTGACCAAAAACTGATTTGTAACCCTTTTGGTACTACTTCTTCTTCTTCTTCTTCTTCTTCTTCTTCTTCTTCTTATTATTATTATTACAAAGGCCAAGGCCTCAACACAACAACAGCATAACAAAACAACTCAAAGCAAAATAAAAAAACATAAAGCAATAACAACAAAACATTACAACATAGCACAGTAAAAACTAGGGCCGGGCCAAGTAATGGGTACAGAATTAAAAAGTGCAGGGTGTGACAGGTGGCATGTTAGATTTCAGGGCAAGTGCAATGTGCAGAGTGCATGTTGGAGAGTGCTCCCTGGTCAAAGGTTTAGGAACCACTGACTTAAACCAACAAGTGACCCATAAACCATCAAGTGATACAACCATGCAACACTTTCCCCCCCTCCGTAGAGATGGATCATAAATAGAATATAAAGTGGAAACTTACTGCCTGCTTTGTGGACTTTCCTCCAGCCTTGAGGTCTTTCAGCTTCTTCTCCTGCTTCTCATACTGCTTTAGTAGTTCCTTCTGTTTCTGCTGATACATCTTCTTGAAAGTCACTGAAGACAGAGAAAAGGAAGGACAAATCTTCATACAAAACCTGCCCTCGACTTGTACTTGGTTATGCCTGGCATTTATTGCGACCCCTATGAATTTCACAGGATTTTCTTACGCAAAAACTACTCAGCGGCAGCTTGTCCACACCTTCCACTGAATCTAGTCTATATCACCTGGTATGCTCTGGTGGTGTCCTATCCAAGTACTGACCAAGTTCAAACCTGCTTAGATTCCAAGACCCAATAGGATCTAATGCCTTCAAGGTATTTAGTCAGAACATGGCCATATTTTCTCACCCAAGAATTTCTCACCCAATCCTGGAACTGTCAACACATTTAAAATTGACAGTTATTTCACTTTTGCATTTATACAAATATACCCTGCGGCGCAGAGGATTAAACTGCTGAGCTTATGAACTTGCTGACTAAAAGGTTGGCTGTTTGAATTTGGAGAGTTGGGTGAGCTCCTGCTGTTAGCCCCAGGTTCTGCCAACTTGGCAGCTTGAAAACATTCATATGTATGTAGATCAATAGATACTACTCCAGCGGTAATGACACTCCCTGTTGTCATGCCAGCCACATGACCTTGGAGGTGTCTACGGATAACACCGGCTCTTTGGCTAAGAAATGGAGATGAGCACCAACCCACAGAGTTGGACACAACTAGGCTTAATGTCAAGGGAAACCTTTATTTATTTATTTAGACCATTTCTACCCCATCCTTCTTACCCCCGAGGGGGGACTCAGGGAGGCTAACACAGGCAACAATTCAATGCCAACAGTATCAAAACAACCTTTACTTACTAATGAAGAGGCTGCCCCCCCCCCCCCCCCCCCCCCCCCCCCCCCGGGCGGTCAAATTTATCAGTAAAATTGCAAAATACAAATCCAATGTTTGTGAGGTGAAATAGAGAAACGACTAAATTTTGCAAAATGGTGTTTCAATTTGAAAATTGAATAGTGTACAAGCCTTCTAGCTGCTACATCTTCATGACGTCACACCCTATCCCAAAAAGCCTTCACAACTAAATTAGTCCTATGCAATGTTTCCTCTGACCTGCATTGAGGAAAACTCACTGTAATTTCCTCGGTAGTAAAAGAGCTTCTGCATGTCCAGATGGATGATATCTGTGCAGACGTCGTCCAAGAAGCCCTGGTCGTGGGAAACAATCAGGAGGGTCTTCTTCCATGTCTGGAGGTAACTGTAATGAAGCAAAGGAAGAAAGTGGAGATTCAACACTGTCCCTGTCATCCTGCTAATCTGACATTTACTTACATCTCTCTAGACCTGTGGTTCTCAACCTGTGGGTCCCCAGGTGTTTTTGCCTACAGCTCCCACAAATCCCAGCCAGTTTACCAGCTATTAGGATTTCTGGGAGTTGAAGGCCAAAACATCTGGGGATCCACAGGCTGAGAACCACTGGTCTAGACATAATCAAGAATTTGGAGGCAAGCTTCTAAAACCATGTGTGTTAAATTCAAGGCCCGCGGGCTGAATCTGGCTCACCATGTCATGTTATGTGCCCCCCCCCCCCCCCGATGCTGAACGATGACTCCTGTACTCCTCATAATTAGACTTCATGAGTAGAGCTGATGGAAGATGGGATACAGGAACATCTGAAAGGCTGCTGTTTGTTCTGTTCAGTCAGGTAAGTGCAGTATGAATTGATATACGAGGCTTGTGGATATATGTTAGACTTAAAAGGTCCTTTAACTTTGGATTTAATGGATTCAATGGTTCTTTAAAGACAACCGTAAGGTTAATGAGGCCCTTGATGAAAATGGGTTTGACATCCCTGCCCTAATCATCATGGGTTTCACCTGAGTTTTATTTCAAAACCATGAGAATGATTTATGCCCAATTCCCATCTTTAATTGCCAATGTACCATGGCTGTGGCTCTTAATGAGACATGCTGCATTATCACAGGGAGTCTGTGCCCTACACCACTGGAGAAATTACACTGTTTAGCCGGTACTGTACCACCTGACATCTGCCGAGAAGTAGTAACCAATAGTGAAAGGACCAAGGCAGTGACATCTCTGGCCCATCCCCTGTTTGGATACACGTCAACGACTTAAATCAAGAGATAGTTTCCTAAGATCTACAGAGACACTCGCTGGAAATCTCAGCAAGCGAGAGTCCAAAAGTGGCAGGCTCAAACCCAGAACCTCAATCAATGGCTGATACCAAATGAGAGACTCCCCCCTGGGCACACAGAAAACTGGGCGACTTGGAAGGCGCTGAACAGACTGCGCTCTGGCACCACGAGATGCAGAGCCAATCTTAAGAAATGGGGTTACAAAGTGGGATCCACGACATGCGAGTGTGGAGAAGAGCAAACCACAGACCACCTATTACAATGCAGTCTGAGCCCCGCCACATGCACAATGGAGGACCTTCTTATAGCGACACCAGAGGCACTCCAAGTAGCCAGCTACTGGTCAAAGGATATTTAGTATAATGCCAAGTTTTCAATCTTCGTGTGTGTGTGTGTGTTTTTAATATAATACAACTGTTTGGTTTGCTCCTGATACGATAAATAAATACCATGAATGACCAGAATTTAGATATGTGAATGCCAAGCCTATGATGAGTAGCAAATTTATTTGCAAAGCTGTTTAGACACACACGGCAAAATAAGAATGGTGTAACGCAGAGAGAGGGGCGAAGTGCAGTCCTCCTCCAAATAGGTGTTTTTGGACTGCAGCTCCCATCAACCCTTGGCAGAATAGCCAAGGGTTGGCTATTCTGGACTGCAGCTCCCATCAACCCTTGGCAGACCTAGCCAAATAGGTGTTTTTGGACTGCAGCTCCCATCAACCCTTGGCAGAATAGCCAATCGCAAAGAACAAAGCGGGGTGCTCCACTGCATCTTCTTTGTCCTTTACTAAGAAAAAAAAAATCTCATCTTTTCCCCCACTTAGCCTTTCTCTCTCTCACTGCTTCTAGGATTTTGGCAGCCTGGATCTATTCATTCCCCCTTGCCATAAAGTAGGGGCCTATAACCATAAATATCACAGGTGGAAAACTTGTGGATTAATAAACACTGTTGGATTGTAACTCTTAGAACAGTCAATGGGAAGGGCTGACAGATTCCCATCCGTGTTTTAAAGAGTCCATTCTTGCCCAAAGATTCCTTGTCAGATGCTTACTTGTTAAGCCAGATGACGGCATTGAGATCCAGATGGTTGGTGGGCTCATCCAGCATCAGTAACGTAGGTTCCATAAACAGTGCTCTGAAAAGGAACAGCAATTAGTCAAGGACCCTTTGGAATGCCGCATCATCCCTGTTACTTTGGATACATGTGCAAGGAAATAAATTAACAGGCAGTCAAGGATTACACTAGCCAACACACATTTTTGGTGTCTCAAATGTTAGCCCTGCTACGGGGTATATTTGACCTGCTGATTCCAAAAATGGCACCCATTTTCCCCTATCAACTTTAGTTTTTGTGATATGAGACAAATGACATCCACTAATCTCACCGATAACAAATCATCATAACCATGTCTAAGAGACTAGAGCTGATGTGGTCTATCCAATGCAATTCTCTAAATCAGCGCCCCAAATAAACCTAGGAACAGGCCTTAAAACAAGACCAAGAAAACTTTGGTTGGGCTGTGTTATCGGTTTATTAGAAACATCTGGGCATTCCTTCATTTAAATCAGGCATGGGCAAACTTTGTTTCTCCAGGTGCACCGGGATTGTGGCACAGCTGGCTGGGTGTAAGCTGCATTAAGATCACTACTGACCGAAAGGTCATGACTTCGAAGCCGCCTGGGTCAGAGTGAGCTTCTGGCCAATTTGAGTAGCTTGTTGTTGACCTTTGCAACCCAAAAGACAGTTGCATCTGTCAAGTAGGAAATTTAGGTACCACCTATGTGTGGGGAGGCTAATTTAAGAAATTTATGAGGCCATAGAAAATCTCCAGCAAAAGCATGCGGGGAATGCGGAAAGTACTTCATCAGTGTCGCAGATGGACGGTGAAGCGACAGCTCGGCTGGTGGCCAGAAAATTGGAATGTTAAATAGCTTCTGACTGTCTGTCTATATGTGTTGTGTGTCTATGGCACTGAATGTTTGCCAGGTATGTGTACATTGTAATCCGCCCTGAGTCCCCTGCGGAGTGAGAAGGGCGGAATATAAATACGGCAAATAAATAAATAAATAAATAAATTTTGGGCCCCCCAACACACACAAGCCAACTTCCTATGAATAACTTTCCACCACATACCATTCTGAATACTACAGTTCTCTATCTGCAATCTCATAAAGCTACCTGGCCAGGGACACTCTCATGCGCCAGCCTCCAGAGAATTTCTTGGTCTGTCGGTTCTGCATCTCAGGATTGAAGCCCAAACCAGCCAGGATCCTCCGAGCTTTGGCCTCCGCTGCTGCTGCTCCTGTGGCCCGCAATTCTTCATAGACCTGGTGACAAAGCAGAGAGAATGTCTATAGTAAAAGACTATAAACAAAAACATATATATAAAATGGGAGATCCACTATTCCAGATGAAAATATACATAGGATAAATGTGATAATAAGACAAGGGGATTCGTAGAAGAACAATAACAACAACAATGGCTAAACAAAAACAGTACTCCTGACTGTTGAATACCCTGCAGCAACTTCTGTCTGATAGAGACAGAAATCAGCTCTAAAATGTCTTACTAATCGACCAGAACTTGTGCACCATGCCTCCAAGCAATTTTGCCACCCTTCTATGTCCTTTTTGTCTTTCCCAGTTCTTTCCCTGACATTTCCTAAACATGTAAGACTTTCAACATTAATGTACCCGTGCCCTCAACAATAGTTATACTCCAGCGAGACAACTGAAAGGATTCAACATCAGAAAAGTGCCATACTTCATTTAATTTCCATGGCAGGGCAGTCTAGACAAGACTCACATTTGAACAAATGACAAGATAAGGCTGATATTTTTAAGTCTGAAAGGCACCTTCATTTCTGCAACGGAAGCAAGAATAAGATGAAAAAGAGCTATCCTATATCTATTATTGTACTTGGAAAGCTCTGTTCTGGAACAACCACAGACTAGCAGAAACAAGCACCTTCTCCAGTCGTTCGGCAGCACCGTCATCCCCTTTCTCCAGCAGGGTCTGCAGTCGCTTCTCCTCGGCCAGCAGCTTCAGCCGCTTGGTGTCGGCCTTAAGGACGGCTTGCACAGCAGGGGTCTCGTCCGCAATCACCTCTGTGAGGACGAAGACAAACCACACTGAGAGGCAAGTCTTGGAATCAAACAGCAGCGTCTTATGGCATTTTGTGGTGAAGAACTTTAAAGACAATTTCATAGTGATTTTTTTTTCCAATCTTCAGTCCTGGAACAGAGTGTCCAAAGGTACTGCTTCACAGAAAACACGGTGAGTTATAATCTTGTTCCTATGACAGCAGGTGCACCTTAGGGCCCTTCCACACAGCCATATAAGCCAAAATATCAAGGCAGGAAATTCCACAATACCTGCTTTAAACTGGGTTATCTGAGTACGCACTGCCATATATTCCTAAATGGTTCTGGTCCAGCTTACTTCTCTGAACGTATCTCTCCTTATGAACCTTCTAGGAGCTTAAGACTGGCTGGGGAGGCCCTGCTCTCGGACCTGCCTTCTTTGCAGGTGCCTTTGGCAGGGACGAGGGACAGGGCCTTCTCAGTGGTGGCCCCTCAGCTGTATTACTCCCTCCCAAGGGATATTAGATCAGCCCCTTTTCTCCTGATCTTCTGTAGAAAAGTAAAAACTTGGCTTTTTGAACAAGCCTTTGGGAACACAGTGCTATAGACAATCACATACACACACACACACATATATACATATATATGGAACCGAATTGGAACAACCCAGATGATGTTTTTGGACAAGATGAACAGTGAAGGCATTGGTTTTATATGTTTTAATGGCTTTTAATGTATGGCTTTTTATTAATGGTTTAATGGTTTAAATGTTTTATATTTTATACTGTATATGGTTACGGCATCGAATAGCAGACTATGTTGTAAGGTTGCCTTGAATAATCTTATCTGTTTATTTTTAAATAATGCTTGCTTTAATTTATAGTTTTCTAGTTTTATATTTTACTAGCTGTACCCGCTACGCGTAGCTGTGGCCAACCTTCCCTCTTTCTCTTCTTCTTTCTCTCCTTCCTTCACTCCCTCTTTCCTTGCTTCCTTTCCCCTTTTTCTTTCTCTTCTGCTGTCTCTCTTTCCTTCCCTCCCTCTTTCTTTACATCTTCCCCCCTTCCTTCGCTCCCTCTTTCCTTCTTTCCCTTTTTTCTTTCCTTCTCTCCTTCCTTCCTTCTCTTTTCTTCCTTCTCTCTTTTCTTCTTTCCTTCCCTCCCTCTTTCTCTACATCTTCCCCCTTCGTTCGCTCCGTCTTTCCTTCCTTCTTTCCCTTTTTTCCCCTTCATTCCTTTTCTAACTTTCCTTCCTTCCCGCTTTTTCTTTTCCGCCCTCTTTCTCTCCTTTCTTCCTTCTCTACTCTTCTTTCTTCCTTCCTTCCTTCTCCTTTCCTTCTTTCTTTCCCTCTTTCTTTCTTTCTGTCTTTTTTTTCTTCTTTCTTTCTTTTTTTCTTTTCTTTCTTTTTTCTCTCCCCTTCCCTCCCTCTTTCTTCCCTTTTTTGTATACTGTCATTTAGCTTTTCATCATTTAGCTGTTGGGGGCTTTTAAAGTTCCTTCCGCTGTGTTTTTCAGTGTTTTTATGAGTGAAGGACAACTCCCAAATGACAAAATCATTTTTTTTTTTGAGTGAAGGACATACATTGGGTTGTTAGGTGTCTTGTGTCCAAATTTGGTGTCAATTCCCCCAGTGGTTTTTGAGTTCTGTTAATCCCACAAGCTAACATTACGTTTTTATTTATATAGATATTGCATTGTTTTAGCATAATTTGTTGCTTTTAGTCTCTGTTAAGAAAATAGTGGCATAACAACAACAACAATAATAACAATAAAAATAAAATTTCTACTTTACCTTGTTCACAAAGCAATACATCAATATTGGGAGGGATGCTCAAGGCCCGGTTGGCAATGTGTTTCAACAAAGTGGTCTTGCCTTTCCTGAAAAGAAACAGGAGGGGAGTTTTTCAGTGGTGGTGCACATACAACAGGCCTGGACAGATGTGGCCCTCCAGGTGTTTGGGAATCCAGCTACCAGAACCTCTAGCCAGATTGTCCAATGGTCAGGAATTCTAGGAGCAGAAGTATTTCGTAGGAAAATGTGGTGTTAACACTTGCGGTTTTTTACTTTCAAGCTAGCTTGACATATGGCAACCCACTAGATGAGAGACCTCAATTGGTAACTATCCTGGCTTCCTTTATTGAAATAATCCAACTGCAATGACATTTCCCTCTTTTTCTACTGCATTCTGCTTTGCTGAGTATTATGATCTTTATAATGAATGTAACTGTGTCATCTCATGATATGTCCAAAGTATGATACTCTCAGTTTTGCCATTTTGGTTTCTAGAAATAGTTCTGACTTTATTTACTCTGGGATCCATTCATCTGTCTTTCTGGCAGTCAGTGGTATCAATAAAACTACTTTCTACCATCATATTTCAAAGGAATTAAATCTCCCTTCCCTCTTTCTTTTTCATTGGGCAACTTTTTACATCCATACACAGAAATTGGAAATACGATATCATATATCACACACAGTAAAAATATCAACATGCTCATATCAACCCATCTTCTGTCCTGATGTTGGTACTAATAACATTTTGGTTGAGTCAACAAAGGAGTGGACCTTCACGTCCCTGTCATTAGATCTTACCCATTTGGCCCCACTAGACCATATCGTCGTCCAGCCACAATATATAAATCTGCGTTGACAAACAGCTCTTTGCCATGGGCCGAGATGCTGAACTTCTCCAGCTGCAATGGAAGATATAGAATATTAAGAGTTTTTTGTCAGTGTTTTTGATGTTTTGAGTGAAAACAGCATTTAGTTTAAATCTGCATGTGAAGAGAAGTTACAGTAGTTCATATGTTAATGCAATACAGAGGAGTAATACTGAAGGAATGCAAGCTATGTAGTTTCCGGTACAAACGGAAGAGAAGACGAAAGTATGTTGTTCTTTCACCATGATGTGACTGATAACGCACATGCATTTATTTATTTATCTGTCTATCTATCTATCTATCTATTATATTTATATTCTATCCTTCTCAACCCCGAAGGGAACTCAGAGCGTTGCAGAAAGGCACAATTCGATGCCATACATTACATACAACACACATCCAGCAAATAAAAAAAAATACATTAAAACACCCGCTAAAAACTTATCAACATTAAAATTATTAAAATCACATAATCCAATATCATAGTCCAGGCTGTTCCAGTTATCACTGCACCCTTCCATAGTCACATATTGCATTTCTTCCAAACACTTGGTCCCACAACCAAGTTTTCAATTTTTTTCTAAAGGTCAGGAGGAAGGGGGATGTTCTGATTTCACTAGGGAAGGGCCACCACTGAGAAGGCGCTCTCTCTCTCTCATTCCCACCAATCACACCTGCAAATGAGGCAGGACTGAGAGAAGGGCCTTCCCAGAAGACCTTAATCTCCGAGTTGGTTCATATAAAAAGATACGTTCAGCTGGGTAAACTGGGCCGGAACTGTTTAGGGCTTTATAGGCTGAAGCCAGCACTTTGAATTGTGCTCCGTAGCAGACTGGCAGCCAGTGGAGCTTACGTAACAGGGAGGCTATACGCTCCTTGTACTCTGGTGAGAAATTAAGGTTATGTTGTATAAACTGTGTAAATAAAGCAAAAGGACCACTCCTTTCACTCTTTTCAGAAGCAGATTTTTTGGAGTCTGTCTGAAGTAATTTACGATACCTCATGCCTTTAAGGTCAGAGTCTTTGAAGGTTGGGAAAAAGAGATAAAATCAGCTGATTTACGATCACTTGATCTCAATTTCCTAACAGTTTTCTCCTGTTTTTAAGTGACTGCATCACCTGATAACTCTGCTACTTCATCCTTGCCATTTCACTGTTTTCATGAATTCCCTACCATCTTGAGGTTGAATATGAAACATCTCTTGCCTGAATCCCTGGAGAACCGATTCCAATCGGAGTAGACAATACAGCTCTAGGTGGATTGTATCTTAGGATCAAGGGGGCTAGTTTTGAAGATCTCAGATAGAGTCTCTCATAACCCCTCTGCTTAAGATTGCCGAATTAGACCTAAGACCTTGCACATGTGAACTGCTTACTCTGAGCAATGACTCATCCCCACGGTTGTTCCTCTTTTCTCCTTAGTTTTACACCCAAAGTGAGAATGAAATGAGATTAAATGCTAACCATAGTTTTAAAACTTTTTATTGCTTTTTATGCTTTTAAATGTTTTGAGATGTTTTTACTTTTGTTAATGTATTTTATATATGGCATTGAATTGTGCCAACTTGTTCGCCGCCCTGAGTTACCTTTGGGCTGATGGCATAAACAAATAAATAAATAAATAGGACAGAAGAAAAGACATGAATTAGTCCAGACAATGTCAGTTTGGTGCAAAATGGAAGGCAAGGAGGAAGGAGACAATGGTACCTTAATATCGGAGGCATTTTCCAGCATGGCCTGCCGCGAGGAGAGTTCAGCCTGCGACACCGAAAAGTCATTCTCTGCTGCACTGGCTGCTTTCAGGGAGGCCACCTGCCGCTCAAACTCTTGCTGTGGAAGCAAACAGAAGCCTGATCTTGAAACACCAGCCAATTCAAGGAAGCCCATTTTCTTTTTCCTGCTATCCTTTGTCTGCTGTCACCCACCTGTTTTTCTTTATCTAATACACCAGAGGACAAGAGCAGAATTCAAAATGATCTTAACAGATTAGAGAGATGGGCCAAAAGTTCAGCAAGGACATTTGCAAGACACTCCACTTAGGCAGAAAAAATGAAAAGCGAAGATACAGAATTAGGGACTTCTGGCTCAACAGCAGTATGTGTGAAAAAGATCTTGGAGTCCTCTTGGACAACAAGTTAAACATGAGCCAACAATATCATAAGGTAGGTAAAGGTTTTTCCCTGACATTAAGTCCAGTCGTGTCCAACTCTGGGGATTGGTGTTCCTCTCCATTTCTAAGTCGAAGAGCCGGCGTTGTCCGTAGACACCTCCAAGGTCATGTGGTCGGCATGACTGCATAGAGCGCCGTTACCTTCCTGCCAAAGCAGTACCTATTGATCTACTCATGTTTTCAAACTGCCAGGTTGGCAGAAGCTGGGCCTAACAGCGGGAGCTCACGCCACTCCCGATTCGAACTTGCAACCTTTCGATCAGCAAGTTCAGCAGCTCAGTGGTTTAACCCACTGTGCCACTGACAAAAAAAAAACCAATGGGATTTTGGCCTGCATAAATAGGACTCTAGTGTTTATATCCAGGGAAGTCATGCTACCCCTCTATTCTGCCTTGGTCAGACCACACCTGGAATATAGTGTCCAATTTTGGTCACCACAATTGAAAGGAGATGTTGACTCTAAGATGGAAAGTGTCCAGAGGAGGGCGACTAAAATGATCAAGGGTGTGGAGAACAAGCCCTATGAGGAGTGGCTTAAAGAGTTGCACATGTTTAGTCTGCAGAAGAGAAGGCTGAGAGCTGACATGATGAGGGCCATGTATAAATATATGAGGGGAAGTATTGGATGATTTTATCAGTGGATATCTGCACAAGTAAAATAATGGACTAGATGATCTTGTGGCCCATTTCAACTACAATTCTACGACTGAAAGTTTGCATGACACTAACTGTAGGTCAAAGGTGGGAAAGCTTTGGCTTTGTGAGTAAATTGGACTTCGGCTTGCACAATCCCTTCCTATTAGCCATGATGGTCTTCTAGGAACTGAAATCTAAGATGTTCAGAAGATCAACAGTTTCCTGATCCTTTTGTAGGTGGATTCCAAATGCAGCCTAGTTATATCCTAATTCAGAGCACCACAGGAGTGATTCTACCTTCTATCAACCAAGGTCCTCAACAATGATAATGATAATAATAATGATAATAATAATAATACTTTATTTCTAGACTGCCCTCTCTCCCCGGAAGGAATGAGGGTAGAGCCTAAAAGCAATATCTCAAAAGAGAGGAGGAAAATATAAGGAATCTGGAAACACAAAAGGAGTCAACAATATGATCACCATCAAGAAAAAAAACCCAAGGGAAATCTATACGCTTCAACACCACACAGCATAAATAAGAGTTTCTAGGCTAAGGGGATTCACCAAATTCACAGCACAGATCTAACCTGCTTCTTGAGTTTCTTCTTTTCCTTTTTGCTGAGGTTGGCATAGGGGTCATCTTCCTTCTTCTCTCCCTCCTCTTCTTCATCTTCTGATGGCTACGAGATTCACACAAAGTCAGTCTGTGTTAGTAAATAATAACAAGGCAGGAACATCCATTTTTTTTCCTACAGAGTTTCAAGAAATTCCTCCACACCCATTCCGCATCATATACCTCCATAACAATTCCTCTGACCTAGGACCAGCCTAAGGCATTTTATTACCTAGGGCAGGGGTGTCAAATCCAAAAGGAGTCAACAATATGATCACCATCAAGAAAAAAACAAGGGAAATCTATAAGCTTCAACACCACACAGCAGAAGTAAGGGTTTCTGGGCTAAAGGGCAGGGGTGTCAAACCCATTTTCACCAAGGGCCACATCATCCTTATGGTTGCCTTCAATAATAATAATAATAATAATAATAATAATAATAATAATAATAATATAATGGCAGGACTGTATAAATATAACTATGTTGCCTTGTCACTGAATGCCTCCTAGGCTAGATTGGTACTGTGGGCCCTGCATTTGACACTCAAGGCCCGCATGTCAAACACCAAAATAAAAATATGTCATCCTCTTCAACAAAGAGAAATCTGCTGGACTGGCCAACAATCATGGCCAAGTGAGGCAATGTTCCAGCTATAATCAAGTACAGCAGTCTACCTCAGGATTGCAAAGACAGGCCACATGACCCATAAAGCTCTGTCTGTTCCCATCCCACAGTCTCTGTTGCCTGAGGGAGTTGTATCAGTCTTCTGAATGACAGAGTCCAGGCCCAAACCCAGTATGTTTTGGCTGATTATGTGTTGCCCTTTTAATCTTACATTTATTTTTATTCAGCCCTTGAAATATATACAAAGCTAAACTATTTGGGCTCTTTCCAAAACAAAGACAGGCACCCACTGAGTACTCGGAGAACATGTCTTTTTTGGAAAAATTGCATTCATTACCTTTTTGAAAAAGAAAAATGATGTCATATCTTTTTGGCAAATGTGAATATCCAAGAATCATCAGGACAAGGGCTCCTTACCGGCAGACTGCTCTGTTTGGACTTCCCTTTGCCTTTTGTGGATGCCACCTCTTCGTCATCGTCTTCCTCGTCCTCCTCTTCGTCATCCATCTCCTCATTCTCCAGAGCAGCAAACATGTTCTGTGGAATGCAAGGAACACACAGCAAACATGTTCTGTGGAATGCAAGTCTATTGGCTGTTAGGAATTGTGGGAGTTGAAGTTCAAAACACTCGGACGGCCAAAGTTTGCCCATGCCCGGTGAAACCCGAAGACCAAAGTTCACAGCTGTTTTTGCACTGCTTCTCTCATCAGCCTTCAACATTGGCTACATTACTTAGGTCTGTTAGTAGTCACAGTCCAGCAACATCTGGGAGGCCATATTCTTCACTCAGGCTATAACCTTTACCTGATACATTCCATGACTTAGCTGGTTCTAAATACTTCTTCCCACTCTTTTCAGTATGTTCTTTTAAAGATAGTACTGCCTCCCAAGACTACAAACCCATATGAACTAATGCATACACAAAGCCTGGAAAGGGGAGATAAATAAAAATCCTAGTGGATTTTAATTTTTAGAATATTTCTATTTTTATTTGTATGCATTTTAAATTCTGAGAGTCCCTAAATGGAAAAAGAATAGCATACTGACTGGAGAAGGAGTGTGAAAACTTAATTAATGAAAGCTCAAAAAGCAGCAAGGATGGTTAAAATATTACAGAATATATATGTATACAAAAATGAAGAGGGGCTATTTAGAACTAATATGAATGGGAACTTGATTTATTTGTTTTATTTCTTGTCAAAAGCATTGCATCAACCCTTCTATAAATTCCATTGATTTCAGTAAGAGTACACTCTGTGGGACTAACAACTGGGTTTAGCCAATAACAATTATATACATTATGTCAGAAATATTAAAAGTTAACTAGGTACTTTTAATTACAAGCACTGAAAGGGTTAAATGGATGCAATGACTCAGCAAAAGCTGCAGTTCTATATAAGTAGGTGTGCCTGTAGCTTAGTACGCCTCAGTGTTAGTTGCCCTCAGTATGAAGAGGCTTCAGTCTGAGAGAAGCCTCGATGTGAAATAAACCTCAGTGAGAGTGGCCTCAGTGTGTTAGTAAGCCTCAGTGTGTGAGAGGCCTGGTGTGAGAAGGCTTTGGTGAAAGGCCCCAGGTTGAAGGCCTTGTGTGTAAAGCTCTAGTGTGAAGGCTGCTGTGTGTAAAGGCTATTGTGTGAAGCTCCTGTGTAAGGTTAGTGTGAGAAGAGGCTCTGTGAGAGCAAAGCTGTTTATCTGCATGAGAAAGAAGCCCAGCGTGGAAGCAAAGAAGGAAATATAAATAACTTTATTTGTGTTATGGAAACCTGGTTCTTGTAAATAGTGCAATTATATTATTTTGCTATAAAGAAAAGCCTCCTAAGGAAGAGATAACATTAGTCTGTGTGTTTTTGTTCTTTTTATCACTTTTGGCTACTGGTACAGGGTCACGCTGCTGCTTATAAGTTACTCTACTATACGTTTATGAGGAGGATCTCTTGTTAATAAGCCCACTTGCCCAATACATTGCGCATACAATTTGATGATGTTGTAAATTAGGAGATCCTTATATTTGAATCAGTACATATCAGTGACAAAACATGACATATTTATAAAATCAGGGTATGAAATAGGCAGTGATTATTTTGCTTTGATAGCAACAGATGGCAAACAATAAAACCCCATCTCTCCTCTGGCCAGATACCTTGTCCCTTCTTAAATCAGACATATGGCACTTTCCAACCTTGGGCTTAGAAGTTGGTACTAAAACCAAGAAGAAACAAGTTCAGACTTCCTTACCTTGGCTGGCTGATTCTTTTTCCCCTTTGGCTTTTTTGCAGCTTCATCAGGCTGAGCAACCAGTTTGGTTGCAGTCTAGAGAACAAACAGAAAGTTGTCAAATCCCAAGTTTAAGGCTCACCACTTTAGCTATGCAAATAACCCTACAAAAACCAATAGCTTGCTAAGGACACAGAATCAAGGGCTTCCATCTTGGACATAGAGGAATGGTTGGATACCTGTCCAGTACAGAAATCCATTATATAAGCCTGTTGACAAAGAGGAGTATGAGAAGTGAGGGAATGCTTTCCTTCCTTGATAGTCAGACTTGCAGAAGACATATGGAGAGGTCTCCTCCATTAAATCACCAATTTGCTTGTCATATATGTTTGCTAAGACAACAAAGCTGAGTTTATTACTTCAACATTTCATCTTAGTTCCAGAGGATACTTTCATGGTCACAAAATACAAGGCCCCGTGTTTCTACCCATGAATTGACTTCTGAACCATGAAGCATCGTTGCCCCCAAAATGAACAAGTTCCAAATTCTGTACATATTCAATTATAAGTCTAGAAATGTTAGTCAAAAGTGACCCAAACCTAGATAGAATCATAGAACCAGAGACTATGGGTCAATGTAAGTATTGTATCTTAACTCTCACTTTATTTATTTATTTACTGTATCTATTTATACCCCGCCCTTCTCAACCCATTAGAGGATTCAAGGTGTCTTACATATATAGGTGACAATTCGATGCCAAACACACACATAATATAAACATATACATTAAAACTACCATTAACAATATATAAAAACTTAACAGCATGTCATGAAGTCATGCTGGCAACATGACCTTGGAGGTGTCTACGGACAATGCCGGCTCTTCGGCTTAGAAATGGAGATGAGCACCAATCCCCGGACTCAGACACGACTGGACTTAATGTCAGGGGAAAATCTTTACCTTTACTAAAACCTTAAAAGCACTTATTTAAAATCACGTAATTTAATATTGTTGTCCATTGCCATTCCAATTTGTCAATGGACTAATTCAAGCACTAATTCCCTCTATTTTCTACTGTAGTGTAGAATCTAGACTTTTTGAAGGTCTGAGCAGGAAAATAGAGACGGCTCTTTGGCACTTCTGCTCAAAGGATCGTCGACTGCCCTCAATTTACATAAGACCAATTTACAATCTGGAGGAAAGTAAAGACCTGGCTGTTTGAACAGGCATTCGACTAAGCAGTGTGATTGATTGACTGACTATCGGAACACGGAATATCGGATAACGAGTTTGGATTCTGATTTCATGGATGAGACCTGATGGATTTGTTATATTGATGTACTGATGTATTGATATTGATGTTTAATGATTTGTGATGCTATTGCTTTTAAATGCTTAATGATTTGGTATTGTGTATACCTAAATTGTTGTAAACCGCTCTGAGTCGCCTAAGGGCTGAGAAGAGCGGTATACAAATAAAGTAAATAATAAATAAATAAATAAATAAATAAATACACAAGTATATACGGCACTTACTTTATTTGTGGGACTTGTCACTTTTGAGCTCTGTATTTCACCTGTGCCATTTTAACCATCCATAAAACCCCAAATCAGGACCTCCCTTGCCTATCCATATGACACTTTCTGATATGTTGTCAGATTGTGGAATTTTCCTCTCCTGTACCTTAGATTTGTCCTTGGACTTCTTCATTTCTTCGCTGGCTTCCTCTTCGTCGCTTTGAGCCAAGATGGCAAATGCAGAGCCTCCTTTCTGAAAAAATGAAAGAATAGATAGAGAAAATTTACAGAGAGAGACATAGAGCCAAAAAGAGAAGCGAGAATAAACTGATTGGAGGTGTTCTTTTTATTCTCTGTCGATTCTTGAGTGCAGCAGAAAGGAGGCCAGCAAAATATGAAGATTTGATGCTGAGAGTAGACTGGCTGATAATTTCAAACATAACAAGTAGGCAGCGTGAGGTTGTGGTTTGTGCTCTAGACTATGACTCTGGAGAACAGAGTTCAAATCTCTGCTTGGGCATGAAAACTTACTAGGTGGCTTTGGGTAAGCCACACTCTCTCAGCCTCAGAGGAACACACAAGCGAAACTCCTCTGAACAAGACATGCCAAGAATACCCTGTGATAGGGTTTCCCTAAGAGTTGCCATAATACAATTGCTTCTGCGAATTGCCTTGTTCCTTTCTAAACCCTAGATCCCTTTTGCTCTGAAGATGCATGTATTTTAATTTGACGTGCATAGTTATTCCAGAGCAAGATAACTCAAACGTAGAGTTTGAAGAGAAAGATTCTAAAAGGTCCAGAGATGCATATTCCTGTCTGTTTGGAACAGAAAATATGATCTATGTCTCGATCTCCATGTGTAAAAGGGGAATACAATATAAAGTGCCTATCTGAGCAGACAGGATTATTTTAGCTGCTAGGAAAATTGTTACTGCTGTTGCGGGGTGGCGTGCTTAATTACAAAATGAAAATAAAACTAAGATGAAAACCTTTATATATATAGACATAATAAAAGTGAAAATATATGTGTGTGTATGTGGCTAATGTCAACTTACACAGACAAGCTCCCGTCTCCACAAACAGCTAAAACTCCCACCACTCAGGAGCCACCAATGGCCCTCCCCCTCCAATGACATTGCAGGTTATAGTGAGCGCCATGAACATCTCCAAGACCACTACCAATGTCCTCCACGAACACCATACTGCCCACCACCCAAGTGAAGGCTTTCATACAGTGACAATTTCATCCTAGATTTCATGTGTTTCCTCTACCACAAACATCCCAGTGTTCCTTTCTCTCTCCATGATCCCACTCACTGCCTCTCCCATAACACTTTGGGATGAGGATGGACCTTGGATTATGGGTCTTGCAGTACCTTCACCCACTTTCTGAGACCTCTACGACCCCCATGGATGACGGACCTGGACCAAACATGGCATGCAGACCCCCAATGACCAACATAACATAGGGGAAGGATTTTGGGAGAACTGACCCACCCATGTGGAGCATTCTGAACCCCACCAATGATCAACCTGGATCAAACTTGGCACACAGACCCCTCTATGACCAGCAGAACATAATGGCAGGTATGGGGAACTGACCCACCCCTGTGGTAGTTGTAGTTCACCCTGCAGCCAGAGAGCATTCTGAACCCCACCAATGACAGATCTGTACCAAACTTGGCACACAGACCCACATGACCAACAGACCATAATGGAAGGGTTTGGGAGGAATGACGCATCGGCATAGGAGTTGTAGTTCACTTGCATCCAGAAAGCACTGAACACAGCCAACAACGGATCTGGACCAAACTTGGCACACAGAGCAACATGGCTAACTGTGCATACAACAGAGTTTGGATGTGACTGACCTTGGACTTGGACTTATTAAGAGAGCACTGGACCCAGCCAACAAAAGCCCTTTTCAAATAACCCAGGCATTGTCGGGTCCCCAAGCTAGTCTATTAATAATAATAAAATTCGAACACCAAACCTGCTGTTTCCCTTTGTTCTTCTCGTTTTTCTTGCTTTTCCTTGCCTCTTCCTCATCTTCTTCCTGAAAAGTAAAGAATCTATACTTGATCCTTTTCCATCATAAAAAAGTAAGTATTGAGACTGTCTATTAAGAATGATTCAGCAATGAAAAAAATCTATTGTGGAATATCCTTTTTTTCTTGAAATTTGTAAGGAAAGGTAGGAGCAGATATTAGCGTCATGCTCATTTATTTATTTACGGAAAGATCAGTGTCTTGCTCATTTATTTATTTACTGTATTTTACCCTGCTTTATCTCAGTCCTGAAATTCCTATAGAGAATTCTTTTCTAGACATCTGTGAGCTAAATCCTATAATCAACTTCCAGTAGAGATGGCTGTTGTTATTACTCAAAGCGGCTTAACATAAAAGCATCAGCATACAATTTAAAATACCATATATACTGTATATACTCGAGTATATGCCAAGTTTTTCAGCTCTTTTTTCCAAGGCACACTTACTGTCAGATTTTGGGGGAAACCAGGATATAAAAAAAGAGAACAACAAAAATAATATGTGAAGCACATGTGTTATACCAGTGATTTTTGTCCCTCCTTCAAGTTTTTCTGCCAGTGATTTCATTTGGGCAGAACTCACTGCCCAAATGGGCAGTGAGTTTTAATTTATGTATGCTGCTGCTGTTGTTACTATCTCTTGATCCAGTATGTATCAGTGGGTTCTGCCCAAATGATGAGAACAGTTAAGACTATATGATTCACAGATCCCTTTCCTAATCTGCTGCCTTGCTTGAAATGTTCTCATCCAACATAGGAACAGACTGACCTTCTGTTTGACTTTGGACCCTTTTTTGTCAGGCTTCCTCTCTTCTTCTTCATTGGATGCTGCCTAAAAAATTAAGGCTTTGGTTTAGTACAAGGATCACAATTCCTTGTTTTTCTATGTTTCTATAAAAGGGGGGGGGGGGGGAGAGAAGAGATCCCAAAGCACCTTCAAAAATGCCTGATGGACAAAAACCTGTGGCTGCCACGACTGTATGGAGCACCATTACCTTCCTACCGAAGTGGTACCTATTGATCTATGTACATGTTTTTTAAAATATTTTCAAACTGTTAATTGGCGTGTTTAATTAATTGCTTTTTAATTAACTGTTTTATTTATTTATTTATTTACCTTACTTATATACCGCTGTTCTCAGCCCGAAGGCAACTCACAGCGGTTCACAACAAATACGAACAGCAAAAAATCAGTGCTACAGTATAAAAACAGTTAACAACCTAACACATTACACAATTAATAAACAGTTACTACAATACCCATTCACTATTTGTTGAATGTTTGGTTTTGGTGTGGTTTTACTATTGTAGTTGTAAGGCATTGAATTTTTGCCATTATCTATGTTTAAACTGCTTTGTGTCCTCCTAGGGGTGAGAAAAGTGGTATACAAATACTGCAAATAAATAAATAAATAAATAAAACAAGTTTATGTGAAATCACTAATTGTGCTTGATGTGATGCTGCCCTAAGTTCCCCGGTTTATAAATGCAGGAAATAATAATAATAATAATAATAATAATGATAATGTTAGGTTGGCAGAAGTTGGGGCTAACAGCGGGAGCTCACCCCATCTCATGGATTTGAACTGCTGACCTTCTGGTCAGCAAGTTCTGCAGCTTAGCGGTTTAACCTGCTGCACTACCGTGGACCCACTAGAATCTTCCCACTAGAATCTTCCCATTTAAGGACCTGAAATATTTTGCAGTGTTGAGAAGACCTAGTGCCAAAAAAAAAAAAAAGTTTGCCATAAGTGCCCAGGAATGGCAAAATTACCCAAATCAGACCAACAACAGTCATTCGCCTATTAGAAAACTCCAATCTTCTGAATCAAGGAAATCCAATTTCAACAATCGGAAACAGCTCCACTATTAGGAATTATTCCTGTCTGCCTTTGGTCAATTTTCAGTCGAATAAGAAATCTAAACCTGCTGTGCCTTACACTGCAGTTGTCTGACTCAGCCGCATGGACCTTGTAACGGCTTGAAGCTATGCTTTGTTGAGTGCTTCTATTGTTTTGTCCTGGGAACGTTGCCATAGTTCTTTGGAAAGTGCTTGATCATTTTAGACATAGTGTCTAGCTGTAGAAATTTAGAAATGAGCGAAGAATCTCTTGGGTGAGCAAAAAGTGAGCAATAAACGAATGCCAGGACAGATGGTAGAGAGGTAGTAACACACTGTTCGTTAGAATGCTTTAAAGAGACTTGGAAATGGATGGGTGTGTGTGCTTGCTTTGCGAATGATTGCCCAGCACCTCTTTCTATGCAGACTGTGAATAAAGTCTTCATTTTTCATCCTCTAACCCTGTGTCAATTGGCTACACCGCACTGGGTACTCATCCACTGTCCTTTGGGGGATGACAGGCAGAGTCAGGCAACCAACTCAGATGACAAGATAGTATACGGAGCAACACCCAATCCCTTGAATCTTCCTCCTGAGATTGTTTCCCACTGTTTATCAGCAGATAAGCAGGGGTCCCCAAATTTGCCTGTCTGCACAGACATTATGAATGATGCAACCCCACTAGCACTGTTGAAGTAAGCTTCACAGTTGCCAGCCTAGTTTCTTTCCCCAGCGATGTATTTACACCATAGAATGAATCTAGTTTGACATCACTTTTCACCTTATTTTATTTTTCTGGTTATTTAATATTTAATGTTTATTTAACTTAATGTTTATTTAACTATGCAAAATCATTCTACGTATTTTTGACATTAATATTGAAATCTGAAATATATACAGAAAGTCTTTACTAAGCTGCCCTGATTCCCCCCCCCCCCCCAGGTTGAGAAGGGTGGGGTACAATACCTGAAATAATAATAATAATAATAATAATAATAATAATAATAATAATAATAGGAGTAGTAGTAGTAGTAACTGCCATTGCTTAATGCCATCGAATCATGATAGTTGTCGTTCTTCAAGGTCTTTAGCTTTCTCTGCCAAAGAGTGCTCATGCCTCACCAAACTACAAATTGCAAGATTGCCTACCATTAAGCCACGATGACTGAAGTGGTGTCAAATGGCATCACGAAGTAAAACTCATGGAAGACCACATCAGCCTTATGGTTGCCTTCAAAGGGCCGTGGATACAGAGTCCCAACTATAATTTTTGTACATAGTGGCTGGTGCTCTTTAGTTTTCTCCCAGTTTGGGTCCCCAGAAGTTATTAAATGTCATCTCCCATCCCTTTTGATTATCCGCCATGCAGACTGGGGATAATGGGAATGGCAACCCAACAGCCCTTGTGGCTCTGAGGTTGGGGAAAGGTGAAAGGACTTTTTAAAGTCTGACATCATATTCACAAGACTTGTAGGGAGACAGAACAGAATATAAATAAAGTGTTATTATTATATGCATTTAAGGAAAGGTATTTAGAAATTTCAGCCAGAGATATCTAGGAAGTCACCAAGGAACGGACTCCAGGATTTCATAGGATACAGTATTGGAATCTAACCATTTAGTATGCAAGGATCCCTTGCCAACCCAGTTCTCCACAAATATCACTTTCACGGCTTCTGCTGTAAGTTACCCCTCTCCAGATTGCAGACAGCAACTAACCTTATTGATCTTATTCTTGTCAGGTTTTATGGGTTTCGGAAGTTCTTCTTCTTCCTCCTCCTCCTCCTCTTCCTCCTCCTCCTCACTCTGTTCCTGTTCCTGGCTCAATGCAGCAAACACATTTCCTCCCTAAACAACAGCAACAAGAACATTATTTATATGACATATAACATTTGCTCCTCCTTATAACATCTAAAGACAGCTATCGTTATCAAGAAAAGCATTAATGATTCTTGTACTTTCTCATTGTTTATTAATATTTTGTAAAAATAAAGTTAAGACTAAATGAACCTTTGAGTTAAAGAATCTCTCATATTAATGAGTCTGCTACCAATAACCAGGGAAGTGGAAGATATAAGTATTTCAGTGGCTGCTAGACCTAAAAGGAAGGAAATCTTGCCTCAAATCCACAACTTAGAAATCTTATAAAAGCACATCAAATCAACTATAAGGATTATGGGGTGTTGTTGTTGTTGTTGTGCGACTTCAGCTTATTTCCAACATATAGCAGCACTATAACAGGGTTTTCTTGGCAAGGTTTGATCAGAGGGGGCTTTGCCTTTCTCTAAAGCTGCGAGTGTGACTTGCCCTAAATCACCTTGTGCATTTATATTGCCAAGTGGGGATTTGAACTTAGATCACTGTACTGAAGAGATAAATTATTTATAAAACTGAGGCATGCAAAAAAGGACTGAAATATTTAAAATGTCTGGGTTGTTGTGTGTTTTCCGAACTGTATGGCCATGTTTCTGAAGTATTCTCTCCTGACATTTCGCCTGCATCTATGGCAGGCATCCTCAGAGGTTGTGAGGTCATTTATAGTATTTCTATTCAGAAAATTCTATTTAGGATCTTGTGTGGTTTTAATAGTTAATTTTAATGTATTGATATGCTTTAATTTTAATTTTAACTTATTTTAATGTACATGCACACTGAATAATAATAATAATAATAATAATAATAATAATAATAATAATAATAACCTTTATTTATTACCCCGCCACTATCTCCCCAATGGGGACTCGGAGCAGCTTACATGAGGCCAAACCCAAATAACAATTACAATAAAGAAAACCAAAAACACAAACCGAAAACGCGAACAATAAACAATAACATCATAGTTACACAGAACATATGAATACATAACAATATAAAAAATAAAAATATGCACAGGCACAATAATAATGGGCGGGCTACATGTAGTAATTAAAAGGACAAACTGATTAAAACTAATTAAAAACAGGCGAGATAAAAGAGTGAAGCAGGTAATTTACAGAGGAGGGCTCATTTTAGCGGGAGCTGTGGAATCAAGCTTTCCCATGAGGGGGGACGTATACTCCAATGACAGAACTTTGAGGCAGAGCAAACATGTGGGATAATAATAATAATAATGATAATATATTGCTAGACCACCCTCTCTCCCAAAGGGAATCGGGGTGGTTTACACACAGAGATACGCAAACATTTAATGCTTTAAAAAGTACAAACAACATCAGGAATAATACAAAATAATGCACAATAATAACAGTAAACTTATAACAATAAAAAATAAAAATTGAAATGGGAACTAGGTAGCAGTAAACCGGTTAGACAATAAACTAGGATGTGAGTACACATTAAACATATATCATTAAAAGCAATTAGAAATGAATTGCATTTAAGATGGCTAATACAGGTGTTTGTTAAAATGCACCATAGCTGTCATATAGTGCAAATGGGCTCACCAGCATTCCGGTGGAGTAGTATCTTAGTCCTTCTCCTCTCCATATGTTGAAGTGCATAAGTGCGTTTTCAAAAGTTTCTTAAAAGAGAGGATTTATTTATATGTATTTATATGTTTATGTTTGTATGGCATTGAATTTTGCCAATTTGGAAGCTGCTCTGAGTCCCCTTTGGGGTGAGAAAGGGCAAAAATATAATAAATAAATAAATAAATATTTGCGGTTTGCAGTTCTAAAGTATTTGGGAAGGAACATATCATTTAATAAATAATCTCCTCCCCCATTCACTGCAAAATGAATGAATGCAAAAGAGTGGCTACATTTTACCAATCCTGGGAATGTTTGGATTGCCTGAGATTTTGAACACCTCTGGGGCCTAAGTAATTGCATGTACTTCTTTCTCTCTGTGTAGGATATCCCACAGTACTCTTTTGCCCACCCTTTCCCACATTCAAAACAGCCAAGAACCAACTCACCTTCTTTTTCTTGCCGGCTTTGCTAACGGCAACAGGTACTGTGAGCGACACAAATAAATCATGATCAGCTATATTAAGAGTGATACTGGGCAAAATGAAAGCTTAAAAGTGAAAATGGCATTTCCCTCTTCATGTATTTATCTGCAGACATATTGGGCTATTTATTTATTGTGTCAGAAGAGAATTGAGAATACAGACCATACACACATTCTCTCTACCTCAGTGGTTCTCAACCTTTCTAACACCGTGACCCCTAAATATGGTTCCTCATGTTGTGGTGACCCCCAACCATAAAATTATTTTCGAGAGTGGCCAGCAAGAGCGCGAGGTAGGTGAGGGCTCCTTCACGCTAGGCCTGGCCTCGTGCAAAGCCTTGGGGGGTGGGGCCAAAGGAGGCAGCCTCGTGACCCCTCCAAAATGGCCAAACGACCCCCCTTGTGGGTCGCAATCCCCAGGTTGAGAACCGCTGCTCTACCTATTCTATCTTGCAGTGTTGTTGAGAGAATAAAAATGCAGGAGGAGGCTTGGTTTGGGTTCCTTGGAGGATTCGGTTATGATCACACTGAGTGGGCCACTGATATGTGCACACAGACAGACATGATCTTAACTGTCCCTGCAGACTTACCAGCAGCTCTTCAGTTTTTTTTTTACAATCAATGGGAAGACTACACAGAACTCTCTAAATACATTCAAAGAAGTACTACTTTAATGCCTGAGCATTGAACACAAACATCTAAAAGTGCTCAAGTGCACAGAGATGGGGCAGGGAGGGTGTATGCACAAACACGTGTCCCCTAAACCAGTGCTACTCCTACTTAGGGTACATGGACCAGTACTAGTCCTTGAGTCATCATTACCTGTTGGTCCCTGAAGAGCTTGAAAAGAAAATAAATAATTATAGCCAATTGTCACAAATATGGTGCCAATTTCTGGCAATAGGGTGGGGGAAGTTGCCAGTCTACTCAAAAACAGAAACACATCTACATATGTTAAAGTATTTTTGTGAGTTGTGGGAATCTCTGCATTTCATTTTTTTCTGCCTTTCTGCCTAAATGGAGTAAATTAGGGCTAGACAACATAAGCAGCAATTTTCCATTTTTTGCCAGAATTACCACAGGGCACAGCAGTCCCTCGGAAATTAAGTGGTTACAAACCCGTCATCACCATTGGATGAAAACCTGGGGAGGGGTCTTGTGCCTTGTCTTGGAAGAAAGTCACACCCTTCTCTCAATTTTTGCCTACAGAATAGGGGGTAGAGGGGCCAGAAAGAAACAGCTTAGGAGGTCACATGATGTATGTGGGCCACGGGATTCCTAAAATATTGAAGAAACACAGCAAGGTTGAAGAAGGGAACAGTGGCAGGGGGTTGGATGGGTTGACCCTGGTGGTCTCTTCCAATTCTGTGATTCTATAATATTGCTCCCGCTTATACAAATCTCCATCACTAACCTTCATCTTCCTCATCACTGGCTTGGGCTGACAGCTTCTTCAGCCTCTCAATCAGCTGGTTCTCCTCTTCATCTTCTTCTGAATCCTTTTTCTTCCGGTCTTTTTTCTTGTCTCGCCTCTTCTTTTGCTGCTGCTGGTGTGCAAGGAAAGAGAGATGTCAGAGGAGTGTGGAGAAGAGCAAACTACAGACCACCTATTACAATGCAGTCTGAACCCTGTCCCATGCACAATGAAGGACCTTCTTACAGCAACATCAGAGGCACTCCAAGTGGCCAGCTACTGGTCAAAGGACATTTAGTATAATCCCAAGTTTTTAAAACTTTGTTTGTGTTTTTAAATACATCACAACTGTATCCTCAGTTAGCTTCTGACACAATAAATAAATAGAGATGGGGTCAAGCTCAGCCAAATATAGGCCATGATACTTCGTCAGAGCCAGTGTGGTCAATAAGAATGCACCCTGGTGACAAGGCACACATTCCTCCACGGGCAGCACCAGCAGAGAAATGACTCACCTGCTGTTGTTGTGGCTGCTTCTCCTTTTCTTTCTCAGCTGCCTGGTCCTCACTGGTGTGCTTCTCTTCCACAGCCAACTCCTCAAAGAACTTGGGAGACAAGAGGAAGTTTGTGAACATAGCCAAAAGGTGACAGAGAAATAATAAGGATTGCCTACAACAACTACAAGAAGGATGTTAGAATTGCAAAAGGCTCTGGTCCTCTCTCCTCTCTGATGGAAATGCAACAACCACAATTGAATCTCAGACCCTATCTACACTGCCATACAAATCCAGATTATCTGCTTTGAACTGGATTATATAGCAGTGTAGACTAACATAATCTGGTTCAAAGCAGATAATCTGGACTTTATATGGCAGTGTAGATGGGGCCTCAGAAACTCCTTCCTGGCCTTCACTGAAACAAGGTTACATGAAGGCAAGTGTGAAGCCCCTCAAATTAAATATTTGCTCAATCACAGCTTTATTAAAAAGTATTATTCAAACCTACATACTAAGGCACAGTGCCAATAATAATAATAATAATAATAATAATAATAATAATAATAATAGCTTACATAATATGAGGATTTAAAAATTGAACTGCAAAGACTCTGGCACAAGCCAGTCAAGGTGGGCCCAGTGGTGATCAGCACACTGGGTGCAGTGCCTAAAGACCTTGGCCTGCACTTAAATACAATCGGCGCTGACAAGATTATCATCTGCCAGTTGAAAAAGGCCACCTTACTCGGATCTTCACACATTATTTGCCGATACATCACATATTCCTAGACACTTGGGAAGTGTCTGACGTGTGATCCAATACAACAGCCAGCATTGTGATCTTGTTTGCTGTGTAATAATCTCCTTGTGTATAAAATAATAATAATAATAATAATAATAATAATAATAATAATAATAATAATAAACCATCAGATACAGATATCAAATAATCTTTATTTCTATCCCGCCCCATTTCTCCAAAAGGACTCGGGGCGGATCACAACATGAGTAAAACACAATAAACTATACTACTGGATGGGAAGCATTTTGACATAAAGGCTTGCCCTCTGTGCTTCAAACTTCTTTCAAAGTCTCTCAAGATCAAGAGAAGCAAAGCAAGGCATCCTGGAGTTCTGGAAAAGTGCTACAAATGTTGTTAACCATTAATTCCGGACAGTTCCCTGCAATGGGCAAGTAGCAAGATGGCAAAACTGAAACACCAGTGCAAGCTTGAAATGCTCTAATGATAATGAACAGTCAGAATTAAAGAAATCCCCGTTCTCTTGATACTCAAGTCACCCATAACCCTAAGAACTGTAATAAAGCCACATAAAACACAAGATTGAACCTTACCGACTTTTTGGTCTTTTTATCCTTCTTCCCCTTCTTTACCACTTTATCTGAATGAAAGAAAAAAGGCACTGAGATTTTTTTTCCCTCCCAAAGACAAATCATAAAGTCATTAATAATCAACGAAAATATTCAAATCTCCTTATTGCTAGCAAAAACTCATACATTCTAGTGACCAACAGCACAGCTTGTCTCACACTTAAGGACAGTGTGAGACTATTTTTGAAATAACAATAATAATACACTTTATTTATATTCTGCCACCATCTCCTCGAAAGGAATCGGGATGGCTTACAAGGAACTCCAGGGCGCACATATAACATACAACAGGTAAAAACAGTACAAAAGTATAATACAAGTCACAAAAGTATAAAACAAATTTATAACAAAAAACCATGTCAACACATGTAGCATAAAATCAAAATAATACAATTTTAAAAGAACAGTAGATAAAACTAACTGCTGTCAGTTCACAAGGTGACAAATGTCAGCTTCATATGGGCCCATTCAGCCTACTCATGGTCAAACGTCTGTCTGAACATCCATGTTTTCAGGTTGGAATGGAAGGACTGATGGGTGGGGGCTAATCTAATCTCTTTTGGGAGGGTATTCCAGAGCTGGGGGGCCACCACAGAGAAGGCCTGCGCTTGAGACAGTGGTGGGATCCCCTGTTGATCTCAGAGCCCGCGCCAGTTCGTAGAATGAGATGCGGTCTCGCAAGACAGGTTGGACCCGAAACGTATAGGGCACATTCCAGCTTTGAGTCAACATCTCCCTTCAATTGCAGTGCCCAGAATTGGACACAGTATTCCAGGTGTGGTCTGAACAGGGCAGAATAGAGGGGTAGCATGACTTCCTTGGATCAAAATACTAGACTCCTATTTATTCAGGCCAAAATCCCATTGGCTTTTTTTGCCCCTGCATGAAATTGTTGACTCATGTAAACAGTCCAAACATTTCCTAAAAGAGAAGTTTAAACCACAACTTTATAAATGGACAGCATGACATAATAGCCAGACCAAGACCTCTTCCACACAGCCATATAACCCAGAATATCAAGGCAGAAAATCCCACAATATCTGCTTAGAACTAGGCTATCTGAGTCCACACTGCCATATATTCCAGTTCAAAGCAGAAAATGTGGGGTTTTATTCAGCTGTGTGGAAGGGGCCTAAGACAACTCAAATTCAAAACTATATTTAGACATGCTGCTGACTGTGCAATTCTAGACCAGTCTTACTCATACTATGAAGTCCTTTCTGCAAACTAATTTATTTCATAATAATTTTGTGATGGTAAGATGTCCACTGACATCCCTTTTAACAATCCACTCCTAACCATGAGCTGACAGAACTAATTAAAAATCAAAACCAAAATATATTATTCAATATTACCTTGACTGTATCTCCACTCTTGGAATTAGGCTATAAAATATTGACATTTATAATGGTCAGAGATGAGACAATAATATATTTTCCCAAACTGGAAAACAAATTGTGTTTTCATTTTCATTTCAGGTCACCCATGGGTAGTTTTAGTGAATGGCAACACAGTCTTGCTAGCGTTTGAGAAATGATTTGTTAGAATTAGCAGAAGATGCTGATGCATTCCATTTGGAAATATGGCAGAGTAAGGACTTTCAGACATTGCAGTATGCTTTGAGAGGGGAAAGTGATTTACTAGTTAACTGGGAATGACGACAGGAAGCATACAACTCCTTTGTTGCAAGAGCTCCACAGGCAGCTTGTTTGTTCCAGGCACAATTGAAAGAATTATCTGTGACTTACAAAGCTCTATACAATTGTCCCTCCATATTTTATGTTTCAACATTTTGGATTTGATTGTTCGGGGATCTGATTAAAAATATTATCTCTAGGAATATTTAGGACCTCCAGTGTGATGCTATAATCAACATTCTATAGTCATACTGTAAAACCTAGGGATTTGGGGTGTGTGTGTTGTTGTAGGTTTAAATGTATGTAATTATTGTTTAAATGTATGCAATTATTGGATTTTATTATGTATTTTATTATGTGTACATTGGAGGCATCTAATTGTTGCCAGCTGGAAGCCGCCCTGAGTCCCGTCCCGTGAGAAGGGCGGGGTACAAATATCTGAAATAAATAAATAAATAAATAGGTTTTTCGGGCTATATAGCCATGATGTCTCCTGACATTCCGCTTGCATCTATGGCAGGCATTATCAGAGGTTGTGACCTCACAACCTCTGAGGATGCCTGACATAGCTACAGGCGAAATGTCAGGAGAGAATGCTTCTGGAACATGGCCATACAGCTGGGAAAGCACCTCTCCAGGAAACTATAGGTCCTCCAATGTGATTTTATGCTCAGCTTCTAGTAGAGGTTGACCATAGAGTCATGCTGGAAGATCTAGAAATTCCTAAATAGATGTTCCCTTGAATTTTTTTTAAAAAAGCAATTCTTTTATTTGCAACTTTTCACTTTTTACAGGTGTCCTGTGCCTCTAACTTCAGCAAAAGTGGATGGATGACTGGATAGGTTGGATCTAGGTTATCTGAAAGGCCATAATTCCCTATAGGGGTCTGTCCGCATCTTGAGATCTTCTGAAATGGATCTTTTCTCTGGCCTACCACCTGCACAAGTACATGGGTGAAAGCCCTCTTATTGGCAATTCTGGACACCCTACTCTGAGGCCCCGTCTATACTGCCATATAATCCAGTTTCTGAATCCAGATTATCTGCTTTGAACTGAATATAGCACTTTAGGCTCAGATAATCCAGTTCAAAGCAGATAATCTGGATTCAGAAACTGGATTATATGGCAGTGTAGATCCAGCCTGGGAGGTTAGACACCTTCTTCTGCTTCTAGTAATTAGCTGGTTTTTTTGTCTCTGATGCCTCATTATGATGCCTCATTATTTTATGTTTGATGCTTCATTATTTTATGTGATTAACTCAATGGTGGTATTATTTTGTATTATGTTTTATTACATTAATGTATTTGCATTTCGTGGGCATTAAATGTTTGCCTTATTGTATGTAAACCACCCTGAGTTCCCTCGTGGAGACAGGATGGTCTATAAATAAAGTTGTTGTTGTTGTTCCTAACATTTTGTGGGCAGACAAATGTCATTTTTGTTTAATTAAGCCCTTGAGGGATGTCTACTTAGAGCAGGAGTCCTCAAACTTTTTAAACAGAGAGCCAGGTCACAGTCCCTCAAACTGTGGAGGGCCGGATTATAATCTGAAAAAAAAGCATGAATGAATTCGTATGCACACTGCACATATCTTATTTGTAGTGCAAAAAACACTTAGAAACAATACAATAATTAAAATGAAGAACAATTTTAACAAATATAAACTTATTAGTATTTCAATGGGAAGTGTGGGCCTACTTTTGGCTGATGAGATAGGATTGTTGTTGCTGTTGTTATGTGCTTTCAAGTCGTTTCAGACTTAGCCTGACCCTGAGCGAGGGCCGGGTAAATGACCTTGGAGGGCTGTATCCGGCCCTCGGGCCTTAGTTTGAGGACCCCTGACTTGGAGGGAAAGGGCTTTCCATCTGCTGTGTCACTGATATCTATTGTTCTTTTTTAATTATTTGTTCTTAATAACTATTAATTCTATTATAAGTTTGATTATATTTTAATTTGTGTACTATGTAAAATATCTGGTCTGTTTTATCTTTTGTATACCACATAGCAATAAGCTCCAGGGATGAGCAATGGACTACACTGAGCACTTAAGGTGCATCTACACATTATAGGACTAATATTTATTTATTTCCTATATTTATACCCTGTCCTTTTCCCCCCGAAGGGGGGCTCATAATACACCTCGATACTAATTTTAACTACCATGGCTCACTGCTATGGGAGCTGTAGTTTGGTGAGGCACCAGCCCTCGTTGGCAGAGAAAGCTAAAGACTTTGTTAAACTACAGCTCTCGTGATTCCACAGCACTGAGGCATACCAGTTAAAGTGGGATCAAATGGCATTAATTCTACAGTGTAGAAACCCAGGCGCTGCCCCAAAGGCTGTGTATATAGATGTCAGATACTCAAACAGCAAAATTAAAGGTATCAACCCTACAAAAAAAGCTTTAGTCTCTTAATCAGGCATCCTCAAATTGCAGACCTCAAACTCTCATAAGCCCTAGCAAGCTTGTTCAAAGGTCAGGAATTCTGGGAGTTGGAGGCCCAAACTGCTGGAGGGCCGTAGTTTTAGGACGCCTGATCTTCATTATGAAGCATCCTGTTTCCTGTGTGACTAAACCCACAGGTCTCCTCCTTCCAAACTCACTATCCTCTCTTCTTCTAGCAGTAAGTAACCTGCTTTGTTTTCGCAGCTGTCTCAACTCACCCACACCCTACTTCAATCCAGCTTCTGTGGTCACTTTTATCCCAAATGACTTCTACCTGAATTCTACTCAAATTGTCCTCTTTTAGTTGCTAAGTTTTTGCTGCACTTCTGGTTTTTTGTTTTGTTTTGTTCCTGAGCTCTTTAAGAACAATCTAACACACAGAAATCACCTAACACATTGGTTCTCAACCTGTGGGTCCCCAACAGGTTGAGTGTTTTGGCCTACAACTCCCAGAAATCCCAAGCCAGTTTACCAGCTGTTAGGATTTCTGGGAGTTTATTTATTTGCAATATTTATATACCTCCTTTCTCAACCCGAGAGTGACTCAGGCCAAAACATCTGGATCCCACAGGTTCAGAACCACTGACCTAAACTTTTACTGAAATGGAAAAGCAAAATTAGGGGAAAGTTTCAGCTGTGAAAGGTCTGCCTCTCCAACAGCTATAAAAAGTCCCATGAGCCCTGCCAAGAAAATGAATATAATTAGTAACTCAAAAAGGTACTGAGCGTGTGTTAGTTTGTTGTCTGACTGGCTCCATTCCTAGTCCTATGCCGTACCTGTTTTCTCTAAGGTCCCATCTATGCAGAACATTTAATGCAGTTCAAAACTAACTTTAAACTGTGGCTGCCAGACAACAAACTTTAACTTTGAATGTATTTCAATGATTTTCATATGGGAATTTTTAAAATACTATTTACATTTAATGCTGTTGTAATGTTCATATACTTGTATATTTTGCACGTCTCCCAAAGCAGTTGCTCTACTCCGAACTCAAGAATGGAAAATGGAATGTTGGAGGACAGGAAAAGAGATTTAAAGATGGGCCAAAGCCAACCTTAAATACTCTGGCATAGACACAGAGAACTGGGAAGCCCTGGCTGTTGAGTGCTCCAGCTGGAGGTCAGCTGTGACCAGCAGTGCTGTAGAATTTAAGAGGCACGAATGAAGGGCAAAACAGAGAAACGTGCCAAGAGGAAGGCGCATCAAGTCAACCCCGACCGGGACCACCTTCCACCTGGAAACCAACGTCCTCACTGCAGGAGAACATGCAGATTAAGAATAGGGCTCCACAGTCACCTACGGACCCACCGCCAGCACACCAACCTTGGAAGACCATCCTACTCGGACAATGAGGAATGGCCTAAGTAAGTAAGCAAGTAAAAGTATATTTTGCACGGCTGATGCTTTTATATTAATATTTTATATTAAGCCGCTTTGAGTCCCCTTCACGGGAGATAAAGCAGGATATAAATACAGTAGAGTCTCGCTTATCCAACCTTCACTCATCCAACGTTCTGTATATTCGATCATCCAATGTTCTGTATTATCCAATGCAGTTTGCCTCCTGCTCGGATCCACAGCTGTTTTAATACATTGCAATGTTTTGGTGCTAAATTCGTAAATACAGTAGTTACTACATAACGTTACCGTGTATTGAACTGCTTTTTCTGTTGATTTGTTGGAGAACATGACGTTTTGGTGCTTAATTTGTAAAAATCATAATGTAAGCTTTTATTTATTTATTTATTTAGGGTATTTTTACCCCACCCTTCTAGGGGGGACTCAGGGTGGCATATTTGATGCCTACAATTAAACACAGTAAAATACACAACAGCAGTCATTACAAATAATTAAAACATTAGGTTAATACAATAAAATCTTAATAGAAAAGAAGCCAGCCTGGCGGCCACCGTTTCGCCAAGGTCTGTAATTAATGAGTCCATTCAGCTTATCATAATCCATTCCAAAGCTCTCGTCGTCATTGCCCTTTTCCTTAATCCCTCCGTATTATCCAACATTTTTGCTTATCCAACATAAACCGCCGGCCTGTTTATGTTGGATGAGTGAGACTCTAGTGTAAATAAATATTATACTCCCACAAAAGCGCATCAAAAAAAGGTCTTCCTGTGCACCAATGCTCTTGAGCTTTGTGTCAGGCCTCAAACCGGTTTCAGAATATCCTATGTAAACATCTGCATTGCAAAATTGCTTATTCAATTTATTTTTGCCCTCTAGACCAGGCCTGGGCAAGCTTGGGTCCTCCAGGTGCTCTACTCCAAATCCCACCATCCCTAACAGCATTGGGCCCCTTCCTTTTGCCCCTCAGCCTCTTAAGGCAAAAGGAAGGGGCCTGAGGCTGTTAGGAATGATGGGAGTTGGAGTCCGAAACACCTGGAGGGCCCAAGCTTGCCCAGGCCTGCTGGTCAAGGCCTCCCCTGAGGCTGAGAGAGTGTGACTGGCCCAAGGTCCCTTTCAAGGCCTCACCCCCGGCGCCCTCCACAGGCCCGCTCTTCTTCTTCTCCTCCTCGTCCCCGATCCATTCCTCCTGGGCCTTGTGCGCCTTCCCTCCTTTCGGCATCGCTGGGCTTCTCTCTTCCTTCTCCCCTGGAATCCTGGAACCACACATGCACTGTGTGTGAGCACTGCGCCTGCGCGGAAGGTGACGCCAAGGTACTCACTCAGTCTAGCAGACATCCGAGGGGCGCAACCGGAAGTTCCGCGCTCCTCCAAAGCTGCGAAAATCATAGAGATGAAGCGCCTACCTTTACTTTTTCCGGAAGTGGTACAGAGGTGCAATGACGTAGACAGAATTCTAGGAGTCTCTTCCGCGCTGATTTAAAGGGCCAGTGCAGTGCGCATAGGAAGGGATGCATTTGCACTGTGAAATGAATGCTGTTTGACCAGGCATAGGCAAATTTTGGCCCTCCAGATGTTTTGGACTTCAACTCCCACAATTCCTATCGGCTGTTAGGAATTGTGGGAGTTGAAGTCCAAAACATCCGGATGGCCAAAGTTTGCTCACCTTTATGTTTTGCACTACTTTAATTGCCATGGCATCATGCTATGGAATCATGGGAGTTGTAGAGTTGTTGTAGGTTTTTTGGGCTGTATGGCCATGTTCTAGAGGCATTCTCACCTGACGTTTCGCCTGCATCTATGGCAAGCATCCTCAGAGGTAGTGAGGTCTATTGGAGTTAGGAAAATGGGTTTATATATCTGTGGAAAGACCAGGGTGGGACAAAGGACTCTTGTTTGCTGGAGCTAGGTGTGAATGTTTCAACTGACCAACTTGATTAGCATTTGATAGCCTGGAAGTGCCTGGAGCAATCTTTTGTTGAGAGGTGATTAGATGTCCCTGATTGTTTTCCCTCTGCTGTTTTGCTGATTTAATTTTAGAGTTTTTTAATACTGGTAGCCAGATTTTGCTCATTTTCATGGTCTCCTCCTTTCTGTTGAAATTGTCCACATGCTTGTGGATTTCAATGGCTTCTCTGTGTAGTCTGACATGGTGGTTGTGAGAGTGGTTCAGCATTTCTGTGTTCTCAAATAATATGCTGTGTCCAGGTTGGTTCATCAGGTGCTCTGCTATGGCTGACTTCTCTGGTTGTTGTAGTTCTCTGGGAGTTGTAGTTTGGTGAAGGGACCAAGGCAGAGACATCTCCAGCTCATTCCCTGTTTGGGTATCAGCCAGCACGTCAACGACTTAAATCTAGAAATAGTTTTCTGAGATCTACAGAGACACTCGCTGGAACACTTCAGCAAGCGAGAGTCCAAAAGGGGCAGGCTCAAACCCAGCACCTCAACCAATGGCTGATACCAAATGAGAGACTCCCGACTGGGCACACAGAAGACTGGGCGACTTGGAAGGCACTGAACAGACTGCGCTCTGGCACCACGAAATGCAGAGCCAACCTTCAGAAATGGGGCTACAAAGTGGAACCCTCGACATGCGAGTGTGGAGAAGAGCAAACCACTGACCACCTGCTGCAATGCAACCTGAGCCCTGCCACAAGCACCATGGAGGACCTTCTTGCAGCAACACCAGAGGCACTCCAAGCAGCCAGCTACTGGTCAAAGGACATTTAATCAACTACCAAACTCACAAATTTTGTATTTTGTCTGTTTGTTTGCTTTGTTCTGTTAGAAATGTAATATAATCGACTGTTTGCCCTGACACGATAAATAAAAAAATAAAATAAAAATAAATAGGCATAGGCAAATTTTGGCCCTCCAGATGTTTTGGACTTCAACTCCCACAATTCCTATCGGCTGTTAGAAGTCCAAAACAACAGGACGGCCAAAGTTTGCTCACGTTTGTGTTTTGCACTACTTTAATTGCCATGGCTCCATGCTATGGAATCATGGGAGTTGTAGTTTGGTGAGGCACCAGTACTCTTTGGCAGAGGAAGCTACAGACTTTCCATAGCTCACATGATTCCATGGCAGTGAGCAGAAACGGTTGAAGATTTTGTCACACTACAACTTCCAGGATTCCATAGCATGGAGCTATGGCTAAATGGTGTCAAACCGCATTAATTTTACAGTGTAGATGCATCTCAACAAGTTATCAAGGATACTTTGTGCTTTTCCTGCATGACAGGAGGTTGGACTAGATGGCCCATGTGGTGTCTTCCAATTCTATGATTCTGTGATTCTAAGTCTAAAAATCTAAATTAGGTTGCACCTGCAATGTAGAATTATTGAGATCTGATAACATTTAAACTGCCATGGCTCAATGCTATAGTTGTAGTTCAGTGAGCAACCAGCACTCCTTGGCAGAGAAAGCCTTGTGAAACTACAGCTCCCAGGATTCCATAGCTTCTGGGGCCAGAGTGAAGAGGGAAGTCAGGAAGACAGTTCCACCTTGTCTTCTGTACCATTAGTAGGGGGCCTCTCCCCCCAGCAACAATATAGTACTATATAAAACTAATATTGTGATATGCTAATAATATAATATATTGTATATACATATAATTTTGATAATAATATAATATAATACAATATAATGCTACTGTTAATAATACAATATAATAATATTAACTATATATTACATGTAACATTATGAATAATATTATAATATAGTGGTATAGTACAATATAGGGAGCTCTGGCGTGGGCTGGTCCATGAGGTCACAAAGGGTCTGAAGCAACTAACGATAAACAACAAAATAGTGTACAATATAGTAATATATGCTAATATTATGCTATGCTAATAATATATAGTATGTACATATCATTTGTAAGTCGCTCTGAGTCCCCTTCAGAGTAAGAGAGGGCAGGGTTACATCTCGTATAGACTACTGCAACGTGCTCTACGTGGGGTTGCCTCTGAAGACTGTTTGAAAGCTTCAAATGGTCCAAAGGACGGCAGCCAGATTGCTAACAGGAGCTGCGCTCAGGGAACATACAATTTCTCTGTTGTGCCAGCTCCACTGGCTGCCAGTTTCCTACCGGGCAAAATTCAAAGTGCGGACTTTAGCCTATAAAGCCCTAAATGGTTCTGACCCAACTTACATGTCCGAACGCATCTCCCCTTATGAACCATCTACGACCTTAAGATCGTCTGAGGAGGCCTTGCTCTCGTTACCGCCTTCGTCAAAAGTACGTTTGGCGGACACGAGAGACAGGGCCTTCTTGGTGGTGGCCTCTCGGCTGTGGAATGCCCTCCCTATAGACATTAGATCGGCCACCTCCCTTTTAACATTCCGGAAAAAAGTAAAGATGTGGCTTTTGAACAAGCATTTGCAAATGCGGAGTAACTAACATAGAAAAACGACGACAATGAGTCCGGACAACGTTTTTAACAAGAAGACACTATGAATTTATATTTTATTGATTTGTTTAGCTTTTATTATATGTTATGTTTTTAATTGTATTTATGATATTGTAAGCATTGAATTTTACCCTGTTAACCGCCTTGAGTTGCCTACGGGCTGAGAAAGGTGGTATACAAATACAGTAAATAAATAAATAAATGTCACAAATAAATAACAGCACGAAGCCATGGCAGTTAAAGTGGGCTCAGATCGCATAAATTCCACAGTGTAGACAGATTTTATTTATTTATTTATTTATTTATTTATTTATTTATTCACAATAGTTATATTCCACCCTTCTCACCCTGCAGGGGACTCAGGGCGGATTACAATGTACATATACTTGGCAAGCATTCAATGCCATAGCCACACAACATATATAGACAGACACACAGAGGCTATTTAACGTTCCAGCTTTTGATGAGGGTATTCTGGCCACCAGGGGAGCTGTCGCTTCACCGCCCATTTGTGACACTGATGGAGTACTTCCTTATTCTTTGCATGGGCCAGAGTGAAGAGAGGGGAAGCCTAGGGACAGTTCCATCTTGTCTCCTCGATATGCCATCAGCTTGAGACCCCTCTCCCCAGCACCAACTGTAGCTCTGGGCCAGAGTGAAGAGTGAAGGGGGCCAAGGGACAGTTCCACCTTGTCTCCTGTGCTATTCTAATAATATAATATAATATTTATTTATCGTGTCGAGAAAGCCAAACAGTTGTAATGCATTTTTTTAACAAACAAACAAAACACAAATATTGTATGTACATATAATATTTATAATATTATAATGTAATGCAATATAATAACAACAACAACAATAATAATATGATATCTATATAAATAAAAAAGTGATGTTTGTTTGTGGGATTAACAGAATTCAAAAACCACTGGACGAATTGACACCAAATTTGGACACAAGACACCTAA
>NW_026845477.1:288273399-288566592 GCF_025583915.1 Anolis sagrei ordinatus | reverse complement strand
TACTCACAAGGGATTCGGAGGTGCCTGCCTTTTCCAAGCAACTACTGTGTATCCGTAGATGAGTTGATGGGTAGGAAAGTGAGGTGAGGGCTATTTTCCATTCTTCTAGCTATTGGGAAGTGCTAAACGGGTTGCAGCTAAACATCAAAAAAACCAAGATTATGGCAACAAGAATGATTGACAACTGGAAAATAGAGGGAGAAATTGTGGAGGCCGTGACAGACTTTGTATTTCTAGGTGCAGATGCAGATTACTGCAGATGCAGACTGTGGCCAGGAAATCAGAAGACGCTTCCTTCTTGGGAGGAGAGCAATGTCCAGTCTCGATAAAATAGTAAAGAGCAGAGACATCAGACTGGCAACAAAGATCCATTGCCTAGTCAAAGCCATGGTATTCCCTGTAGTAACCTACGGATGTGAGAGCTGGACCTTAGGGAAGGCTGAGCGAAGGAAGATCGATGCTTTTGAGCTGTGGTGTTGGAGGAAAGTGCTGAGAGTGCCTTGGACTGCGAGAAGATCCAACCAGTCCATCCTCCAGGAAATAAAGCCCGACTGCTCACTGGAGGGAAGGATACTAGAGACAAAGCTGAAGTCCTTTGAATGCCACATCATGAGGAGACAGCAAAGCCTAGAGAAGACAATTATGCTGGGGAAAGTAGAAGGAAAAAGGAAGAGGGGCCGACCAAGGGCAAGATGGATGGATGGCATCCTTGAAGTGACTGGACTGACCTTGAAGGAGCTGGGGGTGGTGACAGCTGACAGGGAGCTCTGGCGTGGACTGGTCCATGAGGTCACGAAGAGTCGGAGGCGACCGAATGAATGAACAATAAGCTATTCACCCCTTCTGCAGTAAAATGGTTGTCTTTGCTCTTTTGTGGGCTAACATGGCTTTAGCCAATGGTCTTTCAGCACTATGTAGCAATGCAGCATTTTGGAAAGAGGAAGGTATTGCTGAGGATTCACCTCAATCCAGAAAAAAGTCAGTTGCTGCTGACCATTTATATTGCCCACAGTGCTGTGCATAATATTATCAGGCCTTCCGAATGCTTACAAACTAGAGGTACACTGGAGGATCTCATGGGATTCTTTCCCAGTAAGCAGTTCTAATTTATAAAGCTCATTTAGTATCAGCAGGAGCCTGTCTTCACCGTCAGGCAGAGTTCCAGCCTCCCAATTTATTTGCAACATGCAGGGTTTGATCTCTCTTTCTTTCTAGTGTATCAACTTTGATATAAAACTTGAATGCATCACCAGAATTGGGAAACTTTGCTAGAAGGAACCGAGACTTTAAAGGTCTAATGTTTAATGCTATAAATATAATTCATTTGGAAGCCTGTCCATCTGGTCTCACTGCAGATTGCCAATACCATCCAAGAAGCAACTGGCTCTTTTTTCCTTCTCCCTTCATGAACTCAGCTAATGACTGCTAAAGGCATTGGAGAAATCAGCAAGGTGACTCTCATTAACAAGACAAATCGCTTTCCCCTCCCATATAATTTCTGTTTGATTGCTTATTGGTGTGGCTATAAGGGAACAATAATTTCCAAACATAGTAGGACCAGATTGAGCCATTAGGGAAGACCCTGAAAAAGGTAGCACTGAAAGTACATAATCTATTGGGTAAAAAGGTCCTTTGAGCCACTCTTAAAGCAAAATACTTTGAGAGGATCTTTCCTTCCTTCCCTCCTTTCCTCCTTCCTTCTGGTGAGGAGTAATTGGAAAAATAGATATTTATTTATGTATAAATAAATTGTATATACTTTATAAGCACTGAAATGTATAGAAAAATCAGGCTCTCTCTGTATAGAAAGAATGCTAATGGACAAGCAAGCTGCTGTCCAGGTACAGCAAAAGGGGAGCTGAAGAGGGGGCATGATATCTATACATTCCAGGAGAGAGATAAGCCTGTCCTAGTGGCAACAGACTGATACAACTAGGCTCTAAAAGGAGCCCCCCTCTCCCTCCTGACAGGTCAGAGTTAGGCCCCTTGATTGATTAATGTAAGCTGCTTGCTGTTTAGAAAGACACAGAGACATGCTTTTTGTATGTTGGAAGATAAAATTTGATGCTAAGATGACGTAGTGAATGAGGTCAATGTATGTAGATGCATGTTCTTTGTTTGCTTGCATTTGGAGACTATAAAAGGGAAAGTTTGCACCTATATCATTGCTCTGGTGCTTTTGGACAGAACTCCTCACCAGAGTCCCAGCTGGAAATAAAATCTGTGCCTTTGAGACCTCCGGAGCCCTCTTTGTCTCTTTTCCTGAANAAGAGCATCACATTCCCCTCTTTCGTCCCCGCCCCCTTTCCGTTAGACCTGAATGGTCTCTCCCAGCCACCCCTCTCCTTCAACTTTTTCGTCCTTCCCCGCCTTTACGTTACGAAGGCCCTCATTCTTCATTTCCAGGCGCCACGCCCCTTCCCTCGTGGCCACGCCCTCTCTTCTCCCTGATTGGTCCCTCATCTCCCCGCCGAGGAGTAATTTCCCTTTAAGCTCCTCCTCCTTCCCTTCTCTTGCTTCGGGGCTGCGAGTCGGTATTGCTGCTGGAGGAGAAAGGAGGAGGGTACGGTGTCCCGGAGAGGACATGCCCCGAAAGAGGCCGTTCAGCGCCAAGCAGAAGAAGAAACAACTGCAGGACAAACGGGAGCGAAAGCGGCAAGGTGAGAGAGAAGCGGCAGGGAAAGGGGCCGGGGCCGGCGGGACCCCAGGAAGTGGACCCCTCCCCTTTCCTTGGGAGATGTTGGGACATCCCATTCTCCCGTTGAGGGAGTTGGAACAATCCATTTTCCAATTTGGGGGGATTTGGAACAGTCCATTCCTCAGTCTTGGGAGATTTGGTGCAGTATTAGGATCCATACCTTTTTCCTCCCCTTGAAACGTCTTCCAATTTTTATTATTATGTTTTGGATGATTGACAGTCAACGTTATCGTGGCAACATCTGGAAGTCGTGATCAACACCCCCCTAAATATGTGGGTGGTATAGGCCACTCCTTCTCCTTGAAAACAGTAGGTCTGCTGGTAGAGTATATGACCTCTACCTTGTCTGCATCACAAAATAATCAGCATTAGGATCTTGAAAAATTGGCTGCAATGCATACAACATTTGCAGAAAGTGCAAATAAATCATATGGAAAATTCCTGCCTTTTCCCTCTTCTCCCCCCATTCCTTCTTTTGGACCCAGTGGGTGGGTTGGTGAGTCAGGGTGTGTGTCCACATTGTAGAATTAATGCAGTTTGACACCACTTTCAGTGCCATGACTCAATGTGATTGGATCATGGGAGTTGTAGTTTTGCAAGGTCTCTGCCAAAACAAACTACAATTCCCAGGATTCCATAGCATTGAGCCAAGTCAATCAATGTGGTGTCAAACTGCATTAACTCTGCTGTGTAGATGCACCTGGGCATTTCATAATCTATATGGAATTGATTATAGAATCAAAGAGTTGGAAGAAACCTCATGGGCCATCCAGTCCAACCCCCTGCCAAGAAGCAGGAATGTTGCATTCAAATAACCCCTGACAGATGGCCATCCAGCCTCTGCTTAAAAGCTTTCAAAGAAGGAGACTCCACCACACTCCGGGGCAGAGAGTTCCACTGCTGAATGGCTCTCACAGAGTAGTCCTTTTCCTAAAACTTTTAAAAGAATAATCTGTATATTGTCCAGCAGTCGAAATTATCATTATGTAATTTGTAAAGCCAGTAATTTTCCAATTCATCGCACCCCCCAAATGGGAAGTTTAGCCTCACAACTCTATGTATTTTATGAGTTCCTGGACTCTAAAATTACAACAGCAAAACAGCAGAGAGGAAACAACCAGGCACATCTTAACACCTCTCAACAAAAGATTTTCCCAGGCTCAGCCAGGCCTTCAAATGCTAATGAAGGTGGTCAGTTGAAACATTCACACCTAGCTCCAGCAGAGAGCTCCTTGCCCCACCCCAGTCATTCCACAGATATATAAACCCATTTTCCTATTTCCAACAGACCTCACTACCTCTGAGGATGCTTGCCATGGATGCAGGCGAAACGTCAGGAGAAATGCCTCTAGAACATGGCCCTATAGCCCGAAAAAACCCACAAGAACCTAGTTCTGCTCCTATTTTATCTCATTTCAGTCTTTTAATTGTTTTTATCCTGTATATGCGGCCCGCCCATTGTTATCGTCACTATGATTGTGTTTATTAGAATGTTCTTTTATGACTGCTTTTTTTTAAAAAAAATGTAATTTTGATGTTGTTGTTATTTGTTGTTTATGTTTTGATTTTATTGATTTTATTGCTGTAATATGTTGTCCGGGCTTGGCCCCATGTAAGTTGCTCCGAGTCCCCATTGGGGAGATGGTGGCGGGGTATAAAAAAAGATTATTATTATTATTGTATTGTCAAAGGCTTTCATGGCCGGAATCACTGGGTTGTTGTAGGTTTTTTTGGGCGATATGGCCATGGTCTAGAGGCATTCTCTCCTGACGTTTCGCCTGCATCTATGGCAAGCATCCTCAGAGGTAGTGAGGATGCTTGCCATAGATGCAGGCGAAACGTCAGGAGAGAATGCCTCTAGACCATGGCCATATAGCCCAAAAAAACCTACAACAACTCATTATTATTATTATTTATTTATTTATTTACTTACTGCCTTTCTCAGCCCGAAGGCGACTCAAGGCGACTTACACTGGCACAATTTGATGGCACAATGAACATAAACAAGATTAAAACAAAATTAAAAACATTTAACACACATTATAAAACCCTGTAAAAGGCATTAAAAGCATAAAACACCAGTAACTTCCTATTAGCTCGTTTTCCAAAGTCATTTATACCATTAAAACTAACTTCCCCCACCTAATATATATATTTATTTTTATTATATAATATAATATATATTTGCATAATTTATATAATTATATAATTTATATAATTTATATAATTGTATGTTATAAAATTATATAATTTGTAAAGCCAGTAATTTTCCAATTAGGTTGTTGTAGGTTTTTTCGGGCTACATGGTCATGTTCTAGAGGCATTTTCTCCTGATGTTTCGCCTGCATTTCAGCAAGCATCCTCAGAGGTTGTGAGGTCTGTTGGAACTAGAAAAATTGGGTTTATATATGGTCCCGACTCCAATAAGGCACTGCTTCCGGGGCCACATCCGCCATCTTGAAACAACCGCTACTCCACTTCATTCCAATTCATCACTTATACCACTAATGTACCCATTCAAACTAATTTTCCCCACCTAAAAAGCAATGATCCTAAAATTAAAAAAATAAATAAAAAGTTAAAACGGACTTCCCACTTTCAAGACACACAGGAAAAGTGTTGTTGTTGTTGTTATATCCCACTTTTATAACAGCTCACAGTATTAACAGACAACACAATTTAAAATCCATGATATACAAATATTAGAACAGAATGAAAGTCAATACAAATATTACATATATTATTATTAATATTGCAATATAGTGGTATAGTATAATATAATAATATATAATACTAATATTGTGCTACGCTAATAATAATGTATATATACATATAATATTGAAATACTATTATAATGTAATACAATATGTTACTAGTAATAATACAATATGATAATATATAATATTATAAAACTAATTTATTACATATAATACTATGGATAATATTTAATATATCATGATATACTGTTTTATTATTGTATACTTGTATATTTTAAGTTGTAATGTTTTTGATTGTGAGCCGCTTTCAGTCTGTATGGAGAGATAAAGCGGGATATAAGTAAATAAATGAATAAAAATAAAAAGTCAAAAGAATTTAAAACCCTTAAAAACATAATTAAGTTTGCCCTCTAGTTTGCTCATAACAACTTTTTTTAAAAGCTAACTTCTCTTAAATAACTTCTTTATTCTAACTTATTTTTTCAATATTTTCCTAACATCATTTGGAAAGGTACATCTAAATTCATTTCTCTTCTAACTGTCTAAGGAAAGGTGATCCAGCCTTTTAGAAAGAAATGTTCCACAGACATTTATGCAAAGTTACAGCGCTCTTGCCCCAACTCCCTGAAATAGTTTATCCTCCAGCTTTTGCTTCTATGTCTAAAAGAAAGTTGACCCTGAACTTTTAAAGAAAGCAATAGCCCTCCCTTTTAGCTTTAATCAGAATACATTCAACGTTTCTGGCCTGAAATGGTTGGATAATGACATTTGTAAAGCAAAGGATTATTCTCTCATTGCAAAGCATTGAAGTGTCTACTGGATTTCTTTGTACAGCAAACATCTGCAGTGCAGTTATATCATCCTCTCTTTCTCTCCCACCTGTTTTAATAGAATGTCATCTTCTCCAATATATCTGGAACGGCTCATCCATGTCTGCCACTGTTAGGGAGAAAGAAACAAGAAAAATATGTAACCATTTGTTCTCACTGTTTTTAATCTTGAATTGAGCATCTCCCCAGAAGTGTGCAGACATATCAAATATATATATATATATATATACTCAAAATTATGGCTAGATTGTCAAGTGGGCTTGCTTCCACATGAGGAATTTATGGAAGAGAAGGTATGCACGTTGCACTGTAGAAGTCATGCAGTTTGAATCACTCGAACTGCCATGGCTTGATGCTGCAGAATCATGGGATTTGTAGTTTGGTGAGGCCTCAGGATGTTTTTGCAGAGAAGGCTAAAGACCTTGTAAAACTACAACTCCCATTATTCCATCGCAATGAGCCATGGTAACCAAGGGGTGCCAAACTGCATTCGTTCTATAGCGTAGACGCAGCTCAGTGGACAACTTTAAACCATCCGCTTTCTTTCATAGAGTTAATGTGAGAATAGATGTGTGTTAACAACAGGGAGGTCCTCGTTTTGAGTTTTTAGAAGGATGGATAAAATAAAAATTGTATTCAATAAAATAGAATTGGGGTGATGGAAAAGTTGTCAAGATCAACAAAATAGCCCATTTATATACAAAATAGAAAATAAATAAGTACAGCGAATAATATGACTTGAAACTTATTATACTGTTCAAATTCACAGTAATCACAAATGATATTGTATGGGTTTTTGTACAATCACTCTGAAATGGTATCGACGTCGTGTGTTCTTATGCCGAGTTGAACATGAATCAAATTCACAATAATCACAAACAATATTGTATGGATTTTGTAAAATCACTCTGGAATGGTATGGACGTCGTGTCGTCAAGATCTCAGCTTATTAAGATTGTCAAAAATAATTACTCTTGCCAATAAGATTGTTGCTGGATTGCAATCTTCTTCATCCCTTGTTATCTACCAGGTTGGCTGGAATTGCAGCCTGATATCTGGAGGCCTGCATATTCTACACCCCAAGGGTGCATTTGCCCTGTAGAATTAACTTTAAGTTCCACGACTCAGTGCCATGGGATCATGGCAGTTGTAGTTTTGCAAGGCATTTGTTATGATATTATGTATAATACTGTATGCTGTATAGGCAGTCCCCAAGTTATGAACAAGATAGGTTCTGTAGGTTTGTTCTTATGTTGGAACTGGCACATTTTTAAGTGTAATTCCAGCCTATCTATATCTATATATGAGTTTTGGATAGCATAGGGAAGGGTTAACACCCTATGGTGTTTGTTATGCTGTCTGTTCAGAAGATTTCACCTCATTTTCTGTCCCTGTGATAATTGGATTTTGAAAAAAAATGGATTGGTGATAAAGCTTCAGTAAACATACCTTTTCCCCATGATAACTCTTTCAGGAGTGAATTTTCCTTCTGAGGGATAAATTTATCTCACTTCCTGTTATCTCATCCCATTCTTAACTATGAGTCATTTGCAAGTCAGATGTTTGTAACTTGAGGACTGCCTGCATTTGTTGACGGCTTGGAAGAAGGTAAATCACTTATTTTCCCCTGAAGGTGCCAGGATAAAGTGATGGTTCTAAGGCAGTGGTTCTCAACCTGGGGTCCCCAGATGTTTTTGGCCTACAATTCCCAGAAATCCCAACCAGTTTACCAGCTGTTAGGATTTCTGGAAGTTGAAGGCCAAAAACATCTGGGGACCCCAGGTTGAGAACCACTGTCCTAAGGTATTAATGAGCCTTAAATATGACAGCCACCTTGATGTGTCAAGGTGTTTTATGTTGGTTGCAGAGAGCAATATGGAGCCCATCACACTTAACTGAGTCCAGCTGCTGTGCATGATAGATCATAAATCTTCTCCTTTCTCAGGACTGTTGATATAAGAAGGCTGCCAATCACCTTCTGGGTGACTTGCATCAGTTTGCTAGTCTGCAGACTGAATGTGAATTTACAATCATTGGCAGGAAGAGAGATTCCAAAATTAGGAAGAACTTCCTGACAGTGAGAACTGTTCTGCGGTGGAATCTTCTGCTTCCTCAGTGTGTGGTGGAGTCTCCTTCTCTGAAGGTTTTTAATCAGAGGCCGGATGTTCATCTGTCAGGGGTGCTTTGATTGTGTGCACCTGCATGGCAAATAGGGTTATACTGGATGGCCCTTGGGGTCTCTTCCAACTCTATGATTTTATGAATCACATCCTGCAATCCTAAACACAGATTGACTGTTACTACAGCAGCATAACTGTGCCAGCAAAACAGAGGAAAAGGACCAGGGATACAGAGGCCAAAAAGGAAGTTGGGTACTGGATAAAAAGGCTGTTGAGAACTGATATATTTTGTTTGTTTGCCATTACCAATGTCATAGATACAACTACAAAAATGATATTTTATTACTGTCCATAGTACTTACTTACTTAGCCGATCCCTCGTTGACGGAGTAGGATTGTCTTCCAAGATCGGTGTACTGGTGGTGGGTCCGTAGGTGACTGTGGAGTCCTATTCTTGACCTGCATGTTCTCCCGCAGTGAGGGCATTGGTTTCCAGGTGGAAGGCGGTCCCGTTCAGGGTTGTCTTGACGCGCCTTCCTCTTAGCACGTTTTTTTCTTTCGCCCTCCATTCATGCCTCTTCAAATTCTACAGCACCGCTGATCACAGCTGATTTCCAGCTGGAGTGCTCAAGGGCCAGGGCTGCCCAGTTCTCAGTGTCTATGCCAGAGTTTTTAAGGTTGGCTTTGAGCCCATCTTTAAATCTCTTTTTCCATCCTTCAACATTCTGTTTTCTTGAGTTCGGAGTAGAGCAACTGCTTGGGGAGATGGTGATCGGACATTGAAACAACGTGACCAGTCCAGCGGAGTTGATGGCGGAGGACCATTGCTTCAATGCTGGCGGTCTTTGCTTCTTCCAGCATGCTGACATTTGTCTGCTTGTCTTCCCAATTTGGAGGATTTTTTGGAGGCTCACTGATGGAATCGTTCTAAGAGTTGCATGTGATGTCTGTAGATAGTCCATGTCTCGCAGGCATATAGCAGGGTTGGGAGGACAATAGCTTTATAAGGCTATTGTCCTCCCAACCCTATGGTCCATAGACCCATCGGTAAAACCAATGTCATAGGAAAAAAGTGCAACCATTGTTTGTACCTACATGACAAATAGGGATGGCCTTTGGGGTCTCTTCCAACTATATGATTTTACGAACCTCATCCTGCAATCCTAAACACAGATTGACTGTAACTACAGCAGCATAACTGTGCCAGCAAAACAGAGGAAAAGGACCAGGGATACAGAGGCCAAAAAAGAAGTTGGGCACTGGATAAAAAGGCTGTTCGGAACTGATACATTTTGTTTGTTTACCATTACCAATATCAACAACAACAACAACAACATTTTATTATGGTCCATAGACCCATCAGTAAAACCAGTGTCATAGTGCAACCATTACCATGGGGTGCCAGCAAAATTTAAGCCACTTGAGGCGAATCTACTCTGTAAAATTAATGCAGTTTGATACAACTTGATATTCAATGACTCAATACTATTGAATCCTGGTTGCTGTGATGTGGTGAGGCACCAGCACTCTTTGGCAGAAAAAAAAAGAAAGATCTTGTAAGACTACAACTCCCCTGATTCCATAGCATTGAGCAACGGCACTTCAAGTGGTGTCGGAGTGCATTAATTCTATAGTGGAGATGCACTTAAGGTCAAGGTGGCTGCCATAATTAAGGTGCACATCCAATTATTTTGATGTATGTAGTGGAAAATCTCACAAGCAATTTGCAATTTCTAGACAGTCGTGGGGGAAAAAACCCTAACCATTTACTGTTCTTGTAGAACAGTCTCATTTGGCTAATAATAGGGCTAGCCTGGTCAATGCAGTTCCACATCCTGCATATGTACTCTGTTTTGTTTACTTGTGCATGTCCCTTCTTCTCTCCTTTCTGGATCAGATCCCATTAGAAACAGTCAGGGCTACGAGGCTTTCGAATCATTAGTAAGATTGTAACCTATCACATTAAAAACAACAGTAAGTCTGTCGTAGTGTTGTTGAGTCATAGGACATCGTAGCCGCATCTACACTAAAGCCATTCATCCCAGCTCAGGACTCTCATTTTTGATGCAGTGATATTTAAAAATAGCCACTGTGGTTCAGAGTACTAAGAGGTTTTCCTGTTCTCTGGAAGGTTTTGTTGACAGTGGCATCTTTGGCAGAGAGGAGGTGTGTTGAGTAAGCTGGACGAGTTCATTAGGAAGCAGAGTTGTGGCAAAAAGGGGGGCATCTCCGTGAAAAGGGGAGATTGAAAGAGAGAGAGAAGATTTGTGCTCAGACTGCTACTTTGAGAACCGATCTGGAAACACTTTGAAAGAAAAGTGCTGAGCTTCGATGGAAGACAGGCTTTAGGATGGAAGGCGAAAAGCTTTGTGGGGGGGATTTGAATTGTGTGCTAATGGTCCTGAAATAACACTGCGGAGAATTAAACAGGCAGCTGGCTTAAGTAAAAGTGTTTTATAGCATTCCCATAAGAGAGTGTCACTCGATTGAAAACAGAAGCGTGCGTGAGGTCCCTCTGGGTGCATCTACAATCCCACATTGTCAAACTAATGCAGTTTGACTCAACTTTGAACTGCCATGGCTCGATGCAATGGGATCCTGGGAGCTGTAGTTTGGAGAGGCCCCAGCGCTCTTTGGTGGAGGAGGCTGAAAACTTTGCAAAGCTACAACTCTCAGGATTTCATTGCATTGAGCAGACCCGTAGCCAGGATTTTGATTCGGGGGGGATGCTGAGTTTGATTCGAAGGGGGGGGGGGCTGAGGATCTGCCCTAGCAAACCTTTTGTATCGTTATCCCAATACCCCCATGCATATGGTATAGATTGAGCATGGTGATCAGACCATGATATGAATAAACATAACAGTTTAAATAATGTACCAGTAAGACCTTCTCGCGGACCACCATGAGAATTTGGGGGGGGGGGGCTGAAGCCCATCAAGCCCCCCCGCCCCCCGGCTAAGCAGTGGAACTCTCTGCCCCGGCTTGTTTTCTTCTGCCCTGGAAACTAGGACACGGAAAAGTGGCTTCAAACTACAGGAAATTAGATTACACCTGAACATGAGGAAGCACTTCCTGACTGTGAGAGCTGTTCAGCAGTGGAACTCTCTGCCCTAGAGTGTGGTGGAGGCTCCTTCTTTGGAGGCTTTTAAACAGAAGCTGGATGGCCATCTGTTGGGAGTGCTTTGAATGCCGCAAAGTGCAGTAGAGGCTCTTTCTTTGGAGGCTTTTAAGCAGAGGCTGGATGGGGGTGATTGGGGGTGATTTGAATGCGATTTTCTACTTCTTGGCATGAGGTTGGACTAGATGGCCAACAAGGTCTCTTCCAACTCAATGATTCTATGATATGATGTCCAGCTGTGTTAATTTTGCAGTGTAGATGCACCCCCACCCCCAAGATATGACATATTTTTGAAAGAGCGAAGGAATAATATATTTTTGAAGACCTTACAACCTCTGAGGTTGCCTGCAGTGTAGATGCACCCCCACCCCCAAGATATGACATATTTTTGAAAGAGCGAAGGAATAATATATTTTTGAAGACCTTACAACCTCTGAGGTTGCCTGCCATTGATGTGGGCGAAATGTCAGGAGAGAATGCTTCTGGAACATGGTCATACAGCCCGGAACACTCACAGCAACCCAGTAAAGGAATGTAATATCATCCATTAGATTTCATCTTTGTAGGTTACTTTGTGTATTTTATTTTGCTTCCTTATGTATTTTATTCTGATGATATTTTCTTGCCTGCATTTCGTATTTTATTTTGCTGTATTGTATTTTTGGGCTTGGCCTCATGTTAGGCGCCCCGAGTCCCCTTTGGGGAGATGGTGGCAGGGTATAAATAAAGATGATGATGATGATGATTACTATTATTGTTATTAAAGTCATCACCACCTTCTTCATCAATGCTTTGCAAAACCTCAACCTAGAGACCTCATCACACTAGAGAATGAATCCACTTTAAATGCAGTTGCTGCCTCCTGCAGAATTCTGGATTTTGTAGTTTAAGGAGGAGCATTTAACAGCCTCACAACACTACAAACCCCAAAATTCTGCAGGAGGCAGACACTAGATTTAAAGTGGATTCATTCACTAGGGTGATGAAGTAGCTGGTTATATAAGTCTGACTGTTTCACTGGTGAGTCTTTTGCGTGCTCTGAAATGCTGGAGTTTGGATCTGTTGTGTCGCCTGATAGTGGGAAAGGTGGTTAAGTGAAGAGTGCATGGGGTCAGAATGGCTAGGGATCCTTAATGAAATTCAGAAGCCTCCCTCTGCTTCTGGCCAATTCGTGCCCCTTCTGCTAAGTGGAGCTTGTCTGGGCCTCTCTCATTGATGGCTTGGTGCCCGCAGGCAAAACTTTCTTTATTAAAACAGGGGCTTATCCTACAAAAGCGGGTTTGTTTTCTTCCCTGCTGTGCCTTTTAACCTGTCTTTTACCAGGCTGCTGTTTAAACCAGAGGCTTTTTTAAATCCTACTAGATTTTTAGGTAGATTTTTTTTCTTGGCTGTCTTCCTTTCCTCTCGTGGATTTTATTCCTGCTTAGCCACATCTCTTCTGCAAAAGGTAAATGTTCATATTGCAAAAGCAGATTTGACAACTCAGCTTCCCCTCCATCTGATATTCTGAAATTTACAACTGAAGGTTGCATCTACTCTGCAGAATTAATACAGTTTGACACCACTTTAATGACAATGGCTCAGTTTACAAGGTCTTTCTCTGTCAAAGGGTGCTGATGCCTCACCAAACTACAAATCCCAGGATTCCATAGAATTGAGCCATGGCAGTATTGTAAAACTGCATTAATTCTATAATATTACATCAAGGATAGACTACTGCAACACACTCTATGTGGGGTTGCCTTTGAAGACTGTTCGGAAGCTTCAATTGGTCCAACAGGCAGCAACCAGATTTCTAACTGGGGCAGCGTACAGGGAGCATACAACTCTCCTGTTACATCAGCTCCACTGGCTGTCAGTCTGCTACTGGGCACAATTCAAAGTGCTGGATTTAGCTTATAAAGTCCTAAACAATCCTGGCCCAGCTTACCTGTCCAAATGTATTTTCCTCTATGATTCTTTAGAGATTTGAATCTGAGGAAGCCCTGCTCTCTATTCCACCTCCCTCGCAAGCTCAACTGGTGGGGAAGAGACACAGGGCCTTCTCAGTGGTGGCCCCTCTGCTATGCAACTCCCTTCCTAGTGAAATTAGAGCAGCCTCCTCTGGAAGAAAATAAAAACATGGTTATGTGGCCAAGCTTTCAGATAGCAATATTTTTAGTTCAATAAGAGAATAAGGAATGGTGACCGGACCAATGGAACGACTACGGATTTGATTTTGGATGGCGTGAATTTAATAACTGTCTTTAAATTGTGTTGTTTAACGGGTGAGTTTTAATATAAATTGTATTTTATTATTGATGTTTTAATTTTATGTTTATGTTCCAATGTTATTCTTTGTTTTATTATTTATTTATTTATTTATTTCACATGCTTGTCCCCCCCTTCTCACCCCTGAGGGGGGGACCCAGGGCAGCCTCACAGCAAACACCATTCAGTGCCATCATAATGATAAGAACAATCAACAAATTGTTAATAAAACATTAAATAAACAGTTGTTAAAACACGCCAATTAAAATCCGGGTCCGGGTCAGTTCATTGTCATTTAGAAATTGCTTACGTCTTCTTCATACAAGCCGCTATTCAATGGTCAAATGTAAGGTCCCATAGCCAACTCTTAAGTTTCCTTCTAAAGGACAGGAGGGAGGTGGCCAGTCTGATGTCTTTGGGGAGGGAATTCCATAGGCGGGGAGCCACTGTTGAGAAGGCCCTGTCTCTCATCTCTACCAATCGCGTTTGCGACGGTGGTGGGATCGAGAGCAGGGCCTCTCCAGATGATCTTAAATTTCGCGATGATTCGTAGTTTGGTTGTGTAGTCTGGACCAGAACTGTTTAGAGCTTTAAAGGTTAAAACCAGCACTTTGAATTGTCCTCGGTAGCAGATCGGCAGCCAGTGGAGCTGGCATAATTTATGTTTAAAATGGTTAGGTTTTTAATTTATAGTAAAGGTAAAGGTTTTCCCCTGACATTAAGTCCAGTCGTGTCCGACTCTGGGGGTTGGTGCTCATCTCCATTTCTAAGCCAAACAGCCGGTGTTGTCTGTAGACACCTCCAAGGTCATGTGGCCAGCATGACTGCATGGAGCGCTGTTACCTTCCCGCCGGAGCGGTAGCTATTGATATACTCAGAAGCTGGGGCTAACAGCGGAAGCTCATGCCGCTCCCTGGATTCAAATCTCTGACCTTTCGGTCGACAAGTTTAGCAGCTTAGCGGTTTAACCCACTGCACCACCGGTTATGTCTGCTCGTGTGTTTTGGTTTTTACATAATATGTACAGCATTGAATTTTGCCATTATTATGTTGAAAACTGTTTTGAGTCCCTCAGGAGGAGAAAAACAGTTTATAAATGCAGTAAATAAATAATAATAAATAATAGACACACCCTTAGTTTTAACTACATATGTTTAGAATTGAGCAATGCTTCAAATGCCTGGTGGGGAAATTTCCCAACTGTTAAGGATTATATCTGGGCTTGTCTGTTTTGGCTTGGTCCTGCTTCGTGCTCTTATCCCCATCCACTGCTGGTTACTAGTCCCAGATATCGTTCCCAGATTTTGATATCTATCATCATATTGCTAAGCTTATAAATCGCATTTGTTCAGCTGCAATCACAGTTCATGGGAATGAGAACTGAAAGGCCGGCTCTTGTTACTGGACCCCTGTTATGACTGTTCATTGCATGTTATTATACATTTTATGTGGCTTTATTCTAAAAACAATGCTAAACTTGTGGCAACTATCACAGATTTCCTCTTTGGAAACTTGAATTAGCTTTGGCATCTATATTGTTGAATGCATGGTGCTGTGTTTGGAATGTGTATTTGTAATGTTGTTATGAAATGTGTTTTGAATTTGAAGGAAATTAAAAACATAGTACAAAACAACTGCACGGTAGTAACCTTATCTGTGTAATCCCAAATTGGAACACAAAGTGGCTAACAACATTTGAAAAATACAGTAAAAGTGTACAAAAGGTAAAAATTAAAACAATTTGTTCCAGATGTTTGTAAAAGATGAACTGGAACAAAAGTACACGCAACTGAGGGCCTTTTCACACAGCCCTGTATCCCAGAATATCAAGGCAGAAAATCCCACAATATCTGCATTGAACTGGGTTATCTGAATCCACACTGCCATATATTCCAGTTCAAAGCAGATAGGTTGGAAGGCCGAATTATAATTTGAAAAAAATGAATGAATTCCTATGCGCACTGCACATATCTTACTTGTAGTGCAAAAAACACTCCAAAAATACAATAATTAAAATGAAGAACAATTTTAACAAATATAAACTTATTAGTATTTCAGTGGGAAGTGTGAGCCTGCTTTTGGCTGATGAGATAGGGTTGTTGTTGTTGTTGTATGCTTTTAAGTAATTTCAGACTTAGGTTGAGCCTGAGCAAGGGCTGAGTAAATGACTTTGGAGGGCCGTATCCGGCCCCTGGGCCTTAGTTTGAGGACTCCTGTGTTAAACACTTGTGCTGGCAGGACTGCGGACCAAAAGGTCAGCCGTTTGAATCCAGGCAGTGGGTGAGCTCCTGTCTGTCGGCTCCAGCTGCAGGAACATGAGAGAAGCCTCCCACGGGATGATAAAACATCTGGGCGTTCCCTGGGCAACATCCTTGCAGACAGCCAATTCTCTCACACCAGAAGCGACTTGCAGTTTCTCAAGTCACTCCTGACACTGAAAACAAAAGATTATTGGAAACAAGGGAACATATGGACAAAGTATGGTTGTCACAAGGGGATTATGTGCCACTATGCAGCTCTACGGAAACATATGGATCCGAATATAGCATGAACATATTGAGACAGTGGTATTCTTGGATTTGTTGTTTGTTGAATTTGTTGCTGTTGTGTGTCTTCAAGTTGTTTTGACTTCTGTTGCCTCTAAAATTAACTTAATAGGGTGCTTTTTTGGCAAGATTTATTCAGAGGAGGTTTGTTATTGCCTTTCTCTTCGGCTGAGAGAGTGTGACCAGCTCGAGGTCTCTGGCTGGGAAGGGATTCAAACCCATGTTTCCCAAACTCCTTCGTTCTATATCCAAGCCACTACACCATGTTGCATTGGAGAATGTAGATAGATAGATAGATAGAATTAAAGGTAAAGGTTTCCCTTTCACATTAAGTCCAGTTGTGTCTGATTCTGGGACTCTGGAGGTTGGTGTTAATCTCCATTTCTAAGCCGAAGGGCCGGTGTTGTCCGTAAACGCCTCCAAGGTCATGTGGCCAGCATGACTGCATGGAGCATCTTTCCTGCTGGATCGGGACCTATTGATCTACTCACATTTGCATGTTTTTGAACTGCTAGGTTGGCAGAAGCTGGGGCTAGCAGCGGGAGCTCACCCTCTTCCCGGATTCGAACCACCAACCTTTCAGTCAGCAAGTTCAGCAGCTCAGCGGTTTAACCCGCTTCACCACCGAAGACACCTATTACTATTATTACTATGTTTACAGCACGCTCTTCTCACCCCGAAAGGAACTCAGAGCGGCTTTCATAATTTGGCACAATTTGATGCCGCAATTCAACAGTATACAAACAATACAATATATAACAGACTCATCATGTTTCCCAGATTTCCCAGACATGTGAATTCAGATAATCCCGTAAAACAGCTCCTTTAAAAAGACTCACCCAATACATGGTGAAAGGGACTTATTTCTCTATCTGTTCAAAGAAGTAGGTGTGTTATCTCTTGCAACATAAAAAGGAGAGAAGGTGGAGGAAGAAAAAGAAATGTGGCAGCATTTTTAGGGCTAACTGGGTTGTGTTTTTTCCTCCACGGATGTAAAACTTTTTTCAGATGTAGTATAGATGTTTTTGCAGGGTTATCCAAAATGATAACCTCCAATTCTCTGTTGGACTCTCTGTTGTGAGCCCTGTATAGCTTTCTATCTATATATGTGTGCGTGTATTTACGGTACTTTCCACTGACCTCTCCCCCAGCCTGGTGAGGCAGATATGGGCTGGGAAGAGCTGATAGCAAGCTCATCCAGCCCTACGGTGCGGTCAAATACTCCTACTGTTGAGCCCCTTCTTTCACTTTACTATGTCAAAGTCCCATAGAACAGACTGTGTGTTGCAATATGGTAGAGTGTCTGCTGCAGTGTGTAGGTGTGTTGTACTGACATAACAAGAAACTCTGGGACTGTGTGAAATACACAATAAATCATCTGGGTTGCTGTGAGTTGTCTGGGCTGTTTGGCCCTGCTCCAGAAGCATTCTCTCCTGACATTTCGCCCACCTCCATGGCAGGCATCCTCAGAGGTTGTGAGGTCTGTATGAAACTAGGCAAGTGAGGTTTATATACACGATCTTGGTCCCAGGTTTGCAGTATGCCATAGGAAAGGGTAGTAAAGGGTTAAGGGAAAGGCAGTGGATGGGATCATGCAAATTCCACATCAATGGAGGGAGAGAAAGGAACCCTGGGATGTCCATTCTGGAGGGAAAACAGGACATCTAGGATGAAATTATCCCCAAATGAAAGCATATCTTGGGTGGTGGGCAGTATGGTGTTTTCGTAGGACATTGGCAGGAGTTGGGAGACATGATTCCCGCTGTAACCTGAAATGTCCTTGGAGGGAGGGCTTTTGGTGCTGTGGGTTATAGCTCTTTGTGGACATGGGAGGCTGTTTGTGTAAGTGTCTGTGCCACACACAATTTTCACTTTTATTATGTGTATAGATAGATAGAATTGTGGCAAGTTCTTGGTGGTATGGGCATACCAAATCACCTTGTCTGTCTCCTGAGGAATCTGTATAAGGACCAAGTAGCAATAGACTGGTTCAAGATTGGGAAAGGCATATGGCAGGGTTGTATACTCTCACCCAACCTATTCAACTTGTATGCAGAACACATCATGCAATGTGCGGGCTTGAAAAATGCAAGGCTGGGTGAAAATTGCTGGAAGAAACATTAACAATCTTAGATATGCAGATGATACCACTTTGATGGCCGAAAGCAAGGAGGAGCTGAGGAGCCTTATACCAAGGTGAAAGAAGAAAGTGCAAAAACTGGGTTGCAGTTAAACATCAAAAAATCAAGATTCTGGCAACAAGAATGATTGACAACTGGGAAATAGAGGGAGAAAATGTGGAGACAATGACAGACTTTGTGTTTCTAGGCACAAAGATTACGGGCAGACACAGACTGCAGCCAGGAAATCAGAAGACGCTTACTTCTTGGGAGGAGAGCAATGTCCAATCTCAATAAAATTGTGAAGAGTAGAGACATCACACTGGCAACGAAGATCTGCATAGTTAAAGCAATAGTATTCCCCATAGTCACCTACGGATGTGAGAGCTGGACCTTAGGGAAGGCTGAGCAAAGGAAGATCGATGCTTTTGAGCTGTGGTGTTGGAGGAAAGTTCTGAGAGTGCCTTGGACTGCGAGAAGATCCAACCGGTCCATCCTCCAGGAAATAAAGCCCGACTGATCATTGGAGGGAAGGATAGTAGAGGCAAAGATGAAGTACTTTGGCCACATCATGAGAAGAAAGGAAAGTTTAGAAAAGACAATGATGCTGGGGAAAATGGAAGGAAAAAGGAAGAGGGGCCGACCAAGGGCAAGATGGATGAATGGCATCCTTGAAGTGACTGGCTTGACTCTGAAGGAGCTGGGGGTTGTGACGGCCGACAGGGAGCTCTGGCGTGGGCTGGTCCATGAGGTCACAAAGAGCCAGAAACGACTGAACGAATGAACAACAACAAGATAGATAGAATATAGAAGATATATGGAATGTCCAGGGTGGGAGAAAGAACTCTTGTCTGTTGGAGGCAAGTGTTAATGTTGCAATTGGCCACCTTGATTAGCCTTATACAGCCTTGCAGCTTCAAAGCCTGGCTGCTTCTTGTCTGGGGGGAATCCTTTGTTGGGAGGCATTAGCTGGCCCTGATTGTTTCCTGTCTGGAATTCCCCTGGGGTTTTTTTTAGTGTCGTTCTTTATTTACTGTCCTGATTTTAGAGTTTTTTAAATACTGGAAGCCAGATTTTGTTCATTTTCATGGTTTCCTCGTTTCTGATGAAATTGTCCACATGCTTGTGGATGTCAATGGTTTCTCTGTGTAGTCTGACATGGTGGTTGTTAAAGTGGTCCAGCATATATTTTAAAAAGCATAAATGAAAGGTTTTTGTGAGATACGTTGTGTCGCCATACATTTTGTTATTACCATTTATGTATGTAGTCCGTATCTTTTACAAGGGGTTAGGTAAATCTCCGGTTTGCTAGTAAAACTCAATTATTGTGTCTCGAAATGTCTAAAAAGCATGTCACCAACATGCAATGTTTGGAAAGCCCTGCCATAGTGTGCTTGTTGCAATTTCTTTTCCTGCAGAGAGAAGATCCCTTTTCTTGGCTCCTTCCAAGGTCAAACTGCGGGCTTTTTCCAGAGCCTACTGTATAAATCCCCAAAGCCGTAGAAGCCATCCTCTTCTTGCTGACTCCTTATGCCATCTTCCCCCCCCCCCCTCTAATAGGCCCCTCTCCCTACACAGGAATGAATTCTGGAGTCGCTTTGTCTCCTTAAACGCACACCCACAAGCCCTGGATTCTTGCTTTCTCATCCCTCCCTGCTTTAAGCTGTCACGCTGCACACCCCAGCCAGAAATGCGGGTAGAGTCCAAATCTTTCCGGTTGCCAGGGTTCTTCTTTACTTAAAACCACGAAGGCCTGCTAGTTTCACACAGTCATGGCTGGAAGCAATTTCCCCTTTCTTTCATGTGACCGTACCCTCACTTTGATCCTGCTCTCTCTGAAACTTGAACCGGAATTTAAGAGTTTTTGATTTTACAGCTAATACTTATGGGGAACATAAGTCTTTCATGGGATATGTTGTGTTCCTATACATTTCATTATTACATTATGTCCATATCTCTTAAAAGGCAGTGGTTTTCAACTTTCCTAATGCTGCGACCCTTTGAAACAATTCGTCATGTTGTGGTGACCCCCAACCATAAAATTATTTTCGTTGCTACTTCATAACTCTAATTTTGTTACTGTTATGAATTGTAATATCTGATATGCAGGATGTATTTTCATTCACTGGACCAAAATTGGCACAAATTTGAATAGTGGTGGGGTTTGGGGGGGGTGGGGTGTCATTTGGGATTTGTACTTGCTGGGATTTGTAGTTCACCCACAATCAAAGAACATTCTGAACTCCACCAATGATGGAATTGGACCAAACTTGGCACACAGAACTCCCATGACTAACAGAAAATACTGGAAGGGTTTGGTGGGCATTGACCTTGAGTTTTGGAGTTGTAGTTCACCTACATCCAGAGAGCACTGTGGAATCAAACAATCATGGATCTGGACCAAACTTGGCACGAATACTCAATATGTCCAAGTGTGAACACTGGTGGAGTTTGGGGGGAAATAGACCTTGACATTTGGGAGTTGTAGTTGCTGGGATTTATAGTTCACCTACAATTAAAGAGCATCCTGAAACACCCCCCCCCATGAGAGAATTGGGCCAAATTTCCCATACAGAACCCCCATGACCAACAGAAAATACGGTGTGCATCTTCCTAGATTACTAATCTAAGATCCTCTATCTAACTTTCTACATCTATATAATCTACAATTTTAAATGATTCAAAATCCCCGATCCATAATTGTGTACGGTTTTCTTTTTTTATAACATGTAACAATGGTTCCCAATCCTTTCTTAAGTTGTTTTGACTTCTTACATCACATAGAACAACAATCTGTTTAGAACCAACTGTGGTTGGAATCAATCAAAACACTTCCAAAACACAGTTCCTGAAGCTGACTTGCTTAATCAAATCTCAGTATTAAATATAGTTCCCAATTCAGACAACGTACACACAAAAAGCCTGGTTGACTGAAAAATTCCAAGGTCTTCTTTTTGGTCATGTGTTGAGAGAAACGTGAGGGAGAAATATAATGGTTTATTATAGGAGTTGATAACTTTTTTCAGTTTGAAGGTCAAATTTTAACTTAGGAAGGGTTGTGGGAATGGACACACATAACCATGACCATTCTCTACTTCGTGAAGTCAATCTGTCTTTTTGTTTTTTCCCTTTGCTTCCCTCCAGGCTTCCAAGATGGTGTGCGGTCGAGTTCAAACAGCCGGAGTGGTAGCCATGACAGGCATGAAGAGCACACAGACACATCCGACAGCGAGTCGTTCTCCCTACAGGTCCGCAGGATCAACCAACAGCCTCAGATCCGCAAGCCAGGAGAACAGGGCTATGATCCCAACAGGTAATGCAGGGAATTTTTCTGCATTTGGTTGAAGAGAGTACCAAAGACAGAGGTGGAAAATTGGGCAGCCTTCCAGATGTTGTTGCACTGTAATTTACTTTATACATGGCCTGGATAGTCACTGGTGAAGAATGCTGGTTGTTAAAGTTCAGGGTTGTTCAGCATCCACCCTGACCTGAGATCAGGGTGGACATTCTTATTAGGATGGATCCCGGGTCGGATTCATCAAGAAGCCTAATCCCATTCCTTGAGCTTATATCTTTAGTGGAAGTGCTAGATGTTACTTTCTTCCCCAGTTTCAGTAGGGCATCCAGATTTTCCATTCCTTTCCCGTGCTTGTTTTTTTTTTTTTTTTTTTTTGGTATTATAGATTCAAAACTCTTCCTGCATTTTCTAAGTTTCCTCTCTCTTGATCTTTCAAAGTTTGTCAAACTGTTTAGTTGTTTATTAATTTACTAACTGTCCCCTGCCATGTGTTGCTGTGGCCCAGTCTGTGTATATGTGTTTTGTGTGTGTATATATGTGTGTATGTGTATGTTTGCATATATGTGTGTGTGTGTGGTTTTGTGCATGCATTGTAATGTAATTTTGTTTTTTTGGCCTTTTAAGTCTCTTCTGCTGTGTTTCTCAGTGTTTTTATGAGTGATGGTCATTGGCCTGATAGGTGCATTGTGTCCAAATTTGGTGTCAATTTGTCCAGTAGTTTTTGAGTTATGTTAATCCCACAAATGAACATTACATTTTTATTTATATAGAATACCAGCCACCCCCTGCCACGTGTTGCTGTGGCCCAGTCTGTGTATATGTGTTTTGTGTGTGCATATATTTGTGTATATGTGGTTTTGTGCATGCGTTGTAATGTATGTTTTATTTTTTGGCTTTTTAGAGTCTCTTCCACTGTGTTTTTCAGTGTTTTTATATGTGATGGTCACTCTTTGGACTGATAGGTGTATTGTGTCCAAATTTGGTGACAATTTGTTCAGTGGTTTTTGAGTTATGTTAATCCCGCAAATGAACATTACATTTTTATTTATATAGAATGTAGAAACCATTCTGAAGTGGAGATTTAGGAGTAAGGTTCATTGGATTTAAACCAGCAAGTACAAAAAAAATTACAAGAGAGATAAATGTCTCATAAATCAGTGACTTATAACTCAGAAGGCTGAAAACAGAAAATTGGTTCATAACCAATTTCAAGGCAGAGCATGGGACTTCGGGCATGCACTTGGTGGATATCTCAGATCCATGGAGAACAACTAGGAGATCTGGCAGTTAGTGATCTGGCAGGATGAGAAGGGAGAAGGCATGTCCTCATGTATCCTAATTCTCAACTGTTTATTTATTTATTTACCCTATTTATACCCCGCCTTTCTCTACCCCAAAGGGGACTCCAGGTGGCTTACATATAGCAATTATTCAATACCATTAAACCCCATATAAAACATTAAGCTTAAAAATAAATGGATCGGTACATCATTATTTATTTTTTACAGTATTTATATTCCGCCCTTCTCATCCCGAAGGAGACTCAGAGCAGATCACAGAACACATATACGGCAAACATTCAATGCCGTTGTACACTGACAAGACAGACAACTGTACATAGATATAGGTATATATAGGCTTTCCCATCTTCGGCATCTTGGAGGCTGTGCCCAGTTCAAGCCGTGTGTGTGTGTGTGTGTGTGTGTGTGTGTGTGTGTGCTAAACTTCCTACTTGATCAAATCACTGGCATTTTTCTGGCATTTCTTTATGGATGCCTTAAATACCTCCCCGCTTAAAGTGGTATTCATTTATTTACTCTCATTGCTGTTATTGAAACTGCTAGGTTGGCAGAATCTGGGATAAAGGCCAGGAGCTCACCCCAACTGTGCTTTGAACTTCAATCTTTAGTTGGCAACATTTACTGCAACTGGCGGTTAACCTGCTGTGCTAAAGCCCGGTCATTGCCAATTCTCCAGCAAAAGTCCTGCATGCTGATAAGCAGCGGTTACAATGGAGACCAGGAGGCCACATTCTGAACCAGCTTCATCTTCTGGGCTGGTTTCAAGAAAAGCCTTAGACAGAGCACATTATCTTAATTCAGTCTTGACAGTACCAGTAGTTGCAACTGCTCTCGACAGGATCTCCTTCTCCAGATGAGTTAGAAGTCAGAGGGAGCTAGGGGGGAAAAAAGACATTCTTAGCTACCTGGCATTGATGGATTGAGGGGCATCCCCAGGTTCGGAGTTTCCTCTTTCGGAGGAAGTGGAACTGCATGTAGGTGGTTCTCATGTCAATGAGGTGATGAATCCAATTTGAGTTTTACTCCAGACTTTAATGGTAGTATCCAAGATGCTTAACCTATTCTTTGGAGGCTCTTCACCTTGGAAATGTGCAGATTACTTTAATAACATTGATGATCATCTGTCGTTCCATGTATGTCCTATTTGGTGACTCACTCATTCACTCCATCATTCGTTATCTGTTGGTGGTACATGAGAAAGGATGCTAAGCTGGTGCTTACTCATTGTGAGTGAGGTGCAATTTATGAACTTGCACCTCAATAGCGTAGATGTGATAACTTCCGTTTGTGAGACAGTGATGGAGAATGAGTCACTTGTTTTTCTATTTCCTAGAATTCTCTGCAGCTAATTGTCCGTTCCATTTTTGTCAATATGTTTCTCACTTTTTCAACTACATTACCCGTAACAAAAAGAGAGCAGTAATTTCATATGCACATATATGTTAGAAGAAGTTCTTAGTGTGCTTAAGATGTGTACTCTTCAGGAGAAAACCTGAAGTGAAGACCATGTGGAAAAGTATATTCCACCTTTTGAATATTATCACATTAGGAGGTACAGTCAGGAAATGTGGAAGGCAGAGTCTCTTGTTCCTTCCCACTGAGTTTGTGTCCACCATCAAGAAAAGAACTATTTTTTCGAAGGCTTTCATGGCCGGAATCACTGGGTTGTTGTAGGTTTTTTCGGGCTGTATAGCCATGGTCTAGAGGCATTCTCTCCGGACGTTTCGCCTGCATCTATGGCAAGCATTCTCAGAGGTATCCTCAGCTACCTCTGAGGATGCTTGCCATAGATGCAGGTGAAACGTCAGGAGAGAATGCCTCTAGACCATGGCCATACAGCCCGAAAAAACCTACAACAACCCAAAGAATTATTTATGTATTTTTATTTATTTTCAGTATTTATATTCCACCCTTCTTACCCTGTAGGGGACTCAAGGCGGATTACAATGCACATATGCAAAACAAACATTCAATGCCAATTAGACATACAACATATATAGACAGACATAGAGGCAATTTAACATTCCAGCTTTCCGGCTTCAGGATATGCTCGATTCCGGCCACAGGGGGAGCTGCTTCACTGTCTATTTGTGACACCGAGTCCTTTGATGGAGCACTTCCTCATTCTTCTGCACTGGTGCTGGAAGGTTTTATGGCATCGTAAATTAGTTTAATTAGCCTCTCTGCATAAAGCGATACCTAAATTTCCTACTTGACAGATGCAACTGTCTTTTGGGCTGCAAAGGTCGACAGCAAGCTAGACTAATGGCCGGAAGCTCACTCCAACCTGGGCAGCAGATAGCTGCACCACAGCTATCATTCTCCTTCTAGGGAGCTAATCTTCTTATAGGTAAAGCTTGCTAGAACATTAAAGAAGGCTATTCAACCCGCTGGTAGCTGTGTCTAATGGTATCGGAGTTTGTTCATGTGACTACAAGGTTGTTGTTTTCCTTCTTTTCCTCCTCCCTCTATTAATATCAGTGCTTCCCGGCCTTTTTTTGACCAGTGACCACTTGATCAGCGACCACTCTCCAACATTACTACCAAAAAAAGGGTTACGAATTAGTTTTTGGTCAACTTTAGCTTTGGTTTGATGAGACAACAGGAAGTGAGAGAAACCTATTCCTTGGAAAGGATATTCACTCCTGGAAGAGTAATCATGTGGGGAAAGGTGTCTCTACTGAAGCTTTATTACCAATCTGTGTTTCCACAAAAGGTCAAATTTTCCAAAATCCAATTCTCCCAGGAACAGAAAGTGAGGTGAAAAGCAGCAAAAACAAACACCACAGGGGTGTAAACCCTTCCCTATGCCATCCAAAGCTAAGAAATATATGTTTTTGGCTGGAGTTACACTTAAAAATGTGCCTGTTCTGACTTATAAACAAATTCAGCTTAAGAACAAACTTCTTCTTAACTTGGGAACTGCGTATATTCTAACTACTAGATTCTGTTCCCCTTATAGAGATAGAAAGAGCACTGCTGCCTAATTAACCTGGATTTTACCCTCCAAACTAAGAGGGGCCTGTTCTTATTGACAACACTTAGCAAAGGATATAGGAAATTGGAATCAAGTCCACTTGCTATTCCTTCCTTTGACAACATGAGAAAGCATCCTATGGGAATTGGGCATGTCTGAGTATTTCTTGTGCCACACTGAAACTAGTTTGACAACTTCAGCTCAGAGTTCCTGTGGAAAACAAAATCCAGACCTGTCACATTGCTAAGATGTTCACTGACTCTTGCTAGAGAGACTTTATTCTGTTTTCCATGTTGCAAGGGTCATAGGAGATAACATCAAGCCAGGTTTAATCAGGAAGGCTAAAAAACTGTTTGATCTTGCCTGTGGTTCACACACTCTTTTTAGCCATTGGTTTTGTCATGTCATGTCATGAAATGTTGCATTCCATATTGTTTTCCTCCCACTCAGGATAGTGATCAACAAAATATTCAGGTAATCATCTCATTGTCTGAATTTGAGATATCCAAGGATGCATCTACACTGTAAAATTATTGCAGTTTGACACCACTTTAATTGACATGGCTAAGTAGTGTGGAGGAGCCCCTGGTGTCGCAGTGGGTTAAAGCGCTGAGCTGCTGAACTTGTTGATTGAAAGGTCGCAGGTTCGAATCTGGGGAGCGGCGTGAGCTTCCGCTGTCAGCCTCAGCTCTTGCCAACCTAGCAGTTCAAAAACATGCAAATGTGAGTAGATCAATAGGTACCTCTCCGGCGGGAAGGTAACGGCGCTACATGCAGTCATGCCGGCCACATGACCTTGGAGGTGTCTCCGGACAAGGCCAGCTCTTCGGCTTAGAAATTGAGATGAGCACCACACCCCAGAGTCGGACACGACAGGACTTCATGTCAGGGTACAACTTATACCTTTGCCTAAATACTGTGGAATCTTCGATTTGTAGTTTTGTGAACCTCAGCACTCTTTGGCAGAGAAAGTTAAATACCTTTTCAAACTACAAATCCCATGATTCCATAACATTGAGCCATGGCTTTTAAGGTGGGGTCAATCTGTATTTATCCTACAGAATAGATGCACCCTGTGTTTTTACTATAAGCCACTTCTTCCCATTCCATGAAGGATAGAAAAAGATGGTACATCTAGAAATATGTTGAATAGTTGAGGAATTTAGTCATGCTGCATGATGGGCAGTAAAGTGTCCCTTGGGGGGGAAAGACAGAAATGACAAGAGTTTTCCAACCTGCATACTATTCCATAATTTAATTGGACCTTTAAATGTTTAATATTTGCCATGTCAATGTATTTTTGTATCCTTTATATTTTTGGCTGTCTGTGGTTTAAAAACTATTTTTAAAGAGCAATGTTTATTCTGCTTTTATTTGTGTACTTAATGTTCTAAATCTTTCACCTTTTGTACATTGCCTTCAAGCCATGAGAGGGATTAGTCAAAAGCCATGGATAAATAAATAGTTGCAGAGAAACATATAGTGGTTAGCCAGGTGGATGAGTGCACACAATAAGTCAAGATTTGTGGCTAGTCCTGATTTACCAGGAGTGAGCTGCATATTTGTACATTCAACCCATTTGGTTCTCCCACTCATCCAAGCAGGTAAACCAACTAGCAATAGCTGTAATTTCTATCCAAATCTGGGATCCTAGTTTGCAGCTGAGAGCCAGCTCTGGAGATGAGAGTTGGAATCTCAATTCAGCCATAGAAACCCACTAGTTATTATCATTGTTATCTTTGTATTGTCGAAGGCTTTCATGGCCGGAATCACTGGGTTGTTGTAGGTTTTTTTGGGCTATATGGCCATGTTCTAGAGGCATTTTCTCCTGACGTTTCACCTGCATCTATGGCAAGTATCCTCAGAGATAGTGAGGTCTATTGGAACTAGGAAAGTGGGTTTATATATCTGTGGAATGACCGGGGGGGGGGAGGGGGCAAAGAACTCTTGCCTGTTGGAGCTAGGTGTGAAGGTTTCAACTGATCACCTTTATTAGCATTTGATGGCCTGGCAGTGCCTGGGCAATCTTTTGTTGAGAGGCGATTAGATGTGCCTGATTGGTTTTGTCATTTGGGAGTCGTAGTTGCTGGGATTTATAGTTAACCTACAATCAAAGAGCATTCTGAACTCCACCAACGATGTAATTGAACCAAACTTGGCACATCTGACTCCCATGAACAGAAAACAATAGAAGGGTTTGGTGGGCATTGACCTTGAGTTTTGGAGTTGTAGTTCCCCTACACCCAGAGAGCACTGTGGACTCAAACAGTGAAGGATCTGGACCAAACTTGGCACAAATACTCTATATGCCCAAATATGAATACAGATAAAGTTTGGGGGAAATAGACCTTGACATTTGGGAGTTGTAGTTACTGGGATTTATAGTTCACCTACAGTAAAGAGCATTCTGAACCCCACCAATGATAGAATCGGCCAAACTTCCCACACAGAATCCCAATGACCAACAAAAATATTGTGTTTTCTGATGGTCTTTGGTGACCCTTCTGACACCCCCACCCATTCCCCCCAGGTGTCCCTACCCCCAGGTTGAGAAATGCTGCCTTAAGATCATCCAGTCCAGCTCCCTTCACCGGGGCAAGAAAACATAATCAAAGCCCTCCTGACAAAGAGCCATTCAGCCATAGATAATTATGATTCACACACACACATATGTATATGACAGATTTAGTATCATAGGTTTAAAAGGGATTCCTAAAGAAGGACAATTATATGTTGCATGTTCCAGAGTAGGCAAACCAGACAAACTCTACATCAACACTGACAAAGAAACAACAAGAAATACTGTTCACCCACAATCATAAAAATTACATATATTAGAAACCAACACTTCCTCATTACTTTATTTTCCAGATCACCAGACTGGGCCACAGCAATGCATGGCAGAGCATGGCTAGTGTAAAATAAAGAATGTAGACAATCAGGAACAATAGTTGTTGTTTCTTGTTTCTGAGTAGATACTGCTGCATTGTCATGGAGGGACTTTAGCTTTCCAGTTGTGTTTGATCATCCCTCCATTATCCAATAACTGGTCCATCTGGTAGCAATGATCAATGTTTCTTCCCCACATATCTGAATGGTACTAGTTCTCCATCGCACTATAATCTTGTGATTCTCCATCCTAGTAAGCCACCATCCCACTATGATCCTGAAATTAAGCTAAATGTGTCTAGTATTGCTTATTTAGAACCTACTTTTCTCTCTTGATTGAGACCCAAAGTGGCTAGTTCTAGAGTTGAGATGGGAGGTTGGGCTGCATGTGCCAGCCAAATATGCTTCCACTTTCTAATCCCTTCCTAATCTCCCTTGTTCTTCCCCATCTGTCAGATACCGGCTACACTTTGATCGGGAGAGCAAAGAAGAAATAGAGCGGAGGAAAAAGATTGCCAGGGAAAAGATTTTGGAGCCTGTGCCAGAAGCTGAGACAGAAGTGGACATAGAAGATATTTACAAGACCGGCTCAGGTGAACAGTGTGGGGATCCAGGAAAAGTAGCTCAGTGAATGGATGATTCAGAGGAGTGTTCTGGAAAACATGATTTGTGAGGAGGAGGGGATTGAAAAGGTTTTTTAAAAAATTAAAATTTAACAAGTACATTAATTCATTCTTTCTATGTTGTTATATAGAAACAATTCAAATAATAATAATAATAATAATAATAATAATAATAATCTTTATTTATACCCTGCCACCATCTCCCCGGAGGGACTTGGGGCGGCTCACAAAAGCACTCCAGGGTGCTACACATAAAATAGAAATACATAAGCATAAAAATATACATATAGACATAGACTGTCAATTACCATACATATAAATTGTCTTCCAAATAAATATGTGTTGTAGATATGTTGTTGATCATAGCTATTGATACTAATTTATCCAAAATGTCTTGATCCAAAAGAACTTTAAGTTCTCTGTTGCCTTGATTAATAATATTAATAATCTATATAAATAAAAATGTAATGTTTGTTTGTGGGATTAACATAACTCAAAAACTACTGGACAAACTGACATGAAATTTGGACACTATACCCCTAACAGGCCAATGAGTGACCATCACTCATAAAACCCCCCAAAAACAGCAGAAAGGATTTAAAAACTCAAAAAATCTAAATGATGAAAAGCTAAATCATGATACAGACAAAAAAGGGAAGGAAGAGGGAGGGAGGGAAGGGGAGAAAGAAAGAAAGAAAGAGAAAGAGAGAAGAGTGAAAGAAAGAAGGAAAGAGCAAAGGAAGGAAGGAAAGAGGTAGAGAAGAAAGGAGAGAAAGCGGAAGGAAAAGAAAAAGAGAAAGAATGAAAGAGGTAGAGAAGGAAGGAAAGAGGAGCGAAGGAAGAAGGGAAAGAAGGAGAGAAAGAGGGAGGGAAGGTTGCCCACAGCAACGTGTGGCAGGTACAGCTAGTAATAGTAGTAGTAGTAGTAGTAATAATAATAATAATAATAATAATAATAATAATAACTTTATTTTTATATTCTGCCACCATCTCCCCGAAGGGACTCGGGGTAGCTTACAAGTGAGATCAAGCCCAACACAACAGAGTTTATCACTAAAAACACGTTTTAAAACAATGTAAACAAATTAACAATTTAAAAACCACAGAGTATAAAAACAACCATAAAATGAATCCAAACAGATCTCACTAAGTTATAAATGGTTTCCAAGTAGTCTCAAACATACAGTCAACTCGCCACATTTACAGGTTTGGCTTTAATGGATTTAATTATTTACAGATTTAATTAAGGGGTTCAGTGGTTTCCAACCTTTGGGTCTCCAGGCGTTTTAGACTTCAACTCCCAGAAATCCCAGCCATCTCACCAGCTGTTAGGATTTGTGGGAGTTGAAGTCCAAAACATTTGGAGGCCCAAAGGTTGGGAACCACCGCTCCTCCAGCAAGACTCTACAATCAACTTCTTGCAAAACTTCTTGCAAAAGTTGGCTATAGAGCCATGCTGGAGGGCCCTAGAGATTCCTAGAGAGAATAATTGTCTAGGAATCTCATATGCCTTCCAGCACAATTCTGTGGCCAAATTCTGACAGAAGATAATCATAGAGTTGTGCTGGAAGACCTGGGGATTCCTAGGCAGGTGTTGTCACAGTTTTCTTATAAAGTGTTTCTTGAAATTTGCTGTTTTTTCACTTTCATGGGAATCCGTGTGCCCTAACTGCAGTGAATGTGTATCTTCCTTCATGTCCCCTCTTGTTAATGTTATCCTTTTCTGATGGAGCTAAGGACGATATCCTATTTCGCCACTTTTATATGCATCATTCTCTATACAAGTTTTCCATGCTACCATATGATGTATCCAGAAAAAACATATGAAGGATTTATGTGGAGTGCAGAATTATATCCTTCTGTAGTATGTGTGTCGAGGAAGGCAGGCATGAGAGGGTTGTGCAGAAGTAAGGAAGGTTTGTGTGAAATCATCTGTCAGCAGTGTGGTGTGGGGACATCTCAGTTCCCCAGAACACCTTGCCACTGACCTCAGAGTGGTTATTGTAGAGGACCAGATAGGCATCGAAAGGAGGTTCAGTGTGCTGAAATACAATTCTTTTAAATGTCACAGGACTCCCTTGGGTACCTTCAACCTTGTTATTGCTTTACAGTGCAATGAAAGTTCAAAGGAGGTGAAGTGAGAAACATTTAGCAAGGAGCTACGTAAGGCACTATTACACTAGCGTAGAGCACAAGCGAGATTGTAGTGAAGTTTTTGTCTATATATCCCAACCAGTTTTTACTTTTTCTTCCTCTCAGTATTGGATTTTCCAAAACGTCCACCCTGGAGTTACCAGATGACCAAGGAGCAGCTTTTGGCTCGAGAGGAGAAATGCTTCCGGGATTATCTAGAGAATATCTACACTACATTCCAGCCAAGCCAGCTAAGTTACTTTGAGCACAATCTGGAGGTGAGCCTTTAAAAGTTTGAAGGGAAAGCTTGGGTTTCAGGTGGTGTGGTATTCTTTTTATCAATGTACTTTTTAACCCACTTTCATAAGAACTCTGATAGATACAAAATGCGACTTTGCATGTTTGTTTCCAAAATAAAGTCTTGATGTCTTTGCAATTGATATTGTGGGGATATCAGTTCTGATCTCAAACTTTGTAAAAGGTGTAGAAAACGTTAAAAAGCCTGAAGAGACCCAAGCTAAAACAGAGTGGATGGTTCAGTTTCTTAGAATCCTTAAGTTGGAAGATACTCCAAGGGCCATCTAGTCTAACCCTTTTATTATTATTAATAAAACTTTATTTATACCCTGCTCCATCTCCCCCAGGGGGACTTGGTGCGGCTTACAGGAGGCCACGCCCATCAGTGCAGTACATACATTGTAATACAAAACATAACAATACCAGAAAATAAAATACATAAAATGCAAAGAAATATAATAAATGGCACAGACAATATAAAACATGCAATTAAAAACAGAGGATTTCACTGGGCAGGGCCACATTCAAGGATAAAAAATTAAAAACTCTGGGAGATAGGACGATGCAAATCATTAGGACGAGGATCCGAGAATGAGGAAGGATTCAATTGCACGAACCATAAATAAAGTGCATAAACTCCAACAGATGGTCATCTAGCCTCTGCTTAAAAACCTCCAGAGAACTCTGCCCCGGAGTATAGTGAAAGCTCCTTCTTTGGAGGCTTTTAAACAGAGGCGGATGGCCATCCGTTGGGGGTGCTTTGAAGGCGATTTTCCTGCTTCTTGGCAGGGGGTTGGACTGGATGGCCCACAAGGTCTCTTCCAACTGTATGACTCTAAAATTAAGGAGACTCCACCACACTCCCACGCAGCATAATCCACTGCCAAACAGCTCTTACCATCAAGATGTTCTTTCTAGTGTTTAGGTGGAATCTCTCATCCTGCAGTTTGAATCCATTGCTTTAAAATCCATTTTAATCCATTGGCTTCCTCCAGCAACAGCAAGAGTATCCCTCTGGGCAGCTAAACCAGGAAATGGCAGCCAATTGGAAGGCTCCCCACGAGGGTCTTCCTCCAGGGGCAAACCAAGAACGGGTGACTTGGAAGTCCCTGAACAGACTCAGAAGTGGAGTGGGCAAATCAAAAGACAACCTGGCAAAATGGCACTACCAAGAAGAATCCCCCACCTTGTGTGACTGTGGAGCAGAACAGACAACTCGGCATCTGTATGCTTGTCCACTATGCCCTGCCTCATGTACAGGGGAGGAATTGTTGGAGGCTACAGACTGTGCCATTACTGTAACCAGTTTTTGGTCAAAAGATATTTAGCCGCCTGCACACTTGCTATTTTATCAGTTTTATACTAATTTATGCAATGCTTTTGATACGAAATAAATAAATAAATAAATAACTTCATGTCCTAGTCACCAAAGCAGCAGAAAACAAGCTTTTCCCTCATCGGGTTGTTGTAGGTTTTTCCGGGCTATATGGCCATGTTCTAGAGGCATTTTCTCCTGACGTTTCGCCTGCATCTATGGCAAGCATCCTCAGAGGTAGTGAGGTTTGTTGGAAGTAGGAAAATGGGTTTATATATCTGTGGAATGACCCAGGTGGGGCAAAGGACTCTTGTCTGCTGGAGCTACTACCTCTGAGGATGCTTGCCATAGATGCAGGAGAAACGTCAAGAGACCTTTGGTGACTAGGACATGAACATGCCTCTAGAACATGGCCATATAGCCCGGAAAAACCTACAACAACCCAGTGATTCCGGCCATGAAAGCCTTTGACAACACATTTTCCCTCATCATTTTCTAGTTTTTTAGTAACTCAAAACTTCAGTAATACACTTTTGGCATGTAAAGAAAAAGAGCAGGCAAAGTGACCAAGGAAATGTGAACATAGCAAACACAAGTGCAGTGTTTTTCAGTGTCTCACTGTCTGCAACACTACAAATTTGGTGACTGACACAAAGTGTCATTGGTGGGGCACACCATAGTTCTTATTTGGGGCAGGAGAGCCCTTATTTCCCCCTCTCATAGGCATTGTGAACCATGGCTTTCTGAATCCCCGAGCCAGCGCCGATGAATGAATTTACTGACTGATGGGCACAATAGGACAGGACAAATGGCACAGAGATCTTCTCTAATCTTCTGTTTTTTCATACAGACCTGGAGGCAGCTGTGGCGAGTATTGGAGATGTCGGACATCGTGTTGCTCATTACAGACATCCGGCACCCGGTAAGGGCTCCCTTTGCGTGCTGTTGATGATTTGACTGCCAGTTCTTGCTGGTCTCTGTTCACGCAGACTATTGGCTCAGTTGAAGAAACCCTTTCATGTGCTTTGACTCACTAAGCAGGAGGCCTGTATGTACTTCCTTCAAGAATTCAAGCAGAAAACACATTCTATGATACTGTCTAGTTATTTCACAGAAGGTAGTGCATTTATACACAGCTCTTGAGTGGAGTGTATAAGAGCACATTATTCAGCAGTAACTAAAGCCAAAGAAATCTCTCTTCATACCCATCTTGTGCATGGCTTGAGGATGTTACTTGTTTGGACTATGTCTCCCAAAATCCCCAGAGCTTATTCTGGCTGTATAGTTTGGGAATTGTAGTCCAAAAAAAGTATCTTTTCAAAGCTATGTCCCTGGGGTAAGAGTTTTATATAAATTCCTAGATCAATTAACGTGGAACAATTTATAATCCTGTAATTTTAGAACACTGACGGCTATTTTTCTTTTGACAATTTGAAATGTATTTTTAATTTTTTTCTACTCATTTGCTGTTCTTGTCTGTAGTTGTTGCTTTGCGTGTCATATGTGCTGCCTGAGTTTTAAAGTTCCATTCATCCTCCCACGGTCTTTATTCACCTAGAACAGTGGTTCTCAACCTTTTTTTGACCAGGAACCATGTGACCAGGGACTACTTTGACCGGGGGCCACTTAGACCAGGGACTATTCTCCAACATTAGTACCAAAAGAATCAGTTTTTGGTCAACTTCAGATTCGGTTTGTTTATTTGGGGTGCTGATTGAGAAAATCAATATAATAATACAATATTATAAGTATATATTTTATATTACATGTAATGTTACTAATAATATTACAATATAATGGTGTAGTACAGTATAGTACTATATAATACTGATACTGTACTATGCTAATTATTTAATATATTGTATGTATATATATATCTTGTAAGCTGCTCTGAGTCCCCTTTGGGGTGAGAAGGGCGGCATATAAATGTTGTAAGTAAATAAATAAATCTATATAAATAAAAATGTAATGTTCATTTGTGGAATTAACATAACTTAAAAACCACTGGGTGAATCGACACCAAATTTGGACTTGTCACACCTTTCATGGGAATGGCCCAGATTACGTTCATGGATTAAGTGTTTAGCTCTAAATACATTATTTTAAAATGTTTTAATTGTCTTAATGTACTTTTAAATTCTATTTGAATATTTATTTAAGTTTACATTGCGTCCAGCACCCCTTGGGTGCTGGACGAGTGCCTGGCCGCTGTGGCTATCTGGATGAGGATGAACAAACTGAAGATCAATCCCGACAAGACAGAGGTCCTCCTGGTCAATCGTAAACTGGATCGGGGTATAGGGTGGCAACCTGTGCTGGATGGGGTTACACTCCCCCTGAAGTCACAGGTCTGCAGTTTGGGAGTCCTCCTGGACTCATCATTTACGCTTGAGGCTCAGGCGTCGGTGGTGTCTGGGAGGGCCTTTGCGTAACTGAGACTTGTGCGCCAGCTGCGACCGTACCTCGCAAAGGCTGATCTGGCCGGGGTGGTCCATGCCTTGGTCACCTCTAGACTGGGTTACTTTAATGCGCTCTATGTAGGGCTGCCCTTGAAAACGGCTCGGTAATTCCAACTAGTCCAACGGGTGGCAGCCAGGATGTTAACTGGGGCCCCTTACAGAGAGAGGTCAACCCTCCTGTTTAAGGAGCTCCACTGGCTGCCGTTTATTTTCCGAGCCCAATTCAAGGTGCAGGTGCTTACCTACAAAGCCCTAACGGTTTGGGACCTGCCTACCTGTGTGACCGTATCTCCGTTTATGAACCCACTCGCTGTCTTCGTTCATCCGGAGAGACCTGCATCGCAGGCTCGTTTGGTGGGGACGAGGGACAGCGCCTTCTTTGTGGTGGCCCTCCGACTTTGGAACACCCTCCCCAAAGACATCAGTCAGGCCCCACGTTGGCTGTCTTTAGGAAGAATTTGAAGACCTGGCTATTCCGATGTGCCTTTCCAGAATAGGAAACTCCAGTAGCACTTCGTTAGAGTCCCAGAAGCACTTTATCAGAATTTTAAGATTCTCTGCACATTGCACTTCCTTGAAATCCGATAGACCACTTGTCACACCCAGCACTTTTRMTCTGTACCCATTACTTTGGCCCGGCCCTGTTTTTATGGTGTTATGGTGTATTGTTTTGTTGTTTGCTGTTATTGCTTTGATGTTTTTGATTTGCTTTGAATTGTATTTGTTGTACTATTGTTTTGTTGAGGCCTTGGCCTTTGTAAGCCGCATCGAGTCCTTCGGGAAATGCTAGCGGGGTACAAATAAAGTTAATAATAATAATAATAATAATAATAATAATAATAATTTTAGGGCATCGAATTGTTGCCTCCAGGGTGAGAAAGGCAGGGTAGAAATGTCGTAAATAAATAAATAAATAAACAAATAGTCAGTCTCTCCCTCTCTCGACATCCCTGTTGCCTCGGCACTATAAGAGGGTTTCATGAGACCAGTCACTCTCTTTGCACTGGTGTAGAAATGGTGAGACCACAAACCATATTTTAGTTCTTGGGGACCACTGGCAGTCCACGGACCACAGGCTGAGAAACACTGACCTAGAGATAGAAAACAGCATTATAGTGACACCTGGTGACAGAACAAAACATTACGCTTTTAAGAAATATTTTTATTTTGATATACATTAATAAGTATACAGAGAAAAAGAAATACAAGAAAAAAACACAGAAAGAAGATAAAAAGGGGAGGGGAGAGAAAATAGAAGAAGACACAAATATGCAGTACGAGAAAGGTGACATCCCATATTATTTTCAGTCCTTTTAAACATATAATCGGTTTATGCCTCTCTCATTTTATTGCTGCTGTCCTCTTCTCTATAAAATGTACCTACTAATAATCAAAATCCAAATTTATAAAAATCTATTTTTTCTACAAAAATTCAGTAAAGGATTAGTAATTTTATCAAATCAGACTATTACTCTTATTAATTTTATCAACTAACATATTTAAAGGCTAAATCATTTTTGCAGGCCATCTGTCATAAGACATTTAAAATAAGATTTTTTTTTTTTGGATATAGGCAGTCCTCCCTGATTTTTCTAACCTAAATAAATCCCTTTCTCGTTATCTAATGTTCCAACATGGATATCAACTAGATTTATATATGAGTACAATTAATCTTTTCTAACATATATCTGACTTATATCCAGCTTATCTCATATATACTTATTTAATTTAGCATATTTTTCAAAGCGCCTTTTCAAATTAATAAGATATAAATGCATTTATAAATTTGAAGGGTTAATGTTCCTAAATCCTTCATTCATTCACTACACCATGTTGCTAAACTTCTTACATAAGCAGTATATTCTTAAAGTAGTCCTTACTATTTCTCTTAATAGTTCAAAAGGCAGGCAATATCAGCACAAAATCGATGATCTCTTTAATTATAATCTGTAAATGTCGGAATAAAAAATTAGCAAAGAAAACCTGGTGTGGGGCTCATTGTCCTTACAGAAACTTCCCTGCTTCTTTTGCATTTGCCTGTTTAGTTTCTGTGGTCACAACACATGGTAGTTAGGTTTTTTGGGAGGGGGGTTGCCCCCTTTTACTAGATCTAGGGAGAAATCCACTGGCTGGGACTTGCTTTCGTAGCTCCTTCTCATGGAGCTTCTGGGAGCAGCTTTGGCCAGCCATTGCCATCATCTGGAAGTCACATTACGATACATTATTGTAGTTTCTAACTAAAACAGAAATAGACAACCTATGGCCTTTCAAACGTTAAGAGTGCAACTTTATTCCATCAGTTAGGGGTTACGAGAGTTGTAATCCAGTTGTTGTTGTTTTTCCCGTGTCAGGAGCAACTGCAAGTTGCTTCTGGTGTGAGAGAATTGGCCGTCTGCTAGGACGTTGCCCAGGGGATGCCCGGATGTTTTACTATCCTGTGGGAGGCCTCTCTCATGTCCCCGCATGAGAAGCTGGAGCTGACCGACGGAGCTCCCCATTCCCCTTATTTGAACCACTGACCTTTTGGTCAGCAGTCCTGCCAGCACAAGGGTTTAACCCATTGCACCACTGGGACTCCTCCACTTACATCCTCAAGACATGGCTTGCATATATTTGAACTAAAGAAAGGCAAAGCATTTAATGAATTCTATTTTGTATTATATAGGCACTGCAAACTGTTAGGTCTCCCAGGAGGCATCCATATTTCAATGGGCAACTTGTGTCACATCTTATGTTGCTTGAGTGCTAACCACGAATAATAACCAACATGGTCAGCAGTGAGGGATTATGGATTTTTGCAACATGGTTGGGGGAGGCTACAATACCGGGGGAGGTACACCCCAGTCTGTCTGATTGGAGGAGAAGTTGGTGTCTGCACGTTGACAATGGACATCAGGGGAGTTGCAGCCAGATTTCTCACATAGCCAAAGCCAACTTTGGGATATTAGAACTAATGTTATGATGTCCACTAGCAGATGTGCAAAAGAGAATCTGTAAAAGTACCTTTTTGGTGAAGTGAAAATGGCCAAAGACAACCAAATGTGTGGCTCGTCTGATTGATCACCCTGCTCTGAAGTAAGGCTCACCATATAGAATCAAAGAGTTGGGAGAGACCACAAGGGCCATCCCTCAATCTCGACACTGTACTTCTATTGATTCAGCCTAGAATCACATTGGCTTTTCTAGCTGCCACATGACATTGTTGACACATATTCAGCTATTTATTTACCATGTCAGAAGCCAATTGAGAATGCAGTTATAATGTATAGAGAAACAACAAAGTTAAAAACTTGGCATTATACTAAATTTATTTTGACTAGAAGCTGGCTACTTGGAGTGCCTCTGGTGTCGCTATAAAGAGGTCCTCCGTTTTGCATGTGGCAGGGCCGAGGTTGCATTGTAGTAGGTGGTCTGTGGTTTTATCTTCTCCATACTTGCATGTTGTGGACCCAACTTTGTGGCCCCATTTCTTAAGGTTGGCTCTGCATCTTGTGGTGCCAGAGCTCAGTCTATTCAGTCATCTATCCTTCCAAGTCATCCAGCCTTCTGTGTGCCCAGGTGGGAATTTCTCATCTGATGTCAGCCACTGATTGAGGTCCCAGGTTTTTACCTGCCACTTTTGGACTCTCACTTGCTGAGATATTCCTGCGAGTATCTCTGTAGATCTCAGGAAGCCCTGACCTACAAGAAGCACTGCTTGAATATCAAGCAAAAAGTGGGTGCTACAAACAATATCGTATGAAAGTTGACTAGCACAACCTGGGGATCACAACGAGACACAGTGAAGACATCTGCCCTTGTGCTTTGCTACTCTGCTGCTGAGTGCGCATGCCCAGTGTGGAACACATCGCACCACACTTAAACAGTGGATGTGGCTCTTGAGACATGCTGAACTATCACAGGATGTCTACGCCCTACACCGCTGGAGAAATTATACTGTTTAGCTGGCATTGCACCACCTGACATCTGCTGGGAAGTAGCAGCCAATAATGAAAGAACCAAGGTATTGGCATCTCCAGCCCATCCCCTGTTCGGATATCAGCTAGCATGCCAATGCCTTAAATAAAGAAATAGCTTTTTGAAGATCTACAGAGATACTCGCAGGAAGACCTCAGCAAGCAAGAATCCTAAAACCCGGAACCTCAAACCATGGCTGATACCAAATGTGAAACGCCCTCTGTGCACACAGAAGACTGGGTGATTTGGAAGGTGCTGAACAGACTGCCCTCTGGCACTATGAGATGCAGAGCCAACCTTAAGAAATGGGGCCACAAAGTGGAGTCCATGACATGCGCCACGACATGCGAATGTGGAGAAGAGCAAACCACAGACCACCTACTGCAATGCAGCCTGAGGACCTTCTTATAGCAACACCAGAAGCATTCCAAATGGCCAACTACTGGTCAAAGGACATTTAGTATAATGCCAAGTTTTTAAAACTTTGTGTCTTTTAAATACATTACAACTGTGCCCTCAGTTCGCTTCTGATACAATAAATAAAACCAGGAAGCTATTTCTTGGTATTTCTTGCATATTCAGCTTAATGATGTTCTAAAGATCCCTTTCATATGGACTTTTTTCAAGCCAGGTAACACTCATCTTATATTTGTGCATTTCATTTTTATGCCAGTGTGTATGCTCCCTGTTGAAATTCATTAGGTTAGTTTGGGCCAGCCCCCTAATCTATTGAGGTCCTTTCAAATTCTGATTCTTTCCTCTGGGGTGTTAACTGCCCTCCCAATTGGGTATCATCTGCAAATTTGATAAAGAGTGCCATCTTTTCTGTCATCCAAGTCATTGATAAAAGTGTTCCTGTTCTTATCTAGAAATTGCTCATATGATGTGACTGTCTTCTCTCATTTATTTGCCTTTTTTGTCCAGGTCATCAACTTTTCGCCAGCTCTCTATGACTTTGTGACCAAGCAGATGAAGAGAAACCTCATCCTTGTGCTGAACAAGATTGACCTGGCACCCCCAGCTTTGGTGGTGGCCTGGAAGCATTACTTCAAGAGTCGGTTCCCAGAGGTCCACGTGGTTTGCTTCACCTCTTACCCGCAAGTTGACCAAGATCCCAGCGCAGGTACTTTTTGAAGCCTCATAATCCCTCATGGGCCACCAGTGGGTGCTGTCTTCCAATGCAGCTATGATTGTGCATTAGAGCAATGCGTCTTATACTTTTTCCACTTGTGATCCCTTTCTGTCCAATACATGTTTGCATGATCCCATACCTATATAAATTAGGTTAAAAAATAAAATAAGTAAAGGTAAAGGTTTCCCCTTGACATTAAGTCTAGTTGTGTCCAACTCTGGGGGGTGGTGCTCATCTCCATTTCTAAGTTGAAGAGTCAGCGTTGCCCATAGACGCCTCCAAGGTCATGTGGCCATTACCTTCCCACCAAAGCGGTACCTATTGATTTACTCACATTTGCATGTTTTCAAACTGCTAGGTTGGCAGAAGCTGGGGCTAACAGCGGGAGCTCACTCCGCTCCCCGGATTTGAGCCGCCGACCTTTTGGTCAGCAAGTTCAGCAGCTCAGTGGTTTAACCTGCTGTGCTCCAAATATTTACTGAAAATATATTGGCGTTTGCAAGGCTTGCCAAATAAGCTAATTTCCCTTTCTATGGAGTATAGCTGAAGCATTTTCTACAGTCCTCTGTAAACACTGCATGTTGTTACTAACAGAGTTCTGTAAGTGAGTAGCATTAAGAAACCCTTAATTGTTGCTAAACTTTTCATGATTCCAACATTGAACTAAGGGTTTGGGGTTGGGACCCACAGTTTAAGAATCCATTCATTAGAGCAGAGATCTGCAGCCACTCCCACAACAAAGAAGTTAGGTAAGATTACACACATACAATACAGTAAGCAATTATATACTTAACAAACAACTAGTGTTGGCTTGAGAAGCTTGCTATTTCCAACACTCTTTTATATTACGTCTTCTTTCCAAGCCTGAATATGGAGGCTGTCTTAAAAGTGCTTGCCTATCAGTAAACCACCACAAACAGGTCCCTTCCCATACTTCAGATGAACAACTGGCAAGACCAGGGGTTAATTCTCCTTTTAAAGAATAAATAAATCAACATGCAAAGAAGCAATAGGACTGGCTAGACCAGGGTTCAAGTCTCCTTTTTGAGAAGCAATAAACGTATTCCCACTTCCGGGTCTTTTGCTTTCCAAGAGCCTGTTTACAGATTCAACATTCAAAAATTATTATTATTACCACCCTATTAATTCAGGATAACCACTAGAGTTGCGAGAAGATAGAGTCCTAAATTCATTTAATGACTCTTTCAGACTATTTGAAGGTCAATATGGTCAATATGAACTTGGCTCAGCTCTGCAACAATACTAAATCATTTGTCAGAGCTGTTTGCAATAAATCAACAGAGGGATTTTGAATGTTTTTCTTTTAAAGTTAAAAGTGGTTATTCCAAATTAACATAATAGTAATCTCTAAATGTTGAGTCTTTAAACAAGTACTGGGGTGAGAACGCAACCTGGTCATAAAGACAATATATTAGACTTCTTGTGCGCAAACTGTATCCCAACTTGCCTTTTGACTCAGGTGTGGTTTTAGGTTTTTGCAGTAATATTCAACCAGCAATCCATCCTACCTTGATAGGGATTCAGGCATGACTGGTAGACATCTTCTCTATCTCAGTAAAATGGAGGGGATGCCTACCTTAAGGAAATGGCTGAAGTTATGAGGGAAGAGGATAAGGGCAGATGGGTTGCAGGTCTAAAACAACTTTTAGTATCCTAAGTCATAATCTTACCGCAGGGAGAATTTATAATAATTGTTGGTTTTACTGATGGGTCTATGGACTGCAATAAATTGTTGATTATCTTACCACAGGGGTGGACAAACCACCATAGCTCCAGTATGTTTTTTGGCATCCAGAGCCCCTTCCCCGGTCAATTTTGAGCAAGAGCATAGAATACTTTCAGGATCTATTAAATCCAAAACCAAGGCTTGACTTGAACCAAGAACCAGAGAACTCAGGCTTAGCTTTTCACACTAATACAACATTGCTTGAACTGCTCTTAAGGCAAACAATTTGTTGTTTAATAGATGCCCATGAAAGCATTACGTCTTCCATGAATTTTCTCCACAACTTTCCCACATAATCTCTCTGAATGATGCAATCTATTTTCAGCTCTGATTTGTAAACAAAGACTTTTGTTGATCTCCATAACTACAGGTGGTTTCTCCTGGGAACTCTCCTTATCACTCAGCTCTTCACTCAGTTCCTTATCTGTGTTGCTACTTCTGGCTCTCTTGACTGGCCTTGAAGCCTTGTATTTTCTAAGCTAGTTTCGGCACAGAGAGAGCCATCATTTCCCAGACCTTAGTTTCCCAGACTTGAGAGCCTATCACTTCGTGCCACAGGAAAGCTCACAGTCCTCTCTAAATCATCAGTTAAACCATCAGCCTCTGGTGGCTGATGTACAACACCATTTTACAGTTCCATTGCATTTAATGAGACTTAAGTTTCTATGAATTTTGGTATCCATGTAGAGTCCTGGACTCAAACCCCAGGTCATTCCAAGGGCCCATTCTTGTCCTGAGTTTAGAAACGTAACCTTTTTGGATAATAACCCCCAGAACCCCTTGCCTGGCATGGGAATTTCTGAACATTGTAGTTTAGAAGGGGAACTTTTCCTGTCTTTGCTGCTGTCTCCCAATGCCATCCACATAAAGCAGCTAGAATGAAAACCAGGGAAGGCTCCTGTGCCCTTAATAGTTGTCTGTTAAGCAACCCTTACTGAAATGCCCTCTGTTACACAACCATTAAAGGTACAGGGAAGCTCTTCACTTTTCACTCTGGCAACCCTAATCTTGCAGGCATCTCCATGAGTAAGCTAAGTGTCCATAGGAAAGAGAGTGTGTGTTAGCATGTCCCAAATTTTTGAATAACTTACATTTTAAAAGTATTTCTGTCTAGCCCTTAAAAATGACACAATAGTTTTATTATGTGTAATTATGTGCCTTATTGTTTTAATTCATGCTAAACTATCTTCTGATCATGATATACATTATTTTTCTAAGGAAATTAAATAATTCCGTCACCATCTGCTCCAGAGCCTGGCCAAGGCATTTTGCCGCCTGAGGCAGAGCAGCACATGGCAGCCGCCTCACTTCCATCTAGGTCAAATTTCATAGTATCTAAAGCCAGCCAAGTTATTTTGGTACATGATGCAGAAAGTCCCATAAGAGCTTTTCCTAAAACCAAACACACATTAATAACAAATGAAGTAACATTTCCTTTCCTTGCGTGACACCTCATATTTGCTGCCTGCGGCCACTCTTTTCCTATGCCCAGTCCTTCTCTTTTTTTAGAGCTTAGATGGTTTGTTCCACCACCCTGGCTTCTCAGTCCATTTCTTCATATATATATGTATATGTATATATACATACAGATACACATAATACACATACACACAGAGCCAAGGTGACTCACAACATAAAGAACTAGTGTAGTCTAGTGCTTTGAGTGTTGAACTGTGACTCGGGCAGCAGGGCAGGAATCAAATCCGGACTCAAGCATGGAAACCCACTGGGTCACACTGTCCAAATCTCAAGAGGAAGGCAAGGGAACCCCTTCAGCAAATCTTGCCATAAAAACCCTGTGATAAGTTCACCTTAAGGTCACCATTAGTCAGAAATGAAGGCATGTGATTAACAAGGATTGCAAGCCAGAAACGTATCAATTTGTTGAAATAAAATACGAAATAAATCCTAATGCAGTCCCCAAGTTACGAACAAGATAGATTCTTTAGGTTTGTTCTTAAGTTGAATGTGTATGTAAGTCAGAACAGGTACATTTCTTAAGTGTAACTCCAGCCAAATATATACGCATTACTTTTCATTCAAATATATTTGAATGAAAAGTAATGCTTCCACCTTCATAACTCCTCGACAGATGGCAGTACTGGTATGCAGCAGGTACTGGCTTGTTCAGTAGACTCTCCTCTACAGTTCCATTTTGGCGGGAAGCCTTAGCATTGAATAGTTTTGTTGTTAAAGTGCGAAGTATGGAACCCTGCACAGACGGTCGGTCAATGTGACTTAAGCAACATGCAGTCATTGAATTCTTGGCAGCAGAAGGTGTCACCCCAAAGGAGATTCATCAGAGAATGCAAGCTGTTTATGGTGATTGTGTTGATGTGAGCACTGTGCATCGTTGGGCAAGTAAGTTTAAAGATGTTGAGGTGACACGATTCGCATTGACCAACCATCTGTGCGTTGCTGACCAACCATACTGTGCATTGCTGGGTGAGTGAGTTTAAAAATGTTGAGGTGGGAACATCTGACTTGCATGACAAACAAAGAGTTGGACGTCCTGTGACAGCAACCACCAAGTTTCATAAGCAGAAGTTTGACAGATTGATTCAGGATGATCGTCGTATCACTCAGAGAGAAATTTCAAGCATAATCGGCATTTTTGTTCCCGATAATGAAAGAAGATATGCAGGGACATCATTATGCTTCTGATGAAGACATTGAGAGAACTGTGAGATGCTGGTTGCGGAAACAGAGCATCGACTTCTTCCGTGACAGCTTCAGAAAACTTGTTCATTGTTGGCAGAAATGTATCCAATTGTCTGGTGATTATGTAAAAAATTGAATAGTGGTAGTTAAAGAGCACATTCTAGGGATTATTTCTGCGTTTGATTTCTTAAAATATTCCCATCCAAACCCAAGTAACAAAGGTGGAAACATTACTTTTCCTTCAACCCTCATATATCACATATATCTGTGGTGTTTGTTTTGCTCTCTGTGTCCCTGTTGAGAAGATTTTGAAAAATGCTTCTTATAGAAACAAGGATTGGTGATGGAAGCCTTTTCTTTATAAAAAACAGTAACTTTTAAAAGGACTTCAAAACCATATGAAATCATTTTAAAACACGATATCGACAATACAAATACCACACACACCAGGTTCTTGTGAGTTTTTTTGGGCTATAGGGCCATGTTCTAGAGGCATTTCTCCTGACGTTTCGCCTGCATCTATGGCAAGCATCCTCAGAGGTAGTGAGGTCTGTTGGAATTAGGACAATGGGTTTATATATCTGTGGAATGGCTGGGGTGGGGCAACGAGCTCTGCCCTGCTGGAGCTAGATGTGAATGTTTCAACTGACCACCTTCATTAGCATTTGAAGGCCTGCCTGAGCCTGGGAAAATCTCTTGCTGAGAGGTGTTAAGATGTGCCTGGTTGTTTCCTCTCTGCTGTTTTGCTGTTGTAATTTTAGAGTTTTTTAATACTGGTAGCCAGATTTTGTTCATTTTCATGGTCTCTTCCTTTCTGTTGAAATTGTCCACATGCTTGTGGATTTCAATGGCTTCTCTGTGTAGTCTGACATGGTGGTTGTTGGTGTGGACTTTTGACACCAAGTGCTTGTTCCAATACAGAAGGGAAGATGGGAGGGGACCATCCCATCCCTTTTAGCAGTGAGTTTCACAGCCTGAGAGTCACCACCACCAATAATAATAACAACTACATTATATCCCGCCTTATCTCCCCAAGGGGACTCAAGGTGGTTTACAAAAGATATCTGCAAATATTCAATGCCGTGAGAAGCTGAACAAAGACAAAAATAATCCATCCCCCAAATCCCCAAAACAAATCCACAACTACATTAAAAACAGTAACACATTATCCCACAATATTATCAGTAATATTAAATGTAATATATAATATATAATTATCATATTATATATTATTATATTGTACTATATTATCATATCACAATATATATAATACACTATCAGCATATTAAACTATTAGTATTATATAATATATTGTACTATATCATAAGTTGTAGTACATAGGTAAAGGTAAAGGTTTTCCCTGACATTAAGTCTAGTCATGTCCGACTCTGGGAGGTGGTGCTCATCTCCATTTCTAAGCCGAAGAGCCAGCGTTGTCCATAGACACCTCCAAGGTCATGTGGCCAGCATGACTGCTTGGAACACCGTTACTTTCCCATAGAAGCAGTACCTACTGATTTACTCACATTTGCATGTTTTTGAATTAATAGGTTGGCAGAAGCTGGGGCTAACAGTAGGAGTTCACCCAGCTCCCCAGATTTGAACCACCGACCTTTTGGTCAGCGAGTTCAGCAGCTCAGTGGTTTAACCTGCTGCTGTTTAACCTGGTGGCCTTGGTGTAGTATATACAATGTACAATAGGCTCCTCTGGCAGTGGTTTAAGAGGATTTTCTCTGCTTTCAGTCTTTAAGAAGCGCCGGAAGCGTCGCAAAGGATGGAGCACAGCCATGGGGCCTGATCAACTTTTGAGTGCCTGCGAAAGCATCACAGCTGGCAAAGGTGAGATGCCTGTTTTCTCCTTCTCTGTATCAAATGTTCAGACCTTGGGAGACCTTACTTTTTTTGGACCATAAGCCCTCCAAATTTCCCAGCCAGCATGGCCATTGGAGAGTTATGGAAACTATAAACAAACAATCTAACTATTCCAAGCTTTGATGTTGCAGTCAACCTTCTGTATCTATAGATTCTGTGCTGACAGATTCCACTATGGCTAGAAAATCTTCCCTCTCCCCAACATTCCCCAAAGCAAACCTTGATTTCTACCAAGAAGAGCTCCACTCCCATCTCTGGTCTTGACAGCTGGACCCCTAAGTCAAACACATAAGTAATAAATGAGCTGCAAAAACTCATAATAAGCTTGAAACACTCTGTGTGTTCTCAGAAACAATATTCATCCAGTTAGTCTGCACATTCAGAGTAAAAGCATTCCAATAAAACTCTGGTCCAGAATACATAAAGCCAGAAGTATGTCTCACTTATTTCAGTTGAACTTTTACTTTTACTTTGATTGACTCAGTCAAAGAAGCCAGTGCCCTGGTAATATTTTAAAGAGGACGAATTGGGACCCTCTCGATAACTATCTAGAAAATTTGCAAAAATGAAAATAAATACGAGGAACAATTTTTCTCTTTGAGAAGTTTTTTTTTTTATAAAGAAAGACTATTGCCAAGAAGATGTAATGGAAGTCACTTTTTTTGTATGTGTGTGTGGTCCTTTTTCCTGTTTTGTTATTGTTTGTTTGCTCTTTTATGTGGGAATTTTTTTTACCCTCCCCACCATTTTTTCTTTTTTGGGAGTTTTTATCCCCTCTTATTTCCTTTCTCTTTTTTCCTCTCTCTCCTTTCTCACCTTTCTAATATTTTATTGTTCTTACTCTTTCGTTGTATTCGTCTTATAAAATTTAATAAAATTTCTTTGAAAAAAAAAAAGAAGCCACTGCCCTGAATTTGCAAGTCCTAACTAGGCCTGTTGTGAACATGTTGTGAACCAGTCCGAATCCCTCTTTGAAGGTGAGAGGGTCGGTATATAAAACCTCGAAATAATAAATAAATAATAAATAATAACAGGGTCTCTTAGAGGTCTCCCATTCATAGGATAATAATCATAATATTATAGTATATAATATGGAATATTAATGTATAGTGATGGAAGGTGCAGATCATGGTATGTTGTTGTTATGTTGTTGTCATTTATTATCTGCCTCTCCTTACAGCTCGAGGTGGGTACAACAGTCAAAACACAAAAACATAAAATACATTTATTTATTTATTACATACATTTCTATCCCACCCTTCTCCCCACAAGGGGACTCAGGGCGGCCTTATATGAGCATACAGTGATGCAATCCACATATATACCAATAAAATTATAATTAAAACAATAAATCCATTTAAAACATTATCCAGATTAAACAGTAAATTCATTAACAATACATTAGCATGCCAATACACCAAAGCCAAGCCAGGAGAATCCAGTATCGGGATGTCCAAAAGTTTTTCTTTCATATTGCCGTCCCCCTCTAGTTGAATGCCTGGTTCCAGAGCCAGGTCTTCAGTTGTCTTCTAAAGGACAGAAGTGAGGTGGCCAACCTGATGTCCTTAGGGAGGGAGTTCCACAGACGGGGGGCCACTTCTGAAAATGCCCTGTATCTCGTCCCCACCAATCGCCAAAACACATGGTACAAAGATCAAAATGCAGCATCAATAGAATAACAATAACAACAACAACAACAACAACAATAATAATACTTCATTGATATTCTGCCCTGTCTCCCCAGGGGGACTCAGGACGGATTCCGCCATGAGTGTAGCCTGACTCAATGGCACCATAGTGACAAGCTTACATAGCCTTCCATTTCAAAACCTAAATCTAAAGCCTGACAGTTGTGGGTTATTTTCACTGTTGCCATGATTTGTGTGTATCATCACTCTCTTTTTTCCTCCAGTGGACCTGAGCAGCTGGAAGGAGAAAATTGAGCGGGATGCAACTAGTGCACGCCTGCCACTTGAGGACTCCGAAGACTCTGAAGAAGATGACGAAAGCGCGGCGGTACTAGTAGAGCACCAGACCGATGTGGCTATGGAAGCCGGAGGGTTCTGCCAGGAAATCTACAAGGATGGGATCTTGACGATAGGCTGCGTAGGTGAGGATTGTGCCATGAGCTGACAAACAAAGCTTAAGCGGCTGAGGGGGAAAAGGAAAGGGCCTGAGGCTGTTAGGAATTGTGGGAGTTGAAGTCCAAATCACCTGGAGGGCCAAACTTTGCCCATGCCTTATCTAAATCATGGTTACTTCAAGAAATACACTTTTTCATGTTGGCCCCGAAGGACCCATGCTAGAACATGGCGAAACAGGCAGAATGTTCTTGGAAGAAAACTGTGAAATAGTTGCATACCGAGAAGTTGCACAAGCCAATGAACTGGGTGCAGAATTCAGTTGGCCCACCAGATGTGGACGTTGTTTCAAACAAACCATCAGATATAAGTCAGTGTTTGCTGAAATCCATGTTGGAACTTTCTTTGTTGGACCAGCTGAATGATAAAAACAATAGTCATGCTTTTGAAAAAACAAAGCTGTGGTAGTGGAGGAGGGGGAAGTGAAAAATATGAAGTCTGTACATCTGAAAGTAATGGTTCCCAATCTATGGCCCATGGACACCAGTGGTCCATAAGAATGAAAATATGGTCTACGGCCTCACCGTTGCCTCGAAACTACACGGCAACGAAAGTAGGTGGTCTCACAAAGCCCTCTTATAGTGCCGAGGCAATGGGGATGTCGGGAGGGGAGAGGCTGACTACCCACAAAACATTACTACTACCACATCAGCTCTAGATTATTAAATATGGTTTTCTGTGGGTGAGCAGATGGTGACTACTGGATGGCATATGTTCTGTATCAGAAACTAGAGCTGATCTGGTCTATCCAATGCAATTTTCTGAATCAGCACCCAAAATAACCAAAACGAATCTAAAGTTGACCAAAAAGTGATTCAGTGTATTGTCGAAGGCTTTCATGGCCTGAATCACTGGGTTGTTGTAGGTTTTTTCGGGCTATATGGCCATGTTCTAGAGGCATTCTCTCCTGACGTTTTGCCTGCATCTATGGCAAGCATCCTCAGAGGTAGTGAGATCTGTTGGAACTAGAAAAAAGGGTTTATATATCTGTGGAATGACCAAGGTAGGACTAAGGATTCTTGTCTGTTAGAGTTAGGTGTGAATGTTTCAACTGACCACCTTGATTAGCATTTGATGGCCTGGCAGTGCCTGGGGCAATCTTTTGTTGGGAGGTGATTAGATGTCCTTGTTTGTTTCCTCTCTGTTGTTATGCTGTTCTAATTTTAGAGTTTTTTTTAATACTGGTAGCCAGATTTTGTTCATTTTCATGGTCTCTTCCTTTCTGTTGAAATTGTCCACATGCTTGTGGATTTCAATGGCTTCTCTGTGTAGTCTAACGTGGTGGTTGTGAGAGTGGTCGAGCATTTCTGTGTTCTCAAATAATATGCTGTGTCCAGACTGGTTCATCAGGTGCTCTGCTATGGCTGACTTCTCTGGTTGAAGTAGCCTGCAGTGCCTTTCATGTTCCTTGATTCGTGTTTGGTCGCTGCGAAAAAACCTACAACAACCCAAAAACTGATTCGTAACTCTTTTGGTTCTACTATTGGAGAGTGGTCCCTGATCAAAGTGGTCCCTGGTCAAAAAAATATTGCGAACCACTGTCTTAAAGGAACACTGGCCATTTTTTAAAATTTAACTGTATTTAAACTTTTTTGAGGGTATATGTTATAATGTTTATTTATGTTTTAGTTAATTATGTTTTACTGACTATTCTGTGGTAGTAGTAGTAGTGGTGGTGGTGGTGGTGGTAATAATAATAATAATAATAATAATAATCCTTTATTTGTATACTGCTCTGTCTCCCAAGAGGACTCAGGGCGGATTCCAGCATGGTAAGCATTGCACTTACCAACATAAAAACATACGAAAACATTATAACCATGTAAACATAGTACTATATGACAATCACACATATTTAAATTAAACCAATCCGATACTTATTACATTAGGCAGCTCAGCTTCCAATGGCTAAGATTCCAAAGTGGGCCTCAACAACTAAGAGAGGGCTGGGTTGGCACGAGTGGGTAAAATGCCAGCATGGCCTATTTGATGATCAGGGTGGGGCCTGGAGTCTGTTATATTTTTATCTCAATGCTTCTTGGTAAACTCACTGTTATTATTGTGCTCTATTGTGTATTTTGATATGTTTTTGATGTTTTGTACTCACTTAAGCATTGAATGTCTGCCTTATGTGTAAACTGCCCTGAGTCCCCTTGGGGAGAGAGGGCAGAATAGAAATGTTGTTGCTGTTGTTGTTGCTGTTATTATTATTATTATTATTATTATTATTATTATTATTATTATTATTACTGTGAATAGTCTGAAGCCAAAATGTGGGAGGAATTTGCACATAATCTGATTAGATTTGGTCGAAACTGGGATGGTTTTTAATTTCATTTTGGGCTGTCCTTGGAACTTTTTGGATGAAGGTAAAAGCAATTGTTGATTCCCTCCATGTTTAAAAATATATAATCAGCCTCCCATCCAAGGCTGGATCTACACTGCCAAATAATGCAGTTTCTGAATGTTGTTTAACTGTGTTGAGCTGTATTATATGAATCTACACTGCCTTATAATCCAGTTCTATCACGCTAAACTGCTTTATATGGCAGTGTAGGTCTAGCCCAAGTCAGATGATATTTTGAAGCAGTAGAATATCTCTGACTCCTATGACGAAGTTTTAAAAAAGAACAATAGCTCTGTTCAGATATCTTCTGTATCAGCTGACAAAATGAAATTAGCGGTTCCAGTTCAGAGCAGTAGGAAAGAGGAGGAAATAAATAACATGAACAGTGGAATTATTATAATATTTTCAGATCCACAAGCACTCACATCACATCATATACATCCTGTAATCTTATTTTTAAGGAGCAATTTTTCCTTCAACTTTTTTGCTTCGACTGGAGAAAATTGAAGTATTTTTGTTTCCATTCCAGCAGCATCTTAATATTAAAAACATTACGTAGACCTGCTTGTGAGCCACTCATATTGCATTTTTTAAAATATTTGCTTTCCTCCTCGTTTTCAGAAGAACCTTGGAGGTTAAGCCTGTGTCTGGCTTTTAAAGACTATGGATTTTGATGAGCTTAGGTGTACTTAGTGCAAGCTGTTAGCTATTTAGGAAAATGAGAGAGGGAAAACAACAACAGTCATCCTTTCCCAAATGTTACATCCCCAATATGTAATTACTACAACTCCCATTATGTTGTAATTGTTTTGTTTCTAGCCGCGTTGAGTCCCATTAGGGAGAAAAGCGGGATATAAATAAAGATTTATTATTATTACTGTATTATGCTGCAATTTAGAGTTCAGCGTGTCTGAAGAGCCCCAGGAACCAAGCGAAACACGAGTCACCAATGTGATTTAGTGGCCAAAAAAGTCAATGCAGTGCTAGGCTTCATTAACAAAAGAGTTGCAAGATATGCGTCCAGAACAAGGGAAGTAGTAGCGACACTCTATCCTGCTTTGTTCAGCTACTACTTGCAATATTATGTGATTCTGAGCACTACAGTTTCAGAAGGATTGTCAAGCTGGAACGTGTTTAGAGAAGGGCAGTGAGGATGGTCAAGGTCTGAAAATTAAGCCTTATGTGAAACAACTTTGTGCATAGAACCAAACTTTTAAATCAGAGCTGGAAGTCATGTATCGCTCCAAATATTGAACTAGATCTCCCAGCATTAATCACCATGGCTGTATGTACTCTAGAGTTAAACATTTCTTACACCTTTTTTTAGAGATTCTGGGATTTGACCATATTTATAAAGTAATGTATAATACTAATATTGTGCTTTGCCGATATTATAATATATTGCATACACATATAATATGGATAATATTATAATGAAATACAATATAATATTAATAGTAATAGAATATAATAATTTTATATTTCATATTACATGTAATATTACTAATAATATTACAGTATAGTGGTATAGTACAATATAGTAAAATATAATACTAATATTGTGCTGTGCTAAAAATATAATATATTGCATACACATAAATTATTGTTAATATTATAATGTAATACAATATAATACTAATAATAATAGAATATAATAATTTTATATTTCACATTACATGTAATATTACTAACAATATTACTGTATAGTGGTATAGTACAATATAGTAAAATATAATACTAATATTGTGCTGTGCTAAAATATAATATATTGTATACACATACATTATTGTTAATATTATAACTTATTACAATATAATACTAATAATAATACAATATAGTAATTTTATATTTAATATACCATGTAATATTACTAAGAATATTACAGTATAGTGGTATTGTGCAATATATTAAAATATAATACTAATATTGTTCTGTGCTAATAATATAATATATTGTATGTACATAAATTATTGTTAATATTATAATGTAATACAATATAATACTAATAAGGCAGTATAATACTTTTATATTTCACATTACATGTAATATTACTAATAATATTACAGTATAGTGGTATAGTACAAAATAGTAATATATAATACTAATATTGTGCTATGTTAATAATATAATATATTGTAAGTACATATAACTTGTAAGCCGCTCTGAGTCCCCTTTGGGATGAGAAGGATGGCATATAAATGTCATAAATAAATAAATATTTTCCTTTCCCTCTTTATCCTTCAAAGCTCCTTACATGTGGAAACTAACCTGCATTACCTGTTTAACTCCATGAGGTACCCTGTCTATGAAAGTGGTAGCATAATTAATCATCAAATCATGTACTCGTAGGCTTTCTCGTCTTGCTTAGATGCAGAAAAGTGGCTTTGATAGATAGTAGCATTTAAGCGAGAGAAATATTACATCCAGAGGGTGGCTGTGATTGATCTTTTCTGAATGTTGACTCCATCCTGTTGATTCCTCCTTCCAGGTTTCCCCAACGTAGGCAAGTCCTCGCTCATAAATGGGCTTGTGGGCCACAAAGTGGTGAGCGTCTCCCGCACGCCAGGCCATACTAAGTACTTCCAGACCTACTTCCTGACGCCCACAGTCAAACTGTGTGACTGCCCTGGACTCATCTTTCCCTCCTTGGTTGACAGAAAGCAGCAGGTAAACTTCTGCAATAGTGTTGTCGAAGCCTTTAGTGGCCAGAATCACTGGGTTGCTGTGAGTTTTCCGGGTTGTATGGCCATGTTCTAGAAGCATTCTCTCCTAACGTTTCACCCACATCTATGGCAGGCATCCTCAGAGGTTGAGGGGTCTGTTGGAAACAAGGCAAGTGGGGTTTATATTTCTGTTGAATGTCTAGGGCGGGAGAAAGAACTCTTGTCTGTTTGAGGCAAGTGTGAATACTATAGTACGGCTTATTATTAAGGCAAAGCAGAGAATGAACCAAGATGTAGGAGATGGGTGTTCCTGCAAAGAACTCTCTTTTGGGAACCAGGGTGGAATAAAAAGGAGGTCGAATACAAAAATAGATATCCAGTTTCTCCTCAGTAGTGGAAATAAATATTGGACTCTCTCTGGGTATAATAGAGTCCTCTGGTGGTGCAGCAGATTAAACTGCTGATCTGCTGAACTAGGTCGGTGAATCGAATCCAGAGAGTGGGGTGAGCTCTCGTTATTTAGCCCCAACTTCTACCAACCTAGCAGTTCAAAAACATGCAAGTGTGAGTAGATCAATAGGTACGACTTTTATGGGAAGATAATGGCGCTCCATGGAGTAATGCTGGCCACATGACCTTGGAGGTGTCTATGGACAATGCTGGCTCTTCGGCTTAGAAATGGAGATGAGCACCACCCCCCAGAGTCTGACACAACTAGACTTAAAGCCACCAGGAAACCTTTACCATTACTGGGTATAATGTAAACCAGTGGTTCTCAACCTGTGGGTCCCCAGATGTTTTTGGCCTTCAACTCCCAGAAATCCTAACAGCTGGTAAACTGGCTGGGATTTCTGGGAGTTGTAGGCCAAAACGCGTGGGGACCCACAGGTTGAGAACCACTGATGTAGACAGTGTTCATGTAGAGCAGGGTGGGAATTATATTTTCCTCTCAATGTCCCACTCGGCTGCAATTCCCAGGAGCTCTAGCTAGCATTAGGGTGGAAATTATAGCGCCACAGCATTTGGCCTCAGGATTCCCATCCTTTAATTATTTTGGGGATGGAAGTCACCCAGATCTTTAAATCAGTGGTTCTCAACCTCTGGGTCTCCAGATGTTTTGGCCTTCAACTCCCAGAAATCCTTACAGCTGGTAAACTGGTTAGAATTCCTGGGAGTTGTAGGCCAAAACACCAGGTTGAGAGCCACTGCTCTAGATATAGTACTACAGATCCCAGCAACTGTTTTTTTAGTTTGCCATCCACCAGATGATTGATGAAGTCTGCAGCTCCAGTAATTGACATGTCCTTTCTATTATGTTCTTTTTAGATCCTGTCTGGTATCTACCCAATCTCACAGATCCAGGAGCCCTACACTTCTGTGGGTTACCTGGCCAGCCGAATCCCAATCCAGGCCTTGCTCAAGCTGCGGCATCCGGATGCCGAGCATGGCAAACCTGAGCCCCCATGGTGTGCCTGGGATGTTTGTGAAGGTAAAAGAGCTGCCGGTGCTGGAGATGGGTGATGCACTGCAATGCAGCAAGAAGTTCAGTCTGGGCTGCAGACTGGGTTCAGTATTGCTCTTTACGCCTTTTTTGCTCTCCTTTTAGCCTGGGCCGAGAAACGAGGCTACAAGACGGCCAGGGGAGCCCGCAACGATGTCTACCGAGCTGCCAACAGCCTTCTCCGCCTAGCGGTGGATGGTCGTCTCTGCGTCTGCATGCGGCCTCCAGGCTACACTGCACACAAAGGTAGGCATCCAAAGTAGGAAGAGGATCAGACTGGGGTTGTGCAGGGAGAAAACATATAACTCATGTGGGACATCAGGTTGGGTGCTGGAAACCTGGATTTGTTAGCAGTCTTATTATCATTCTCTTCACTTGGATATCTTTGGGGGCACAATTTGACAACTGGGTCCCACTTTTAAAACTTGTATTATTGTACAGTATATACTCGAGTATAAGCTGACTTTTTCAGCCCTTTTTTTAGGCTGAAAAGCCCCCCTCGGCTTATACTTGAGTCAAGGTTATTTATTATTTTATTCTGTTATTATTTTGGTTTTATTACATTTATTATTTTACTCTATTATTATTATTATTATTATTATTATTATTATTATTATTACATTTACATTATTTTACTCTATTATTATTACATTTATCATTTTACTCTGTTATTATTGTCATTATTACTTTTATTATTTTACTCTATTTATTATTATTATTATTATTATTACATTTACATTATTTCACCCTATTATTATTATATTTATTATTTTACTCTATTATTGTCATTATTACATTTATTATTTGATACACAACAAGAGTAACATACAGCAAACAAGATCACTATGCTGGCTTTTGTATTGGATTGCATGTCAGACACTATCCAACTGTCTTGGATTGTGTGATGTATTTTGAGAATAATGTGTGCAAATCTGGACATTATTATTATTACTATTACATTTATTATTTTACTCGATTATTATATTTATTATTTTACTTTATTACTATTGTTATTACATTTATTATTTTACTCTATTATATATATTATTTTACTCTATTATTACTGTTATTATTACATTTCCATTATTTTACTTTTATTTTTATTACATTTATTATTTTACTCTATTATTATTGGAAGGATACATAAGCACATTTCCATTGAGAAGGTTAGAATAATGGTTTAATCAGAGCTGGACAGTCTTAACTTCATTTAAAGTTTTATGTAAATATTCAAAAACGTTTAACCTACTGCCTCAATTAATGTAATTCTATTGGAATCTATTTTTATTTTGAAATTTACCAGTATCTGCTGCATTTTCCACCCTCAGCTTATACTCAAAGTCAGTAAGTTTGCCCAGTTTTTTGTGGTAAAATTAGGTGCTTCGGCTTATATCTGGGCCGGCTTACACTCAAGTATATACGGTACTTAAGATTATAAGGACTATCACCTTCTCTATGATTTTCCTCTCCTAGTGAGATGAGTAAGAGAGATACTTTTACATGTCTTGCTCCCTTTGATGAAAACATGCAGGAGGGCCTATATTCCTCAGCCTGTCCCAGAATTGTCCAGCTGGAATGGCCACTGGGATTTCTGATCCAAAAAAGCAACCTTTCCAAGACATCCCCTTTTTGGCATTGTACTTTGTTGATTGTTGGTTCACGAGGCGATAAAACTGCTCCGACACACAGCCATAAAGCAATAAACTAATTAGCTTTATTTACAGACTATATACATAACAGAGTTGCATGGTAGCATCTGCCCGCGGCAAAAGACAACTCAGTAATGGTTTCTTGGCTTCTTCTTCACACTCAGTAGAACACGCCTACTCACATTCCATACAAGGCATTATACGTCACATACAGGAAGCAGGAATTAACACACACATATACCTTTCTAGGATTCATACATAACTCAGTGGTTCCTTAATAGTATCCTTGCTGAACATTATTACATCCACATGCTTAGAGCATTAAAACACATTTTGGAAATCTACTACATAACCCAAAACACAGAAACTGACATACTTTTGATGATCACTTTGAATAGTACTGTTTTAGACTAGGTGGGGAATGTGATATTGACGGCCCCCTTTTTATTCCCTGCAGCCATGTGGGAGCATCACATTGAGACCACTGAGATTGCCGCCTTGCAGGAAGCTCATGGCCATAATGGTCGGCGCAGCTCTGGTGAGGAAGAAGAGGCTGAAGGAGAGGAGGAGGAAGATGAAATTTCCAGCTCCGGAGAAGAAGAGGATGAGGAGAAAGACCGAGATGCTGACGAAGAAGCCGAGGAAGAAGAGGAGATGCTCTCTGCACCCAAGAGTGGTCCCAGCCAACCTTTTCCTTCCAGGAAAGGGAAGCAGTTGGCCGGCCGGAACTTGTTTGCTTTGCTTGGGGAAGATGAATGTTAGCAGCTTCCCTTGCTGGCTAGACTGAGTGGGTGGCCCTCTGCTCCTACCCCGTCCCAACCGACCACCCTGCGTGAATGCCCAAAACCCAGAGCCAATGTATATCAATAAAGGTGATGTTTATTTCCTGACCAGTCTCCATGGCTGTGAAGAGGCATGGGTATCTGCATGTTAACTTTTAACAGTGACTTCACAGGCGATTCTGGAAAATCCTTGAAAAGAATATGAAGTTTTGAGCCACTCTCTTAACTTTGGCCCTAGCATCTGAAATGTATCCTGAATACTAGATGGGGCAACCCAATGCCCTCCAGATTTTTTTGGAGTATAACTATTCTGTGTGTTGAAGGCTCTCATGGCTGGAGTCGCTGGGTTGCTGTGAGTTTTCCGGGCTGTATGGCTATGTTCCAGAAGCATGCACTCCTGACTTTTCACATCTATGGCAGGTTGAGGGGATTACCCCTTATTATTTACCTCTCAACCTCTGAGGATGCTTGCCATAGATGTGGGCAAACACCAGGAGAGAATGCTTCTGGAATGTAGCCATACACCAAACCCTTAGCGCAATGTTGGGGTCATGAAAAAATTGGCAACAATAAAGGGTTCATTTTTCTAAAGGTTGTGACTTTTAACAAGGTCATGTGACCAGTGTTTTATTCAAAAAAGGTTATGAATCCCATTTCTCAAATGGTTATGGAGATTCACATTTTTCAAAAGGTTATGGCATCATTTTGTCAAAAAGGAATTCATGTTATGTTATCCCACTGTGATACTTCCTCTAATGCACGGATTCTTAAACTATGGGTCCCAACCCCAAACCCTTAGCTCAATATTGGGGTCATAAAAAAATTGGCAACAAGATGCTACTCACTTACAGAACTCTGTCAGCAAAAATGTGCAGTGTTTACAGTGGACTCTGTAGAAAATGCTTCAGCTATACTCCATAGAAAGAGAAATTAGCCTATTTGGCAAGCATTGCAAATGCCAATTTATTTTCAATAAATATTTGGAGCCTGTGGTGGCACAGCAGGTTAAACCACTGAGCTGCTGAACTTACTGACCAAAAGGTCAGTGATTCAAATCCAAGGAGCAGGGTGACCTCTGTTAGGCCCAGCTTCTGCCAACCTTTGAGTCCCCCTCAGGGTGAGAAAAGCGGTAAACAAATACTGTAAATAAATAAATAAATAAACCTAGTAGTTTGAAAACATACAAATGTGAGTAGATCAATAGGTACCGCTTTGACGGAAAGGTAACGATGTTCCATGCAGTCATGCTGGTCTACAGACAAAGGTGGCTCTTTGGCTTAGAAATGGAGATGAGCACCAACCCATTTTACCTTTCCGCCGAGACGGTACCTATTGATCTACTTGCATTGCATGCTTTCAAACTGCTAGGTAGGCAGAAGCTAGGGCTGACAGTCAGGAGCTCACCCTGACTTGCAGCTTCAAACTGCTAACCCTCTGGTCAGCAGCTTTTTTGCTGCAGCTAGCAGTTTTAGCTGCTGTGCTACTGCAAGCTTGCAGACTTGCCATAGCCTTAAGGTTTTAAGAAATATATTTGTGATATACTGTTTCCAAAACCTGATGAGGTCCCCCTTTGTCTTGAGAATATATTTGGAAGAGGAGTGCAGAAACCTATTCTCCCTATCACCATCCTTGTGCACAAGTAACGAGACTTCATAACAAAGCTGATACTATTGACTGTGGGGGCCTTTTGAGGGATGGGCCCTGAGAAATAGATGGCATGGGATCTACAAACTCTTAAGAACCACAACAGAAGTACAGAACAATTCCATTTTTTACACATTTTAGGGAAACTGTGCTGCAACCTGACCTTTGAATGTTGCCTAGAGCAGTGTATCTCAACCTTCCTAATGCCGTGACCTCTTAATACAGTTCCTCATGTTGTGGTGACCTCCAACCATAAAATTATTTTCCTTGCTACTTCATAACTAATTTTGCTACTATTATGAATCGTAATGGAATATCTGATATGCAGGATATATTTTCATTCACTGGACCAAATTTGACACATATACTCAATACACCCAAGTTTGAATACTGGTGGGGTACAAGTACCCGATACACCCAAATTTGGTGGGATTAGGGGGGGATGATTTTGTTATTTGGGAGCTGTAGTTGCTGGGATTTATAGCTCACCTACAATCAAAGAACATTTTGAGCTCCACAAATGATGGAATTCAACCAAACTTGGCACACAGAACTCTCATGACCAAGAGAAAATACTGGAAAGGTTTGGTGGGCACTGACCTTGAGTTTTGGAGTTGTAGTTCACCTACATACAGAGAGCACTGTGGACTCAAACAATGATAGATCTGGACCAAACTTGGCACAAATACTCAATATGCTCTAATTTAAACACTGGTAGAGTTTGGGGGAAATAGACCTTGACATTTGGGAGTTGTAGTTGCTGGGATTTACAGTTCACCTACAATCAAAGAGCTCCTTGAACCCCACCAATGATAGTATTGGGTCAAACTTCCCACACAGAACCCCCATGACCAACAGAAAATACTGTGTTTCCTGATGGTCTTTTATGACCTCTCTGACACCCCCTCGGGACCCCCCAGGGGCCCTGATCCCCAGGTTGAGAAACACTGAATTAGGGTCAGCTTTGTGTCTGGTTGCTTATTACCATTGTTTCAAGAACATAAACCCCATGAAGGTTTGAGAACAGGGGAAGAGAACTTGTGCCTCTTCACTGAGATGGCTAGACTACAGCTCCTATCATGCTGACTGGAGATTCCAAAAGTCAACAATCGGGCATCGTCTATAGCTAACTCATACTCAAATTTGAATGCAGAATAGAGCAAACTGAAAAGTAGCAGAGGTTTATAGACAATCATTTCATAACACAAGACTCAACCCAAAACATTTTTTTTTAAAAAAAGTTTTATTGGCATTGGGTTACATGTTTTAAAGCTGTAATAAAAGCATGCCAGATTGAAAGAGAACACATACTGGTGGATGTTGAAGGCATTGGGTCATAAATTAAGGCTGACATTGTCTTCCATAGCTAGGCACAGCCCAGCTGCAACCATGATTCTAACATAGAAAGGTTTTCCAGGTCTAGATCCTGAAAGGAATTCTGAACAGAGCAGTGGTGGCTGGTGAGTCCAAGTCCCTGTCATTCCTCTATATTTGCAGTTTTGACTTTTGCAGCTTTGATCATTTATGGGTATGATTTAAAATGTTCTAAGAATTTAGGTCATCCAGTGAGACTATAGTGTTCCCTTACTTATCGCGGGTGTTACGTTCCAGGACCACCTGAAAAAAGTGAAAATCTGTGAAGTTGGGGTGCTCTATATCTATACCTATCTATATATTGCATTCCAAGGGTGAGGCAGAAGCAAGGAGAGGTTTAAAGGCACTGCACACCTTTTCTTTTTTGCTAGCTATAAGAAAGGGGCTATAAGGCCATGATTTACATACTGCTTTGTATCTCCTCTCTCTCTTTTTTTTAATGATTGGCTGCCTCTCTCCTGAGGGGGAAGGTAAAAGCCCCTTCCACACTCCATTGTTGCCAGGAGGCAAAAACCCATGAAACAGCCAGTCCACGAAAAGTAAACCGTGAAGTAGCGAGGGAACACTGTATGGTCAACTTCCTCCAGTCACTTTGGAGGACCTAGAGATATCAAGAGAAGGGGGTTGGACTGGGTGGCCCTTGCGGTCTCTTCCAGCTCTGTGATTCTATAATTGAATTCTATGATTCTATGGGAACACTTGTCTAGGAATCCCTAGCTGCTCCAATGCAATTCTATGGTCAACTTTCAGCAGAAGTAATCATAGAATTGTGATAAATTGCTAGAGAGGTGTTTCCCCAAGTTAAAAACATAGCAATTTCTATATTTGCGGTTTTACACTTACATAGGGAGTCCTGTGCCTAACCCTAACCCCAGTGAATGCGTGGGGCTGACTGTACATCCATTCTGAGTCTTACATTGAACTTTAAAGATGTTGGGTTGTTGTAGGTTTTTCGGGCTGTCTGGCCATGCTCTAGAACAGTGGTTCTCAACCTATAGGTCCCCAGATGTTTTGGCCTTCAACTTCCAGAAATCCCAACAGCTGGTAAACTGCCTGGGATTTCTGGGAATTGTAGGCCAAAACACCTAGGGACCCACAGGTTGAGAACCACTACTCTAGAAGTATTCTCTCCTGACGTTTCACCTGCATCTATGGCAGACATCCTCTGAGGTCTGTTGGAAAGTCTGATCTGGCTACGGTGGTCCATGCTCTTGTTACATCCGAAATAGATTACTGCAACGCACTCTATGTGGGGTTGCCTTTGAAGACAGTTTGAAAACTCAAACTAGTCCAATGGGCTGCAGCCAGATTACTTCCAGGCAGGAAGCAGCCAGACTTTGTAACTGCAAGGCCATTCAATGCTAATCAAGGTGACCAATTGCAACATTCACACCCGCTTCAAACAGACAAGAGTTCTTTTTCCCACCCTGGATATTTCACAGATATATAAACCCCACTTGCCTAGTTTCCAACAGACCCTTCAACCTCTGAAGATACTTGCCATAGTTGTGGGCAAAACATCAGGAGAGAATGCTTCTGGAATATGGCCATACACCCCGGAAAACTCAGACTGAGTGATTAACTCTATATTTGCCAAGCACCATGCATTTGAGGAACCATATTAGAAGAAATATATTTACAGGGAGGATACAAAAACACCCTTCAAATCCAATTATCTAACCCTGCGTGTTCTCTCTCTCTATACATATATATCTATATTTAAAGGAATGGTTGATTGTTATCAGTTAAAATCCCATGCTTTAAAAATCATTTTGGCGTAATCCCTGCAGTAAAAACGTAGTAAAAGTTTATTAGAATATAAAAGAGTGCTTCAGCGTTTAAAAAAAGCCATGTTATCTATGAATTAAAATGAGCTCTCTCAGGCTGAAATGGAACACTTCAGTTCTCAAGATTGGAGAAGATCCAAATTTAGTTCTTTTTTTTGCTTTTCTTTCTCATGCTGCAAAAGTTGCTGTGCTGTAAACAATCAGCACTTTGCTAGGAACGGAGAAGACTTTTGTTTGTTTAGCAACTTTCCAATGCAAAAGAGCCACCCAGCAAAAAAAAGAAGCAATCCTATCTGTCCTCAAAAGCTCTCTTTATCCTTCCTTGGGAAGGTAAAATTCTCTGGTCCCAACATGTCCTCCATAGTTTTCCAATGGCTCCTTCCAAGATTTTAATAGCCATTTCTAAAGTGCCCCCTGCCATGGTGTGGGCATCTACCTCCTATGCTTCAGTGTGGATACAAATGCTCAAACTTTGCATACGTACATATTCTGAGTGAGTCATAAAAGGGGCTGGGCACCTGGGAAGCCACAACTGTTTGGGTTGTTTTCTTAGGCCATGAAATCCTGAGTGCACAAAAGGGGGAAGAAGGTAAGACATAGTGCATTATTCAGTGCTTTGCATGCGAGGTCAAAGAGCAACAAGCCCCGGGAGGCCAACACTAGGGCTGTCTCCCCACAGACCCACCCCATTCAGTTGTCTTTATGGACCGAAGGGCCGTTCTGTGCCAGCAAGGTGCCATGGGCCGCCTCTTCGCGGGAGAAGATCTGGAACTTCTTGTCCAGCTGAGCTCGGAGATAAAGGTAGTCTTGCTTGTCAAGGCTGTGGGCGCAGGTCAAGTAAAGGGTGAAGAGCAAGGCCAGTAGAAGTCGGTCGAGAGAGAGACAGGGAACGGCCCAGAGGATGAGGAGGAACTCCAGGTAGACAGGGTGGCGAAGGTGGGCATAAAGGCGGACAGCCCGGGAGGACTTCACCGCCAAAGGATCACCCATGCCCAAACAGTGGTAATAAACCTGTGGAATGACAGGAGATCAGTGGTGATCGGCACACTGGGTGCAGTGCTTAAAGACCTGGCCTGCACTTAAACACAATCAGCTCTGACAAAATTACCATCTGCAAAAGGTCACCTTACTGGGATCCACACGCATTATTCGCCGGTACATCACACAGTCCTAGACACTTGGGAAGTGTCCGACATGTGATCCAATACAACAGCCAGCGGAGTGATCTTGTTTGCTGTGGACTCATCTTATTGTGTTTCAAATAATAATAAACTTTATTTATATCCTGTCATCATCTCCCAAAAGGGACTCGGAGTGGCTTACAAGGCACTGCAAGTCTAGTATTTAACAAACGGTACGTGAGTAAAAAAACGGTATCACATGAAAGTCATAAAATCAACCACTATCAACACATAAAATAAAATAAAAACTCAGTTTAAAATGCAGACCATCTGTCATTAAAACTACCTGCCTTCAAATCACAACTAAAGTGCCAAATTGTCAATCTCATATGGGCCCATTTCAGCTTACTTGAGGCCAAAAGCCTGCTTAAAAATCCATATTTTTAGGCAGGATCAGGCTAGCCTAATCTCTTTTGGGAGGGTATTCCAGAGACAGGGAGCCACTACAGAGCTTGGGGGATGCTGGATTGCCTTCCTGTTTGAGCAAGGAACCCCACAGAATCAACGTCCACAGTATTGCTTTCAAGAAACGATAATGATTTATTAATGGTCTTGGGCCTGTCTCCACCCAGGCATTATCTTGATTTCCCCACAACAAAGTCCAAAGTTTGAAGGTAACTGGTTGCTCTTGAAGTTGTTGGTCTGGAGACAAAGGATAGATGAAAGTTTCCCTTGCTCACTTTCTCTGGTAGAGAAAGTAGAGGGTGCCCAATGCCCAAAATGGTCAGGCCGGAAGTAGAGAGAGCAGGTCCCTCCTATTAAAGTCTGGAACCTCTCTGAAGGAGCTGGAAACTCCACAGACTGTCACTGACAGGAGGAAGGCCAGCATAGCCAGATGAGTTACCAGATTACTTAGCTAGTTAGTTATTGGTTTGAAATGGCTTGTCCAAGCCTGGATCTCACTGAGACCAACTACAGACACATCTTGCTTCCAAAATTCCCTGGTGGTAATAACCCCAAACTAAAGATGGCTCCCCAGGCAAAAAGGGGCAGGCAAACTTATTGATCCAAACCAAGAGGGGTTTCCTTAAGCTCTGCCTTTTTTTTAAATAAGAGAAAAGTGACTGTTAGGTGGGGCAGCCCAACAAAAAGAGCTGGGACTTATACAATCCCATCACACAAACATTTCCTCTATAACAGTGGTTCTACAACCTTTTTTTGACCAGGGACCATTTGGACGATCATCTTATGGAGAATGAGCCAGACCACTTGCGAACATGCATATCTCATTGCTTGGATAATTTAGCCAGGAAGAACTACGGCACTAATTTTGATAATAGAATGAAAACTACAAGCTACCTGTTTGACTCCCATCAGTTCTGCATAGTCGAAGATGAGGATGATGCTAAAGATGACCAACCAGGCAATGAAGTGTAGGATAAAGCAGATAAGAGGAACCCAAGTGACCCAAGGCTCGGTGCTTGTTCTCCAGAGCTCAGGACCATCCTGGACTGGCTGCCAGTACCTCATCAGCAACTACATGGGAGAAAGATATACCGTACGTGCATTAGGAACTCTTCTTCTTATGTAATTGCTTTTTAGTTTATTGTACACTCCCTTCCAAACACGGATCAAGCATACACAACACAAACAAACAAACAACAAACAGGACATCCTCAAGAGGCAATGTACATCAATTCATACATAATGAATTACCCGTGTATACTTGAGTATAAGCCGACCTCTTGGACATGTTGAGTTTGGAAACACTGGCTAAATCACTTTGCTTCATTATTGTTCACTAGCCATCCCCTGCCACACATTGCTGTGGCCCAGTCTGTGTATATATATTTTGGGTGTGCATATATGTGGTTTTGCACATGCGTTGTAATGTATTTTTTGGGGGGTTTTTTTTGGCTTTTTGAATCCCCTTTGCTGTGTTTTCCAGTGTTTTTATGAGTGATGGTCACTCGTTGGCCTGATAGGCGTCTTGAGTCCAAATTTGGTATCAATTTGTCCAGTGGTTTTTGAGTTATGTTGATCCCACAAACGGACATTACATTTTTATTTATATAGGCTAGCCGTGCTCTGCCACGCGTTGCTGTGGCCCACATGGGGATTCTGTGTGGGAGATTTGGCCCAATTCTATCGTTGGTAGGGTTCAGAATGCTCTGTGATTGTAGGTGAACTATAAATCCCAGCAACTACAACTCCCAAATGTCAAGAGTCTATTTCCCCCAAACTCCACCAGTGTTCACATTTGGGCATATTGAGTATTCGTGTAGAGTTTGGTCCAGATCCATCACTGTTTGAGTCCACAGTGCTCTCTGGATGTAGGTGAACTACAACTCCAAAACCAAAGGACACTGCCCACCAAACCTTTCCAGTATTTTCTGTTGGTCACGGGAGAACTGTGTGCCAAGTTTGGTTCAATTCCATCACTGGTGGGGTTCAGAATGCTCTTTGATTGTAAGTGTACTATAAATCCCAGCAACTACAATTCCCAAATGACAAAATCATTTTTTTTTGAGTGAAGGACATACATTGGGTTGTTAGGTGTCTTGGTCCCAAATTTGGTATCAATTCCTCCAGTGGTTTTTGAGTTCTGTGAATCCCACAAACGGACATTACATTTTTATTTATATAGATTTTGAACCCTCTCTCCACTCCTCTAACAGAAGCTTAGTTTTGACTAATTAAACTCATGAGGACAGCATTGGAGCCAGGAGCAAAAGACTGAAGCTGGAGCTGCAGAGTTTGCCTTGGCAATGTACCTGGGACTCGCTCCTAGTTAGGTGCAGTTTGCCAAATCAAAATCACACTTTCCGGTGAGGTTTTTCTGCAACTCAAGCGTACATATATCTTTTTGACAAGGCAAAACTCACTAGCAGCTTCTTTGCCACCCCAAACATACCTGGAGGGCCAGAGCTGTGCAAAAGACATAGAAGGATCTCTGTAGGACTCCAAAGCAGCTGTTGGTCCAGCGTTTCACGCGGTCAGTGGCCATAAGGCTGTGCTGCAGGATGAAGAGGGCTATCAAGCCCATGTCAACGGTCAGGGGGTGCAGGACCTTGGGGTCCCTCAGGGCAGCTCCCCATGGAGGTCGACTGGCAGCATCTGCAAGGAGAAGCACAATCACGCTGAGGCTGAGCATAGTCTGCTGAGCAGCCAGGAATTTCAGAAAAGGATGGCAGAGTGAATTCTCATCTGTCACTGTCCTTTATCTCTCTAGTAAGAAATGTGGCAGCACCTTCTAGGGTGCACCTACGCCTTGCATGGGCAAACTTGGGCCCTCCAGTGTTTTGGACTTCAATTCCCACACTTTTTAACAGCCAGGCTGTTGGGAATTGTTGGAATTGAAGTCCAAAACACCTAGAAGGCCCAAGTTTGCTCCTGACTGGTCTACGCTGTAGAGTTAATGTAACTTAACAACACCATACCTTCCATGGCTCAATGCTATGGAATTATGGGAGTTGGAAGTTTTAAAGGTCTTTAGACTTCTCTCTCTCACCAAACTACAGCTCCCATGACTCCATAGCACTGAGCCATGACAGTTAAAATGGTATCAAACTACATTAATTCTATAATGCAGACACACCCTAATACAGTTAATTTGCTCATTTATTAACACATTGCACTGCATCCAAAGTAGGTTGATAGCAGGCATGGGGGAGGCCCCGATGGCACAATGGGTTAAACCCTTCTCCCAGCAGCACTGAAGATTGACAGGTCGGAGGTTTGAATCCAGGGAGAGCTCCCTTTGTCAGCTCCAGCTCCCCATGCGGGGACATGAGAGAAGCCTCCCACAAGAATGGTAAACATCAAAGCATCCGGGTATCCTCTGGACAATGTCCTTGCAGATGGCCAATTTTCTCAAACCAGAAGCAACTTGCAGTTTCTCAAGTAGCTCCTTACATGAAAAAAAAAAAGCAGCCATGGTCAACTTTTGGCCCTCCGGGTGTTTTGTCATACTTGTCTCAAGCAGACAAGAGTTCTGTTTCCCACCCTGGACATTCCACAGATATCTAAACCTCACTTGCCTTGTTTCCAACAGACCTCACAACCTCTGAGGATGTCTGCCATAGATGTGGGAGACATGTCAGGAGAGAATGCTTCTGGAACATTGCCAGACAGCCCGGAAAACTCACAGCAAGCCAGTTGTAGCAGAGAAACTTTCAACAACACTCAACTTATGCCAGTATTTCAGTTGCACAGCGTGCAAAGCTATTGGAACGTTCCTAGATCATGATCAGCATGCAAAGAGATCTGGTAGCTATAAAGTTACTTCTTTCTCTCATTTAGTCTCAAAGGTACTATGCTACCTATGCAAGTGCAGCATCCTTCTGAAGGAAGCAGAGAGTGTTTGAGGACTGGGACATCCGTAGGGAGACCAAGGTGGTTGCTTATAAAGGTATTGTCCTCCCAACCCTGCTATACGCCTGCGAGACGTGGACTGTCTACAGATGCCACACCCAACTCCTGGCATGATTCCATCAGCGCTGCCTTCGTAAAATCCTGCAAATCTCTTGGGAAGACAAGCGGACAAATATCAGCATGCTGGAAGAAGCAAAGACCACCAACATTGAAGCGATGCTTCTCCGCCATCAAATCCACTGGACCAGCCACGTTGTTTGAATGCCCGATTACCATCTCCCAAAGCAGTTACTATACTCCCAACTCAAGAACGGGAATCGTAATGTTGGTGGACAGGAAAAGAGATTTAAAGATGAGCTTAAAGCCATCCTCAAAAACTGTGGCATAGACACCGAGAACTGGGAAGCCCTGACCTGTGAGCGCTCTATCTGGAGGTCAGCTGTGACCAGCAGTGCAGAATTTGAAGAGGCACGAATGGAAGGTGAAAGGGAGAAACGTGCCAAGAGGAAGACGCATCAAGCCAACCCAAACCAGGACCGCCTTCCATCTGGAAACCAATGTCCTCACTGCGGGAGAAGATGAGGATCAAGAATAGGGCTCCACAGCTACCTACGAACCACCGCCAAGACACCACATCTGGAAGACCATCATCCTCGAGCTACGAGGGATCGCCTAAGGAAAGGACAAGATCCCTTTGGTTTAGGGTAGCGATATTTTAACTGCCATGCTTCCATCCTATGGAACCATGGGAGCTGTAGTTTAACAAGGCCTTGAGCCTTCAAAGCTAAAGAGACCTGGTCCGTCTCTCACAAAACTAGAAATCCCATTGAGCGTTCAGCCAGGGCAAGTTTTTTTTTAATTGTGTCAGGAGCAACTTGAGAAACTGCAAGTCGCTTTTGGTATGAGAGAATTGGCTATCTGCAAGGACGTTGCCCAGAGGATGCCCGGATGATTTGATGTTTTTATCATCCTCGTGGGAGGCTTCTCTCATGTCCCTTCATGAGGAGCTGGAGCTGATAGAGGGAGCTCATCTGCCTCTCCCCAGATTCGAACCTGCGACCTGTTGGTCTTCAGTCCTGCCGGCACAGGGGTTTAACCCACTGCGCCACTGGGGCTCCTAGCCAGGGCAGTTAAAGTGGCACCAAACCACATTTAATTTGACAGTGTTGATGCTTGTGAGTCTTAATAATTATTTCTGTTTGAATGGGAATCAACAGAGAAGCGAAACCAATACGAAACATTGTGGGCAACATGTACACATTGTTGCACAACAGGAAAATTACAATCTGGATGTGATCCATCCTTTGCATGCAATTGTTATGGGGAGGTTATGGTTGTAAAATAATATAACCTGCATACATAGGAGTCTAGTGTCTAGATCCAGGGAAGTCATGCTATCCCTCTATTCTGCCTTGGTCAGACCACACCTGGAATAATAATAATAATTATTATTATTATTATTATAATAAAAATAAAAATTGTGTCCAATTCTGGGCACCACAATTGAAGAGAGATATTGACAAGTTGGAAAGATATTGACAAGAGAAAGAAGCGACTAAAATGATCAAGTGTCTGGAGAACAAACCCTATGAGGAGCGGCTTAAAGACCTGGGCATGCTTAGCCTGCAGAAGAGAAGGCTGAGAGAAGACGTGATGAGTGCCATGTATAAATACGTGAGAGGAAGCCACAGAGAGGAGGGAGCAACCTTGTTTTCTGCTTCCTTGGAGACTAGGATGTGGAACAATGGCTTCAAACTACAAGAAAGGAGATTCCACCTGAATATTAGGAAGAACTTCCTGATTGTGAGAGCTGTTCAGCAGTGGAACTCTCTGCCCTGGAGTGTGGTAGAGGCACTTTCTTTGGAGGCTTTTAAACAGAGTCTGGATGGCCATCTGTCAAGGGTGCTTTGAATGGTTTCAAACTACAGGAAAGGAGATTCCACCTGGACATGAGGAAGAACTTCCTGACTGTGAGAGCTGTTGAGCAGTGGAACTCTCTGCCCCGGAGTGTGGGAGGCTCCTTCTTTGGAGGCTTTTAATCAGAGGCTGGATGGCCATCTGTCAGGGGTGCTTTGAATGGCTTCAAACTACAGGAAAGAAGATTCTATCTGAACATTAGGAAGAACTTCCTGTGAGAGCTGTTCAGCAGTGGAACTCTCTGCCCCTGAGCATGGTGGAGGCTCCTTCTTTGGAGGCTTTTAAGCAGAGGCTGGATGGCCATCTGTCGTGGGTGCTTTGAATGCAATATTCCTGCTTCTTGGCAGGGGGTTGGACTGGATGGCCCATGAGGTCTCTTCCAACTCTAGAGTTCTATGATTCTAGGCTGCAAGTGGCTCTGAATCCATAGAGGGCTCTTCTAAGGAGGTATGGGCCAACTTGGGCCCTCCAGGTGTTTTGGACTTCCACTCCCACAATTCCTAATGCCCCCCCCCCCTCTTTTCCCACTCCCACGGACTCGCACCGGTTCTGGCTGGAGAAGTGGCTTCTGGCAGGAGAAGCCCCCGAAGGGAAACGAAGCGGATGAGCTCCACGCCGGTCCCGAAGGCGAAGAGAAAGCCGCCCAAGGCCGGGATCATCCGCAGGAGGGAAAGCGCGGCCATGGCAGGGGAGTGGGGGGGAAAGGCGTTTCTCCCGCCGCCTGCAGGCCCCGCCCCGCCGGGGGAGGGGCTTCCCCGGGATCCCCACCCTCTCCCCCTGACGTCACACAGATCCACCCCCGCGAGAGGGCATTCCTTCCTGGTTGAAGCCTTAAGAGTGGGCTTTCCCCGCCTGCCTGCCTGCCTGCCTCCAGTGACAGTGACGTCACGCGGGGTGAAGGCAGCGGGCCTCTCCTTTAGGAATCCCCACTCAATCCACTCTGACGTCAGGAGCCATTTAGTGCACAACTCTCTGACGTCATATCAAGGCATTCTCCAGGGAATTTGTTATTTCACTAGCCTACTAGCTGTCCCTTGCCACACATTGCTGTGGCCCAGTCTGTTGATCTGGAAAATAAAGTAATGAGAAAGTCTTGGTTTCTAATATATGTAATTTCTTTCTCCTTGTGGGTAAACAGTATTTCTTGCTGTTTCTTTGTCAGCGTTGATGTAGAGATTGTCTGGTTTGTCCACTCTGGAACAGGCAACATATAATTGTCCTTCTTTAGGGCTCCCTTTCAAATCTATGATACTATATCTCTCTCTGTGTGAATCATATATATCTATCTATTATCTAGCTCTTTGTCAGGAGGAGTTTGAATACGTTTTCTTACCCTGGTGAAGGGAGTTGGACTGGATGGTCTTAAGTATTTTCTGTTGGTCATGGGGGCTCTGTGTGGGAAGTTTGCTCCAATTATGTCATTGGTGGGGTTCAGAATGCTCTTTGAGTGTAGGTGAACTATAAATTCCAGTAACTACAACTCCCAAATGTCAAGGTCTATTTCCCTCAAACTTCACCTGTGTTCTGATTTGGGCATATGGAATATTTGTGCCAAGTTTGGTCCAGATCCATCATTGTTTGAATCCACAGTGCTCTCTGGATGTAGGTGAACTACAACTCCCAAACTCAAGGTCAGTGCCCACCAAACCCTTCTAGTGTTTTCTGTTGGTCATGAGAGTCCTGTGTGCCACATTTGGTTCAGTTCCATCATTGATGGAGTTCAGAATAGTCATTGATTGTAGGTTAAGTATAAATCCCAGAAACTACAACTCCCAAATGACAAAATCAATTTTTTGAGTAATGGTCACTTCTTGAGTTAGTAGGTGTCTTGTGGCCAAATTTGAGGGCAATTCATCCAGTGGTTTTTGAGTTATGTTAATCCCACAAATGAACATTACATTTTTATTTATATAGATATAACCAGAACCTTTTGATGTGGAGATATTGGAAATATATAGATATTTATACATATTCTAGCCGTCCCCTGCCACATGTTGCTGTGGCCCAATCTGTGTATATGTGTTTTGTGTGTGTATATATGTATGTATATATTTGTGTATTTGTGTGTTTGAGTGTATTATGGTTTTGTGCATGCGTTGTAATGTATTTTTTTTGTTTTTTGGCTTTTAAAGTCTCTTCTGGTGTGTTTTTCAGTGTTTTTATGAGTGATGTTCACTTGGTCTGACAGGTGTTTTGTGGCCAAATTTGGTGTCAATTCATCCAGTGGTTTTTGAGTTATGTTAATCCCACAAATGAACATATTTGTGTATATGTGTGTTTGTGTATATATATGTGTGTGTGTGGTTTTGCGCATGCATTGTAATGTATTTTGTTTTTTGGCTTAAGTCTCTTCCGCTGTGTTTTTCAGTGTTTTTATGAGTGATGATCACTCGTTGGTCTGACAGGCGTCTTGTGGCCAAATTTGGTGTCAGTTCACCCAGTGGTTTTTGAGTTATGTTAATCCCGCAAATCAAGATTACATTTTTCTTTATATAGATTGTATGTACATTACAAGCACTGAAATGTAGAAAACTCGGGTTCTCTTTGTATTAGGAAGCCAAGCTGACAGGACAAAAGGGATGCTGAAGGATTTTTTTTTTTTTTTCCCTTTTTTCACCCTTCAAAAAAAAAAAAAGGATCCCTTTCAGGCGGGGGGGGGGGGGGCATTCCAGGAGGGGGGAGATAAGAATGGCATAGTACGAACAGATAGAGGTAAAAAGTAAGGAATCTCTCCTCCTCCCTCCTGAGAGATCAAAAATAGGCCTCTTGATGAATAAGTTCAATCCTAGTTATCTCTATTGCTGTAAGCAGCTTTAGAAAAAATATAGAAACATGCCGCTTGCATGTAGAAAGATATAATTTGATATTTCTATGATGCAAAAGTGACATAGTGGTGATGTTAATGTATGTAGAAGCATGTTTCTTTGTTTGCAAGCATTTGAAGATGTATGAAAGGGAAAATCAACGCCTTTATCCTTGCTCTGGCTGCTTTTGGAGAAGATTCCACACCAGGGTCTCAGCTGAAAATAAAACTGTACTTTTCTGCCTCACACAAAGGGTCGCTCTTGGTATTATCTGTCTTATCAGCCATAACACTTCTACAGTGCCATATAGAACGCAGAAAAAATGGCTTCAAACTACAAGAAAGGAGATTCCACCTGAACATGAGGAAGAACTTCCTGACTGTGAGAGCTGTTCAGCAGTGGAACTCTCTGCCCCGGAGTGTGGTGGAGGCTCCTTCTTTGGAGGCTTTTAAACAGAGGCTGGATGGCCATCTGTGGGGGTGATTTGAATGCAATTTTCCTTGCAATTTTCAACTCTATGATTCTATGTTCCTCCTAATTCCTCCTAATTTTGTGTCATCTGCAAACTTGAAAACCATGCCCTCTAAACCAGTGGTTCTCAGCCTTCCTAATGCTGTGACCCCTTAATACAGTTCCTCATGTTGTGGTGACCCCCCCCCCACCATAAAATTATTTTCATTGCTACTTCATAACTGTAATTTTGCTACTGTTATGAATCATAATGCAAATATTTGATATGCAGGATGTATTTTCATTCACTGGACCTAATTTGGTACAAGTACCCGATACACCCAAATTTGGCACAAATACCCGATATGCCCAAATTTGATACTGGTGGGGTTGGGGAGGGGGGATTGATTTTGTCATTTGGGAGCTGTAGTTGCTGGGATTTATAGTTCACCTACAATCAAAGAACATTTTGAGCTCCACCAATGATGATATTGAACCAAACTTGGCACACAGAATTCCCTTGACCAACAGAAAATACTGGAAGGGTTTGGTGGGCATTGACCTTGAGTTTGGGAGTTGTAGTTCACTTACATCCAGAGAGCTCTATGAATTCACACAATGATGGATCCGGACCAAACTTGGCACGGAAACTCACTATGCCCAAATTTGAACACTTCGATGATGACTCTTTTGGCATTGTTTTGCAACCAATTATGGATCAGATATCATCGCATAAGTTTACAGAATGAAGCAGGTGCATTTGGTTTATGTTGCAAAAGAGTGTCATTATGATCAATTGAAGAAGCAAAAGGATTACTGAGGTATGTGATTAATCATGTCTGAAAATAAAGAATGCACTCACCATATAGCCTAGAATTAATATCTTGCTTAATACAGGTGTACTCTTTTTTTTCAAGTTTCAAGTTTTAGGAATAAACAAATTGAATACAGTTAGGGGGGGAAAGGAGAACAACATTCAAAATAAAACAACAATTTAAATCCAACTTAATTTCAAGATCTAAATGTCAGTTTAACCTGAGCAGGTGCAAACATATTATTTCTATGCCTATTCTTCAAATATTGTTCCAGACAAGTTCAAATGACGTGGTTTCAAATTTTGCGTACATAATAAACTGACATCAAATGGAAGCCAATTTATTTGTCTCTTTGATACACTTCGGGTCCTTCCAGACAGGCCCTATATCCCAGGATTTGATTCCAGGTTTTCTGTTTATCCCAGACTCCTATAATCCAGTTTAAAGAAGAAAACCTAGGATATAGGGCCTGTCTGGAAGGGCCTTTAGATAGATATGAACCATTTGTAATTGTTATAAAACAATTATGTCTCTAAATATGTTTAGAATTTCAAATAATTTAGAATTTCAAATATTTAGAATTTCAAATAAAACGCACATTTTCAAAGTGTCCATATCCTGCTTTTTACATTAGAGTTTATTTATGTTTTGGCCAATGTAAATTGAGTCATTAGACAGCAAGTCCCAGCATTTAAAGTATATTTAATACGCATGTGTGTGTATGTATGTGTGTGTATATTGAGTCCCTGGTGGCGCAGCGGGTTAAACCTGCTGAACTTGCTGATGGAAAGGTTGGCGGTTCAAATCCAGGGAATGGGGTGAGCTCCTGCTGTTAGCTCCAGCTTCTGCCAGCCTAGCAGTTTGAAAACATGCAAATGTGAGTAGATCAATAGGTACTGCTCCAGCGGGAAGGTAATGGTACTCCATGCAGTCATGCCAGCCACATGACCTTAGAGACGTCTACGGACAACGTCGGCTCTTCAGCTTAGAAATTGAGATTATTTATTTATTTGCCATATTTATATACCGCCTTTGCCAGCCCAAAGGCAACTCAAGGCAGTTTACAGCTAGCAATCAATGCCCCCAACAACATAACATATAATTAAAAACATAAACATTTAATATAAGCCATATAAAAACATTAGAAACCATAAAAACAATAAAAACACAAGTCCTAAGCATCTCATTACTAAAATCATTTTCCAGTCACTTCATCCAATCGTTCCCTGGATCTAAATTAGCCTGTTACACTGCATTTGCAAATTCTTGATCAAAAAGCCAGGTTTTAACTCTTTTTCAAAATGTTAGGGGGGGGGCAATCTGATATACCTAGGGAGGGCATTCCATAGCCAAGGAGCCACTGATGAGAAGGCCCTGTCTCTCATTCCCGCCAATCGCAACTGTGAAAGAGGTGGGACCGAGAGCAGGGCCTCCCCAGACAATCTTAAGCTCCTAGCTGGTTCATAGGGAGAGATACATTCGGCCAGGCAAGATGAGCACCATCCCCCAGACATGACTAGACTTAATGTAAAGGGGAAACCTTTACCTTAACTCTCTCTCTATTGGAAGGAAGATGTTGTTTTACAGTTTAAGACTGCAGTTCTTTCGCATCAGGGACAGGATGTTGCGTGACCCATACATCCAATTAAAGCTCTTCTGATGCATGGTTGAATTAGTTCTAACAACTTTTGAAGTATCACGGCTTGGCGCTTTGTGGTCAGGGAAAAATTCCCTGCAGGTCAGCCTGGAATAGTCGCTGCCTTTGTTTGTGCCACATTCATGTGAATCACTTTTCCCACACTTCATCCACTTGCCCTGTAAACGCTTCTGATCCCAATAGAGTGTCTACTCCCTGGTTGGCCATGTTGTGGTCTGCATTGCTCAAGGAGATCTGTGAGTGATTTTATATCTCCTTTTAAACTATTTATAAAGTGCCCTTCCTGACCAAATGCCATGACATCACCCAAATGTAATTACCAGTATTTGGGATTCATTCAATCAGGTCAACTTACAAGTACAGTAATAAAAAAAAAGGCCTCCTTTCTAATTTAGGGATTGAAATGGACAAACTGGCTTCTGTTAATATGAACACGATGACAAGAATGAGGACATGGAACAACAGCCTCTAGGGCACCACCTATACTGAATTTGAACTACATTATATGGTTAGTGTAGACCAGGCTGTTAGGAATTATGGGAGTTGAAGTCCAAAGTTTGCCCATGCCTGGTGTAGACTCATATAATACAGATTGAACTGCATTGAACTGGATTATATGAATCTGCACTGTGGTATAATCCTGTTCAATCTGCATTATAATGGCAGTAAAGATGGGAACTTTTTACTCCTGAGAGTTGTGTGGGTTAGTCCCAAGAGTAAAAGGGCAAATGACAATATAGTGATACTGTGGATATCACACTGAAGGCCCTTTGTCTGAAGGCACTCACCACCATAAACCCGCATTAAGACCCTGCTTTTGTGTGTGTGTGTGTCAGGAGCGACTTGAGAAACTGCAAGTCGCTTCTGGTGTGAAAGAATTGGCCCAGGATACGCCCTGATGTTTTGATGTTTTACCATCCTTGTGGGAGGCTCGTGAACCAAACCACACAGAACCAAATCAGGGCGATAGGGTGAGTGGCGAAGCATTCAGAACAGTCTTTTCATGAGCCACAGCGTTCTCAGTTGTTCAGATTGAAGGGCGCTGCTTCAGACTCCTCTGCATTTTCACCCAAGATACAAACACTATTACAGACTTTGCCAACGTTCTGACTGCTACAGAAGTGTGAACTCAACTTAGGAAAGTCAAACTGTCTGTCTCCTCCAGTTGCACCCTAGCCCTGAGGCACCTATACACCCAGCACCACACCAGAGGCCAATACTCCAATAACAAAGTGTTTATTGAAGAAAGAGTATTTAAAAAAGGGGGGAGGATAGCAACACAAGATTATATCCAAAAGTAGCAACCAGAATATAACTTGCAATATACAAAATAAGCCAGTGTTCAATAAAAGTCTTTCAAGAATGCCAAGGTAATGTCTCAGAAGCTAGAATGCAAAAACATAGCAATAATCCAAGATAATTCAAGGAACAAGAACACAACAAAGTCTTCTAGGCAAAACTTTTCAAAGGTACATAGACAAAGGCAGGAACATGAAACAAGAATCTTGGCACTCCAAGAACCATGGACTTGGAAACTTGATAACATAAACAAGAGACTGTTTTCCCTTTATCAATGTTGTATCCTCTGAAGTGCTTGGAACCAAAACCTCTAATTTAAGCCAGTGAAGGCTCCCATGAAATCATGTTGAAAGCACCTGGATTTCAAGGCCTTATCTTGGAGGTGCTAGGAAGACCTAGTCTGTCTACTGTTCATGCCCTGCATTCTGAGATCTAATCTACACTCCTTTGTGACCTCTTCACCATCCCTGTCTTCCCAAGGCCTGTTCTCCAGGGAAACAGCAGTTTCATGTTCCTTCTGTGCTACACAAAAAAGTAATTTTCATTACTTTTTGGACAAACCAAGTATATGTTAGTACTAGACATAGTTATAGCCAAAGAATATCTACCAAAATCAAGGGAAAACTAAGGGCACATCTAAACTGACCATTTAATGTGGATTGAAGGAATCTTTAAAAGGCAGTGTCTAAACCAGTGTTTTGGCCTACAACTCCCAGAAATCCCAGGCATTTTACCAGCTGTTAGGATTTCTGGGAGTTGAAGGCCAAAACATATGGAGACCCACAAGCTGAGAACCACTGGTCTAAATAATAGTGCTTACTCATGCTAGAAAGCACTTAAAGGCCTTCAACTGGAGTAAGCAAGATGGAAGGAGTTGGAGTCATAAGTTCCCCTTTCCCAGTATTCCCAATATAGTGTTTGACAGTTCACATTCCTTTGGGATGAGGGATGTCATTCCTTATTCAACAAGCAAATCTGCCTCATGAATATTGTATTTAAATATGCTGAATATGTTTCCTTGACTAATTGAGCTAGTTAAAGCATATTAACCTCGCACTAAATTAGCATATATATCTAACCTCTTTGAATGTGATAGGTTGTAAAGAGTAATGTTTTTTTTAAAAGCATTGGCCTACTGTGAATTCTATGGGATTTTTCTTTTTCTTTCATGGAAAACCATAATAAACTCTATGCTGGAGGGAATTCCACATTCCCAGGACATAATTTTCTACAAAGGGATCACATGCTTGACTATATCAAAAAGATCAGTACAAAAAAAGTCCCTCCCCTTCAACCACCAAATAACTTCCACAATTTGCCCCCAGCTGGCTTTTTAAATAACTTCATTTGATACTAAAACAAGAAGGTTGGGTAAATCCCTCTGACTGTTTCCCAACCAGGCAATCATCAAAAATCCATTGTTCATGTATGCATAGGTAGTTTCCTGTGTCAACCCCGATAAGCCCATAGTTATTTGTCTAGTTAAATGGTGCACTTGAGGCTGAGAGATTGCTGACTACAGAATCAGGAGCTCAGAGTATGTACATTTGTGAAACCTCCTTATTGACAGCCCAACCCTCAATTGCCTATGGATGATGGGACTTTTGTTTTAGGAGCTTTGCACCCTTGTCTGCAGAAGCTTCTATCTTTGTCAAACATTGAGCTAATCAAAAGCTCATCATAATTTCTTTAATATTGTATTTACAAATAATGACTCCCCACCGGGGGGGGGGGGGGCGTTCTGCCAGCTGTTTGGTTCTTCAGACAGCCAATCCTGAGCTGTCATTTCCCCGTGAAAAGGAATCCCTGTCTGGAGGCAGCAATGTCAGCGGTGCTCTCAGCCAATCTGAGTCCAGACTGGCCCCTCTCTCAGCCAATCAAGGCAACAGGAGTTTGAATAGCTATGTAATTGTATAAGACATTTTGCTTTCTTTGTATGTTTTATGCTTGCACACTTTGAAGCATCCGCTTGTGCTTGAATCCTTTTTGGCCGAATTGAATAAACCTCTGTGGTTTGTCTTCAGCCTGATGAGTGTGCCTCTAACCTGGCCCATTTGGTTTAGCTTGTGCTTGCCGAGCGCGGTTCCTTTTATCCGTGGTCCTAGTTACCCACTTCACAATGACCACCTAGACCAGGGGTCCTCAAACTAAGGCCTGGGGGCCGAATATGGCCCTCCAAGGTCATTTACCCGGCCCTTGCTCAGGGTCAACCTAAGTCTGAAATGACTTGAAAGCATCCAACAACAACAACAACAATAATCCTATCTCATCAACCAAAAGCAGGCCCACACTTCCCATTGAAATACTAATAAGTTTATATATTTTTAAAATTGTTCATTTTAATTATTGTATTGTTTTTAAGTGGGTTTTTTTTTTGCACTATGAATAAGATATGTGCACTGTGCATAGGAATTCATTCACATTTTTTCAAATTATAATCTGGCCCTCCAACAGTTTGAGGGACTGTGAACTGGCCCTCTGTTTAAAAAGTTTGTGGACCCCCGACCTAGACCAAACTCCTGCCATGCAGAAATGCACAATTAAAGCTATCTAAAAGAAGTCCAATCATTGTTTGAGGACTTCCAAAGGAGGAGAGTCCACTACCTTTTGAGGCAGTCCATTCCACCAATGAACAGTTCTTAGCGTAGTAAGTTCTGCCCGATGTTTAGATGGAATATCTTCTAATTTGAATCAGCTGATTCATGTTCTAACTTCTGAAGCAGCAGGAACAAACTTGCTTCATCTTCTAAATGACATTCCTTCAGATATTTAAAGATGTTTGTCATGTCATTCTTCTCTTCTCCATGGTAAGCGCACCTAATTCTCCAAGTCATTCCTCATAAGGCTTGGGGCCCTTCCACACAGCCCTATATCCCAGAATATTAGGGCAGAAAACCCCACAATATCTGCTTTGAACTGGTTTATCTTAATCCACACTCAGACATTGTGGTATTTTCTGCCTTGATATTCTGGGATATAGGATTGTGTGAAAGGGCACTGGGTTTCGAGGCCTTCTCTAGTCTCATTTCAGCTCAGCAGTACCCAAAGACATGAGATATGGTATGTCTGAGGTGCAGTGGCCCTTTATGTTTCCAAAAATGGAAACTGGCTATGGTTCTTGATTCCAGTAAGTACTGCAGTGCTAGGTGTGACTGATACTTCACAACTACCTATGAATCATTCAGTATGCAATCTTCATCCTGGAATGGTGTTTAATTGCAGACTTATGGTCACATATCTGGCCTAATTTTTGGACTATTTTGGGACCCTTCTGTGTGTATGTATGTGGCAGCTTTCTGATTGGCTGCCACTTTCACAGGCCACTGTGACGTGCATGAATGACGGACCTGGACCAAACTTGGCACACATAACCTCCATTACCCACTCTACATCCTGGTGAGGCATGGGGGAGGATGGAGTACGGATGATGCGACTTGCAGTACCTTCACTCACTTTCTGAAACCACTGCGACCCTCATCCAATGACTGATCAAGACCAAACTTGGCACACAGAGCCCCCATGACCCACTTTACATTCTGGTGCGGTTTGGGGGAGGTAGACCATGGATTATGGGATTATGGGATTTGTAGTACTTTAAAACACTTGGGCAACCACAGACCACTGTGGCCCCCATCAATTACAGATCAAGACCAAACTTGGCACACATAACCTCCATTACCCACTCTACATCCTGGTGAGGTATGGGGGAGGATGGACTATGGATTATGGGACTTGCAGTACCTTCACTCACTTTCTGAAACCACTGCAACCCTCCTCCAATGACTGATCAAGACCAAACTTTGTACACAGAGCCCCCATGACCCACTCTACATCCTGGTGCTGTTTGGAGGATGGACCACAGATGATGGGACTCGCAATACCTTCACTGATTTCCTGAGACCACTGCGAGCCACATAAAAACTGATAAAGAGCAACCTTGGCATACAATGCTTTTCTTAAATAACCCGGGCACCGCCGGGTCCCCAAACTAGTAGCTATATAAAATCTAGATTATCTGCTTTGAACTGGATTATATGGCAGCGTGGACTCAGATCATCCAGTTCAAAGCAGATAATGTGGATTATGACATTTTTATGACATTTTGGGAGTACCTTGAGGCACTGTGGAAATTCACTCGAGCTTGTTTAACTTGAAATGATTTGCTTTAAAAATATGCAAGACTAATCTTTCTGCTTTCTTGCTGTCTTCTACATGAAGACAATGAAACAACACATTTGAAGTGCAGAATACAGAGAGCCTTCCCAGCAAACTTGTAAGTCTCAGGGCCTTTCCACATAGAAAATCCCACAATATTTGCTTTGAACTGGATAGGCCTTGATATTCTGGGATATAGGGCTGTGTGGAAGGGTCCTCAGTGATGTCACTACAATCTATACCCAAGTATATGTGCTGACTTTTTTAGATGTACAACTTGGTACACTGTCTTACTGCTTCAGTGCTAAGTGTTATAGGCAAGGTAAGTGTTCCTTTAGGTGTGCTCCACTTTCAGGAATATGTCACAACATTATTTTATCTTACATTTGAGTCCCATCAACTTTTTTCAAGAAAATAATTTTGTCTGAAACCTAACTTGTCAAATAGGCTAGACAGAGAGATTACTGTGATTTGGCCAAGCTTATTCCCGTAATAGCATAGAGCAGGGGTCCTCAAACTAAGGCCTGGGGGCCGGATGCGGCCCTCCAAGGTCATTTACCCGGCCCTCGCAACCTAAGTCTGAAATGACTTGAAAGTACACAACAATGACAACAATCCTATCTCATGAGCCAAAAGCAGGCCCATACTTCCCATTGAGATACTAATAAGTTTATATTTGTTAAATTGTTCTTCATTTTAATTGTTGTATTGTTTTTAAGTGATTTTTGCACTACAAATAAGATATGTGTAGTGTGCATAGGAATTCATTCATGTTTTTTTCAAATTATAATCCGGCCCTCCAACAGTTTGAGGAACAAGGGACGACGAACCTGGACTACGCTTGGATGATGAGAAGATTGGGTACGGTTGTTTTTTGTAATAATTGTGCATTGTAACTGCTTATTGGTAATTTATGGATAATGTGTTAAGTCAATTGTTATATGTTGTATGGAACCACTGCTGTTTCTACTGTTTTTACTGTTTGTGAACCGCCGTGAGTCGCCTTCGGGCTTGAGATACAGCGGTATATAAGCAAAGTAAATAAATAAATAAGAAATAAACTGTGACCTGGCCCTCTGTTTAAAAAGTTTGTGGACCCCTGGCATAGAGTAATAGATCTGAAAGGGACTGTAAAGACCATCTAGTCCAGATATGGGTAAACCTCGGCCCAAGGGCCAGATGTAACCCCTTGGGCTCTTTTCTCAGGCCTTCCTCTCTTCCATCATCCTATCCTTGCTTCCTTTTCTCCTTCCTTCCTCCTTCCCTCTCTCTCTTCCTTTCCTCCCTCCGCCCTTTCATTCTTCCTTCCTTCCTTCTGGCTTTCCTCCCCCCTTCCCCCCTTTCTCCTTCCTTCCTTATTTCCCTTCTTTCTTCCCTTTTGTCTTCACTTCCTCTCTCTTTCCTCCCTCCCCCATTCCCTTCCACCCTTCATTCCATCCTTCTCTTCCTCCCTCCCTTCTCTCTTTCCTTCCTCCTTCCCTTCCTTCCTTATCTCTCCCTTTCTCTTTTCCTCCCTCCTTCAACCGTGTCATCCTTCTTTCCCTCTTTCCTCCCTCCTTTCCCATCTCTTTCTCCTTCCTGCCTTCCTTCCCTTTTGTCTCTCCTTCCTTCTCTCTTTCCTCCCTCCCATCCTTCTCTTCCTCCCTCCCTCCTTCCCTTCTCTTTTTCCTTCCCCCTTTTCTCCTGGGGGATCTTTAGCTGAGGGAAGAGAAGGTAGAGAGGGAACATGAGAACCATGTTTCAAGATTTCAAAGGTCGACTAATTGAGGAGGAAGAGGGGAGAAAACTGACTTTCAGCTGCTCTAGAGACCAGGGCACAAGGCAGCAATTGTTTCAAATGGCGGGGAAAGAGATTCAACTGAAAAGATTAGGAAGAACTTCCTGAGAGTAAGAGCTGTTGGAGAGTGGCATAGGCTGTGGTGGAGCCTCCTTCTCTCGAGGCTTTTCTGCAGAGGCTGTCTATTAGGAGTGCTTTGATTGTGCCTTCTTGGGTAGCAGGGGGTTGGACTGGATGGCCCTTGGGGGTCTCTTCCAGCACTAGGATTCTAAGATTCTATATCAGGAATACACAACATGGGGTCTAAATTGATATACCTTTTCTCTCCCGTCCACCATCTCATCCTGACTAAGGCTAACCCTTTTGGGATGCAAACGTTTCCAGTCTTCCTTTCACTTTCTGCCTCTGAAAGAGAAGAGGAAGAGGAGGAAATGGCAGGGAGGGGACTTGGGGAGAACCCCTCCCCTCCTGGCCCGCCCACCCCACTCCAGCCCACCATGTGGCCCCCAAGTTAGAAAGTTTGCCACGTCTGATCTAATCCAATTCCTTGCCATGCATACAACATACAACTGAAGACTCCCCAAAAAAGCCATCCAGCCTCTATCTCGGTGGTTCTCAACCTGTGGATCCTCGGATGTTTTGGCCTACAACTCCCAGAAATCCCAGCCAGTTTACCAGCTGTTAATATTTATGGGAATTAAAGGCCAAAACATCTGGGGACCCACAGGTTGAGAACCACTGCTCTGTCTAAGGGCCTCCAAAGAAGGAGAGTCATTCACCTTCCTTCCACCCTTCTCTTCCTCCTTCCCTCCCTTCTCTCTTTCTTTCCTCCTTCCCTTCCTTCCTTATCTTGGATAGTTGGAGAGTTCTTACAATCAAGGGCTGATTCGTAATTGTGTAGACAAAATCTCTTTTTTGAGCTTGGGTTTATGATGACCTACCGGGCACTGAAGCCACAGTGATCCTGTTTCATATGAATTAATAGAGATGAACCTGGCCAGCCCTACCTTTAGGGGGACTGAGAAAATGGCCCTTGGCAGCAGATTTTAAATATCATTAAAGGGAGGCAACTGTAATTGTTTGATTTAATTTGTTTAATTCATTTTGTTTAATTGCACTTGTTATTGCTACATGTTTACTACCAGGAAGGGGGAGAAGCCAAAAAACCCGTCTGACTTTGTGTTCTCTGTGCTTTGGTTTGGAAAATGAACTTCTTTACTCCAGGCAGCAACGTGTGTTGGGTTTATTCTTGTCAGAAATCTAATTGTATTCTGAGGTTAGCTTTCCTTTTTTCCTTATTGCCAAGAGGTCTTTGTGCCATGTCAATGGAGATGTTTCCAAGGTTGAGTGTTGTTCATGGCAGGAGGCAAACATCAGTGCCTCATTTCACAAAGCTGTGATCTCCATCCTGACCATAGCTGAAGATCAAAGCAATGGAAACCTAACCAACTATTAATTAGTCACCCTGATCCTATTGTTAACCTAATTACCACCTTATTCTGTTGGGTTTGTAATGTTTTTAAACGTGAGGGACTCGGAGCAGATTGCCCAATAGTAGGCCAATTAAAAATAATCCTTAATTAGGATTCATGAGTTAAAAGGAAGTAACTTAAGATGGAAGAATCAGGAAGCCAGATCCTTAGTCACAAGTTCGAGAGCCTCTTCTGGAGAGGTGTGCAGGTTTGTCAGTAAATGAACTCTGAAGATTAAGAGGCATAAAGAATCTGCTTCAATGAGGTCACCTCCTACAGCCTGGGAACTTTCCAGACATCCAGAAAAAAAATGAATATTTTATATATAGCCACCAGAAATAATAAGTGTTTTCAGATCCATCTTACAAGTATCTCTCCACAATATTATTATTATTATTATTATTATTATTATTATTATTATTATTCAAACTTGTTTTCTGCTGCCCTGGAGACTAAGACATGGAACAATGGCTTCAAACAATAGGAAAGGAGATTCCACCTGAACATGAGGAACAACTTCCTGATTGTGAGAGTTGTTCAGCAGTGGAACTCTCTGCCCTGGAGTGTGGTGGAGGCGCCTTCTTTGGAGGCTTTTAAGTAGAGGCTGGATGGTCATCTATAGGGGGTGATTTGAATGTGATTTTCCTACTTCTTGGCAGGGGGGTGGGCTGGATGGCCCATGAGGTTTCTTCAAACTTTATGATTCAATGATTCTATTTGAGTGACCATACAATAGACACCCGGAACGTGTCTAATTTATATTTTACTAATTAATCAGTTACATTAGTTGATTATAAAAGTATGTCTAGTTAATCCGGCAGCATTTTTTTTTAAAAATTCCTCTATTAGCAGGCCAGTGTGTCTGTATGTGGGCAAACTTTGAACCAAAATGGGGAAGAAGACATAGGATGGCAAGGCAAGGATGGATTTCTGCAGTTAATCCCTCCCAACATATATAGGAAACATTATAAGGAACAAATTTTGTTCCAATCCAATGGCCAAATGGCAGAGTCTCGGGAATTTCCATATGTGTACCCACTTGCTGTGAGAGCAGAGTTGTGTCACTTTTTGAGTGTTGTTGTTGTTCATTCGTTCAGTCGTTTCCACTCTTCGTGACTTCATGGACCAGTCCATGCCAGAGCTCCCTGTTGGTCGTCACCACCCCCAGCTCCTTCAAGGTCAATCCAGTCACTTCAAGGATACCATCCATCCATCTTGCCCTTGGTCGGCCCCTCTTCCTTTTTCCTTCCATTTTCCAGCATAATTGTCTTCTCTAAGCTTTCCTTTCTTTTCATGATGTGGCCAAAGTACTTCATCTTTGCCTCTACTATTCTTCCCTCCAATGAGCAGTCGGGCTTTATTTCCTGAAGTATGGACTGGTTGGGTCTTCTCACTGTCCAAGGCACTCTCAGAACTTTCCTCCAGCACCACAGTTCAAAAGCATCTATCTTCCTTCACTCAACCTTCCCTATGGTCCAGCTTTCACATCCGTAGGTGACTATGGGGAATACCATTGCTTTAACTATGCGGATCTTTGTTGCCAGTGTGATGTCTCTACTCTTCACTATTTTATCAAGATTGGTCATTGCTCTCCTCCCAAGAAGTAAGTGTCCCCTGATTTCCTGGCTGTAGTCTGTGTCTGCAGTAATCTTTTTGGGTGACAGTCCCCAAATTTCTCAACCAGCATGGCTCTTGGCTATTTGTTGAAAAATTCTGGAAGTTGTTGCCTAAAATAGAACATTTTTGAGCTTTGTCCAGTCATGGAATATTGGCACCAGACAGCAAGAGAACCAGTATACCAACGCCTTAAATCAAGAAATAGTTTTCAAAGATCTACAGAGACAGTCGCTGGAACACCTCAGCAAGTGAGAGTCCAAAAGAGGCTAAAACCCAGAACCTCAAGCCATGGCTGATACCAAATGAGAGATTCCCCCTAGTCACACAGAGGACTGGGCGATTTGGAAGGCACTAAACAGACTGCACTCTGGCACCACCAGATGCAGAGCCAATCTTAAGAAATAGGGCCACTAAGTGGAATCCATGACATGCGAGCGCGGAGAAGAGCAAACTACAGACCACCTATTACAATGCAAGCTGAGCCCTGCCACATGCACAATGGAGGACTTTCTTATAGCAATACCAGAGGCACTCCAAGTGGCCAGCTATTGGTCAAAGGACACTTGATATAATGCCAAATTTTCAAATGTTGTTTGTGTTTGTAAACAGTAGCCTCAGTTTGCTTTTGATACAATAAATAAATAGCAACAGAACTGCCACAGCTGATTTTAGTTATGCTGAAATGAAAGGAAACAACAATAGGCTGTGAAGTATTTGAAATACTTCTACTCACACATGAACCATCTGAGTAAACTTTTTTTCTGTTAAGGTCATTAACTGGAAGGATCACACCATACTTTGGAAAGTATTGCTCTCTGTTCCAAAGTTATTGCTGACCTATTTCTCAAGTAGTACTTTTAACTTAAGGTATACCAGATCATACTTGATTGTTAACTTACTCAAGCAAAATATCTGGGTATTTATGGTAGATGGACAATGGAGGTCAAGCTTTTAATATCATCTTTTAAAAAATAAATAAATAAAAGTGGCACATCTTTCCCAAAATATTTTAGAAATCCAATAATAGCTTTTCCTGGTCTTCTTCACTTCGGTCTGCTTTATGGACTTTTACTTGTTCTCTCCATGTTCTCTTCCAAAGATGCGTTGTACTGCCCTTAGACATGTGTTTCATCTGGATGCTCTGGATGTTATATATTAGAGGTAAGCAACATTTGGCTCTTCAGATGTTGGACTTCAGCTCCTAGCAGCCAAAGTCAGCATAGCAATGAGAAGGATCACAAAAGTTCCAGTTCAATTTTTTTTGGTTGGGTAACAAGTTGTACAGTGCTGTTGCATATTTTCCTCATTCCCCATGGTAACCACAAAGTATGTGTGTGGGTGCCATGCGATTGTGTCAAAACCTTGTTGGGTGACAAAGCAGGTCTCTTTGCCCCATAGTATGGAATGAGGTGGTTGACACCTCAACAGTCTAAACATCTGCCTCACAACTTACTATAGCAATTTCAGATTCCCATCCAAATTCTTTTAGTAATTCAAAGATTCTTGGAAACGCATCTCAGTATTTTCCTCCCAAAGGAGCCCCCGGTGACGCAGTGGGTTAAACCCTTGTGCCAGCAGGACTAAAAACTGACAGGTCACAGGTTCGAATCCAGGGAGAGCATGGATGAGCTCCCTCTGTCAGCTCCAATTCTCCATTGCAGGGACATGAGAGAAGCCTCTCACAAGGTTGATAAAACATCAAAACATCCGGGCGTCCCCTGGGCAACCTCCTTGCAGACGGCCAATTCTCTCACACCAGAAGCAACTTGCAGTTTCTCAAGTCACTCCTGACATGAAAAAAAAAATTCCCACAAAGAAGAAATGCATAGAAACCGGGAGTCAGTTTAGTATGCCCTCCAATTGTCTTGATTTCACAGGGATTGTCCTGATCAATTATTTCTGATCCCACTGTTCAGCTCTGTTTATATTGCCCCAGATTCTATTGTTTTCATCCACCTTCTCCACTTGTCCTCAGCTTACTTCCAATGCTGCAAATTGAATTCAAAGTGCCAGAATGGTTTGCTCTCAATGAAGTCAACTGTAGGAAGCTAGAAAAATCTTGTCCATCCCAGTTGGCTTGGGCAAAAGCAAACTGCTGAAGCCTCTAGCTCAGTGGTTCCCAACCTTTTTTTGACCAGGGACCACTTGACCAGGGACCACTTTGACTAGGTATCACTCTCCAATATTAGTACCAAAAGGGTACTAATCAGTTTTTGGTCAACTTTAGATTTGTTTTTGGTTATTTGAGGTGCTGATGTATTGGATAAACCACATCAGCTCTAGTTTCTGATACAGAGCATATGCCATACAGTAGTTGCCATCTGCTTGCCCGCAGAAAACCATATTTAATAAGCCTTGGCACTATAAGAGGGTTTGCGAGACTGGTAGCTCTTGTTACAACAGTGTAGTAATGGTTAGGCCATGGACCATATTTTAGTTCTTGTGGACCACTGGTGGTCTACAGACCACAGGTCAGGAACCACTTCTCTAGCTGGTCTGTCTGTTCTTCCTCATTCAATACGTTTCGCAATCTTCTCCATATTGTGACGTTGCTTTGCCTTACATGTCCCTGTTTTCCTCTCTCTGCAATGTTACGTGGGATGAACGTACAACTCTCACCCCATCAATCCAATCTCATCCTGAGAATCAGAAGTCAATCCTGACTCCCCACCTCCACATTTTTCATGATGTATTTAAACACTTTCACTGCCGTGCTAAAGTTATGAAATAGATACTAGCTCCCTGCTTTGTTTGCCAAGTTCTTACAGGTGGAACTCTGGACGAATTCTTGCTTAACAAAGAAGGATGAGACAACGCACAACTCTGTGCCAAGGTGATTCCTTGCTGATCTTGTAACGCCGGCACCAGTTTTAATGGTTGGGCACCTAGGTATCTAGGGAGCCTATATAAACACTGCAGAACTCACCTATTATTTTATTGCTTGACTTTAGACAGCTGCGTTATGGTGCTTTATGGATAGAGAAACATAATCTTTCAAAAAGTGGTGAACTCCATGCCCTGTGCTACTTACAATGAATAATAATAATAATAATAATAATAATAATAATAATAATAATAATAATAATTTATTTGTAGATCGTCCTATCTCCCTGAAGGGACCCAAGGCAATTTCCAACATGTATGGCAAACATTCAGTGCCAAAAGGAATATGCAGCCACCCCTCAGTTAACAAAAGATGTACCTACACTATAGAATTAATGCAGTATGAAAGCACTTTATCTATCATGGTTCAATGCTATGTAATAGGAGGCCCCGGTGGTGCAATGAGTTAAATCCTTGTGCCAGCAGGACTGATGACCAACAGGTCAGAGGTTCGAATCTGGGGAGAGCATGGATGAGCTCTCTCTGCCAGCGCCAGCTCCCCATGTGGAGACATGAGAGAAGGATGGTAAAACATCAAATATCTGGGTGTCCCATGGGCAACATCCTTGCAAACAGCCAATTCTCTCACACCAGAAGCAACTTGAAGCTTCTCAATTAAAAATGATAAAATATTTTTAAATGACATTGTGTTACAGTAGAGTCTCACTTATCCAACACAGGCAAGTTGGCAAAATGTTGGCTAAGCGAAAATGTTGGATAATGAGAGATTAAGGAAAAGCCTACTAAACATCAAATTGTGTTAGGATTTTACAAATTAAGCACGTAAACATCATGGTTTACAACAAAGCGAGAGAGAAAGCAGTTCAATACATGGTAACGCTATATAGTAATTATTACTGTATTTATGAATGTAGCACCAAAACATTGCAATGTATTGAAACAGCCGTGGATCTGAGCGGGAGGCAGACTGCATTGGATAATACAGAACATTGGGTGAGTGAAGGTTGGATAAGTGAGACTCTACTGTACTTCTGATGTACTGCAATATGGTGGTGTGACCCACAAGGGAAAAACATTAGCCTCTGCCTTGTTACAGTTTCCTACCCCTGCTATAAATAACCCATCATGAAGCCATTCCTTAAGCCATTGCTTTCCCTGTTTCTCAACCAAAGCACCAGACCCACCTTAAACTATCTTATTTCCATCACAAGCTTAATGGCAGGGCTGATGGGTGTGCCGGCTGGCCAGTGGTGACAACAAACAAGGAATGCAGCATCCCAGTCCTGCCTTGGGATGCTCCCGCCTTTTTGTGCTCCGGGCAAGGCTGGGCCCAGGTGATATAAACCCCACGGCATGGAGGAGGGAGCCACATCATTCCTTCATCCCAAGGCAGAGTTAAGGAAGGAGAGCAAGGAGGCTGCTCCACATCAGGCTCCAGGATGAACGCTGTGTGCCGAAGGAGACGGCCCTTCCTCGGCGTGACTCCAGTGGCCGTTCTTTTAGTGCTGTGCCTCCATTTGCAAGGTGAGTAGGATGGAGAGAGGGATAGAAGAGAAGCTAGGGAGCTCTGTGATGTATGGATTCTTTGAATTTGGGGAAAAATTACCAAAACTTAGAAAAGTTCCTTTTTGGAGTAATTGGGAAAGTATCTATTGGACTAGAATTGCCAGAATCTCAGAAGACCTGAAAATAACTTATTCTGAATACTATTATATATTCATAAAACCATTTCAGCCCAGGTTTGGGCCTCAGAAAGGCCTCCAAGGTGGTTACATTCAAATTTAACAATTATAGCAATGAATTCATTTACATTTTAACAATTATACTGCATCAGTTAATACATTTTTTTGCAATGAGGTCAAAAGATTTGACTTTCAGAAATATCTATGTCTGTGGTGTCATCACTGATGGTTCATTATAGTTATGGAGTTCAGTGGGTTAAACCCTTGTGCCAGCAAGACTGCTGACCAATAGTCAGTGATTCAAATCCAGGGAAAGCAGGTTGAGCTCCCTCTGTCAGCTTCAGCTCCCCATGTTGGGACATGAGAGAAACCTCCCATAAGGATGGTAAAACATCAAACATCTGGGCTGCCCCTGGGCAACATCTTTGCAGATGCCCAAGTCTCTCACACCAGAAGCAACTTGCAGTTTCTCAAGTCACTCCTGACACGAAAAAGAAATATGATAGCTAAATAATATATGGCATCTAAATGATGAATGCTGCCACTGCATACGTTATGATGCAGCCCTCCAGATGTTGGACTATATAACTATCGGAATCCTTCCACTGGCAATGCTCTTAAGGACCAGTGGGATTTGTAGTTTAGCAACATCTGAAGGACTTCATGATTCCATTTCCTGGTCTATGTGGTTTCTTTGTGATTTTATGGTAACTATTCCTTCTCTGGTGCCATCACAACTGGCCTACCCTCCAACACTGTGCAGTTCAAAATCAGGTGACCTGTGGCCGGACGTGTTCAGGGTGTAGTCAAGATGACAAAAGTTATTCAAGAGGAAGAAAATACAAGTTTGCCTGAAGCTATTGGAAAGGGCCTTTCCTGTAGTTTGTAGCCTCTTCTTACTTTTTAATAATTTTTGCCTTTTGACCACACTCTGATGGCCCTCCACCATGTGTCCTAAATTTCATGTTGACAGACATACCCCTAATGAGAGGCTTAAATATCCTAAAGGCACCAGATCCTGTTGGATCTTGGAACCTAGGCAGGATCAGCCCTTCTTTGCCCTTAAATAAGATGTCATCAATGAATACAAGTGCTACACCTTCCTTCTGTAACAAAACCCTATCAAATTCACGGGATCACCATGAATCAACAAGCAACGTGAAGGCACAACTTGCTGCCCTTTCCCCCAATTCAATAAAGTACTTTACAAAGCAAATATAACTATTAACACAGAAAAATAACTATGAACACATAAATAGAAAACATTATGTAAGTGTCACTTCCCTATTATTAATCTCCAACCTATTAGGTATGTTGTTATGTTTAGTGTAATATGAGGTTGTCACACAAATTGAATTGTGGGAGGTGAAGTAGAGATTCATTAGCTGGTTGTGAAGAAAACACATTCAAAGTGAGCCAAGGTGTAGCTACATGGGATGGGGCAGGAATCAAGACATTATTCCTCCATATCAAAATTCACACACACACACCATTAAGTTTTCCTTCAGTTCCCAGTTTTCTAGCACCAGAGACACTGACAATCAACCAACCCTTGACATCTCTGTTAGCTGTGTGCACATTTCTTAGAACACTTTGCCCGTCCTTTTTCTTGCAATGTCTAAACTATATTTCTAAATACTCAACTGAATTTTTACGGTGCTATAATGCTAGAAATTTGGAGACTGTGGAAAAGTTTCTTTGGGGGCAGAATTCCTATTTTGGGGGCAGTTCTTTGATACTTTTCAATCCCAATCCATGGCTACGCTCAGGCCCGTAGCCAGGATTTCGATTCGGGGGGGGGGGGGGGGGGGGGTGAGTCTGAGTGAAAGAGGGTCTACCCTAGCAAACCTTTTGTATCGTTGCCCCAAAACCCCCATGCATATGGGATATATTGAGTATGGTGATCAGATCATGATATGAATAAACATAACAGTTTAAATAATGCACCAGTAAGTCCTTTTCGCGAACCACCATGAGAATTTCAGGCCCCTCAATGAAGCCCCTCAAGGCCCCCCAACCCTCCCCGGCTACAAGCCTGGCTATGCTTTAAAGGTGAACCTAGGTTTGTTGAAGCAATGGCTACTAAGGAACTGAACTTGGATGCATTGCAGACCCTTATAATTGAAACATGGGAACTCATCTAGATGGAGAGGAAGACTTTGGCTCTCCAGATGTTTTGGACTACATTTCCCAAATGCTGTTGCAACTGTAGCCTAAAATACTATTTCTTAAACTGTATTTAATTATCTATATTGCACTATAATGCAATATTATCGCTAATATTACATGTAATATATAATATACAATTATTATATTGTATTATTAGTATTATATTACAATATAATATTTGTAATATAATATAATATAATATAATATAAATATTATAATATAATATAATATTTATCATCAATATTATATATATGTGTGTATGTGTGCAATATATTATATTATTCGCACAGCACAATATTAGTATTATATATTACTATATTGTTGGGGGGGGGGGGGCTTCCAACTGATGAACCAGGAGACATGGTAGAACTATATTATTAGGTCCTGACCCCAAATGGATTCCCTTTGGTCAATGTTGGGGTCCCAAAAATTTTGACAACTGTTTTCCGAACGTCACCCAGTGGTTACTTTAGCCATTTACAAGAGTCTTCTGTGCAGTTTACAGTGGAATCTGCAGTTTACAGTATGGGAAAGGGCATAAGATGATACAATGGGAGCAAAAGACAAAATCTGTCAATGTTGTGTGATTTTACAATATAAATATAGTGCTATAATAACAAACAACACTCAGTTTGTGTTCTAGAGGAGAGAGAACAAGAAGTGGAAGCACTGGTACAGATAGCGTGGAGAGAACTAGAAATTGGGAGTTTATGTAGAGAGTGGCAGGCTTCCAACAGAGATAGTTTCCTCCCTCTTGTCTTCTCCTTCATTTGCCTTTGCCACAGTTTCTGCTCTCCACCCAGACATGTGCACACTGACACTCCTTGCCTGACCATTGCCAAGGCCCTGCTGGCGGCAGCTTGTTTTGTTTTATTTTTTGCTACCTGGAGAACATGTTGTCGCCGGGATGTTGAATTCCTAGGCCATGTTCCAAGCACACTCAGAGCTTGGGAATGAGAAGCAGTATCGAGTATCAGGCTCAGGGGTGTGTGCCAGAAGCAGGAAGAAGAAAGGAGGTTATCAGCAATTGTGTCACAGCAGGAGTCCAGTGTTTTAGGCTTGGTCTGATGCTGCTTTGGTTGGCTCTTGGTATCCACAGGTTCTGCATCCATGGATTCAACTATACAAATACCTGAGAATACAGTCAGGGGCACAGTGAAACCCAAGATAACACTTTCTGTGAAGTTCTAGGTCTTTCAACATGACTCTATGGCTGACTTTCAAAGGAGGCTGACCACAGAATTGCATTGGAAGACCTATAGAGTCTTAGAGAAGTGTTCTCTCTAGAAATATCTTAGTCTTCCAGCATGACCAGAAGAAGTTGATCATGTAGTCACACTGGAGAACCTAGAGATTTGTAGAGAACATTTTAACCAAATCTGCAGAAGCCAGAACCTCAAATGTGGAGAGGTGATGGTACTAATAAAAAAAAATCCAAAATGCAAAACTTGATTTTGCCACACACCTAGCTTATGCTGAGGAGTACCTTACTGTAACTTCCCATCATTTCACAGATCCTCCGAATTTGTTTGGCACTTGTTTGAGTTCTTCATCACTTTATGTAAGGGACCTTCAGCATCCACAGATTGTAGTGCCATATTTTTTTAGCACAGAAGGGTATAAAAAACAGATACAGTTGGTTGTTTTGAATGTGTGCCACAATGCACATATGACATTGTCATTGATCAGCCTCGCCTTGTCCCTTCTTCTTCTTCTTCTTCTTCTTGCTGTTGTTGTTGTTGTTTATTTGTTCAGTTGCTTTCAACTCTTCATGACTTCCTGGACCAGCCCACGCCAGAGTTCCCTGTTGGCCATGGCCACCTCCAGCTCCTTCAAGGTCAAGCCAGTCACTTTAAGGATACCATCCATCCATCTTGGTCGGCCCCTCTTCCCTTTCCCTTCCATTTTCCCCAACATCATTGTCTTCTCTAAGCTTTCCCGTCTTCTCATTATGTGGCCAAAGTACTTCATCTTGGCCTCTACTATCCTTCCCTCCAATGAGCAGTCAGGCTTTATTTCTTGAAGTATGGACTGGTTGGATCTTCTTGCTGTCCAAGGCACTCTCAGAACTTTCCTCCAGCACCACAGTTGTCTTATGAGAGGCAATGTATCTATGTGTGTGCCTTCAAGTCGCTTGTAGATTTATGGTGATCCCATAAATTTCATAGGTTTCCTTAGGCAAGGAATACTCAGAGGTGACTTGAAATAAAAGCCTACACCATTGGGTATTTCACACAGACAACATATAATAATGATAGTCCTTTTCAGTTGTTTTAAAAATGTCCCACTTTCTCTGGTCTCCTCCCACTTTCTCCCTTTGTCCTCAGCTTACTACAGTTGTTGCAAACTGAGTTCAAAATGCAAAAAGCCCAGGGGAGAGGAGGCGAAAGAGTGGAAATGTGCACTTCCCAACAGACTGAAGCAAAACCAAACTGCTCCTCTCGTAGCTCTTCTACATCAATACCTTTTCTCATCTTGACCACGCACTGGTTTTATTTTTGCCACATGCATCTAGGTCTTAACCTGTGAAATGTGAAATGGCATGGATTCCGCAAGAGGGTCCTACTGTAGGACATCTGAGGATGTTTAGCCTGCAGAAGAGAAGGCTGAGAGGAGACATGATGAGGGCAATGTATAAATATGTGAGGGGAAGTCATAGAGATGAGGGGGCAAGCTTGTTTTCTGTTGCCCTAGAGACTACGACGCAATGGAACAATGGTTTCAACCTACAGGAAAGGAGATTCCACCTAAACATGAGGAAGAACTTCCTGACTATGAGAGCTGTTCAGCAGTGGAACTCTCTGCCCCGGAGTGTGGTAGAGGCACTTTCTTTGGAGGCTTTTAAACAGAGGCTGGATTGCCATCTGTCAGGGGTGCTTTGAATGTGATTTTCCTGCTTCTTGGCAGGGGGTTGGACTGGATGGCCCATGAGGTCTTTTCCAGCTCTATCTCCGGATTATGCCTGCCCTCTGTGCTTTTCTGAGGTTTGTCTCTCTTTCTCTTTCAGGCTCTGCCTCCAGATGTATTGATGTGTCGTTTGAGCAAGAACTGCAGCCATTGCCTCCCGGCGTGGAACGGTGTTCATTGCCTAGTGGGCTCCTCCAACCTGATGTCTCACGGCTTGGGCAGGGAAGAGAAGCCACCGATGGGGGAGACAGCCGTATTGTGGGCGGCAGTCCTGCAACATCTGGGGGGTCTGGAGGAGGAGGAAGTAGTGGAGGCAGCAGTTCTCCTACATCCCGTCCACCATCACAGGGGGGCAGACCATCTCCATCTGGGAAGCCAGGTAGACCCGAGAGTATATTTGGAAGAAACCCTAATCCATTCGGTAGGCCAAGAGAACCTGGCCCCTATGGAAGCAGACCTGCCCCATATGGCGCTGGCCCTGAGCCATATGCAAGTGGCCCCTATGGAAACTTACCCCCTGGCCTTCAGTACAATAGCCCTCGAATTCGCCAACGCCCAGAATGGAAAGCTCCTGGCATCCCCTATATCCCATCTGCCAAGGAGTGGGGTGGCGGCCACATCCCCATACGTAAAGATAATCCCAATGGACAATATGGACCATATCCTTATGGTGGTGGAGCAGGTTCTTACCCTTCACCTTATGGGGATGGTGCTGGGTCCATGTCATCAGGGATGAGGGGCAGAAACGATGGCAGTTACGGCCCCATTCCTGAAAGCTTGCAACCTGGTGGAGGAGAGCGTGGCATCGAGAATGGTGCTGGGTCCATGTCATCAGGGATGAGGGGCAGAAACGACGGCAGTTATGGCCCCATTCCCGAAAGCTTGCAACCTGGTGGAGGAGAGCGTGGCATCGAGGGCGTGAATCGTGGTCCCCCTTGCACTCCAAACTGTTAAGGGAGGATAGATTGTCAACTTAATGTCAACCCTATTGCTTCTACGGAGCAGCAAATGGATTTAGGCCTTGGGCTCCTGAATATTAGTCAAGTCAGTTGAGAATGATGGTGCTGTAGTCCAATGCCTCTACCAAAAGCAGATAGATTGCCTATGTTCTCTTTCATTGTTTGGGTAGGAACACCACATAATTATAATATTACGATTCTATGTACTTTAGGGCTCCTTCTTTGGAGGCTTTTAAACAGAGGCTGGATGGCCATCTGTCGGGGGTGCTCTGAATGCGATTTTCCTGCTTCTTGATAGGGGGTTGGACTGGATGGCCCATGAGGTCTCTTTCAACTCCAGGATTCTTTGATTCTATCTATGATTCCCTGGCAACATCTTATGGAACCTCTACCATTTCCCTACATGGCCTCTGTCTCTGCCTCCTGAATTGCTACAGTGCAGCACCTTTAAGTAACTAGAAGACGCAAATCCACCTATGTTCTTGTTCAGCCAGCACGTTTGTATTAAAACACTTTGTACTGTAATACTAACTAGTGTGTTTGTTTGCTTTTGTGATACATTTCTTTTGGGGATTTGATGATCAAATCCAAGTTTCCAATATACTGCAGCTAGAACAAATGGGGCAGGCAAAATGTGGTCCTTGAGATCATTTTTGTGGCCTCTATCCCACAGATACAAAAAGTAGTTGCAATTTTTCATCCCAGGGCAGCGTTTCTCAAGCTAGGGGTTGGGACCCCTGGGGGGTTGCGAGGGTGTGCCCGAGGGGTTGCCAAAGGCCATCAGAAAACGCAGTATTTTTTGTTGGTCATGGGGTTCTCTGTGGGAAGTTTGGCCCAATTCTATCATTGGTGGGATTTAGAATGCTCTTCAATTGTAGGTGAACTATAAATCCCAGCAACTACAACCCCCAAATGTCAAGATCTGTTTTCCCTAAATGCCACCAGTGTTCTCATTTGGGCATATTGAGTATTTGTGCCAAGTTTGGTCCAGATCCATCAAGGTTTGAGTCTACAGTGCTCTCTGGAGGTAGGTGAACCACAAGTCCAAAACTCAAGGTCAATGCCCATCAAACCCTTCCAGTGTTTCCTGTTGGTCATGGGAGTTGTGTGTGTCAAGTTTGGTTCAATTCCATCATTGGTGGAGTTCAGAATGCTCTTTGATTGTAGGTGAACTATAAATCCCAACAACTACAACTCCCACGTGACAAAGTCAACTCACCCTAGGAAAATTGCAGTTATGAAGTAGCAATGAAATTAATTTTCTGGTTGGGGGTCACCACAACATGAGGGACTGTATTAAGGGGTCACCGCATTCGGAAGGTTGAGAACCACTACCCTAAGGGAACACGAAAGTGTTTTAATCATGGTCCCCACAGGGCATTCAACGCAGGAAACATTTTTGTTTAAAAAACAGGAAGTAATTTCTATGTCAAAAAGAAAAGTCCAGGATAAGTGAAAATGTGAGCATTTCTCCATGTCCCCGTGGAGGACAAACAATTGATTTTGTACTTGTTGAGAGTATATGGCTTTCCAAGGTCCTCTATGGAAATTTTGTTACCCTCCATGGTCTCCATGATCTATCATTGCTGGAACACCGCACTATTATCCAGATGTTGATAGAATCATAGAGTTGAAAGAGACCACAAGGGCCATCTAGTCCAACCTCCTGTCATGCAGAAACAACAACCATGGACCAGTCACCCCATCTCAATGCAATTTTCATCACAGGGTTTTAGGAGGAAAATATGAGCAGAATGAGAATGGTGATGACTACCTTGAGCTCCTTGGTGTAACAGAAATGCCAACCAACAAATCCATTCACCCACTTCTAGCTGGCAAAGGAAAGAAGGGTTGTTGCCAAGCTTCATTCCTCCACACCTCTCAACCAAACAATGCAGTTCCCATGTCACTTTTTTGCAATAGGAACAGCAGCCTATCCTCCCTAAACACAAGGATGACAGACAATAGAATCATCAAGAGCTGATGAATAGGGAAAGCTACCCATAATAATTGAACTTTTCTAAATCTCAGACTGTCAGAAAATGGAAGTGAACCACAAGAATTATTCGCCTTATAACTGACAGCTTCAGATGAAAACAGGATACTGGGACATACAATTTGATTTACTCAATAAGCGCTTCATCATACAAGGCAGTAAATAGCAATTACAGCTGGACAATAGCAATTTGGGCTGGGATTTATCACAAGACATTGCATTGTATTTTGATTTTTTTAAATGTCAGGAACGACTTGAGAAACTTCAAGTTGCTTCTGGTGTGAGAGAACTGGCCGTTTGCAAGGACATTGTCCAGGGGACGCCTGTATATTTGATGTTTTACCATCCTTGTGGGAATCTTCTCTTGTGTTCCCACCTGGGAAGCTGGGGCTGACAGAGGGAGCTCACCTGCTCTCCTTGGATTCGAACTGCCAACCTGTCGGTCAGCAGTCCTGCTGGCACAAGGATTTAACCCATTGTGGCACCAGGGGATTTTGATTGCTAGTGGTTTGCATCTTTTCATTAAAGAGGAAAAACACGGATGACTGCAAATATTGCTCTTGTTTCACTATTGATTCTGGTGTGATTGTTTTGTTCTGTTGCAGTTGCGATATCTCTGTAGCCACGTAGTGTGAGTGGGCAAGGGTTTCTTCTCCCTTTCACTATCTCAAAGCTCTCTCCTGTCAATGTCTTCTTTCTTTCTCTCTCTTAACATATTCATGCAGAGAAGGGAGCTGACACCTCATATCCAGGTACGCAGGGGTGTGTGTGTGTGTTTATGCCATTTTGTGTGTATGTGATCATTAGTATCAACAGTGGCAACCCTCTTCCTGAGTTGCACACATAGGATTTGCAACCACAGATAAGTGGATGAAACCCTGTTGAGCAGCTAAGCTTCAAATTGGGGCCACGACATTCAGGTGTACTTCCCACAGAGAAGCAAATCCAACTGAAAAGAGCAAGGCCACATGTTACTCATGAGTGAGCCAGGTACCCCAAGAAACCTCATGGCATATTTTCCTACAAGAGGAGCTCAAATCTGTCTCCTCTCGTGGCAGTTCTTACGATAGTGTGATCAGAGGCATCTTTCTATCCTGGTGAGTTTAAAATGCCAAGTGCCACCTGGTTGAATCCCAAATAAATCCACAATGTCTGGACTCCACTGGCCTTCAAGTTAGGCAATGGCAGTAAAAGGGATGATGGAGAGAAGAGAGTAAAGGTGGTTCCCATATGCCACACTCTCTCACATAGGTCATTAGTTTGCAAAACACATATACACTTGAGATTATCATATAGGCAAAAAATAAACCCTGTATTAGTAGCAAAAATACAAGGGAGAGAAGAAAACAAGTGCAGGGAGATAGACTTCAGTGACAAGAGAAATTAGATGTGGACATTCTGTAAACATTTTCCCCAACAATGTGCAGAGACCTCCCCCATTTCCCCCGTTGCCACTACCCCATGCATGCCCCCAACCCTGCATCAACCCCCATGCTCCAAAACCCTGACATATGGAGCCAGTTGCCCCCCCCCCCCGGTATCTGTGGATCAGGAAATACTGGGGTCCCCTTACATGTGTATTTTAATATTTTATGCCTTCTGAATATATGAAATATCTTTGAAGCCCTGAAGCCACTGCCAAGATCTTGGTGACCTTTTACTGGCACTCCTTGACCTGGAATTCCTCTTGTGCTTTCCTGGTCTTCACCTTGACGAAGGACTCAAGCACCCATCATCTTCGGGATCAATCCATCTCTATTGATTCCAATTTGAACCAGCTGCATGGAAGATAACCCTGACCCAGAGTTGGGCTAACCTTTTATGTTGCCATATGGATAAAGGAATCATTATCAGCTGGCACTCTTCCTGGAGTTTGGAAGGTCCTGCCACCACTTTTCCTGATTCCTTAATCCCATCACTCTGGACAATATTTGCATGATTAGCAATGGACACAGGTGCCGTGGGCGCCAGACCCACGTGATGGGTCACTCATTATCCCTTCACGAAGACAATGGTCCTTAGGGACCTGATGGCCCCACTTCGTTAGTCTTGAGGTTGAGACACTATTGCCCATTCACAAATCCACATCTCTGTTTTCTTTCTTTTTTTTACCATCCCATCCCCTGCCTGTTATTGGAAAGCCGAAATCTGCATTGGAAGAGGGGAAAACTCTATGATTGGCTACCAGGTGCTGCAGCCCCTCCATGTGGAGGGAACCCTCCTAGTAGTCTTTGACGTCAGAGCTGGCTCCACCTATCAGCACAAAGCCAGCACCAGCTAACCATGTGTGAAAGACAAAAAACTACTGTATAAAATGTGTATCTTATTTGTAAAAAGGCATATCAGCTTCTTTGAGAGGTGTACCGCTGGCTGTCATCCTTTCTGACCGGATCAAATAAAGTACCTGAGTGGCTTTTGCTTCAACTGGTGAGACTTCTGTGATTGGGAACTTTGGGTGTTAGCTTTAGGTCTCACCAGGCACGGACTTGGTATCCGCGTTTCGGATCTCACTATCGTGAACTGCCCTAAATTTTTCAATGACAGTATTATGTATGGTAGCTTCTATTTCACCCATAGCCATAGTCTGAATGACTATAACTTATGATGAAACTATTCTCCTCCTGTGCTGTCCACATGCCATTTGGTATTCTACTTTCTTTTAGCCATTTTGCTGCAAGTTGCTTCTGGTGCAACTTGGAAGGCGCTGAACAGACTGTGCTCTGGCACCATGAGATGAAGAGTCAACTTTAAGAAATGGGGCCACAAAATGGAGTTGACAACATGCGAGTGTGGAGAAGAGCAAACCACAGACCACCTACTACAATGCAGCCTGAGCCCTGCCACATGCACAATGGAGGGCCTTCTTATAGCAACACCAGAGGCACTCCAAGTGGCCAGCTACTGGTCAAAGGACATTTAGCATAATGCCAAGTTTTTAAACTTTGTCTTTTAAAATATATTACAACTGTACCCTCAGTTTGTTTCTGATATGAGAAATAAATATAGTCATTTTGCCAACATCTCTTCACTAACAATGGCAAAATTTTCTGCAGCTGAATCCAACTTGTTTACTTTTTCACACTGCTAAATTGCTGCTATTGCATAGTTAGCTGGCATATTAAGAGACACCAATGATGGGAACACCTTTGAAATTTTCGTAATTGGTTAGGGTGCCATCATGTGGTTTCTTACAGCATTTCATTTCACGCAAGTTTACTCTTCAGTGTGGTTGGAGAAACCCATATTTGTGTCTACAGCCCCTTCCACACAGCTGTATAAAATCCACATTGAACTGGATTATATGGGAGTGTGGACCCAGATAACCCAGTTCGAAACAGAAATTGTGGATTATCTGCCTTGATATTCTGTGTTATATGGCTGTGTGGAAGGGCCCTATCCTGCAATGGTGACAAAAACTCAGAATGGCATCCATCAGTTTGGCTGTTTACCATTTTCAATATGAAACACAGAAGTAATTCTAGGAGGGTCCCACACAGTGCACATTATTGCAGTCATTATTGCAGTGCACATTATTGCAGTCAAATTGGCATAGACACCAAGAACTGGGAAGACCTGGCACTTGAGCATTGGAACTGGAAGTCAGCTGTTACTAACTGCGCTGTGGATTTTGAAGAGGCAGAAGTAGAGGAAGAAAGGGCAATACGTGTCAAGAAGAGACCAAACCTTGTTGGGATCATCTTCCATCTGAAAATCAATGTCTTTGCTGTGAAAGAACATGTGAATCAATTCTCTACAGTCACCTATGGGCCCACCGCCAAGACCCTATATTTGGAAAGCAATCATATTTGGCTGAGAGGTTTTCTTTTGTGTCAGAAGTGACTTGAGAAACTGCAAGTCGCTTCTGGTGTGAGAGAATTGGCCTTCTGCAGGGATGTTGCCTAGAGGACACCTGGGTGTTTTACCATCCTGTGGGAGGCTTCTCTCATGTCCCCACATGGGAAGCTGGAGCTGACAGATGGGAGCTCACCCCGTCTCGCAGATTTGAACCACCGACCTTGAGGTTATCAGTTCAGCTGGCACAAAGCTCCAACTTGGAGTTCCATTCTCACAAAAAAGTTTGAATATAGGTTGAATATTACTTATCCTAAAATGGTGGGGACCAAAAATATTTTGGTTTTGGGGTTTTTGGATTTTGGAATACACTACATATATGTACAAGATATATCTTAGAGATGTGACTCAAGTCTAAACACAAAATTAATTTATATGTTGCATATATACCTTACACAAAGAGTCCAAAGTTACAAGCAGGCCTTTCAAGGTAGAGCAGAGGGATTCATAGACAACAATTCAAAACACCACAGGCTGTGAATTGAAGATGCTGGATTGTCAAAGTGCTTCCTGGCTGCTACATGAATGAAGAAGCAGATAACTTTTATTTCAGAAGGGGAGCAATGGCGGGTTTCAGTCCAATCCCCAAGAAAACAGGAGGGGAGATGATTCTTCAGGAGTCTTTCATACTCACAACCTTTCCCTGACTCACAGTGGAGACGGGAGTTGCGTTCTTTTGTTCTGAGACTGTAGGTTTTCCTTTTCCACTCCTTCCTTGCTTTCCTAGGAAGGAAAAGGGGGAAACACAATGTTTTGGTGACATCCTCTGTGGAATTCATCTTTCCAGACAGTAGTTTCATTTCTGTTCCTTCTCATTCATTTGAAAAAGATCTTAGAGTCTTCATGGGGAACAAGTTGAGCCAAGAGTGTGATGCAGCAGCTGAAAAAGCCAATGTAGTTTTGGGCTGCGTCTAAAGGAGTCTATGGCACAGATGGCTGGGAGTCAGTTGCATTAAGATCACTACTGACAAAAAGGTCATGAGTTTGAAGCCAGCCCAGGTTGGAGTGAGCTTCCGACCGATTTGTGTAGCTTGCTGTTGACCTTTGCAGCCCAAAAGACAGTTGCATCTGTCAAGTAGGAAATGTAGGTATCTCTTATGTGGCAGGCTAATTTCCGACGCCATAAATATCTCCAGCAAGCATGCAAAGAATGAGGAAGTACTTCATCAGTGTCACAAATGGACAGTGAAGCGACAGCTCCCCTAGTGGCCAGAATACCCTCATGAAAAAAGCTGGAATGTTAAATAGCCTCTGTGTGTCTGTCTATATATGCAGTGTGTCTATGGCATTGAACGTTTGCCATGTATATATACATTGTAATCTGCCCTGAGTCCCCTGTGGGTGAGAAGGACGAAATATAAATACTGAAAATAAATAAATAAATACTAAATAGTGTTATAGTGCCTTTGTATTCTGCTTTGGTCAGATCTCTTTACCTGGAATCACACCGTGTACAATTCTGGGCGCCACCGTTCAAAAGAGATATTGACTCAAAGCTGGAAGAAGGTGAACAGAGGAAGAGGGCAACTAGAAGGATCAAAGGTCTGGAGATCATGAATCCCTATGAAGAGTATCTTTAAAAACTGGGTCTGTTTAGCTTCAGAAGAGAAGGTTGAGAGAAGATATGACAGCCATGTATAAATATATAAAAAGGTGTCATAAGGAGGAGAGATCAGGCTTGTTTTCTGCTGCGTTGGAAACTAGGACTCAATGGAGCCATGGGTTCAAATGACAGGAAAAGAGACATTAGGAAGAACTTCCTGACTGTACGAACAGCTTCTAGAACATGGCCATATTGCCCGTTTTAAATTCTATTGCTGTTGTTTGTAGTGAATACCTTATTTAAACTGAGTTGGGTTTTACTTTTGTAAGTGTTGTTTATGTTTTAATATTATTTGATATATTTGACTTGTATTTTTGTGTTATTGCACTAATATGTGTTGTTTAGTAAGCCACCCCAAATCCATTTGGGAGATGGTGGCGGGATATAAAGTTGTTGTTGCTGTAATTATTATTATTATACTTACTTTGGCCGACAGCCGGGGAATCTCCAGTTCCCTGAAGCTCTTGGATGATCTCCTGAAGAAGGTCAAACCTGTGGCCATGACGAGAAATGTATTTTAAGTACAGCCTGCTTTGTATTGTATTTGTAAGCATTAATCAGGATGCTAACCCTGCTTATTACATTATTTATTTATATACCATATTAATACCCTGCCCTTCTCACCCCGAAGGGGACTCAGAGCAACATATACATATGGGCAACAATTCAATGCCATGGAAACAACATTACTACTGTGAAATATTATTTTATGTACTAGAAAGCTTGATAATCCACCCAAAGTTATTATGAGTTCCTTAGGGGAAATAGGGAGGATTATAAATAAAGTTATTTATTTTATTTTATGTTTTGATATAGTTTATGTCTTTCAATACAACACATTTTTAACTAATTATTATTCCCATTAGTAATAAAAATGTGTTTTAATGTGTGGTTTATTAGTTTAGGATGGTTGAAGTGTAAATGCTTGGCTCACAGAAAACACCCCTTGAGATTGCCATATAATGCAGTTTGAAACTGTATTATATGGTCAGTGTGGAGTCATATTACACTGTTCATTGCAGTTAAGCTGCATTATATGAGTCTACACTAGGCATGGGCAAACTTGGGCCTTTCCGGAGGTCCCAACTTTGCCCATATCTGGTCTACACTGACAATACAATGCAGTTTCAAACTGCATTATATGGCAGTGTTGATGGGGTCCCAAAATATGCATCTTCCAACATGAATGTTTACTGTCTGAATGAAATACTGTCCGAATGGTTTTAAATGTATTATGATGGGTTTGTTGTTGTTGTTTTTAACAGATGTATGTATTTATATATGGCATCAAATTGTGCCGATATGTACACTGCCCTGAGATGCCTTCGGGCTGATATGGGTGGGATAAAACTTACGTAAATAAGTAAATATAAATCTACTACATACGTTTGCATGCAACAAAAAGGCCTTTCCATGATGTTCTCCCATCTTCGGCAAACCTCACTGGTGACAGGATTCCACTACAGATATAAAGAGGTTTGGAATAAGATCAACACTGGCATTGTGGAGGGGTTTTGAGAATTGGATTACTAATCTGGAGAACAGTCTTTGAATTATCCCTCAGGCATAGAAACCCATAGGGTGACTTTGGGCAAATCTCTCAGCCTCAGAGAACAACAAAAGCAAGCAAACCCTCTTTGGACAAATCTTGCCACAAAATCCCCCCATTACAGGCTTACCTGACGATTGTCATGAATCAGAAATTACTTGAAGGCACACAACAACAACAACAACAACAACAACAACAACAACAAGTAAATTACATAGGCAGCTGGAAGCAGCTTCCATTTTATTAAATCCAAGTAAATTACATAGGAAGCTGTAAGCAGCTTCTATTTTAGTAAATATTGGCTGTTATGTGTCATTAAGTCAACTTCAATGTATGGACGAAAGACTGCCAAGAGCCCTGTTCAGATCTTTCAGACTCAGGATTAAAACCTCACAACTTCTGAGGGTGCTTGCCACAGATGCAGGTGAAACATCAGACGAGAATGCTTCTAGAACATGGCCATACAACCTGAAAAACCTACAACAACTCAGGATTATGAACTTCTTGAGTGAGTGAATCTATCTGGAATGGGAACCCCCTGTGGCACAATGGGTTAAACCCTTGTGCCAGCAGGACTGCTGATCGAAAGGTTGGCGGCTCGAATCCAGGGAGCAGGGTGAGCTCCCAGCTGTCAGCTCCAGCTTCGCATGCAAGGACATGAGAGAAGCCTCCCACAGGATGGTTAAACATCTGGGCATCCCCTGGGCAACATCCTTGCAGACAGATAATTCTCTCACACGAGAAGTGACTTGCAGTTTTTCAAGTTACTCCTGATACTAAAAAAAAAAAATCTAGAACAGGGGTCCTCAAACTTTTTAAAAAGTAGGGCCAGGTCACAGTCCCTCAAACTGTTGGAGGGCCGGATTATAATTTGAAAAAACAAACAAACCATGAATTCCTATGAACACTGCACATATCTTATTTGTAGTGCAAAAATACTTTAAAACAATACAATGATTAAAATGAAGAACAATTTTAACAAATATAATAATAATAATAATAATAATAATAATAATAATAATAATAATACACTTTATTTATACCCCGCCACCATCTCCCCAATGGGGACTTGGAGCAGCTTACATTGGGCTCAGCCCGAACAACATATTACAGCAAAATAAAACCAAAACATAAACAACAAACAACATAATCAAAATTACATAGGAAAAAAAGCTTATTAGTATTTCAGTGGGAAGTGTGGGTCTGCTTTTGGCTGATGGGATAGGATTGTTGTTGTTGTTGTGTGCTTTCAAGTCATTTCAGACTTAGGCAGACCCTGAGTGAGGGCCAGGTAAATGACCTTGGAGGGCTGTATCCGGCCCTTGGGCCATAGTTTGAGGACCACTGATCTAGAAAGCGATCTTCTTTTTCTATTGCTCCCTAGCTAATTTAGCATGATCTCAGTTCCTATCCCTTGTGGGTCATATTTTCTGGTATGTTCAGAGTACAGTAGACTCATATTAAGTTTTTTGCTGCATGGTTCCTGGTATATTACCTGGCCCTTTTTCCTGGCTTTGCTTGATAAATCAATGAGGGTCTGAAGAGAGCGGTTCTGGGTGTGTTCCTTGCACTTTTCTGTGGATGGAGACAGAAGGTCATTCATTAGAAGTATTCTATGGATCAGGACAAAGGCATGCATGACGTGAAGCAGCAACAACCTGTTTGACTAGTGAGCAACCTGTCAGCACATTAAAATGTGGCAGTGACCAGAATCATAGAATCATAGAATCAAAGAGTTGGAAGAGACCTCATGGGCCATCCAGTCCAACCCCCTGCCAAGAAGCAGGAATATTGCATTCAAATCACCCACAACAAATGGCCATCCAGCCTCTGCTTAAAAGCTTCCAAAGAAGGAGCCTCCACCACACTCCGGGGCAGAGAGTTCCACTGCTGAACGGCTCTCACAGTCAGGAAGTTCTTCCTCATGTTCAGATGGAATCTCCTCTCTTGTAGTTTGAAGCCATTGTTCCGCGTCCTAGTCTCCAAGGAAGCAGAAAACAAGCTTGCTCCCTCCTCCCTGTGGCTTCCTCTCATCTTGTAATGAATCTTCATTACAAGGAATTTCTTCACAGCTCCGTAACGACAATAATCACTTCCATTTTATAGATGCACAATCATGATGGATTAGTGATGACAGAAATGGAATTTGAACCTTTCTTTGACTTCAAGGTCAAGCTTTCAGAATTATAGAGCTACAGCAGGCCTGGGCAAACTTCGGCCATCCAGGTGTTTTGGACTTCAACCCCCACAATTCCTTATAGTAGGAATTGTGGGAGTTGAAGTCCAAAACACCTGGAGGGCCAAAGTTTGACCATGCCTGCTTTCCATTGTAGAATAAATGGGGTTGGATACCACTTTAACTTCCATGGCCTAATGCCATGGAATCAGGAGATTTGCAGTTTGGTGAGGTACGAGTGCTAATTGGCAGAGAAGGCTGAAGACCTTGTTAAACTACAACTCCTATAATTTCAAAGTATTGAGCCATGACAGTCAAAGTGTGTCAAACTGCAAAGAGGTCCCTTAACACCCAATGAGATCCTGAACCCAAACGAAGTTGGACATCCAGTCTGAAAAATAGGGAATATGGAAGATTAAGTTAATGAGATAGTTGTCCTGCTGCAGGAGTATATGTATTTCTTTTTGAAGTACATGTATTTCTACCAATCAAACCATGTTTTTACCCTCCTATACACCCCTGGTGGTGCAGTGGGTTAAACCGCTGATCTGTTGAACTTGCTGACCGAAAGGTTGGCAGTTCGAATCTGGGGAGTGGGGTGAGCTCCCACCGTTAGCCCCAGCTTCTGCCAACCCTGCCGTTCGAAAACATGCAAATGTGAGTAGATCAATAGGTATTGCTTCTGCAGGAAGGTAATGGCGCTCCATGCAGTCATGCCGGCCACATGACCTTGGAGATGTCTATGGACAACACTGGCTCTTCGGCTTAGTAATTGAGATAAGCACCAACCCTCAGAGTCGGACACAACTAGACTTAATGTCAAGGGGAAACCTTTACCTTTACTAATATTTGGACAAGAAATCATAAGTAACAGAGCTGGGGGAGTGTGGGAGAGGCTGTGAAAAGCCAATGAAAATTTGAGAGAGATTTTAAAAAGCATCATTTATTTAGGTTTATTCTGCCATAGGCTACACACAGTAACAACTAATGTGAATATTCTCAATTTACCATAATGAGTGTAAATAAGCGGCAACAGGGCTCCACAGCCACCTACGGACTCACCACCAAGATACTGAACCTTTCTATAACATTTGTTATAGAACTCTGGTATGCTGATGACAACGTCGTCTGTGCGCATTCAGAAGATCTACTAGCCACTCTAAACACCTTCGCAGAAGCATACGAGCTCGTTATTGAACATCGAGAAAACCAAAATGCTCTTCCAGCAGTCACCAGCCAATCCCTTTCCAATGCCAGAGATACAACTTAATGGTGTAACATTAGAAAATGTTGACCATTTCCGCTACCTTGGCAGCCACCTCTCTACCAAAGTCAACATCGACACTGAAATACAACACCGCCTGAGCTCTGCGAGTGCAGCATTTTTCCAAATGAAGAAGAGAGTGTTTAAGGACTGGGACATCCGTAGGGATACCAAGGTGCTTGTTTATAAAGCTATTGTCTTCCCAACCCTGCTTTATGCCTGCAAAACGTGGACTGTCTACAGATGTCACATGCAACTCCTGGAACGATTCCATCAGCGCTGCCTCTGGAAAATCCTGCAAATCTCTTGGGAAGACAGGCGGACAAACGTCAGTGTGCTAGAAGAAGCAAAGACCATCAGCATTGAAGTGATGGTCCTCCCCCATCAACTCAGCTAGACCGGCCACATTGTCTGAATGCCCGATCACCGTCTCCCAAAGCAGCTACTCTACTCCGAACTAAAGAACGGAAAACATAATGTTGGTGGACAGGAAAAGAGATTTAAAGATGGGCTCAAAGCCAACCTTAGAAACTCTGGAATAGACACTGAGAACTGGGAAGCCCTGGACCTTGAGTGCTCCAGCTGGAGGTCAGTTGTGACCAGCAGTGCTGCAGAATTTGAAGAGGCATGAATGGAGGGTGAAAGAGAGAAACGTGCCAAGAGGAGGGCGTGTCAAGCCAACCCTGACCGAGACCGCCTTCCACCTGGAAACCAATGCCCTCACTGCGGAAGAAGATGCAGATCAAGAAGAGGGCTCCACAGTCACCTACGGACCCACCAGAATACTGATCCTGGAAGACTATCCTACTCGGCCAATGAGGGATCGCCTAAGTAAGTAAGTAAGTACTGAACTTGGAGGACCATCATCCTTGGGCTACAAGGGATCGCTTAAGTAAGTAAGCAAGCAAGCAAGCAAACAAGTAAAATGGTGAACTCACCCAATTTCTGCAGGGCTCCATCACTGTGGCTGCTTCGGCTTGGCATCCCTTCTTGCTGGGTCACGAAGGACTCTAACATATGGATGCCAGAGGCAAAACGCTTCTCCAGGTTTTCTAAGGAGGCTTGGGCCTTGGCCAAGAGGCAAGCCGAGTCCTGCAGACTGTCCACAAACACTGCCTCCTGTTTGGCAATGGGGCCTCCCTAAAGAAGGGAGAAGAACAGCCAGGAAAACACAATTGTGGCACGAGGAAAAGTAACTTAGTACTGGAATTTTGCATATAACATTTTCTAAAATAGGGATGCTCATCAGCGAGTCAAGGAATGGGATCAACTGCATATTTGTAGTGGCCAAATATAAGGAAATGCTTCATAGGATAGTTTTAGAAGGCAGCACTAGGGACAGGTAGGTCATAATCACTAATGAGGAGAATCATCTTAAGAAGGAGACCCTCGTAATGATCTAGTGTCAGAACTGCTACATTGGGTGGAGATGAAGACTATGGGAAATGCCTGGCCCCACAGGATGGGATATTGTTTCCTGAAATTTGGAATCAAAATCAGAGATCTGTGACTCGAGGGAAGAGAGAAGCATACCGCATCCACAGATGCAAGGCTTCGGGTGTCGGACTCGGGGGAGTCTTCCCCGCTGCTTACTGGTTCACACGTGCTGTTTGAGTCAGATTGCTGTGGCTCCTTCGCAGGAGATTTGCAAGGGCTACTTGTCTCTTGTTCTCCCCCTTTCTGTAAGAAAGAACAATGAACAATTGTGGAAATTCACACTCTTCAATGGGCAGAGGGTTCTTCTTCTACACCAGGCATGAGCAAACAGCTAATAGGCTGTTAGGAATTGTGGGAGCTGAAGTCCGAAACACCTGGAGGGTGGAAGTTTGCCCATATAGGTAAATGTTTTCCCCTGACATTAAGTCCAGTCGTGTCCGACTCAGGGGGGCAGTGCTCATCTCCATTTCTAAGCCGAAAAGCCAGTGTTGTTCGTAGACGCCTCCAAGGTCATGTGGCCTGCAGGACTGCATGGAGCGCTGCCACCTTCCTGCAGAAGTGGTACCTATTGATCTACTCACCCTGGTCATTCCACAGATATATAAACCCTTTTTCCTAGTTCCAACAGACCTCACTACCTCTGTGGATGCTTGCCATAGATGCAGAYGAAACGTCAGGAGAGAATGCCTCTAGACCATGGCCATATAGCCCGAAAAAACCTACAACAACCCAGATCTACTCACCRTTGCATGTTTTGAACTGCTAGGTTGGTAGAAGCTGGACCTAACAGCAGGAGCTCATTCTGCTCSCTGGATTCGAACTACCGACCTTTTAGTAAGCAAGTTCAGTGGCTTAGCGGTTTAACCTGCTAGAATTAATGCAGTTTGATACCRCTTTAACTCCCATGGTTCAATGCTAAGGACTCAAGGGAGTTATTTATTTATTTACTGTACTTATACCCCACCCTTCTTACCCCTGAAGGGTGACTCAGGACGGCTTACAAACTATGGCAATAATTCAATGCCAGTAAAACCTAATATTATAAAACTGTGTGTGTGTGTGTGTGTGTGTGTGTGTGTGTATACACACACACACACACACACACACACATATCAATTAAAATAGTTTTTCAATGATTAAAACATATCAAAAGTCTAGCAACAACAGACCTAGMCTTCCTCACACTGAGGCCTTTTTCCCACTGAGGTGAACTGACACTGAGGCCTTCTCATACAGAGGCCTATTAACACACTAAGGCCCTTCTCCCACAGAGACCTTTCACTGACTGAGGGCTACTAAGCTACACGCACACTTGCTTATATTCAACTGCAGCTTTTTTGGCTGAGTCATTGTATCCATTTACCCGTTTCAGTGCTTGACTCACATTTTTGTAATTACCTGTTTAATTTTTAATATTTCTGACAGTAGGCACATATTATTATTATTATTATTATTATTATTATTATTATTATTATTATTATTAGAGTTCTAGTTCTATAAGGTCTTTAGCCTTCTCTACCACATGGTACTGGATCCCATTACATTTAAATAAGCCCAAACGACATTAATTCTACTATGTAGATGCACAATTCAACCAGAGATGAATAATTCCTCCTACTTATTTCCTCCTACTTGTCACATCCCCCTACTTGCAAGGTTAACCAAATCACCATTAATAAAAGTGCCTGGAAGAAGCCTCAGCCCTACAGTTTGGGCAGGTTAAATGCAATTAATGTATATATGGAAATACAAAAAAACCCCTGTAAAATCACTTTAAAAGACAAATTATCTATGTAACAAAACAAGCAGAATTTTACAAATATGTGCAGATGATTGAAGATTTATTTATCTCACTTATGTAATTTACATGAACATTCCTTCCAATATGGGACCCAAGACAGTTCACAGTTTGAGTTTAAACCAATGCATTTCAAACAATAGATAATACAAGTTTTTAAACAACCGACCACATTAAAAAGCAAATTTAAAACAATGTTTAAAAGTCTGTCAATAAATAAGGATAATAAGTTTTATTTTTTTATTTTAAAAATATATAATAATAAATAATAATAAATAATAATAAATAAATAAATAAATAAGGGTATTATGCAACATACCCAATGAAAAGATCTTCTGCATCAGGCAATTAATATTCAAAGGGCCGAGTGAAAAATAGGCATTTTCTAGTGAAGGGGGTGGGGAAAGGAGAGTTATTGAATCTGCTTCCAGTAACACAATCCATTCTGAGTCAGGTCTTACCTGTGATTTTGCAGTTGCCTGGCCTTCAGGCGGGACGTTGGGTGTGCTTTGCTCTGCACTTCTGGCACTGGACTCCACCTCAAAGTAAGGGGGCTCTGAAGAAAATGAATACAGACTAGAAAGGACCATTCAGTCATTGCATGCTTTCCCCCCATTTCATATTTCTATTTATTCCATTTGTTAGGCCCTGTGGCTATATTATTGCTCCACTCTATTCTTCTATGGTTCTTCTGCATCTTCATTTTCCTGCTAACTGAGCACCCTAGTTTACAAACTTACATCTCCTTCTTTCGTCACTTAATATTACAGTTGGCCATCTTCATTTAATAATATTAATATTAATAATAATAATGTACTTTATTTATATTCCTCTCTATCTCCCCAAGGGGACTCAGAGTGGATTACAGAGCATGTATGGAAAACATTCACTGTTGTTATATAAATAACAACAAAGACAGACAGTACATAGACAGAGACAAGGCTTCCCTCTTTTTCATCTCTGGCATCTGAAGGCTCTGCTCGACTCCAGCCATGAGGAGGTGCTGTGTCCCCAGGCACAGTCAGGCCATTATATGCTAATCAAGGTGGTCAGTTGAAACATTCAAACCTAGCTCCAGCAGACAAGAGTCCTTTGTCTCACCCTGGTCATTCCACAGATATATAAACCCTTTTGCCTAGTTCCAACAGACCTCACTACCTCTGAGGATGCTTGCCATAGATGCAGGAGAAACATCAGGAGAGAATGCCTCTAGACCATGGCCATATAGCCCGAAAAAACCTACAACAACCCAGGAGGTGCTGTTGTTTTTATTTTTCTATGCCAAGGAGTCTGTTGTCCATAGATGCCTTTCTGATTGTCTTCATGGGCGCCTTTTACCTCCCTGCTAAAGCTGTACCTATTTATCAAATTACTGTTTTCAAACTGCTAGGTAAGCAGAAGCTAAGGCTGACAGCGGGAGCTCACCCCAATCCGCAGCTTGAACAGCCAACCTTCTGGTCAGCATGATTTTCTTCAGCTGATTGTTTAAACTGCTGTGCTAACTCTGGGGTTTTTTTGTTTTGGTTTTAACTTTTGCAGATTTGATTATATTATATAACATGATTTTTGTTCCTGGGTTATAAATGTCATTTCCTAATTGACTTGATTATAAAACATGGAAAAAGTTTAATAAACTGCAAAAACTTTATTTTTGCAGGACATCCCGCATCACATTTTGCTATAGTTTTTCAGTTAATATCTCAGAGAGTCTCAACCAATTCAACATAGTTTGTGGCAGCCAAAAAAATGAAGTTTCTGGAGTATAACAACTACTTTCAAAGTAAGTACCACACAATTAAACAGGAAATTACACTTAGAAATCAGGAACGGATTTTTCCCCCCAAATGTTGTTCTATAGTGTTATTCACGCATTTGATTAGAATGTTTTCTCTAGGAATCGCCGGCGTGCATCTACACTGTAGGATTCTTGATATCATTTTTGTACCCTGGCATCAAACTGACCTTCTGGAATGACTGGGAGGGACGATTCCTCTGACTCTGTCTTTCCTGCCCACAGACTGAGCTTCTTCACAGAGGATGACGCTAATGAAACCAGAGGGGAGCCCGCTATAGTATCCTGGAATGGCAAAATAGTAGGACATATGCTCTTGACAGCTGTAGCAAAAAAGTAGGAAGAGCTACACCAACAGTCAGAGAAACATTAGGGGCACTAGTCACAGTGTAAAGACTTCAGCAAGCCAGACTTGAACCGAGTTCATCCCACAATTGAGGTGGAGAGGGGGTGATACTCAGGCTGAGTGCCTTTAAGGAAGAGGTGGATCATGCAACACTCCAGATGTTGCCAGACTACAAGTCCAAGAAACCTTACCAGCACAGTCAATGGTGTGAGGCAATGATTCGAGTCTGATTTGAGGTAACGTTCAATGAGAGGTTGGACAAACTCAAAGTCCAACCCAACTCAATTCCTCACCTGTCGGGCTGTCCGTAATAAATAGCGTAAGTTTGGGAAGGTGCCTTTCCGATCACGTTCCTTTAAGGCTGTGCCATCTTTGACCACATCATAAAAAGGCTGAGGGACACGGGCATCGATCGAGAGAGACTCTCCAGCCTCCATCTTCTCTTTCACAGTGTAGCCATCCAATTCACCCCAAGGGACTTCACCTGGAAAATACTCATTGCTTAACACTTGGGGATAAAAAGATACAGCTTAGGTAGAATTCCTGAATATGATCAACTTCCTATCTCCCAAAACACTCAAATATTTATTTATTTATTTACAATATTTATTTATTTAACCTCTGCTTCTGATTATTACATCTCATTTTGAAGCCAATCCATAGCCATCAACACATCTTCAGCACCTCATTCTTTATTTTAATTGTCTGTTGTGGGAAGATGTGTACTTCCTTCCATCTAGGTTGACTCTTCACCCAATTTGACTGGACATCACAAACTCCCAAGACTATCAGACAATAGATTTATTGCACAATTGCACTGAGTTAGTTCTGCATTTGACCTTTACTTCTCATGCAATTTCATAACTCTCCCATTGTTGCATTGCATTTCCATTGTTATTGGATTTCGTTGTTTCATTGATGGGGAAAACCAAGCAAGGTAAAGTCATGTCAATTTACTCCATCCTCCAGGCTTTATTTTTAAAATAAATCTTTTGCTAGAATTGCACAATCATTGTGCCATAGGTTACCAGATTGCTGCAATTATACCTTTCATTTGCAAGATGCATTGAAACAGTGCAGTTGTAATATTGCCTACCACTTAATATTTTAGCCAGAAACCAACCTGTGAAGATCTCCTGGATCACTGCACACAAGCTGTAGAGGTCAGAGTTCACCGAGGCTGGCCGCTCCCTAATGACCTCCAAGGGTAGCCAGTTGTAGAGAGGTGGAGGTAACGGAATAGGCCAGGTGAAATGGTCTTTCTCTGTCCTGAAATAGAACCCATGCAGTCAAGCTTCCTTAGATACCTATCAGGGTCTCCTGAAGGTAATAACTGTTTCCACCAACCTTTTCTGCATGTATTCAAGATTGCTGAGCTTGGCGAGTCCAGGCCTCACCAGTTGAATGGCATGCGAGGTCACAGAGCGATGGATGTACCCCCAGGAATGCAGAAACGAGAGAGCTTCGGAAACCTGCAGCAGCAGGCGCAAAATTGCTGAAGATGGCGGAGCGCTGGAATTCTACAATGATGTGAAGAACAAAATATATATGTATGGAGGATGAAAAAAAGCAGCTCCATCTTCTGACTTGAGAACTAGGGTGCTACTTGAGGTCTAGCGTGGTGCAGTAGCTCAGTGAGTCACAAAATATATAGGATGCCCCTTTTCACCCAAATACCATACAGATGAACAAGAATAGTGAGTTTATTATGAAAATAATATCTAATACAAAAACAGTTTCAAAATAGATCTATGAGCTATTCTATTTATTTATGTAAAACATTTATATTCCACCCTTCTCACCCTGCAGGGGACTCAGGGCAGAGCACAACATATATACAGCAAACATTCAATGCTGGGACATAAAATCATAAATATATACAAACATTAAAATCACTTATACCCACTTTAAAATCAGTTGCTTAAAAACCATCTCAAGATACCATTCTATTATTGCCTCATTGCACTGCCCCGAAGGCTTGGTCCCACAGCCAGGTCTTCACCATCCTTCTGAAGGACAGGAGTTAGGGGGCTGATCTAATATTGCCTGGAAGGGAGTTCCATAACTGGGGGTCAATAGCTGATAAGTTCATATCTCTCATCCCCACCAAACATGCCAGTGATGGTGGTGGGACCGAGAGCAGGGCCTCCCCAGAAGATCTTAGTTTCCGCCGTGGTTTGTAAAGGGAGATGCGTTCAGACAGGTAAACTGGGCTGGGGCCATTTAGGGCTTTATAGGCCAAAGCCAGCACTTTGAATTGTACCCGGTAGCAAACAGGCAGTCAGTGGAGCTGACGTAACATGGGAGTTGTGTGTTCCCTGTATGCCGCACCACTTATTAACCTGGTTGCCTCTCATTGGACTATTTGAAGCTTCTGAACTGTCTTCAAAGGCCACGTAAAGCGTATTGCAGTAGTCTATCCTGGATGTAATGATGTAATGAGCTGGATTTCCAGAAGCTAAACAAAAAGCCTCCAGCAAAGGATCACCGCCTTGTCGGGGCGCTGGAGCTTGAGCACCTCAATGATGTCATGAGCGAAACCGTGAAGGGCCACCCAAGACGGGACGGTTGTGGCAGAGAGGTCAGACCAAGCGTGATCCCTGGGGAAGGCAATGGCAAACCACTCCAGTATCCTTGCCAAGAAAACTAAATGGACCAGTACAACCAGAGATATGTCGGTATGCCATTGGAAGATGGGACTCAGGTCGGAAGATGGCCAAAATGCTACTGGGGAGGAGCAGAGGATAAGTTCAACTAGCCCCAGATGTGATGACGCAGCTAGCTCAAAGCCGAAAGGAAGGCTAGCGGCCGACGGTACTGGAGGTGAACGACGAATCCGATGCTCTAAAGATCAACACACCATAGGAACCTGGAATGTAAGATCTATGAGCCAGGACAAATTGGATGTTGTTATTGGTGAGATGTCAAGACTAAAGATAGACATTCTGGGGGTCAGCGAACTGAAATGGACTGGAATGGGCCACTTCACATCAGATGACCACCAGATCTACTACTGCGGACAAGAGGAACATCGAAGAAATGGAGTAGCCTTCATAATTAATAAGAAATTCGCTAAAGCGGTGCTTGGATACAACTCAAAAAATGACAGAATGATCTCAATTCGAGTGCAAGGAAAGCCTTTCAACATCACAGTGATCCAAATATACGCCCCAACCACAGCTGCTGAAGAAGCAGAAGTAGACCAGTTCTATGAGGATCTGCAGGACCTACTGGATAATACACCAAAAAGAGACATTATTTTCATTACAGGAGACTGGAATGCCAAGGTGGGAAGTCAAATGACAACTGGGATCACAGGCAAGCATGGTCTGGGAGAACAAAATGAAGCGAGACGCAGGCTGATAGAATTTTGCCAGGAAAACTCGCTGTGTATAACGAATACTCTCTTCCAACAACCTAAAAGACGGCTTTATACATGGACCTCACCAGATGGTCAACACCGAAATCAGATTGACTACATCCTTTGCAGCCAAAGGTGGCGGACATCCATCCAGTCGGTGAAAACAAGACCTGGGGCTGACTGTAGCTCAGATCACGAACTTCTTATTGCCAAATTTAGAATAAAAGTAAAGAGATCAGGGAAAATACACAGACCAGTTAGATATGATCTCACTAACATTCCTAGCGAATATACAGTGGAAGTGAAGAACAGATTTGAAGGACTAGATTTAGTAAACAGAGTCCCAGAAGAACTATGGACAGAAGTCCGAGACATTGTTCAGGAGGCAGCAACAAAGTACGTTCCAAAGAAAAAGAAAACCAAGAAGGCAAAATGGTTGTCTGCTGAGACACTGGAAGTAGCCCAAGAAAGGAGGAAAGCAAAAGGAAACAGTGAAAAGGGGAGATATGCCCAGTTAAATGCGCAATTCCAGAGGTTAGCCAGAAGAGATAAGGAACTATTTTTAAATAAGCAATGCATGGAAGTTGAAGAAGACAACAGAATAGGAAGGACAAGAGACCTCTTCCAGAAAATTAGAAACATTGGAGGTAAATTTCAGGCAAAAATTGGTATGATAAGAAACAAAGATGGCAGGGACCTAACAGAAGCTGAAGAGATCAAGAGAAGGTGGCGAGACTATACAGAAGATCTGTATAGGAAGGATAACAATATCGATAGCTTTGACGGTGTGGTGAATGAATTAGAACCAGACATCCTGAGGAGTGAGGTTGAATGGGCCTTAAGAAGCATTGCTAACAACAAGGCAGCAGGAGACGATGGGATCCCAGCTGAACTGTTTAAAATCTTAAAAGATGATGCTGTCAAGGTGATGCATGCCATATGCCAGCAAATATGGAAAACACAAGAATGGCCATCAGACTGGAAAAAACCAACTTATATCCCCATACCAAAAAAGGGAAATGCGAAAGACTGCTCAAACTTCCGTACAGTGGCCCTTATTTCTCATGCCAGTAAGGTAATGCTCAAGATCCTGCAAGGAAGACTCCAGCAATACATGGAGCGAGAGTTGCCAGATGTTCAAGCTGGGTTTAGAAAAGGCAGAGAAACGAGAGACCAGATTGCCAATATCCGCTGGATAATGGAGAAAGGCAGGGAGTTTCAGAAAAACATCTATTTCTGCTTCATTGACTATTCTAAAGCCTTTGACTGTGTGGATCATAATAAATTGTGGCAAGTTCTTGGTGGGATGGGCATCCCAAGCCACCTTGTCTCTCTCCTGAGGAATCTGTACAAGGACCAAGTAGCAACAGTCAGAACTGACTACGGAACAACAGACTGGTTCAAGATTGGGAAAGGCATACGGCAAGGCTGCATCCTCTCACCCAACCTTTTTAACTTGTATGCAGAACACATCATGCGATGTGCGGGGCTGGATGAATGCAAAGCTGGGGTGAAAATTGCTGGAAGAAACATTAACAACCTCAGATATGCAGATGACACCACTCTGATGGCTGAAAGCGAGGAGGAGCTGAGGAGCCTTCTAATCAAGGTGAAAGAAGAAAGCGCAAAAGCCGGGTTGCAGCTAAACGTCAAAAAAACCAAGATTATGGCAACAAGGATGATTGACAACTGGAAAATAGAGGGAGAAACCGTGGAGGCCGTGACAGACTTTGTATTTCTAGGTGCAAAGATTACTGCAGATGCAGACTGTGACCAGGAAATCAGGAGATGCTTACTTCTTAGGAGTAGAACAATGACCAATCTTGATAAAATAGTGAAGAGTAGAGACATAGCACTGGCAACAAAGATCTGCATAGTTAAAGCAATGGTATTCCCCATAGTCACCTATGGATGTGAGAGCTGGACCTCAGGGAAGGCTGAGCGAAGGAAGATCGATGCTTTTGAACTGTGGTGTTGGAAGAAAGTTCTGAGAGTGCCTTGGACTGCGAGAAGATCCAACCAGTCCATCCTCCAGGAAATAAAGCCCGACTGCTCACTGGAGGGAAAGATACTAGAGACAAAGTTGAAGTACTTTGGCCACATCATGAGGAGACAGGAAAGCCTAGAGAAGACAACTATGCTGGGGAAAGTGGAAGGCAAAAGGAAGAGGGGCCGACCAAGGGCAAGATGGATGGATGGCATCCTTGAAGTGACTGGACTGACCTTGAGGGAGCTGGGGGTGGTAACGGCCGACAGGGAGCTCTGGCGTGGGCTGGTCCATGAGGTCACGAAGAGTCGGAGACGACTGAACGAATGAACAACAAACAAAAAGCAATCATCATCATCATCATCATTTTTATATTCCGCCCTATCTCCTTGGGGAGATAACCGAAATTAACCCAACATATGAAAACAATTTATAGCAATGACAAACTCTGAACCGGAATTTTGAAAATCACTGTAGGTCAAAGCAAGAAACTGTAATCCAAGGTTTGTTGCACTTAAACTAGAATTATATCCAAAAGCTTGGAAGCATGAACATGACCATAAGCCAAAGGCTTGATGCTTGAACTTGACTACGTATAATCCCCAAAGCTTGAAACTTGAAACAAGATTTGCAATCCAAACAGGAGGCATTGAACTTAAACAGGAAAACAAGATATAGATCCAAGAACAGAACTCTTAACTCAGAGCTCCTAAGACCGGTAACTTGACACATGAAAATCAAACGCTGATCTCCCCACTGAACATTGACTCCCCTTTGCCCATGACATCACTTTTTCTCACACCTGGGTTCCCTTTGTTTATCTCTCAGTTTCTGGAAATGCTGGATTTGTCTCCATTTCACACTACCTCTTCTGATCTGTAAATGCTCAAAAAAACACTTTCTCTTTCCCCTTCTGAAACACCAGGCTCAACCAGAAAATCCTCATCCTCAGGGGCTTCAGAGGTCTCAACATAGGGTAACCTTCGGCCAGACCTTTTGTCTTGGTGAGACCTACCTCTCAAACCTGCTGTGAGGAATGAGTGGGGAGAAGAGCCAGGTACATCACCTTGAGCTCACTGGGGGAAAGGCAGAATTATAGAGTTGGAAGAGACCCCAAGGGCCATCCAGTCCAACTCCCTGAGAAGCCTCAACCTCCAAAAAACAGCAGAGCATAAATCAACAATCCAAGGTCAAGCCTATAGTCCAATAGAGAGGCAAATGTTAACAGAACAGCACAAGAGAGAATCCAAATGTCAGTCCCATGGTCTTTAAGCTGACTACCAGAGTGTACCGACTACAAGGTTGAATCAGAATCCGTAAACTGAGATCCAAGGTAATTCCAGGGTTCAGAAAACACAAGATATCAAGAGTCCAGGGTTATAGGTTTTAGAACTGATGTTGAAGCCAGCAACCAGTTACCAGTCTTCAGTTCCTTAAATCCTAAATCCACAGATGTTATCTGTTGCTGGCTCTCTTCTCAGACAATCTCAAGGGCCCGTGCAGCTGAGAACTCTATTTCTGCAGACCCACAAAAGCGGGAACCATTAACTCTTCCTCAACCTGCTCAGAGGAACTCGCTTGCACTTGTCTAGTTCCTTCCCTGGACATTGCTTCAGAGCTTGGCTGAGGGAGCTGCTGGGTTCTACTGGGTTCCAGCTCGACCACTGAGCCTCTCACCAGCATCAACTCATCCATGTTTTCCAAGCTGTCCACGACACAAGAACACACAACCAAAGCACCCCTAGAAGATGGCCATCCACTCTCTTGAACATCCAGTCCAACCCCATTCTGCCATACAGGAACACACAACCAAAGCACCCCTAGCAGATGGCCATCCAGCCTCTGGACCATCCAGTCCAATCCCATTCTGCCATACAGGAACACACAATCAAAGCATTCCTGACACATGGCCATTTACCCTCCGTTTAAAAACCTCCAAAGGAGGAAAGTCCATCACTTTCCAAGGCAATTTATTCCACTGTCAAACAGACCTTAACTGCTCTTCCTATAATTTAGCTTGCATGTAGAATCATAGAATCATAGAGTTGGAAGAGACCTCATGGACCATCCAGTCCAACCCCCTGCCAAGAAACAGGAAAATTGCAATCAAAGCGCCCCCGACAGATGGCCATCCAGCCTCTGTTTAAAAGCTTCCAAAGAAGGAGCCTCCACCGCACTCTGGGGCAGAGAGTTCCACTGCTGAACAGCTCTCACAGACAGAAAGTTCTTCCTAATGTTCAGATGGAATCCCCTTTCTTGTAGTTTGAAGCCATTGTTCCATGTCCTAGTCTCCAGGGCAGCAGAAAACAAGTTTGCTCCCTCCTCCCTATGACTTCCTCTCACATATTTATACATGGCTATCATGTCTCCTTTCAGCCTTCTCTTCTTCAGGCAAAACATATCCAGCTCTTTAAGCTGCTCCTCATGGGGCTTGTTCTCCCGACCTTTGATCATTTTATTTACCCCCCTCTGGACACATTCCAGCTTGTCAATATCAATGTCTTTTCTTACAATTTGAAGCCATTTTCAACTTTCTTATAATCTGAGCTCCTAATCAATAGCTTCCTGAGCAGCTGCACTTACCTCACAGTGCAAGGCATAGTAGAGGGAACACATTTCTACTCTCTCAAAGACAAGCTGGAGATTTTGCAGGTCCAGAGACAGACTCACAGCTAGAAGAAGCAGGAGGTGGGGATGATGGAGCTGGCTATAAGAAACAGGAAGGGCATGGTGAATACTTAGGAAGCCCCACATAAAACCATTTGTTTCCATGCATGACTGAATAGATTATGAAAACCTATCAGCTAGCATCATTACCTGTAGTATTCTTGTTCAGCTATGAGCACGTCTATGGCTCCACGCATTTTACTACAGTTGGGGTGAGCTTCTGGCTTTAAACTTCGCACCGTGACAAACTGTCCGTTCCATAGCAAGCTGTAAAAAACGATATCAGAGGCAATGATTTCAGTGTTAGGACTTAGATCTACTTACATGTGTTCATGTTTAGACACAACTGCTATGTTTATTGGGTAGTTTTAGGCCAGTACCTTTTTTTTGCCTCAACCTAGCATACCCAAACTTTTTTTGGTGTGTGTCAGGAGTGATTCGCAAAACTGCAAGTTGCTTCTAGTGTGAGAGAATTAGCTGTCTGCAAGGACTATGCCCAGGGGACATCCAGATGTTTTGATGTTTTACCATCCTTGTGGGAGGCTTTTTCCATGTCCCCTTATGGGTAGCTGGAGCTAGCTGAGAGAATTCATCCGCATTCTCCCCAGATTCAAACCTCCAATCTGTTGGTCTTCAGTCCTGCTGGCACAAGGGTTTAACCTATTGGGCCACCGATGGCTCCTATACTGATAATGTTGGAAATTACAATTTTCTTCAAGCCTCCTCTAGTAATTTGTTTATCAATAATTCTGTTGCTTACTTATTGTATGTATGTTTTGGTATGCAACTTTCCCGTTACTCTATGTTTCTTGAGGTTGTGGGAGGGGCTGCAGACCTCATGATCAGATCTGAGACTGTTCAGACTGAGACTCCATTTTTAGAAGTCAGTTTTGTATAGTCAGTATTTATTATGCATTAGACAAAAGACAGAGAAGAGATTTAAAAACAGAACATCTTAGAGAACTTACTGTTTAAACTTTTAACTGTTGAAACTTTTCAACTTACTGTTTAAACTTTCAAAACAATGAAAGTTATTCATTGTTATGTTAACAATGTTATTTTTGTTATTTTTGACGAAAACTACTTATTTTTGTCTCTTGAAAGCATTATTTAAAACTAAATATATTTTATGGGAGAGTAGATGTTTTTTGGGCAACTGAAACAACACTTCTGAAGATATGCTACATATTTTGTGCATTGGCATAATCTGTGTTCCTAACAGTTCAAAGAGATAACCAGGTATATCAGTCTAACAAGTGAGAAACCTAATTTGCTGTGCATGAATACTATATACCACTAAAGAGAAGATTCACTCAAATGCATTTTTAGCTCTCCTCAGGAGAGCTTCTCACTTTACAAAAAAGGTTATGATTTTCCAAATGGTAGTAAATGCCAATTAATCTCCAAAAGGTCATACTTCCAAAAGGGTGATCTTCCAAAAGGTTATAATCTCATAGGTCATCCTTTTCCAAAAGATAGCACTTCAGAATGGCAAATTAATTGTTAATTGAAAATGGAAACAGGAAACATGTCACTGTATACCAACAAATTATGTCACTGCCACAGAGTAAGGTTCGTAGTCTTTGGATGCAGAATGACAAGAGGCCTTCCCAAAAGCCTTTGCTTCCTTAGATTTGGGGATTGATGATGTCGGGCATCAGATGAAAAAAGAGACAGGCCACATAAAGAGAATAATTAAGATTATTTTTCTGGCTTTACTTCCTCATGAGTGTGTAAGGTCCATTCTCATAGCTCGAGTCTGGCTCTCCGTAGCCCCTGGTGAGGTCACTGCTATCCGCAATGAACAAGAAAGCAGCCACTCCTGGAGGCTGGTATCTGCTTGGACAAAGCTAAAAAGAGACACAAAGATTTGTGAGCCAAGAATCTAGGATCTGCAATGAACTCCACCCTCCCAAGAAGCTTGCTTACTTGTCCGTATCCTATAGCTGGCTCTTTAGGGCTTCCAAACACTTTAGGGCTGTATAGAGTCCTGTAGCAAGAGAAGCAGAAGATATCTGGTGTATTTTTACACAAAGAGAAGATAATGTGGACACTTTTTTGGCATCAACACTAACAGTAAAGACTGCAAACCATTTGCAGCTCTACTAATGGGTTTGTTTTAGTAGTTTCCAAAAATGGTTCTTAATATAGACCAAAGAGCAAAACATAGCATCACACCACATTAAGTGCAAGTAAAGTTCACATAGCTCCCTATCTGTAATGTCATTGTAACTTGAGATGCTCTGAACTACAAGTAGGGGAAAAAGACATTTGATAATAATTGAGTTGCTGTGAGTTTTCTGGGCTGTATGTCCATGTTCCAGAAGCATCCTCTCCTGATGTTTTGCCCACATCTATGGCAGGCATCCTTAGAGGTATAATGTCTGTTGGAAACTAGGCAAGTGAGTTTTATACGAGGGTTGAATGAAAAGTAATGCCTCCACCTTTGTTACTTGGGTTTGGATAGAAATATTTTAATAAATCAAATGCAGGAATAATCCTTAGAATGTGCTCTTTAACTACCATGATTCACTTTTCCACATAACCACCAGACAATTGGATACATTTCTGCCAACAATGAACAAGTTTTCTGAAGCCCTCACGGAAGAAGTCAACACTCTGTTTCCGTAACAACAAAACTTTATATACCGCTCTATCTCCCCAAGGGGACTCAGAGCGGTTTTCAAGTGACATAATCAATACATACAAAGAAAACAGCATAAACATAAAATTAACAAGATTTGCTTTGAACTGAATTATATGAGTCTACACTGCTTTGAACTGAATAATATGAGTCTACACTGCCATATAATCCAATTCAAAGCAGAAAATTTGGATTTTATATGGCAGTGTAGAAGAGGCCTTTGTCTCTATCTCCTATTTGCCAGGGTTTAATCTTCCATATATAAATTTAGCCTCAGCCTGTTTAGGAATAACAAAGGATAGGAAGGGGGAAGGTGGAGAATTACACCCACTCACTGAAGTAGTAATATTCGGAGCCATGGATGGGATTTTCCCATTAATGAAAAGGTATGCTTCACCAGTGCAGCAACGGGAGAGATACAGCATTATATTATAACTATTGGTTGTAGACCCTATTATCCTGCTGCAACTGCGATTTATCAGCATTGTGTGATAAAGCCCTTACCAGAACTGGGACAAGACAAATAAATACAGTGGGTTGTTGTAGATTTTTCGGGCTATATGGCCATGTTCTAGAAGCATTCTCTCCTGACATTTCACCTGCATCAATGGCAAGTATCCTCGGGGGTTGTGAGGTCTGTGAGAACTAAGAAAATTGGGTTTATACATCTGTGGAATGTCCAGGGCGGGAGAAAGAACTCTTGACTGTTGGAGGTAGGTGTGAATGTTTCAATTGGCCACCTCGATTAGCATTTGATGGCCTGGCAGTTTTTTGGTGTGGCTTGTTAGTGCCTGGGGGAATCTTTTGTTGAGAGGTGATTAGCTGTCCCTGATTGTTTCCTCTCTGGAGTTTCCCTGTGTTTGAGTGTTGTTTTGCTGTTATAATTTTAAATATAGTTTAAAATTATATAGCATAGCATAAAAAAGATGGATATCGGATAGATTCTTACCAGAAGGAGGCAGATAAGAGCAATGAGAAAGAGGAGCGCAAGCTGCGTGGAGATGTTGTTAGAGCTTTTGAATAGAGTGATTGGTCCCCATGCTGCACCACCATAGCCATATGAGTGCAGCATTGTTGCATGAAGTCTATGACCTGGAAGCAATGGAAAGGAAATGAAGTGAGACAATAGGATGGGATTTTAGAGGAGCTTTGTATTTAGCAACTACTTTATAGCCACAGGTAATAAGGAAGTGCATACAGGCAAAGACGTGGATTATTGGAGGACAGATAAAATATAGCACAATACTGCTATTTGCAAGGGATATATTCCTAAAACCATGACTGAGCTCTCTATTCCCAGCTCCCAGCGGGCTACTGAAATCGGAAATTTTGTACGGTTCTTTGTAAGGCTGTCCGACCAGCATTTGGTGTCAATTTGGTAGTCAGTACCTCACTATTCCGGTCACTCCCAGCGTGTTGGGCCCAATCTTTAGGAGTTCGACCTTTCTGGTCATGGCATCGTAAATCGCCCCCAGCTTGCAGAATGCTGCCGAGAAGCTTTTGATGGCCAGAAAAAGCTGCAGCATGGACTGGGGTGCTGCCATCATAACAGCGGCTTGAGGAAAGCAAAGGAAGGAAGAAAGAAGTCAGGATACAAAAAACAAGCAAGGTACAGATAATCCTCATTTGCCGGGCACTCATCTAATGTAACTGTTCCATGTTTACCCACATTTGGTTAACTGGAAACCCCTACACCCTGCACCTGAAACTCATAATATCCCTGCTGCCGAAGGAAGATTTCTCCTTTTGGCATACATTTGTAGATTTATATACATGTGTATATACAATATGTTCCTCCTGGGCCCCTTCTCTTTATTTAAAGGGGACAAATAGACTACAATGTACAAAAGCTAACCTCTTCATGTTCATAAACGCTTTCTCCTCTCTATTAGGCTGGATATATACTGCCCTATATCCAAGAATCTGATCCTAGATGATCTGCTTTGAATTGGATTATATGAGTCTACACTGCCAGATAATCTGGGATAAGCAGATTATCTGGGATCAGATCCAGAGATATAGGGCCATTTAGATCCAGCCTTATACTTGCCACACTATGGCTGCAATTCAATAATAATAATAATAATAATAATAATAACAATAATACGAACAACAACAACAACAACACTTTATTTATATTCCGCCCATCCCCCCAAAGGGGACTCAGGGCAGATCACAATATACATACACAACAAACATTCAATGCTGCTTTGTATAGACAGTACACAGACAGATAGAACAGAAAGGAGGTGTGTTGTTTCGATGCCATGGAAATTTGTGGTCGAATCCAGCCACAGGGGGGGTGCTGTCGCTCCATCACCTATGACGAAGAGCCATCAGGACTTCCTCCTTTCTTTTGGTCACCCAGCATTTTCTGATCTTTTTTCTTTATGGGGTCGTAAAACACCTCCCCCCTTTGGGCGGTACCTATTTTCTCTAATTACAGCTAAAGCTGTTTTCGAACTGTTTAGGTAAACAATAAGCACGGCTGACAGTCGGCCGCTCATGCCGACCAGGGGCTTCGAACTTTAGGTTGATAGATTTGGTGATTTACCAGCTGTGCTAAACCTCCGGCTGTGCTAAACCTCAACATCTCCTCAGCATAGCTTATCCTATACCTGAACTATGCAAGCACTATAGACCCACATATAGAATAGCAGTACTGCACAATGCAGGTCAATTACTAAGTGCTGTTGCACAATACATGATGCACATAATGTACAATTGCAACATGCAAACACAAGGTAGGGAGAAAAATTCAGCCTGTGCAACTCCACCTCTCCTGCAACAAGCACAATCCAGTTGGCTCTCCACTTTTACAGAAAGTGTGAGTGTAAGCAGGCATGGGCCAAATTGGGCCCTCCAGGCGTTTTGGACAGTAACTCCTATAGCTTTCTGGCTGCTAGGAATTGTGGGAGTTGAAGTCCAAAACACCTGGAGGGCTGAATTTAGCCCATGACTGCCCTAACCCCAGTGAAAGAGAAGGGCTGATTGTATACACACAAATATGACATAATATAATATAATATGTTCTGGAATAGGAATCAAAAGGTTGAGCTTAGAGGCAGATTATGTGAAGAACAGCTACTATCTCTTCTATGAAATTCTACAGGACTCACTGGTTGGGATTGGCACCAAAGTGCAGAAACAGTCGGACGACAGCAGCACGTTCCAGAAGGGCAGCAAGATACAAACCGGTCTGTCCCGCAGTGTTGTGGCAATCCACATCCACACCTGAAGGAAATACATTTGTAATTCATGAAAAATAGCAATGGGTATTGAGGAACGTATGGCAAACTACATGTACCAGCACAATGCTTCACTTTCAGCCAAGAGCATTTATTCCAGTTTTAAGACACCCCCTTTCACTATATAAACCTCTCCAAAAACAGAGGTGTGTTTCTGTTGGTGTTACAGGCAATCCCAGAGTTATAAACATCAGACTTCCAAACGACTCATAGTCAAGAACGGTTTTCTTGGTTTTTTTTTGTCGTGTTAAGAGCGACTTGAGAAATGCAGTCGCTTCTGGTGTGAGAGAATTGGCCGTCTGCAAGGACGTTGCCCAGGGGACGCCCGGATGATTTGATGTTTTTATCATCCTTGTGGGAGGCTTCTCTCATGTCCCCGCATGAGGAGCTGGAGCTGATAGAGGGAGCTCATCTGCCTCTCCCCGGATTCAAACCTGCGACCTGTCAGTCTTCAGTCCTGCCGGCACAGGGGTTTAACCCACTGCGCCACCGGGGGCTCCAAGAACGGGGTGAGACAGAACAGAAAGTGAGAGAAATCTATCCCTCGGAAGGGAAATTCACCCCTGGAAGAGTTTTCGTGGGGAAAAGGGGTCTCCACTGAAGTTTTATCACCAATCCTTGTTTCCTCAACAAGCCACATTTTCCAAAACCCAAATGTCACAGGGACAGAAAATGAGGCAAAATCTTCTGAACAGGGGCACAGAGAAAAAAATACCCAACAAGTGTTAACCCTTCCCTATGCTATCTTAAACAGAAATATATTATTTGGCTGGAGTTACACTTAAAAATGTACCTGTTCCGACTTACATACAAATTCAGCTTAAGAACAAACCTCAGAACCTATCTTGTTCCTAACTTGGGGACTGCCTATACTGTTATTACAATCAATGGCATCTTAGAATTGAAGAAATGCGGTACCTTTTCTCTTACTACACATAAAGCAGAGAAATCGGGAATCTAAACTCTAGCATCTCATTATAATCCTCATTTTTAATCAATCTGTCCTCTTACTGGATCTGGAAGGGAAGACACATTGCAAAGAAACCAACCTTCAAGGCAGAAAAAACTGAGAACGAAACCATTTGGCTTTACCTCTTTTCAATAGCTTCTTGGCCTTTTTGCTCTTTCCTTCAGCCGTGTGCCTCAGTAACTGTCCTTCCAGAGATTCAGGTTGAGCTAAATAGCCTATACTTACAGGAGAGTTTGGTGGGAGCATTGGCATCTCTCTGGAAAGAAACATTTCAAAAGGAAAGATTGAGAGAAGGGGGAAAAACCCACCAAATTCTCAGCCTTGCTTGGCATAGCCACTAGATGCCCTTCCTTCCACATCAAAAATAACTCTTTTTTGCCCACATCTATGGCAGGCATCCTCAAAGGTTGTGAGGTCTGTTGGAAACTAGGCAAGTGAGGTTTATATATCTGTGGAATGTCCAGGGTGGGAGAAATAACTCTTGTCTGTTTGAGGTAGCTGTGAATGTTGCAATTGGCCACCTTGATTAGCATTTAATGGCCTAGCAGTTTAAAGGTCTAGTGCTTCTGTCTGGGGGAATCTTTTGAAGGAAACTAGACCCTGATTGTTTCTTGTTAGATGTGCCTGATTGTTTCTCCTCTGTTGTTGTGCTGTTGTAATTTTAGAGTTTTTTAATAACTGGTAGCCAGATTTTGTTCATTTTCATGGTTTCCTCCTTTCTGTTGAAATTGTCCACACCTCCTAACAAAGGAACCCAGGCAGGAAGCAGCCAGGCTTTGAAGCTGCAAGGTTTTTCAATGCTAATCAAGCTGGCCAATTGCAACATTCACGCAAGAGTTCTTTCTCCCACCCTGGACATTTCACAGATATGTAAACCCCACTTGCCTGGTTTCCAACAGACCTCACAACCTCTGAGGATGCCTGCCATAGATGTGGGCGAAATGTCAGGAGAGAATGCTTCTGGAACATGGTCATACAGCCCATAAAACTCACAGCAACCCAGTAATTCTGGCCATGAAAGCCTTCAACAACACTTTAAAACATTTTTAAGCAATTTTCCTGATCTCGTAGCATTAAGCCATGGAATTTCAAGTAGAATCAAACTGCATTAATCCTGCAGTGTAGATGCATCCTTGGTTATCTGGATCCCACCTTGCATTTCTAACAGAAATCAAACATACCTTAACATTTTGATTGCAGGTACTCAGGGATGTGGGCAATATTTTTTACACATGGACAGAAGAAATATTATGAGTTTTGTTTTGAGGGGATAACTGCTGCTTTGAATTAAAATCTCTGTGTATCTCAAAGCTATAAATTTACAGGAGGGGTGTGTTTAAAACTGCACAAAGTTTTCAAGAGATTAATGTGGCTGAACTAAAACATAGGACATGATTCAGTGAAAAAGGTTTGTATTTCCGGTCAGGATTTTAACAAAAAGACAGAGAAGTCCAAACCAGTCCCTAAAATGTGTGAATCTGAATAAATGTGTGAAGTCCCTACAATGTTATTTAAATGATTTATTTCAAATAATAAATCTGAATAAATGTGTAAAGTCCCTAAATGTGATTTGAATAATAAATATGAATAAATGTGTGAAGTCCCCAAATGTGATTTAAATAAATAATAAACCTGAATAAATGCATAAAGTCCCTAAAATGTGATTTAAATCATAATAAATCTGAATAAATGTGTAAAGTCCCTAAAATGTGATTAAATAATAAATCTGAATAAATGTCTGTTTGAGTCAATTGTTATATGTTGTATGGAACCACTGCTGTTTCTACTGTTTGTGAACCGCTGTGAGTTGCCTTCGGGCTTGAGATACAGCGGTATATAAGCAAAGTAAATAATAAATAAATAAATAAATGTGTGAAGCCCCTAAAATGGGATTTAAATAATAATCTTATAAATGTGTGAAGCCCCCAAAATGTTTTTTAATTTTAATTTAATTTAAATATTTTTAAAAATCTAAATATTATAAATTATAATAAATCTGAATAAACAAAGTCCCAATAGTGATTTAAATGTTAAATAAAAAATCTGAATAAATGTGTAAAGTCCTTAAAATGACCCCCCAAAAATGTGATTTAAATGTCAATTCTGAATGAAGAGTGGAAATCTCCACTTTGAATTAATCTCTAATCTCCAGATTTTTGAATTAATCTCTACCCACTTTATTTATTTCAATAGTTTGAGAAATAAAGAACAGGCTGCAAAATACACCATGCTTCCCTCTAGGCGGCAGCTGTCATATGACCTTCGACAGACCATAAGTTGCTTTTAAAACTTTGCTATGAATGTGATTGGCTGGCGGAGGCGCAATGTGATTGGTTGGCAGAGGCGGAATGTGATTGGCTGGTGGAGACGGAATGTGATTGGCTGGCAGAGAGGGGTAGAAGTGAGGAGGGGAGCTCAAGAACTGCTGCAGGAATCAAGAGCAAGCTGGGAAAGAGCTGCTGGTTAAAATGCGCATGCGCAGAAAGAGCTCATCACTCCCAATGATGGCTTCATTGGGAATCCTTGAACCAAAATAGGGATGAATTGGATGTTTCCCTAAAGGTTTATTTATATATTTTAGCAGCTAATAACTACTATGGTGGTTGTTTGAAAGCTAAGGGTGCATCTACACTGGGCATGGGCAAACTTGGGCCCTCCAAATGATTTAATTTAAATAATAATAAATCTGAACTAATGTGTGTGGTCCTAAAATGTGATTTAAATAATAATAAATCTGAATAAATGTGCAAAGTCCCTAAAATGTGATTTAAATCACAATAAATCTGAATAAATGCGCAAAGTCCCTAAAATGTATTTAAATCACAATAAATCTGAATAAATGCACAAAGTCCCTAAAATGTGATTTAAATCACATCACATTTAAATCACATCACAAATCACATTTTAGGGACTTTGCGCATTTATTCAGATTTATTGTGATTTAAATACATTTTAGGGACTTTGCGCATTTATTCAGATTTATTGTGATTTAAATCACATTTTAGGGACTTTGCACATTTATTCAGATTTATTATTATTTAAATCACATTTTAGGACCACATTTATTCAGATTTTTATTATTATTTAAATCACATTTCAGTGACTTCACATTTATTCAGATGTATTATTATTTAAATCATGTTTTAGGGACTTTAAACATTTGTTCAGATTTATTATTATTTAAATCACAATAAATCTGAATAAATGTGTAAAGTATCTAAAGTGTGATTTAAATAATAAAAAATCTGAATAAATGTGCAAAGTCCCTAAAATGTGATTTGAATAATAATAAAAATCTGAATAAATGTGAAATCCCTAAAATGTGATTTAAATAATAATAAATCTGAATAAATGTGCAAAGTCCCTAAATTGTAATTTAAATCACAATAAATCTGAATAAATGCTTAAAGTCTTTAAAGTGTGATTTAAATAATAATACATCTGAATAAATGTGCGAAGCATCTAAAATGTGATTTACATAATCTATATAAATAAAAATGTAATGTTCATTTGTGGGATTAACAGAACTCAAAAACCACTGGACGAATTGACACCAAATTTGGACACAAGACACCTAACAACCCAATGTATGTCCTTCACTCAAAAAAATGATTTTGTCATTTGGGAGTTGTAGTTGCTGGGATTTATAGTTCACCTACAATCAAAGAGCATTCTGAACTCCACCAACAATGGAATTGAACCAAACTTGGCACACAGAACTCCCATGACCAACAGAAAATACTGGAAGGGTTTGGTGGGCAGTGACCTTTGGTTTTGGAGTTGTAGTTCACCTACATCCAGAGATCACTGTGAACTCAAACAATGATGAATCCGGACCAAACTCTACAAGAATACTCAATATGCCCAAATGTGAACACTGGTGGAGTTTGGGGAAAATAGAATCTTGACATTTGGGAGTTGTAGTTGCTGGGATTTATAGTTCACCTACAATCACAGAGCATTCTGAACCCCACCAATGATAGAATCGGGCCAAACCACCCACACAGAAGCCCCAGGTGGGCCACAGCAACGCGTGGCAGGGGACGGCTTGTAACCTTATAAATGTGTGAAGCCCTTAAAATGTGTTTTTATTTAAATATTTTAAAAATCTGAATAATATAAATTGTAATAAATCTGAATAAAGGAAGTCCCAATAGTGATTTAAATGTTAAATAAAAAAATCTGAATAAATGTGTAAAGTCCCTGAAATGTTATCAGATTTAAATAATAAATCTGAAAAATAATGTGTGAATGGGGGATGACATGGGCAAACTTGGGCCCTCCAAATGTTTTGGACTTCAACTCCCATCATTCCTGACATCCTCAGGCCCCTTCCTTTTCCCCCGCCGGGAGGGGGGGAAAGGAAGGGGCCTGAGGCTGTTAGGAATGGTGGGAGTTGGAGTCCAAAACATTTGGAAAGCCCAAGTTTGCCCATGCCTGATCTACACTGTAGAATTAACCCAGTTTGATACCCTTTTACTGCCAGTTTCGCAATGTCTTTCCTTCTCTGCCAGAGTGCTGATGCCTACCTAAACTACAACTCCCAGGATTCCACAGCATTGGACCCATGACAGTTCGAAGTGATTTCAAACTGCATTAACTCTACAATGTAGTTGCCCCCTGAGAAAGAGAAAGGCGATATACATCCAGACCTTTGTTGAAGATAGGTATTTCCTGGTAGATAACTGCGCAAATTCATTGTGACAGGATGGACCAAGGATGGACATAAGATTAATGCAGCAACTGTGTCTGTGGAGCAACTGTGCTGGATTTCCAGGGTTACAGTTAAACAGTAGTTTCTGTATAATAAGCAGAGAATGTCTGATACAAGAACACTCTATTTTGGAGAATCTCTTGGTGGCAAACATTCTTCTCCATTGCCTATTACAGTAGCATTATGGTTGGCAGATGTATGTTATTATAATGGATATCCCTAATTAGACAATTATTGCATTGGGCAGGGACCCTTACTATAAGGAATTATAGAGTTGGAACAGACCCCATCCAACTTCATTCTGTTGTGCAGTGATGCACAATCAAAGCACCCCTGATAGATGCCCATCCAGCCTTTGCTTGAAAATCTCCAGAGGAGACTCCACCATAATTCCAGGCAGCATATGCCTTTGCAAAACAGATCTTACTGTCAGAAAATTCTTCCTATGGCTTAGATGGACTTTATTTTCCTGCCATTTGAAGCCAGAGTAGTAGAAAACAGGCTTGCCCACTGAAATATGGCATCCTTTCAAACATTGAAAAATGGCTATACTGTCCCTTTCAGCCTTTTTTTCTCCAAGCTGAACATACCCAGCTCCTCATAGGGATTGGTAGGATCCGCGGTGGTGCAATGGGTTAAACCCTTGTGCCAGCTGAACTGCTGACCTGAAGGTCGGTGGTTCGAATCCATGAGATGGGTTTTTTTTGTCATGTCAGGAGTGACTTGAGAAACTGCAAGTTGCTTCTGGTGTGAGAGAATTGGCCGTCTGCAAGGATGTTGCCCAGGGGACGCCCGGATGATTTGATGTTTTTTTTTATCATCCTTGTGGGAGGCTTCTCTCATGTCCCTGCATGTGGAGCTGGAGTTGATAGAGGGAGCTCATCCACCTCTCCCCGGATTCGAACCTGTGACCTGTCGGTCTTCAGTCCTGTCGGCACAGGGGTTTAACCCACTGCGCCACTGGGGACTCCCGGGTGAGCTCCTGTCTGTCAGCTCCAGTTTTCCATGCAGTGACATGAGAGAAGCCTCCCACAGAATGATAAAATATCCGAGCATTTCTTTAGGCACTGTCCCTGCAGATGGCCAGTTCTCTCACACCAGAAGCAACTTTTAATTTCTCAAGTCCCTCCTGACACAATTAAAAAATAGTGCTTGATTTACAAATCTCACCTAGGTTGCCTTACTCTGGACATGATCCAGTTTGTCAATATTTTTTGAGGGTTGTAAATCTCCCCCCCCCCTTTTATATAGACTGAAGAAGATACCAAACAATTCTGTAGTTTTGGTTATAGTCCCTTCATAAAGTAAGTAAATAAAACTTTTTTTCTATCCCACCCTATCTCCCCAAGGGTACTCAGGGCAACTCACAATATAAAAGGCAAACATTCAGTGCCATAAAAATACAATAAATTAATAGTAGTAGTAGTAGTAGTAGTAGTAGTAGTAGTAGTAGTTCATTTGTTCAGTCGTCTCCGACTCTTCGTGACCTCATGGACCAGCCCACGGCAGAGCTCCCTGTCGGCCGTCACCACCCCCAGCTCCTTCAAGGTCAGTCCAGTCACTTCAAGGATGCCATCCATCCATCTTGCCCTTGGTCGGCCCCTCTTCCTTTTGCCTTCCACTTTCCCAGCATCATTGTCTTCTCTAGGCTTTGCTGTCTCCTCATGATGTGGCCAAAGTACTTCAACTTTGTCTCTAGTATCCTTCCCTCCAATGAGCAGTCGGGCTTTATTTCCTGGAGGATGGACTGGCTGGATCTTCTCGCAGTCCAAGGCACTCTCAGAACTTTCCTCCAACACCACAGTTCAAAAGCATCTATCTTCCTTCGCTCAGCCTTCCCTAAGGTCCAGCTCTCACATCCGTAGGTTACTACAGGGAATACCATTGGCTTTGACTATGCGGATCTTTGTTGCCAGTGTGATGTCTCTACTCTTTACTATTTTATCGAGATTGGACATTGCTCTCCTCCCAAGAAGTAAGCGTCTTTTGATTTCCTGGCCACAGTCTGCATCTGCAGTAATCTTTGCACCTAGAAATACAAAGTCTGTCACGGCCTCCACATTTTCTCCCTCTATTTTCCAGTTGTCAATCATTCTTGTTGCCATAATCTTGGTTTTTTTTGACGTTTAGCTGCAACCAGCTTTTGCGCTTTCTTCTTTCACCTTGATTAGAAGGCTCCTCAGCTCCTCCTCGCTTTCGGCCATCAGAGTGGTGTCATCTGCATATCTGAGGTTGTTAATGTTTCTTCCAGCAATTTTCACCCCAGCTTTGCATTCATCCAGCCCCGCACATCCTCGCATGATGTGTTCTGCATACAAATTAAAGAGGTTGGGTGAGAGGATGCAGCCTTGCCGTACGCCTTTCCCAATCTTGAACCAGTCTGTTGTTCCGTGGTCAGTTCTGACTGTTGCTACTTGGTCCTTGTACAGATTCTTCAGGAGAGAGACCAGGTGGCTTGGGATGCCCATCCCACCAAGATGTTTTTCTGAAACTCCCTGCCTTTTTCCATTATGTTAACCTGTTCTCTTTCCTCAAGGGGACCCAGGTAGGCTGTTAGGAATGGTGGGAGTTGTAGTCCAAAACATCTGGAGGGCCCAATTTTGCTCATGCCTGGTGTAGATGCACCCAAAAGCTCTAATTATATATATATAATATATATATATATATGTAATTTGGTATTTAGCTAGAACTCATAATTGTTAATAACTTCTTCCTAATTGTCATGGATTTCTATTGCCCCTTATTACTATTTAGAAAATCTGGTGGTATCAAAATGATTGAGACATATGGGAAACAGGAAATATAAGTTTGCTTCCCAAACACTGCATTTGTAAGACATGAAAAAGTCCATCTTAATTCCCCTCTTTCTATAAGCTTCTCCTAAATCTCTTTCCCCTGGTGGCACAGTGGGTTAAACTGCTGAGCTGCTGAACTTGTTGACCGAAAGGAGGAGAGCGGGGTGAGTTCCTGCTGTTAGCCCCAGCTTCTGCCAACCTAGCAGTTCGAAAGCATGCAAATGTGAGTTGGTCAATAGGTACCGCTCCGGCAGGAAAGTAACTGTGCTCCATGCAGTCATGCTGGCCACATAACCTTGGAGGTGTCTACGGACAACGCAGGCTCTTCAGCTTAGAAATGGAGACAAGCACGAACTCCCAGAGTTGGACACGACTGGACTTAATATCAGGGGAAAACCTTTACCTTTACCTAAACCTGTTTCACAATTTACCTGGTCCTCTTCCCACATTTCCTGTACTAAAGTTGTTCCCAGCTAAGGATTTGAAGTGCCCCATCCACTGACTATCTGATTCACTGCGGGTGTAGGTGAACAAGTCAGCATAGCAAAAGCATAGCGAATTAATCATATGAGTCAATTAAAGCGTATCTATATGTTTCAGGCAGACACCTTATCAAGCAGATAATCCTGAACATTTTGCATATCTGAGCATGAAAACATCCATCCTCACTGCTCTTTCCAACCTTCAAGGTTGTCTCTGGGGAACCAAACCAGGGACACAGGAGGATCAAGTAGTTGCTCGAGGCAAAGAATTGCATCTGTCTTCCTCCGCAACACACAACCTGCCGGTTCACTTCCTTCTTGCCTTCAACGGGGAGGAGAAACCATGTCTAAATAAAGAGGGAAGTGGAATCATATTATGAGAAGAAGGAACCTCTCTGGGAATGGCTTACCCTGCACTTTTAGGATTCATCTGCACCAGGCATGGGCAAAGTTCAGCCCTCCAGGTGTTTTGGACTTCAACCCCAATTCCTAAAGTCCAACACACTGTGGCATAATGTAAAATAAACCATGTGTAACTCACATTTTATCAGCCCACACACTGTCTTGCCAGAGAAAGAAAATATGCCACGCAGGTGAACAATAAAGAACAATTACTTAACATTTCTTGCCATTTTTCTCTCTCCAAAGTCCAATCATTGGCAGAATAGATGTCCTTCTCCTAATGAAGTCAATGCCCAATAAAGTGTGTGTGTGTGTGTGTGTATTATAATCGCGATATCAGTGTTTATTTAAAAAAAAAAATAATCTATTACATCTGGCCCGGCCATAAGGTTTTACATTTTGTGTGTAATTGCTTATATGTGAGTTATATTAATTGTATTTTTTGCTTGCTGCTTTGTTGTTTACTGATGTGTTGTTGGGCTTGGCCTCATGTAAGCCGCCCCGAGTCCCCTTGGGGAGATGGTGGCGGGGTATAAATAAAATTATATTATTATTATTATTATTATCAGTGTCACTATCATGACTAAGTAAAGATCATGATTTGGAACAGTTCACAATTCCTACTTCCTCACAATTTTGATTAAAAAATTGCCATGATTGTAACTGAGCAACACTTACATTGGGAGACGGGGGTCCATTCTGATGGCAAATAGAGCAGAAGTGAATGATGTTTCCATCAGGTCTTGAGTCAGGAGAAGTTTCTTATCAAAGCATATTTAACTCTGTAGCCATCTTGGTTGTTTCTCATGGGAATTTGGTTGTATTTTCCTAGTGTTCTACATATGTTATGAAGAATAACACATCGTTTCCAAAACATTTAAAACAGAAACATCCATGCATAAATTTGGAAATGCAGTAGTGGAAGGAAAGCGATGGTTTACTTAGGTTGTTGTGTGCCTTCAAGTAGTTTCCAACTTACGGTGACCCTAAAGGTTTTTGTTGGAAGGATATGTCAGGATGGGTTTGCCTGCATTCCCTCAAGGCCGTGAGTGTGTGACTTGCCCAAAGTCACCTTGCAGGTTTCCACAGATGAATGGGAATTAGAATCCAGCTCCCAGAGATATAATCCAGTGCTCAAACCACCATATCCTGCTGGTTCACTTGCTGATTATTGTTGTATTTTTAATTTAGATCTGGATGTGCATCTTTTTCCTTCAACATGGAAGTACACAAAGCTTCCACAGGACTGAAGACAGAGAAAAAGTAAGATAATAAACTAGTGTTTAAACATCGACTTGCAAAATGGCACGAGTTGCATAACTTGTTGTCCCAAATTGCATCACAGACAGGATCGCTGACACTTATGCAAGAAAATTCCATGGAGCAATAAAAAGAGCATTAAGAGCACAACTTTAGAATAGTGTGTTATATCTCCTGAACAAAAGACCTGGGAAGAAACCTGGGAAGAGGCCTCAGGTTCCCTCCCTTCTTTTAAAAACATCAATGGATCTTGAAATGTATGAGAGGTTCACCTGTTTTCCCAGAAAGGACTGATTTCCTACCCCAAAAGAGCAATCATCAGAGAACATAGTCAATCCTCCATATTTGCAGATTTGATTATTAATGAATTTGATTAAAATAGTCTCTCTAAGAACCTCTCACCAGTGTAATTCTATAGTCAAATTGTGCAGGAAGTAGTGATGATAGTGATGTTTATTTATATCCTGCTTTCTCTCTCTACAAAAGAAACTCAAAATGAGACAAAAGAGACTCAAAAGAGACCAAATGAAATATGATGTTAAGCCTAAAATATAGAAACATTAAAATAGAATTAAATTGAGTTGATCATAGTCATTCCAGAGGACCCTAGAGGTTGCGGAGAGGTATTCTCTCTAGGAATCTCTATGTCCTTCAAAATTATTTAGAGGAGTTGACCATACAATCATACCGGAGAAACAAGATAGTCCTAAAGTAAAATTAAGAAATTTTATTATTTTTACTTTCTACACTTTTTTGAAGGCCTTGTGCCTCTAAATCAGTGTTTCTCAACCTGGGGGTTAGGACCCCTGGGGGAGTTGGGAGGGAGGTGTCAGAGAGGTCTCCAAAGACCATCAGAAAACACAGTATTTTCTGTTGGTCATGGGGGTTCTGTGTGCGAAATTTGGCCCAATTCTATCATCGGTGGGGTTCAGAATGCTCTTTGATTGTAAGTGAACTATAAATCCCAGCAACTATGACTCCCAAATGACAAAATCAATCCCCCCTCCCCCAACCCTACCAGTATTCAAATTTGGGCATATTGGGTATTTGTGCCAAATTTGGTCCAGTGAATGAAAATACATCCTGCATATAAGATATTTTCACTACAGTTCATAACAGTAGCAAAATTACAGTTATCAAGTAGCAATGAAAGTAATTTTATGGTTAGGGGTCACCACAACATGAGGAACTACGTCATTAAGGGGTTGTGGAATTAGGAAGGTTGAGAACCACTGCTAGGGATGTTAAGAATAACTTGTTTGGACACTTAACTTGTTCAGGAAGCAATTTAATCAAAGAACTGGCTTAAAAGATGCCGAAGCAGAGAAAATTGAAATCTATCAAATGTATACATTTGCATTTTTTAAAAAGAGCAAACATTGTGTAAATATAATTTACGAAGGACTGACAACAGCAAAATGCAAAACTATTTAGGGAAAAAAAACACCTGGACAAAAATCCCTTTGCAATCACAAGTTCATGCCAAGTGGGAATGAAAGGAGTGATGCTCACAAAGTGCCTATCTTCCAACAGTCCCATTTTGGCAGGGAAAATCCAAATTAATCCCTCCTCTACCCATTTTTCTCAGTTGTTTTTAAAATATACCAGCTTCTCCCTCCTTCTCTTCTCTTTTCTCTATATTCTTAGCCTACTTCCATGGCTGCAAACTGAGCTAAAAGTGCAAAATAAGTTTGCACTCATTTAATGGGAGATGGTAGGAAGAGGAGAGGAAGGAATATTTTCCTTCCCAGTAGGCTGAGGCCAGCTGCATCATCTCGCAGTTTGTCTAATCACACAATCATATTCATACACTAAAATGATCAAGGGCCTGGAAAACAAGCCCTATGAGGAGCGGTTTAAAGAGCTGGGCATGTTTAGCCTGAAGAAGAGAAGACTGAGAGGAGACATGATGATGGCTATGTATAAATATGTGAGAGGAAGTCGTAGGGAGAGGGAAAAGCTTCTTTTCTGCTGCTGTGGAGACTAGGATGTGGAACAATGGCTTCAAACTACAGGAAAGGGGATTGCACCTGAACATTAGGAAGAACTTTCTGACTGTGAGAGCTATTCAGCAGTGGAACTCTCTGCCCCGGAGTGTGGTGGAGGCTCCTTCTTTGGAGGCTTTTAAACAGAGGCTGGATGGCCATCTGTCGGGGGTACTTTGAATGCGATTTGCCTGCTTCTTGGCAGAGGTTGAACTTGATGGCCCACAAGATCTCTTTTAATTCTATGATTCTGTGATTCTATAAATAGATTATATGCATACATAAACATTAAAAACATTTGTCTCAACATTAAAATCCACAGCTTAAACCATCTTGCGTAATCTGGCAATCTATGTGCTGAGCCAAAGCAAAAGAGGAGGCTGCTTCAGGAGCTGCACCTGGAGCTCCTATTTGAGGGACTTCATTTCTAATTGAATGTGGATCGACCAGGAGGGTCTATGGACCCTGCTGTATGAAATGTAATGGCCATGGCCCAATGCTATGCAATCCTGGGATTTGTAGTTTGGTGGGGCATCAGCATTCTATGGGAGAGATGGCTTAAATTGTAATTTGTTATTGTTCTGCTTTTAATTGTATGTTGCCTCGGAGAGATGGAGGCGGGGTAGAAAAATAAAGTTCTCCTCCTCCTCCTCCTCCTCCTCCTTGACCTTGTAAAACTACAGCTCCTATGACTCTATAGAATTGATCCAGGGCAGTTAAAGTGCATTCATTCTACAGCATAGATGTACCGCAAATATTTTCCTTGCCATAGCTAGAAGTTTTGTTTTGAAAGAGGGAATTTTAAGCAGGCAGCAACTGCAATGGCCAAATAACAAAGACCGCACTTTTTGCCGCTGCACATTACATTTGGCAGCATAGTTTGAATCTGAGGACAGCGAGTTGAGTTTCTTCTGTCATCTCTAGCTCCCCATGTGGGGACCTGAGAGAAGCCTCCCACAAGGATGGTAAAACATCAAACATCCGGGCTTCCCCTGGGCAACATCCTTGCAGACGGCCAATTCTCTCACACTAGAAGCGACTTGCAGTTTCTCAAGTCTGGGTTGTTGTAGGTTTTTTTAGGCTGTATGGCCATGGTCTAGCGGCATTCTCTCCTGACGTTTCGCCTGCATCTATGGCAAGCATTCTCAGAGGTAGTGAGGTTTGTTGGAACTAGGAAAAAGGGTTTATATATCTGTGGAATGACCAGGGTGGGACAATACTACTAATAATAAAATGATATAATAATTATATATTTATATTACATGTAATATTACAGTACTAATAATATTACAGTAGAATTGATATAGTGCAATATAGCAATATTTAAAACTGATATTGTACTATGTTAATAATATATTGTATGTATATATACCTTGTAAGCCGCTCTGAGTCCCCTTCGGGGTGAGAAGGGCGGCATATAAATGTCGTAAATAAATAAATAAAATAAATAAAGGACTCTTGTCTGCTGGAGCTAGGTGTAGGTGTGAATGTTTCTCAAGTCGCTCCTGATATGAAAAAAATTACATTTGGCAGCAAAGCCTTTTTTTGGTTTCAGAGTTTTGAAAATAGAAGTGCGTATTAGATCCGATAGCACATTGCACTTGAGTAAATACGGCACATTGACAAATATCTCTTGAGTGCAAGTACAACTTTTTTAAAAGCAGGAAATGTAAGGTAATAAAAGTGATGAAAACCTGAAAAACAGCCAAATTTCTCAGAAGGCTTTCATCAAAGCTCTGGCCATCCATCCAAATCAAAGTAATCCTGCCTTGTAGGAATAAATTCTTACAGCATTCGTTGAATGAAAGCTGTCCACATTCTTTCACAATTCAATACACCATAAAAACTCAAAATGAAAGGAGTGTCTAGTCTCAGTTTTGGGAGGAGTGATGGTTGCTAGTTTAGAACAATGGGTGTTTATGTCATTCCTTTCCCTAAATTGGGAAGTGGAGTCTACCTGTTACAACCCTTTCTTTATTCCAACATTGTCTTGCTTCATTCCCAGTGGGAAGATGACCTCCAAGCAATGTGTCTGATCTGTTGAAACATCAAGGGAGGCACCCATGCAGGCTAGAAGGGAAAATACGCCACACCCCTGGAGCCTGGGAAACCCAACCCTTAATCCCAACTGCAAGGATATAAAGTGTCCCCTTGTGAATCTCTTTGACGTTCCTGAAATACGCGGAGTAGGATCCTGATTGTGCTGAAACCAAGAAGATGAAAATTGACTGGGGCAGGATGCCAGCCAGGATGAAACTGGCCTTCCTCTTTGCTGTGGCTTTGCTTCTTCCAGGTATGAGAAAGGCTGTTGATTGAAAGTGTAGACAAGCTTGAATCACCCTGGAAAAGATGGGCATATATTATAGGAAATGTAGTAACAGATTGTTGACAACTAATGTTTCATACAGTCTGACAAGTCGTACAATTTGTATGATAAAGCTTTTTAAAAAAGCAATAACTAGGCAGAGAGATACTTACTTACTTAGGCAACCCCTCGTAACCCGAGGATGATGGTCCAACAAGTGTAGTGTCTTGGCGGTAGATACGTAGGTGGATGGGGAGCCCTGCTCTTGATCTGGCCTTGGCAGTGGGTTCGTAGGTGGCTGTGGAGCCCTATCCCTGATCCACATGTTCTCCCACAGTGAAGACATTGGTTTCCAAGTGGAAGGCTTGGCTTGATGTGCCTTCCTCTTGGCACATTTCTCCCTTTCACCATCCATTCGTACTTCTTTGGATTCTGCAGCACTTCTGGTCACAGCTGACCTCCAGTTAGAGTGCTCAAGGGCCAGGGCTTCTCAATTCTCAGTGTCTATGCTACAGTTTTTAAGGTTGGCTTTAAGCCTACCTTTAAATCTTTTTTCCTGTCTACCAACATTACGTTTCCCATTCTTGAGTTCGGAGTAGAGTAAATGCTTTGGGAGATGATGATTGGGCATTCAAAAAACGTGGCCAGTCCAGCGGAGTTGATGGCGTAGGGGCATCGCTTCAGTGCTGGTGGTCTTTGCTTCTTCCAACATTTGTCCGCCTGTCTTCCCAGGATATTTCTGGATTTTTCAGAAGCAATGCTGATGGAATCGTTCCAGGAGTTGAGTTGATGTCTGTAGACAGTCCACGTTTCGCAGGCATATAGTAGGGTTGGGAGGACAATAGATTTATAAACAAGCACCTTGGTATCCCTATGGGATCAGGCTGAAAGATATTATTATTATTATTATTATTATTATTATTATTATTATTATTATTATTAACTTTATTTGTACCCCGCTAGCATCTCCCGAAGGACTCGATGCGGCTTACAAAGGCCAAGGCCTCAAAACATAACATAACAATACACAACTTAAAGCAAATCAAAACAATTAAAGCAATATTAAAAACAACAAAGCAATAAACAGTACACCAAGACACAATAAAACTGGGCTGGGCCAGAGTAATGGGTACAGATTAAAAGTGCTGATGTGACAGGTGGTATATGGGATTTTAGGGTAGGTGCAGTGTGCCAGCAATCTTAATTTCTACTAAAGTGCTTCTGGGACTTGTTATTGGAGTTTTCCTATTCTGGAAAGGCACATCGGAACAGCCAGGTCTTCAAGTTCTTCCTAAAGACTGCCAACGTAGGGGCCTGTCTAAGATCTTTGTGGAGGGTGTTCCATAATATTACTAATTTGATTGACTGATGAAGTTGAACAAATAATTTGTGAGACGCAGACATGTTGGCTGCAAATATCTGAGAACTGCAGCCTCAAAAATAACTTTTCTAATATCTGATCTAGAAAAATACCACAGATAAGTGATCTTGATAGGCTTGTCACCTGTGTGTTTATGTAATTCCCTTCTTAAAGCCATCTAAATCATGGTTATGAATCAACTCTTATGAAAGTGATACAAACCAGAAATAGATGGTTTTGTCCATCTCTATGTAAGATACAAGATTATTCAGGTGATTTATGAAAATGAAAGGAGAATAAGACATGTGCATTTAAAGAAAACCCATAAAAGGATACATAAATCTTTTCCTTTTAAGTACTTGTTTGGTACTTTATTGATTTTGAGGATGAAGGGGAGACAAATATAATTATGAATAATGGAACAAAATATCTTAAATAAGAGCGGATGTCTGGCTATTGACATTGGACTTCTGAATATTTTAGCTTGATCTTTTAACATTTTTGCAACTTGCCATGAATTTCATCTTAGGAGAAAAGTGGGATATAAATTCTACAAATAAACAAAGGACTCCAATTATCTTCTTTGTGTCCTGCTATCCTTAATGCTCTCCAGTCTAAAAGGAACCAAATGTATGCTTTTCTATGCCTGGATGAACAGTTTTGATCTTAAACTGGTCACTGGGACCCGCATATACACAAATCTCCCCAATAAGACAAAGTGAAACTAAAAGTAGACCTTGGGTCTATTTTCCAGTTTTGCACTAGAGAGCGACTGTTCTTGTGAAACCCTCTTATAGTGCTGAGGCTTATCACATATGGTTTTCTGTAGGTGAGCAGATGGAGACTACTGGCATATGTTCTGTATCAGAAACTAGAGCTGATGTCGTCTATCCAGTGCAATTTTCTGAGTCGGCACCCGAAATAATCAAACAGAATCTAAAGTTGACCAAAACTGATTTGTAACCCTTTTGGTACTAATGTTGGAGAGTGGCCCCTGGTCAAAGCAGTCCCTGGTCAAGTGGTCCCTGGTCAAAAAAAGGTTAGGAACCACCAGGCATGTGGGGGGGGGGGGGGGGGGGGGGGCTTGAGGGGCTTCAGCCCCCCCCCCCAAATTCTCATGGTGGTTTGCGAAAAGGCCTTACTGGTGCATTATGTTATGTTTATTCATATCATGATCTGATCACCATACTCAATATATCCCATATGCATGGGGGTATTGGGGTAATGATACAAAAGGTTTGCTAGGGTAGACCCTCCTTCACTCAGACTCAGCCTCCCCGAAACTCAGCCCACCCCCCAACCCCCCCCCGAATCGAAAATCCTGGCTACGGGCCTGGGAACCACTGGCCTATACCTTCCCAGTGTCCTGGTTTGACAGGGAAAATCCCCATTTATCTCCTAACTCTCTGCTTTTTTAGTGAATTTAAAAATATCTCCCTTTCTCATACTTTCTCCCTTCATTCTCAGTTTACTTCAGATAGTGCAAACTGAGTTCAAAATAAAAAAAGTAGTTTACATTCAATTAACTCAGGAAGGAAGAGGAAAGATGGGGATAGGGAATCACTCTTTCCGATCAGCTCAGGCAAAAGCAAACAACCCAGCCTCTCCTAACTAGCCTGTTGTCCTCTATTAGTAACTTTTTCCATCTTGTGTTGTCGAAGGCTTTCATGGACAGAATCACCGGGTTCCAGAAGCATTATCTCCTGATGTTTCGCCCACATCTATGGCAGGCAAACTCAGAGGTTGTGAGGTTTCGCCATCTTGCCACATCATCACATGGGGCTTTTGCCCCATCATAGGACCCTTTTCCACACAGAGCCCGTATGGAGCCTGCCAGAGCCCATCACATGACGTAGGGCTACTTCCAATGGGGCTCTGTGTCAGCTCCATGTGGAAAACATGCTGGGAGAAAGAAATCAGAACATGGGTGACTGTCTGTGTTCTGATTTAGTAAGCTGGGAACAGAGAGAGCGGAGCTGGACAGTCACAGCTTTCCCTGTGTGATGGGGAAGGGGGTGATGTAGGGCGCAGAGTGACAGTTTTCTCCGCTGCCCCTCGGATTCACCATGTTGACCCTCAGATTCTCCCACTGTTGCCCGGCTTCAGGACCTCCATGTGATGAGGTCCTTGATCACACCTTGCTATTGCTTGTTTTCATCTGTGAAATGCTGCAAGGTATGCATTGCCAGTGTAAAATAATATTAAGATTTGGCCAGCTTCTATACACAAACTGGGAAGCAGTGCCACCATGTCTTTCCTCCTAGGCAAGAACATGCCATGGCTTGATGGCCAGACTTTTCCCCAGTCTGGACCACCTGATTTGACTCTGCACTGTAATTATTACTGTGACGTCACTAATCTCATTATTTTTTCATTCCACAATTTCTGTATTCTGGTGAACTTATGCTAAAGGTGATGGACAATTTAATTGGTTTCGAGGTGGGGCAAAATTGTTTGGTAAGTGAGACTTACAATTAAAATAGTTTGCAGCAGCAATAACCATCATCATAGAGAACTGTGTGAGGGCTAAGTTCCCTTGAAGCATAACATGATGTAACAAAATTTGAAAAAAAAATATGTTCCTGATTTGAAAGAGTTATTTCCTGCTTAGTTGTGTGGTACTTACTTTGACAGTAGTTGTCATACTCCAGAAACTTCAGTTTTGTGGATGCCCCTTCTAAACCCTAGTCCTTTACTTCTTCTGGTTTCTTGGCTTCAGTCTCCACTCTTATTAATTATTTGAGCCAAGGTAGGGAGAACAATGTTTTTCAATGTCTTCACCATCTACTTTATAATTATACAAATCATTTGTGGTCATTATTTTACTTTTCATAACACTCAGCTGTAAATTGTCCTTTCAGGTTTTATAACACTATGTAGCAACATTTGAAAAAAAAAATCTGGTCCTGGTTTGAACATGTCATTTCTTGTTTAATTGTGTGGTACTTACTTTGAAAGTAGTTGTTATACTCTAGAAACTTCAGTTTTGTGGCTGCCACAAATTATGTTGAATTGGGGTCACAACCTCTGAGGATGCGTGCCATAGATGCAGGCGAAATGCCAGGCGAGAATGCTTCTAGAACATGGCCATATAGCCCTAAAAAACCTACAACAACCCAGTGATTCTTGCCATGGAAGCCTTCGACAATATATGTTGAATTGGTCGAGACTCAATGAGATATTAATTGAAAAATGTTAGCAAAACGTGCTGCAGGATGTCCCTCAAAAACAAAGTTTTTGCAGTTTAATAAACTTTTTCCATGTTTTATGATAGAACCAATTAGGAAATGACATTTATAACCCAGGAACAAAAAATTGTGTTACATAGTGTAACACAATTGTAATCTTCCCTTTGGCGACCCTGCTCTCAGCAGTATTAGTTGAGTCTGTGTTATGTGGCTTTAGACTCCACCGTAGAGGAAGATAAGGGTAATGGGTTTCCCACACTGAGCTCCTGAAAGCAGTGCACTCCAGGTGCCAAATGTGGTGGAAAGTCTACCTGTGCAGAGTCATATGTCTTCTCCAGCAGAGAAAGTTGGCAAACTCATTTCTCAGTAGAGAGAAGCCTAGCTGCTCTTCTCTCAGTAGAGAGAAAGGGCAAACTCTTTTTCCAGTGGAAAGAAACAATAGAAGCCCAATTTCTCTTTTCTCAACAAAGGTGAAATTCTTTTCTTGATGGAGAGAAGTAATGGACATCTGTCTGCATAAAGGTATTCACTGCTCTCAACTAAGGATGGACAGAAACTATTTCCTCTGATCCCCTGTTCAGATACATTACATTGCCTTCTCACCCAGTGTTTTGAACTTTTAATCCTTGCAACTGCCCTGCCCACTGTGATTTATTTTCTGGGTTTAAATTATTGATATTTTACATTGTTTGATGTGCTTATTTATATGGTTTCTTGTATTTTATTTCATTTCTATATTTTATTGTTGTTGCATGTTATTTATTTGCATTGCTGTATTGTTGGGCTTGGCCTCATGTAAGCTGCCCCGAGTCCCCTTGGGGAGATGGTAGCTGGGTATAAATAAAGTATTATTATTATTATTATTATTATTATTATTGGCTGAGAGAGATTTATGGCTCTGTGTGGTCAGGCTTTCCACTGGATTTGGCACGCAGGACGAGTCCGCTTTCAGGACTCAACATGTAAGTCTTCTCTTTGGCGACCCTGCTCTCAGCAGTATTTTAAGCTTTTAGCGATATGCCAGCTGCAGGGAAAATCTGACCAGTGAAATCTCTTCCTGGATAAAGCATTCCAGAACTTACTCCAAAATTATATTACACTAAAGGGCACTCCATCAATTCTGCTGAGAGACTCAATGTTCTTGGCTCCTACTCTCTGTTATGAGCAGTCTCTGTCTATCATTATTGCCATTGCAGATTTACATCTGGTAATTCTGTAAGATTAGAGAGCCAGTGTGGGAGCTACTCACGTTGCATTGGCACTTGGGAAATTGATGTAATAGTTGCAGCACTATGATTCCACTCTCTGCCATGGGTGCATCTTGTGGAATCCTGGGCTTTGCTCTTCAGTGAGGCATGATGCTCTCTGCCTGAACATTTCGAATTCTTCTCTGGGGCACATCAGCTGCAATGTCAGGAGCCAAAGTTCTATTAAGTCTTGCATAAAGAGCACATTATGTATACACTACTTAAAGATAAATCGGATGCTTTACATTGCATACTATCCCATACCATCTCACCACACCTGAATTCTTTTGCTTTAACTGGTTGGCATAAGCAGCGTGAAACCTTGTTGATTGCCTAATTATAATTTGTAATCCTTGGTTGCAGTTGGACTCTAAAGTACAAATAAATTGATGGGAGATAATGGATTAAACCCTACTCTCAAATCTCAATTAGAGTAGGCCCAGTGAATCAGTTATATTTAGGATGACCACAATCCAACGAGACTTCTTTCATGGCCCCTAACTGACCTCTACGCTGCTCAGACAAATCCTGAAACAAATAGTTTGGCAAAGCATAAGATGCAGAAGGTGGACTATTGTGAAACCCCCCTCTGAACTTGCCTAACCATAGTTTCATCATTTTGGCTTCTAGGGAGAATTCAAGCTTGAGTTACTCAAGGACCTACTTATTTGTTTCTTTTTCTCTCTCCAGCAGTTCACAGTATCCATATAACCTTTTCCAAGTACAACAATTAAAATGGCTTCATTTCCTTCCTATTAGCTTCCTTCACTGTCTAGCTTTCACAAACATACATAGTCTGGCATGACTTGTTTTTGATAAATCTGTATTGACTATTAGCGAAACAAATGTGGTCATCGCTAATAGTCAACACGGATTTATCAAAAACAAGTCATGCCAGACTAATCTGATCTCTTTTTTCAATGGAGTTACAAGCTGGGTAGATGCGGAGAATGCCGTGGATGTAGCGTACCTGGATTTCAATCGGACATTCGAGAAAGTCCCCAATGACCTTCTGGCAAGGAAACTAGTCCAATGTGGGCTAGGCAAAACTATGGTAAGGTAGATCTGTAATTGGTTAAGCGGACGAACCCAGAGGGTGATTCTCCCCAATGCTTCCTCTTCATCCTGGAAAGAAGTGACGAGTGGAGTGCCAGAAACAGAGTTCCTTCCTGGGTCCGGTCCTGTTCAGGATCTTTATTAATTACTTAGATAAAGGCTTGTTTTCTGCTGCCCTGGAGACTAGGACGCAGAACAATGGCTTCAAACTACAAGAAAGGAGATTTCATCTGAACATTAGGAAGAACTTCCTGACTGTGAGAGCTGTTCAGCAGTGGAACTCTCTGTATTCCACCACACTCCCCAGGGTGTGGTGGAGGCTCCTTCTTTGGAGGCTTTTAAACAGAGGCTGGATGGCCATCTGTCGGGAGTGCTGTGAATACAATTTTCAAGCTTCTTGGCAGGCGATTGGACTGGATGGCCCATGAGGTCTCTTCCAACTCTAGGATTCTATGAACTGGGAAATACGATTGCATGGATCATCATAACTTTAGTATTAAATCTTTACACACCTGAATCTCAGGTAGTTCCTTCATAGTTGCCCTTCCAAGTCCTAGTTGTCTTCTGATTTTTCTCAGCAGTCTCCATTCTGATTAGTGACTGAGCCCCTGATGACGCAGTGGGTTAAACCCTTGTGCCAGCAGGACTGCTGACCAATAGGCTAGTGGTTCAAATCCAGAGAGAGCGGGTTGAGCTCCCTCTGTCAGCTCCAGCTCCCCATGTGGGGACATGAAAGAAGCCTCCCACAAGGATGGTAAAACATCAAAACATCTGGGCATCCCCTGGGCAATGTCCTTGCAGATGACCAATTCTCTCACGCCAGAAGCAATTTGCAGTTTCTCAAGTCGCTCCTGACAAGATTTGGAATATCTTGAACTACTTCAGTGTCTTCATCATCTACTTAAAACATCTGTGGTTGTTATTTTCTCTCTCTTAATATTGAACTTGAAACTTGCCTTTGCACTTTCTTTCTTATTTCCTTCAGCAGTCTTTCCAAGTCTGCTGATAGTATGGTGTGATATGCAAACACACCGAGCAGCTGTTTCTTTCACATCTGTGTGATATGCATTGGGTCCCTGCCAGGAAATTTTGTTGCAAAAGCATACAGGATTACACAGTGTTGTTGCTCATAGAGTACAAGATAGCTGTCAATTGGTGTCGGCGTAATTTAGTAAATTGGGATATTGAGGTTAATCCCATCTAATTTCCTAAAGAGTTTGAAACTGTTCTGGATCTAGAAATCATCAAAGAGAATTGATGGACAGCATAGGCCAAACTTTGATTTAAGAGTCAGCAGCCTAGTTCCAACAAACCCAGCTTTACTAAGAATTCAGTGAGTGGGAGGAAGAATGTAAGGATCGTGGACTTGTTGCAGCTTCTCTCTCAGCCCACGCTTCCTATCTGTTGAACAGGAATAGCAGGGACCCACGTGAGGAGAGGTGGATATGGCAGTGTTGTCACCTGTCCTATGCTTTATGAATAGGGTCATGATGCAAACAGTCACATGGATGCAATTCGCTGGTGTGTGGACTGTGCATCTTGTGTGTCAACAGGTGCAACGCCTTAGGTGGAGCCAGTTTGCATGTTCTGAGAAATCACATGGGATAGAACCAGAGCTTTAAAAAATTACTTTGCAGGGTCAAAACAACTCCCAACATGACTATGCTAGCTAGCAGATTGTGGGAGTTGTAGTCCAAGACGCCACTTTTCCAAGTTCAGTGTAAAACCAAATTCCTTTGTTTCTGTGTGGCCTGTCATAGAATCATAGAGTTGGAAGAGACCTTGTGGGCCACCCAGTGCAACCCCCTGCCAAGAAGCAGAACAATCGCATTCAAAGCACCCCCAACAGATGGCCATCCAGCCTCTGTTTAAAATGGTTTGTTTTTTGATCAACAAAGTTAATGCTGCTTCTTTTCATGAATGTTTTGCTCTATCAGGAATACAAAAAGTTCTTAAGGACTCAGGAGAATATTTATATGTGTTTCATGAAAGGTTAAATATTTCTTTATTTTGCCAAGTCCTTGCAGCCTTGAGCCCACTTCATTTTGTGCACAGAATATCATTTGAAATGGCATGAATATAGGAAGGGGAAAAGAAAGGTTGGCAGTTACTTAACAGGAAAATGTGTGCAAGAAATAGATATGCAGATGTATTATTGTGCTAGAAGATTCATTGGTTTGTTCTATGCCACGGCAAGATAGCTGTGTCTCTGTAGATATTTTTGGGTTATAACTTCCATCATGCCTCAACACTGGTTAGTGTTGATGGAATTTACAGTTTAAAACACCTGGAGGACCACTCTGTTCCTTTTTCCTGTTATCTGCAGATCTTCCAGCAATCACTCCAAGCAAAATCATTCTTCTTGGAGATTAATCAGACATCAGAACTTCCAGATTTAGAAATCAGTGCAACAACATTTCAGTCTCTTGTTGTTGGCTTTAAGGTGGCTGTTATATAAAAAGTAATAATAATAATAATAATAACAACAACAACTTTATTTCTGTATCCCACCACCACGTCCCTGAAGGGCTTACAAGGAGACCAAGCTCAGTCAAATACAATTGAAAACATGACACAATAAAAATACATATAAAAATATCATTAAAAACATAAACATCATAATCAACAATCAGTGACCGAGCATAGTGGACATGTTCAGAACTAAAGGGCGAGGCAAGGGCTTGTGCATGCAACTACATGAACGGGGCTCATAACAAATGCAAGTGCCAGCGGCCTGATAGGGCTAGAAGGGCCAGATGAAATTAGAACAATACACTGCAAGGGGAGAGATAATAATAAAGTGCATAGCCCAGTATTAAGTTGTGGCTGGGGATTAATCAAAAGCACATTGGAACATCCAAGTCTTTAGGTCTTTACGGAAAGTGGACAAGATAGGTGCTAATCTAATCTCTCTGGGGAGAGAGTTCTAGAGCCTGAGGGACTACCACCAAGAAGACCCTCTCTCTCATCCCCATCAACCACACTTGTGACAGAAATGGGAGCAAGAGAAGGGTCTCCCTGGTAGATCTTAGAGCTCATGCTGGTTCATAGGGGAAGATACGATAGCAAAGATAGTCTGGACCTGAACCGTTTAGGGCTTTGTAGATAATAATCTGCACCTTGAACTGGGACCAGAAAGTTATCAACAACTTATAAGTACAGTTTTTTAAAATTACGCTACAATTATCAATTGCACTACTAGTTCCAGTATTTTATTAACACCGCTTTGTAAGTGCTCACTGTAATAATTTGGCATCTATTGGAGCTCAAATGTAAATATCATGTTTATTCCTCTTTTGATTTCACAACTAAAATTTCCCATTTCTCCTAACAACTACGAGTCTATTTATGTTCCAACTCATAAGGATAATTCTGTGCATTCTGATGAAGTGAGTTTTGGTCAACAGAAATGTATGCATTACAAATATGTTCGTCCAGATCTTTCCAAACTGTGTGTTGCAGCACATTTATGTGTCAGCTGCAGTGTGTAGGTGTGTCGTGCAAACATAATAAGAAACCTCTGAGTCCATGTTAAATAAGCAATAAATCATATATTTTAAAATATATAAATGAAAGGTTTTATGAGAGATACATTTCACCAGGATGGATAACCTGGCTCTTCCGATGTGCCTTTGGAGAGTGACCATATACTGCTTTCCTGTTGTCTCTCCCATAATATGTCCTCATATTGCACTCCCCCATTTTGCAGAAGGTCTATTTCCACTGTTCTACCCCCTTCAAGTTCTTAAGAGTACTTATATTTTGGTCATTTCTATCTCATCCAGTGTTTTATCATTTTATGTACATCTGGCCCGCCCATTGTGATTGGTTTTTCCCACCTTATTACTTTGTTCTGTTTATTTACTTTTCTGTCTTACTTTTTTATTGTGATTAATTTTTTTGCTGTTCTATATTTTGCTGTTATGTATTATTGGGCTTGGCCTCATGTAAGCCGCCCCAAATCCCTTTTGGAGAGATGGTGACAGGGTATAAATAAAGATTATTATTGGGTTGTTGTAGGTTTTTTTGGGCTATATGGCTATATAGCCTGAAAAAACCTACAACAACCCAGTGATTCCGGCCGTGAAAGGCTTCGACAATGCAAGATTATTATTATTATTATTATTATTATTATTATTATTATTATTATAATTATTATTATATATCTCTTATAAAGGGTTAATTCATTCTCTAGTCTGTTAGTAAAACTGATAAATGCAATACCAAATGATGCATGTCTAAAAAGTGTGTCACCAACATGAAATGTTTCGAAAACTCTGTTAGTTTTTAAGGTGCATAAAGTTCTTTAATGCATGAGCTGATTTTTGAATTTTATGTATTGAGTTCTCAGGCTTTTGGTAATAGGTCCATTGTTTCACCATAATCTTTTTCCTTTATGTTTCCTCCCAGATGTGTCATCCATGAGTGTCTACAGGTCTGTAGAGACAACTGCCGCCACATCTGCCAGTGTGACAAGTGCACCAAAGGAAACTAACGTAGACATCGAAGGAGATTCCAGTGAGGTGGGGTTGACTCCACTTGATGATTCACCAGAATTCTTTGCGTCTGTTTCACCAGTCACAGAAGAATCGGGTACAACCTTACTAAATATTGGAAAAGAGGAAACCAATGAGGAAACAGGAATTAATTTGAAAGAGATTTCAGAGGAAAGTGATGAATTAGAATCTAATACTGCCGAAGATGGAAACGCAGATGGTTGGGATGAACTAGAAGAACTAGAGGATGCTGCCCTTGACCTGGTGAGACTCATTGTCAAGAGAGATGCTGAAGAAGATGATGAAGCAGAAGAACCTACACCAGAGACCGTTGATGAGGATGATTTTTTATTTTCAGACTTAGCCAGAGTCCTCAAGCCCTTAATAAAAGCTTTTTCCAACTCAGAGTCTGGACCTCCATCACCAGATGATTTCTTCTCTTGGTTGCCTGCTTTGAAGGACCTCTTGGAATCCTCTAAGGAGCCTAGTGCAAGCAAACCACTAGCAAACACTGTGACTCGCCCAGCAAGAATGTCCAGTTTCACTACTTTCCCAGAGCCAAATCTGCAAATCGCTCCAGCTTCACCACCTGAAGACTCATCTGCAGAGCCATCTGTAAAGCTAAGTGAAACGGAGGTTTTTCCATCTCTGCCTGTTTTGGAGGAAGTGGCCACTTTTGTTCCACCAACAATCCCCCTTCCCCCTCAGCCTAAGCCAAGCAAGCATTATCCTTCAGATGCCCCAGCTCCTGAAGATGTGTTTTATTAAAGGAACACAATTAAATTGAATTTTTAGCCCTGAGTTCGAATCCCAACTGAGCTGTGAAACTCACTGGGAAATCTAACACTATCTTATCTCAGGGTTTTGTAAAGATGTCGGGAGAATGGGGGTGCAGGCCACTTTGAGAATATTTGAGAAAAAAGTGGAATATAAACATAACAATGAAATAAAATAATTTCTGGAGAATGAGGAACTGTGTATAAAATAAGGAGAATAACTGGGAACTTCTTCCTCAGGTGTCATCTTGGGATCTCCTACGTTTCCTGGTTTATCAATGGTAGAAAATGTAAATCAAGCATATGCTTTTAATGCTCTGCTTTTGAGGCAATGTAAATAATTCAAGATCAAGCCTTTAAACTTGGGTGTAAGTGTTTACTTTTTGCACTGAGCACAAATAATACCCCTATGAAGAATATATTTTTTCATAGGGGTATTATTTGGGCTCAATACAAAAAGTAAACACTCACATTATTGGACAAAGGAGTATTGCATCTAGTTAACATAAAATAATTGCATTGCCTCCTTAGGTACAATGAAGCTACAAAATTCCCTCTTATTTCTTGCAGGAAGCTAGTAGAAAGCCTGCTGCAGATTTGTAAAGAGCCTTGCCAAGACCTGTATGTTGTTATGCTGTAATAAAGCTCTTTACTGACCAATACGTGCGTGGAGCTTGTTTGAACCAACAGACAATACAATGTGTATAATGTGCTATTGGTTCTTTGGGCACTTGTGTGTGATGCTGACTGGTTTATTGGCATGAGTGAAACACTCATAACTTTCCATCTCACCAACCTGAATGACCTATAATCATGCAACAGGCACTTTCCCATGTGGGATGCATCTACATTGTAGAATTAATGCAGGTTGACACCACTTTAACTGCTAAGGCTCAATGCTATAAATACTAGTACAGTAGAGTTTCTCATCCAACATTCTGTATTCAATGCAGTCTGTCTCCGGCCCAGATCCACAGCTGTTCCGATACATTGCGATGTTTTGGTGCTAAATTCGTAAATACAGTAATTACTACATAATGTTACCATGTATTGAACTACTAATTATGTTGATTTGTTGTAAAATATGATGCTTTGGTGCTTAGTTTATAAAATAATAATGTGATTTGACGTTTAATACGCTTTCCCTTAATCCCGCCTTATTTTCCAACATTTTCGCGTATCCTATGTTCTGCCAGACCGTTTATGTTGGATAAATGAGATTCTACTGTATTTGTACTTTGGTGAAGCATCAACACTTTTTGCAAAAAACTAAAATAAAAAATAGTTGAAGACCTTGAAAAGCTGCAGCAGAACTGATCGTACCATTTGGTGGTATGAAGCAACTGCTTCAACTGGCAGAACTTAGGGCAGTGGCAAGGTTTGGAGGACAGCTTCCATGAAATAATCTACTTCTCTCCATTACGGATTCTGTTGCTAAATTGAGATTAAATTGCCAGTGTGGTCTGAATACATACTGAGGATGAGAACCCATTATATCTTGAATATTATATTATTATATTATATACCATTATATCCCATTGAGGCAGTCATCGTCATAGGCTATCACTCATGGCTGAATATGACTGCCTTCCAAACGTAGAATCTTAGTGGTGGGTTCTTACATGACTGTAGAGACCTATTTTTGCTCTGCATGTTCTTTTGCAATGAGGGCATTGATTTCCAGATGGAAGGCGGTCTCGAAAAGGATTGGTTTGATGCACCTTCCTCTTAACACGTTTCTCCTTTTCGCCCTCAATTGTGCCTCTTTGAGGCAGTACTCTAGGGTAAAAGCCATTGAATAATAGCTGCCCATTCAGAGAGGTTGCCCGAGTGTGAAATTGAGCACAGCCAATAATTCTTCAAGGATGAAGAAGCTCTCCCCCTTCACTTATAACTTGTTGGAAAGGGAGCTAAAGTGAATTGTGGTATTCAGTGTAAACTAAATTATGTAATTCTAAGGGTGTCTAGGATCTTGGACATGGCATTTATTAAAGAAATTACATAGTTGTTAGGTAGAGAGAAAAAAACAGATCTGTGGGTTACAGGTGTATGACTGAGATGTTGCCAACATGCAAAAGAATTTTGCTTCAACTTGCATTTTCCTGGTCCGCATTAGCGCAACACACATTGTTATTAAATCGAAGTGAAAGCAGCATTACCAGCCCTACGCTTCCCCTATGTGAGTACATTTTGATCATGTGTTCCATGCTTTGCATTATTTTCAGCCACATGGTCATGGTCACTCCACCCTCTCCCTATTGCACATGAATATTAAGTATGGCCACATTCTGTTCGTATGTCTTGACAGGGCATTGGCCATCTTCTTAAGCAAAGCTGGTATATAAATGCTGGTAGACAGAGGTGCACTAATACTGTTATGCAATTATCCACACAAATGTTTTTTCAACAAAGAATGGAGATTGTATTTGCATAAAAGTAACTTCAAATATTAAAGGTGATTTCATGCCCCCAAAAGGGGAAACAAGTAGCATAGAGAAACCTATTTGTTTGTATCTTTGCTGCCACCTGAAGGTATATAATTGTTTGTGCAGGTGTGACTACATTTCTCTGCTTCCAGCAACTGATTTCAGAGGTCTCTAAACATTTCATGTTGGTGTTAGTAAAGTAGTTGGTGTTATTAAAGTAGTTGAAATCCAACTTACTAATGCTTTGAAAGATCTCTCCAGCTACTACAAAGATAACCACCTGAAGCCTAACCCTGCCAAAACACAAGCATGTGCTTTCCATCTACGCAACCGTGAAGGAAATTGAAAGTTACCTAGGAAGGCCAAGAGCTTCAACATTGTTTCCATCCTAAATATCTCGGTGTCACCTTAGATCGAACACTAGCATATAGGACACACTGCTTGAACACCAAGCACAAAGTAGCTGCACGCAATAACATCCTGCGGAAGCTTATTGGCAGCACATGGGGTGCAGACCCAAAATTAATAAGAACATCAACCCTAGCTTTGTCTTACTCAACTGCCGAGTATGCCTGCCATGTTTGGCATAGGTCTGCCCATGCAAAGCAGGTGAACATAGCATTGAATGAAACATGCAGAATAATTACAGGGTGTCTTAAACCTACACCTGTTGATAAACTCTACAAGCTAGCTGGCATTGCCACCCCCCCTTCCCGGATGTGTGATGGGAAGTTGCTGCTAAGTGTGAGAGAAATAAGGTTGAACACTGTGAAAGCCACCCACTACATGGCTACCAGCCTCCTCCCAGTAGACTCAAATCAAGGAAAAGCTTTATGAGAACTACMATTCCTCTTGGCATCCCCCCAGCAACAGCAAGGGTATTCCTCTGGGTAGCTAAACCAGGAAATCCCAACTGGGTGGCCCCCCACAAGGGTCTTCCTCCAGGGGCAAACCAAGAATGGGCAACCTGGAAGTCCCTGAATAGACTCAGAAGTGGARTGGGCAGAYCAAAAGACAACCTGGTAAAATGCACTACCTAAAAGAACCCCACACCTTATGTGACTGTGGAGCAGAACAAACAAYTCTGCATCTGTATGCTACTCCATTGTGYCCTGCCTCGTGTACAGAGGACGAATTGTTGGAGGTTACAGACAATGCCGTTGCTGTTGCCTGTTTTTGGTCGAAAGATATTTAGCCACCTGCACACCTTCTATTTTTGTCAGTTTTATGCTAATTTATGCAATGCTTTTGATACGAAATAAATTCAGCCAGTAGAGCCCAAAACATGGACCAGATGGATGACCTGGAGAGGACTCCTGGCCATGGCTTAAAAATTCCAAGGAATAAACACGGCCATTCTTCCCAGGTCTTGCCTCACCCTTTTCACACAATATGCCCAAGCACCACTATTTCTTCTTACACCTCTTACAATAAACAGGAATCACCGATCCTTGCGTCTCACAGAAAAAACCATGCCTGGCAGCACCCTTAAACTCATCCAGCTGTCCTCACACCCTTTTGTCTGCATCACTGGGACCCATCTCGGCACCCATTGTCCCTAATCCAATACCACAGTGGGATCCTTATCCCCAGGGATATATTTTTTTGGTTGTGTCAGGAGCGACTTGAGAAACTGCAGGTCACTTCTGGTGTGAGAGAATTGGCTGTCTGTAAAGACATTGCCCAGGGGATGCCCGGATGTTTTGATGTTTTACTATCCTTGTGGGAGGCTTCTTTCATGTCCCCACATGGGGAGCTGGAGCTGACAGAGGGAGCTCATCTGTGCTCTTCCTGGATTTGAACCTCTGACCTATAGGCCTTCAGTCCTGCCAGCCTTAAACCATTTCATTTTTTTAACTTACCAATGAGCAGAGTTTGGAAAATCATTTTCAAAGGAATTTCTTTCTTTTATTAATTACAATTTTTGAGAACTAATCCAGCACCAATATTGTTTCAATGAAAAGGATTGGATGGAGCCCTGCATCAGGAGACTTACATGTTGGATTGTGTTGTTATGCCTCTGTATCTCTGGCCACTTCTATCCTACCAGATAATCCAGGTTATCAAAGCAGAAAATCCACATTATCTGATTCAAACTGGATTATTTTAGTGTACCCTGCCATTTAATGCAATTCTAAGCAGATAATGTGGATTTATGCAGCTACTCTTTCCAAGCCCCAGCACTTATCCCATATCCTCCCATACCCAACAACATTTCACTGATGAAAACAGGGATGTGTGCGGCCAAGCAACATCACACTATCTAGGCCCCCTTCTGCACTGCCATATAAAATCCAGATTATGTGTTATGAACTGGATTATATGGCAGTGTAGACTCTGAATAATCTAGTTCAAAGCAGATGATGTGGATTATCTGCTTTGATAATCTGAATTATGTGGCAGTGTAGAAGTGGCCTAGGATTTTGTCTGCAATATAAAATTCAGATTATCTGCTTTGAACTAGATTATATGGTCGTGTAGACTTATGATGGATCTACACGGTCATATAATCCAGAATATCAAAGCAGATAATCCACATTGTCCATTTTGAACTGGACTATATGTCTATATTGCCATATAATCCAAAACAGATAGTCTGGATTTTATGTGGCAGTGTAGATCTAGTCTCAGTTCTAAAGCAAGGCATATATTTTCCACCAGAGGGCAGTAGATGTATACAAATACACACAATCATTGTCTCACACCAAGGTAAAACTCACAGCAATCCAAAGCATAGAGTAATTGTAAGTATTTATGCAAAACATTTGGCAATGGGCCATTCCACACAGCTATATAACTCAGAATATCAATTTGGAATATTTGAGTTCACACTGCCATTTATCCCAGTTCAAAGCAAATAATGTGGGATTTTATTCAGCTGTGCGGAAGGGGCCAGTAAGGAACTGTGAGACGCTGGTTGCAGAAACAGAATGTCAACAGAATGTCAACTTCTTCTGTGACGGCTTCAAAAAACTTGTTCATTGTTGGCAGAAATGTATCCAATTGTCTGGTGATTATGTGGAAAGTGAATAGTGGTAGTTAAAGAGCACATTCTAAGGATTATTTCTGTGTTTGATTTATTAAAATATTCCCATCCAAACCGAAGCAACGAAGGTGGAGGCATTACTTTTCATTCAATCCTCGTATGTCTATAAGCTTGTTTTCCTCTGCTTACAGATATGTTATTTTACTAACCAGAAGAAATTCTGTCAAGTGATCATTGAGATGAAATTGCTGCTCCATAAAAAATAATCTTATTTCACCTCTCCATTACCAAAACTGAGAAAAAACTGTACCTTTTGATAGCCAACAAACTTCACGGTGTGTCAGGATCCTATACTTTTGAAATTGTCTATGAGTGTGAGCTTTGCTCACTCTTGAAGTCATCCAGTCTGACCCTGTGGCATTAATAGCATTAATAGCAAACTGGGCATCCAACATTAAAGAGGCTTGGCCTCCCATAATAAAACCCTAAAGAAACATACCAACACAGGGAGACAGAAAACATGGGACTAATTGGAATTTAAAGCCTGAACAATCTGTATAATTATCTACTAAGTTTCTGAAAACAAAACAGCCATCCAAAAAACTGGCTCCTAAATATATTGGACCTATTGCGATTAAGAGATTGCTTAATGCACAGACTGCTGACTGGACTCTTCCTAAAACCTATAAACATTTGCATATTATTTTTCATTTTAGCTGGTTGAAACCTGCAGCCGAGTCCAATCCACCTACGCCTTCGATGATTGATGGCAATCAACATTTTGAAATAGGTTAAATATTGGACTCTTGATTACATCGTAATACTTTGCAATATTTTGTCAAATGGAAACCTTTTCCTTTAAGTGATTGTGAATGAGTCAGTGGCAAAGATGCCTTGAGTCCCTGCTTTGGGCCCTTCCACAAAGCCATATAACCCAGAATATCAAGGCAGATAATTCACAATAGCTGCCTTGAACTGGGTTATCCGAGTCCATACTGCCATATAATCCAATGTGGATTTTATATAGCTGTGTGGAAGGGGCCTTTGAGGAGAGAATTTCATGCTAAATACCCAGAAAAAACTAAACCATCTTGATCCTACCTGCTGTTAGGAATTGTGGGAGTTAAAGTCCAAAAATACCTGGAGGGCTGAAGTTTGCCCATACCTCTTTAAGGTGAGTGGCTGAAAGTTGGTTGAAAGGAGCAAGATTTTGACAGAGGCTGTACCTGAAGGAAATATACCACTAGATTTTTTTTTGTCATGTCAGGAGCGACCTGAGAAACTGCAAGTCGTTTCTGTTGTGGGAGAATTGACCGTCTGCAAGGACGTTGCCCAGGGGACGCCCAGATGATTTGATGTTTTATCATCCTTGTGGGATGTCCCGCATGAGGAGCTGGAGCTGATATAGGGAGCTCATCCACCTCTCCCTGGATTTGAAACTGCGACCTGTTGGTCTTCAGTCCTGCCGGCACAGGGGTTTAACCCACTGCACCTCCGGGGGCTCCTACCACTAGATACTGAATATTGTATTTTTGCTATTGTATTAATTTACACCTTGACATGGTATAGCTGGAATGTATTTATTTATTTGTTTGTTTGCTTACTATATTTATATCCTGCCCTTCTCAACCCTAAAGGGGACTCCGAGCAATTTGACGCTGTCAACAGACAGTAGAAATTAGACACATACATTAAAACAAAATGAAAGGAAGTGAAACATTAAAACACATTTTTAAAATCACGTAATCCAAGGACAATAGTCAAAGGCTGTTCTGGTTGCTATTGCACATAATTCTACTTTACTTATTTCGCAGCACTATTGGCCAAAAGCTTCATCTAAGAGCCATGTTTTATTTGCTTCCTGAAGGTCAGGAGGGAGGGGGCTGAACTGATTTTGCCGGGGAGGGAGTTTCATAGCTGAGGGGCCACCACTGAGAAGGCCCTGTCCCGCGTCCTCATCAGTCACGTCTGCAAAGGAGGTGGGACAGAGAGCAGGGCCTCCCTAGACAATCTTGAATTCTGAGATAGTTCATAGAGGGAGATATCTTCGGACAGATAAGGTGGGCCAGAACTGTTTTGGCCTTTATAGGCTAAAGTCATCAATTTGAATTGTGCTCGGTAGCAGATGAACAGCCTCCCTAACAGGAGGGATGTCTTCTCTGAACACTGAAGCTTCCAGACAGTCTTCAAAGGCAACCCTTGCAGAGCGCATTGCAATAGTCTATATTGGATGTAACAACAGCGTGGACCACCGTGACCAAGTCTGACTTCTGAAGGTATGGGCGCAAGTGTCACACAAGTTTTAATTGTGTGAATGCTCCTCTGGCCACCACTGAAACCTGGGGTTCTAGGCTCAGTGATGAGTCCAGGAGAACTCCCAAGCTCTGAACCTGTGACTGACCTTTGTTGATCTTTATCAAGCATCTGGTGCAGTGTGGTTGCTCCACTTTGGAGAGGAGAAGGATTCATCAGCCTTAATAATAAAAAACTTTATTTATATCCTGCCACCATCTCCTCAAAAGGGCTCGGGCAGCTTGAAGCCTTCATCACCTTCATCACCTGCCTATGGCTGAGAGGGGATATGATAGCCATGTATAAATATGTGAGAGGAAGCCACAGGGAGGAGGGAGCAAGCTTGTTTTCTGCTTCCCTGGAGACTAGGACGCGGAACAATGGCTTCAAACTACAAGAGAGGAGATTCCATCTGAACATGAGGAAGAACTTCCTGACTGTGAGAGCAGTTCAGCAGTGGAACTCTCTGCCCCGCAGTGTGGTGGAGGCTCCTTCTTTGGAAGCTTTTAAACAGAGGCTGGATGGCCATCTGTCAGGGGTGATTTGAATGCAATATTCCTGCTTCTTGGCAGGGGGTTGGACTGGATGGCCCATGAGGTCTCTTCCAACTCTTTGATTCTATGATTCTATGGGGACATTGCAGCTCCCCAAGCATATGTGGTTCACAGATTTCAGCATATTTTCCATTTTTTCCATCCAGTTAGATCATCAGATATTTGATTTCAACTGATTGATTAAAAAAAAAGATTTCAACTTCAAATTTTTGTGCTTTGCCACTTTTGAATGAATGAAATTAGTCCTAGCTATGAATAGGTTAGTATATCCCCAAAGCAAATTACCAAGATAATGGAGCAAAATCCACTTTATTTCTGTATTTGGACCCCATACCCCAAGCTGTTATTTTCTTTTCCTACCCAGGACTGTCAGCCCCTGTGTCAGGAATCATAATTGTATCTCTCTCCAAATATTGTTGAATGGCAACTCCCAACATCCCTAGTCAACCTGGTGAATGATGAGCAATACAGATGAAGTTCAACCTGTCTGGAGGATGGCACAATCAGCCCCTGTGTCAGGATTGGGAGTTGTGTAGCTTTCCAAATGTTATTGGGTGGCAATTCCCAACTGCCCTGGTCAACATAGGGCATGGTGAGCAATGACAGAAGAAGTAGTGCAACAGTTCTGGACGATGCCCTAATTCCCACCACTGTATAGACTGGACCTTTCCAAACTGTATGTCATGACACATTAGTGAGAGGATCCTCAAACTTTTTAAGCTGGTTCATAGTCCCTCAAATGTTGGGGGCTGGACTATAGTTTGAAAAAATCCCAACAAATTCCTATGTACAATGCATATATCTTATTTGTAGTGCAAAATATCAAAAGAACAATACAATATTTAAACTGAAGAAGAATTTTAACCAACCCTAACTCTAAAGATTAGGGCAGGGGGCAGGTAAGTGACTTTGGAGGGCTGCATCTGGCCCACAGGCCTTAGTTTGGGGACCCCTGCATTAGTGTGTCGGTTTCAGTGTATAGGTGTGTTGCAGTAACGTGATGAGAAATGTCAAAAATCTTAGAAATGTATGTTATTATCTGACAAATCATATATTTTTAAAAGATATAAATGAAAGGTTTTCATGAGATATGTCATGTCCCCATTCATGTTGTTATTATGAGGCGTTGGTTTAACATCCGGTTTGCTAGTAAAACTGAACTACTGAGTTGCGAAATGATGCATGTCATCAACATAAAATATTTGGAAAGCTCTGGTCTAGACTGCACAGCACTAGGAGTTGTTCTAGTAGCTATGTCCACATTCAAGAGAAGCATAACACACTTATGTCCTGTAATGATGCCTCTAAATCAGTAGTTCCCAACCTGTAGGCTGCGGCCCAGCAGTGGGCCACGAGAATGAAAATCTGGTCTGTGAACCTCCTTCCTCATTATTTCTTTCTTTTATTTTTGTTATTTTATTTCTGCTCCTTTCCACAGAACTGACCAGCACTGCCCTTTTTGGTACTAATGTTGTAAAGTGGTCCCTGGTCAAAGTGGATACTGGCCAAAGTGGACCCTGGTCAAAGTAGACTCTGGTCAAGTGGGCTCTGGCCAAAGTGGGCCCTGGTCAAGTGGGCCTTTGTCAAAGTGGGCCCCCATCAAGTGGACCCTGGTCAAAGTGGGCCCTGGTCAAGTGGGCCCTGGTCAAAGTGGACTCTGATCACCTGGTCAAAGTGTACCCTGGTCAAAGTGAACTCTGATCAAGTGGGCCCTGGTCAAAGTGGGCCTGGCCAAAGTGAACCCTGGTCAAAGTGGGTCCTGGTCAAGTGGGCCCTGGTCAAGTGGGCCTTTGTCAAAGTGGGCCCCCATCAAGTGGACCCTGGTCAAAGTGGGCCCTGGTCAAGTGGGCCCTGGTCAAAGTGGACTCTGATCACCTGGTCAAAGTGTACCCTGGTCAAAGTCGACTCTGGTCAAGTGGGCCCTGGTCAAAGTGGGCCTGGCCAAAGTGAGCCCTGGTCAAAGTGGGTCCTGGTCAAGTGAGTCCTGGTCAAGTGGGCCCTCTTCAAGTGGGTCCTAGTCAAAGTGAGCCCTGGTCAAAGTGGGCCCTGGTCAAAGTGGGCGCTGGTCAATGTGGGCCCTGGTCAAAAAAAGGTTGGGAAGCACTGCTCTAAATTCTATGAGATAGGAACCCATTGAAGTCCTTTTAGTATACTCCAACAAAAGCATTTCACAATATTGCTGAAAACAGAAGCAAGCAGGTTGTCTTGTGGTTTTGTGGCAAATTACAGACACACACATGTGGCAATGATGTAACTGAACATATATTACTAATGGATGGCAAACATGATGCAGTTAGGAATCTGGGAAAGCAGGGCTTGTAGCCCCACTCAGGCTTGGAAACCCACTGAGTGACTTTGGGCAAGTCCCACTCTTTCAGTCAAAAAAGCCAGAAATCATTAAAGAAGGCAACATTCTACCTGGAGTTTGAAAGTTGTAACTTGGAGTGTAGGGATTATGTTGAATAACCAGAGATCCAAAGATATTATTTTGGCTGTCATGAAATATTTGGATATATGGATTAGACAAGTAACATTTATACTATGCTGGAATTCATCTCCCAGATAGTTGTGACTTCTGTCACACATTTGTTGTGTGTGTTCAAGTTGTTTCTGGTTAAGGCTGGATCTACACTGCCCTCTGATCGGATCCCATCTGTTTCTCCCAGATTATCTGGCAGTGTAGACCAGGCATGGCCAAATTTTGGCCATCCAGGTGTTTTGGACTTCAACTTCCAGAAATCCCAGCCATCTTACTGGTTGTTAGGAATTGTGGGAATAGAAGTCCAAAACATCTGGAAGTCCAAAGTTTGCCCATTCCTGTTGTAAACTCATATAATCCAGTTCAAAGCAGATAATCTGGGATCAGACCTTGAGATATAGGCAGTGTACATTCAGCCTTAGATGAATATATCATGGGATTTCCTTGGCAAAATTTCTTCAGATAGCTTTTTCAATTTTCTCTCTCTGAGACTGAGGCTAGATCTACATTGCTATATAATTCAAATTATGAAAGCAAATAATTCAGATTATCTGCTTTGAACTGGATTATATGGGTCTACACTGCCATACCATCCAGTTCAAAGCTAATAATCTGCGTTTTTAGATGGCAGTGTAGATAGAGTCTGAGAGAGTATGACTTGCCCAAGATCACCCAGTAGGTTTCCATGACTGAATTGGACTTCAACCTCATCCACAGAATATAATCAAACCTCAAACCACTATGTCATGGTAGTTTTTTTCCAGCTGGGAAGTATTTTGTAAGACACGACTTATTTCATGTTATCATAATATTAAAAATGCCAAGCAAAACAAATGAGTTCATTGTTTTTGATACTGATATCCCTGCATCAGTGCTGAGGGAGAAACCTGGGCTTTTATCAACTCAGAAAGCTTAGGGAAGTAAGGCAAAGGTGATTGGAAAAATGTGCATAATTGAGTAAACATTGCTTAAAATGAGGACACAGTCCTTCACATTGGCTGGACTTTAGGGGCACGTCTCTCAAGGAATTCCTAGAAAATGACTCCTGGAAGTTTACCCCAGATCCCTGAATCACACTGGAAGACCTAGAGAACCCGGTAGTGGAGCCCATATCAGTTAGACTTAGGTTCACAGTTAGCCTGGGAGAAATTTGGAAAGGGATTTTCCTTTAGAGTAAAAGTAACAGTTAGAAGCCACCGGTTGCACAAAGCCTGGAAGCATTTGTTTAACCTTTTGAAGACAAAAAAAGTTTCTGTTGATTGTTCACCAATAAAATACTTTGTTATATTTTACAAGCCTTCTAGTGGCTGTTTATGGTGAAAATCCCTGGGCTAAAGTTGCACGTCCTGTTTTAAAAGCAATTTGTTTCAAGCCCAGCGCGTGACAGAACATAGGCCAAGACCCTGAACCAATGGGGCCTTTCTATTATCATGGTATTAAAAACATTAACAAAAATGCACTAACACTACATATGGCTCTCTTAGGTGATCCCTCGTTGTCCAAGTAGGATGGTCTTCCCAGATCGGTGTACTGGTGGGTCCGTAGGTGACTGTGGAACCCTGTTCTTGATCTGCATCTTCTTCCGCAGTGAGGGCATTGGTTTCCAGGTGGAAGACGGTCTCGGTTGGGGTTGGCTTGACGCGCCTTCCTCTTGCACGTTTCTCTCTTTCGCCCTCCATTCGTGCCTCTTCAAATTCTACAGCACTGGTCACAGCTGACCTCCAGCTGAAGCGCTCAAGGGCCAGGGCTTCCTAGTTCTCAGTGTCTATGCTAGAGTGCTTAAGGTTGGCTTTGAGCGCATATAACAGAGTTCTATAGCAGATGTTGTTGTTACCTTGGTTGTGGCTTTCAGTTTACTGAGGTTAAATAACTTGCCATCTGTCTGATAGACAATTTCCAAGGTTGGGGCAATAACACATCCCTGTTTGACACCTGATTCCACCTTAAATGGGTCACTTTGGGAGTCATTGCTGTCCAAGACTGTTGCCATCATGTCATCATGGAGGAGCCACATGATGTTCACAACTTTGTTAGGGCACCCGATGTTTTGGAGGATGGTCCAGAGAGTACTGCGATTCATTGTGTGAAATGCCTTTGCAAGGTCAATGAATGCCATGTACAGAGGCTGATTTTGTTCCCTGCATTTTTCTTGGAGCTGTCATGCAGTGATTCTCACTACTGTCATAGTCCTGTTCTAAATCTCGCTGTCCATCCTACAATTGTCCGGAGAGCCATGGAGTCCTGATTCCCAGCATGCACTTGGTCATTGCAATCCAACATGCTAACCCAGCATCTCCATGGAAACCAGTCATGGACCCAAAGAGGCCATAGCACAGCATTATTTATCATTATTTATTGACTCTGTCGTATGATATGGAGGAACCCTAGCAACGTCAGGAAAGCTGAGGTGAGAGACAGGACCCATTCCCACGAGCAATATGAAGGAGAGCAATGCCCTGCCCAATGTACCTGTGCTTATTTTCATACCTTTACCAGATTTATTGCTCTCTAGACAGCTTAAACCAGGTGTTTTGGAGTTCAACACCCTCCAGGTGTTTTGGACTTCAACTCCCACAATTCCTAACAGCCAGTAGGCCATGTTCTGGAACAGTGATTCTCAACCCGGGGTCTCCAGATGATTTTGGCCTACAATTCCCAGAAGTCCCAGCCAGTTTACCAGCTATTAGGATTTCTGGGAGTTGAAGGCCAAAAACATCTGAGGACCCCAGGTTGAGAACCACTGTTCTAGAAGCATTTATTTATTTATTTACAGTATTTATATTCAGGGCGGATTGCAATGTACATATACATGGCAAACATTCAATGCCATAGACACATAACATATATAGACAGACACAACCTCTGAGGATGCTTGCCATAGATGCAGGCGAAACATCAGGAGTAAATGCTTCTAGAACATGGTCATATAGCCCAAAAAACCTACAACAACCCAACATACAGAACACATTACAACAACATTATACAAGAGATTAAACGTTGGATTAAAATATATTAAAACATTATTATTCATTATATAGCCAATCCAAGTCTGATTTAGCGACCAGCGACTCAGTTCAAAACCTGTCATTGTCTGAGTTCATACATCGTGAGTACTGCCAAACCTACTGTGCGAATGCCTGATCCCAAAACCATGTTTTGAGCTTCTTTCTAAAAAAGAGGAGGGATGAAGCTGTCCTAATTTCACTAGGGAGAGCATTCCACAGGCGAGGGGCCACCACCGAGAAGGCCCTATCCCTCGTCTCTGCCAAATGCGCTTGTGAAGTGGGAGGGACTGAGATTAGGGCCTCCTTGGATGATCTTAAATTCCAAGACAGGGTGTAGAGGGAGATACACTCAGACAGGTAAGCTCTTGGCTCACAAGTTTGGCTATTTCAATAGGTGTGTAGTATCGAGCTCAAGGGAAGTAGTAGTCTTACTTTCTACTCTCTTCTGCTTTGGTCAGACCTCACCTGTGTCCATTTCTGGGCACCACAATTCAAGAAGGATTTTGACAAGCTGGAAGGTGTCCAGAGGAGGTTTGGAGACAAAAACCATTAAAGGTTTGGAGACCAAGCCCTATGAGGAATGGATTAGCAAATCTTTTGTGAGGAGGCATGGTAACCAAGTTTAAATATCTGAATGGCTGTCCTATTGAAAAAGGAGCAAGCTTATTTTCTGCTGCTCCAGAAGCTAACATCGAGCAATTAATTCAAATTACAGGAAACAAGATTCTACCTAAACATTAGGAAGAACATCCTGAAAGTAAAAGCCATTTGACAGTGCAATATCCTGCTGCCTCAGAGTGTGGTGGAGGTTCTCTGAAGGTTTTTAAGTAGAGGCTGGATGAGTATCTGTCAGGAATACTTTGATGGTGCTATTTCTGTATGGCAGAATGGGGTTAGACTGGATGGCCCCTTGGGGTCTCTTCCAACTGTATGATTCTATGATCTTGGGGGTTGGGAAAGGTGATGTAATGTGTAGCCTAATGACTAAGGAAACGAGGTGCTTCCTTTTTGTTGCCTCTGATCCACTTCTTGCAATATGAACAAAATTAATGAGGTGATTCATGATTTCTCTTTGATTTATTTCCTAAAATATGTCACCCTTGAGGTATTAAGGAAACTGCCTGTCATGAGGATTTCTTGGTAAGATTTATTTTTGAGGAGGTTTGTCATTGCCTTCCTCTTTAGCTGAGAGAGTGCGACTTGTCAAAGGTCTTCCACTGGGTTTCCATGGTTGCGTAGGGATTCCAAACCTGATCTCCCGTTCTTGAACCACTACACCATGGTGGCTGGGAATGGCCACTGGGACCTCTATCTCTTCTGTTCTCACCAAATCTGCCTGTGATGGTAGTTCACAAAGCCATTGTAAACAGTTATTTTTGTAATGATACCATATAGTCAGTTTAGTTTTTTCTTCTTTCTTTTTCCTTGAGGCTTTCTCATTATCCTTCCTTCCTTCCTTCCTTCCTTCCTTCCTTCCTTCCTTCCTTCCTTCCTTCCTTCCTTCCTTCCTTCCTTCCTTCCTTTTCCCTCCTCCTTTCAGTTCCTGATGGTTTTCTTATCAGCCACCGATCCACCTTTTACAAAAACAGAAGTTTTGACTAGACTGACACTCCAAAAAATTTCTAGGAACATGGTAATGGTAAGAATGGAGGCGGTGGTGATGAAAACAAAAACAGAAAACCTTCAAAAACGAGAGAGGCAAGTTGAAGAACAGGAGTATGTGTGTACACTGTTAACAGGCAGATGATGGCATACACTGGTGCCTCCTCTCCTCTATCAAAGACTTGGGGTTGCCTTTGAAGACTGCCCGGAAGCTGCAGCAAGTACAACGCGCGGCAGCCAGATTACTAACGGGTGCTGGGTACAGGGAGCACACCACTCCACTGTTACTCGAACTTCACTGGCTGCCGATTAGCTTCCGAGCACAATTCAAAGTGCTGGTGTTAACCTATAAAGCCCTAAACGACTCCGGCCCTGTTTACCTCTCCGAACGTATTCTCCCCTACGAACCATCAAGATTACTAAGATCATCTGGAGAGGCCCTGCTCTCGGTCCCACCAGCCTCGCAAGCGCGTCTGGTGGGGACGAGGGACAGGGCCTTCTCGGTGGTGGCCCCGCGACTCTGGAACTCTCTCCCACTGGAGATCAGAACCGCCCCTTCTATCCTGACATTTAGGAAACAGGTGAAGACGTGGTTATGGAGACAGGCATTCGACGAATGAGCCAACACCCTGAGATATGGATGGAGGATGATGAGCAACGATTTTAGTGTGACGACTGACCATTATAGTTATTGATTGTATTTGCTGTTTAATTGCTGTTTCAATGTTTTACTGTGATATGTATTATGATGTATATGTTTCTATGGGCCTGCTAAATGTAAACCGGGCTGACGAATTCCCAAACAATCAATATATGTTTTTATGGCTGTAAACTGGGCTGAGTCCCTCAACGAGGTTGAGAAGCTCGGTATACTAAACTGTGAAATAAATAAATAAATAAATATTTTATTTTCCATGTAAAACTAAGGAAAGCATGGACCACTATTATCTATTAGAAGTATTCTAAACTACCAACTGCTAGGAAATAGCCAAACAGCAATTGCCACTGAGCACTCCCAGGAATAATAAGGACTGCCTGAAATCGTTTCCAGGTACACTTATTTGGGATAACTTAAAAGTGCCCTCTATGCCAGTGGTTCTCAACCTGTGCATCCCCAGGTGTTTTAGCCTAAAACTTCAAGAAATCCCAGGCAGATTTTTGGGAGTTGGAGGCCAAAACATCTGGGGACCCACAGGCTGAGAACCACTGATCTAAGGACTTTACACTTTCTGCCTGGTAGTTTTATTTTCTCAATTTCCATGCCCACCCCCCAAAAGAAAAAAAAAGCCATTAGGACACTCTTCTAATTTTAAAAAAACTGATAATAGAAGTTTGTTCTCATCTTTGATGAATAAAAGTAACAAATAAGTCGCAGTCTTTCTTGAAGCTGATTAGAGATTTCTCCTTAATCAATATCATGAGCAGGTTATGCGGATGGTACAACATCCGGGCGTCCCCTGGGCAATGTCCTTGCAGACGGCCAAAGCTTTCACATCAGAAGCAACTTGCAGTTTCTCTGACACGAAAAAAAATAGTTTGTACATTTCTGCTAGTTTATTTATTTATTTATTTCAAACATTTGCACCCACCCTTCTCAATCCCCAGAGGGGGACTCAGGGCGACTTACAGCTGGCAGCAATTCGATGTCCCCACATACAAAACATAGTAAAGTACAACAATTACATAATAAGTAAAAACATTAAATTAAATTAAAAATCCATTTAAAATAGTATTAACTGGTTGGCCACATCTAAATGTGAATTCTGTGACCAACGACTCAGTCCAGGGCCTGTCTATAGTCCATTCCCCATAGCATTGTCATCATTGTCAGACTGCTACCTGAATGCCTGGTCCCACAACCGTGTTTTCAACTTCTTCCTGAAGGAAAGAAGAAATGCAGTTGACCTACTTTTGCTGAGGAGCGTATTCCACAGATGGGGAGCCACCACAGAGAAGGCCCTGTCTCTCGTCCCCACCGAGTGCATTTGCAACAGAGGTGGGATCAAGAGCAGGGCCTCCCTGGAAGATCTTAAACTCTGAGGTGGGATGTAGAGGGAGATACATTCGGACAAGTAAGCTGGGTCGGAACTGTATAGGGCTTTATAGGTCAAGATCAGCACTTTGAATTGTGCTTGGAACTGGACCAGCAGCCAGTGGAGCTAACACAACAGGGGGTGGTATGCTCCCTGTATGATGCTCCAGCGAGTAGTCTAGCTGCCACCTGTTGGACTAGTTGAAGTTTCTGAACAATCTTCAAAGGCAACCCCATGTAGAGCATGTTGCAGTAATCTATTCGGGATATAACAAGAGCGTGGACCACAGTGGCCAGATCAGACTTCCCAAAGTATGGGCGCAGTTGGCGCACAAGTTTTAATTGTGCAAAAGCTCTCCCGGCCATTGCTGAAACCTGGGGTTCCAGGCTCGGCGATGAATCCACAATCACTCATCTTCATAACCAATGGTTCACACATATTTATAAGCCAATTTTCTTGTGTTGGATTGATTGTTTCCATCTTTGAGCACCGATGAATCCCACTACCATAGTCATATATAATATTAGTCTTCCACACTTTCTATTGAGTTTGACATCCCTAGCAAATAGAGTTCAGCTATCATCACAAATTTAACTTTAGTACCTACCAAGAACATTTTAAATCAAATCTGTGAATAATCAGAGTTTCATTATTGGGATAAAGGTGGGATAGAACTAAATAATAAATCCACCAAATTGAAACCTGAAAATATGGAGTATACCCGAATCATAAGTACACAAGTCATAGAAGCATAGAGTTGGAAGAAACCACAAGAAGTCAAACAGTATTGATGACCTTATAATGGCCACATTCTACCTTCTTTCAACTTATTAGTCTTTGCTGTTCTTGACTTGCTGCCTTCCAATCTTATGAGTTGCTTTCCCCTAGAGTTCTTCTTCCAGTTTTTTCATGACTCAGCAGTTCTATTTCCCATGTGCATGTATGACTATCAGGTATGTTGACATACATTCACCCCTCTCCCATCCCCAGATGTATGCAACCATGTTCAGGAAGTTGCTTTCCCTATGGGCAGAGGCACAGCCCTTTAAGTAACTCCTACAGCTCTGGTTTATCTAGTCCTCAAGGCTTTATAATCCAGGCAGAGTCCTTAGACAACAAAGCTGTGAGGTTCAGAGAGGAGCCGCTTTCTTCCTGACGGAGCCAAAGCCAGCATTTTCCCCAAACTCAGGTATATAATTGGTTAGGCAGTTTATTACAAAAGCTGTTGAATAGGAACAATGGGGCAGCTATGGAATGGCTGAGGAGGCGATGCTAATTTGATTGGAAACATGAGAGATGCTGGATTTACACAGCAAGCCTTATACCATGTCAAATTATTTGACATATTATCTATTACTGTTTTAAAACTGGTGACAAGGATCCCGGGTAAGAATTGTTGTGTGAGTCTTTTCTTTGGAGATGTTGGGGTTGAATTTGAGAATTTCTTTATGCAAAGTTACTGCTAAACTTCTCCCACTGAACTGTGGTCAATGGTATACAGGCATAACATGTAAGATGATATTGGACAATGTTGCAGCTATGTGGGATAACCTGTAAGCAAAAGCAGTTTGTTCTTATGATCCAGAGAAGAGGTGAAACTGAATACTGATTACCCAAGACTATAGACCTGAAAAATGCTTCAAGGACACCAGATCTGGATTTCAAACACCTTGCATGTAACTTTTATTGCTCTGTTTTCACTATGCAATTCTTGATATCAAGTTTTCATTCACTCACACAATCATTCTTCATACTCATGCTGAGTTGATCAGTTCTCCTTGCTGATTGTCGGGTTCAAGTCGTAGTGTGCTATTCTTGGCACACACCTTCTCTAGAGCCCTGGGTGGGTCGCGAGGGGGTGTCAGAGGGGTCGCCAGAGAACATCAGAAAAAACAGTATTTTCTGTTGGTTATGGGGGTTCTGTGTGGGAGGTTTGGCCCAGTTCCATCCTTGATGGGGTTCAGAATTCTCTTTGGTTGTAGGTGAACTATAAATCACAGCAACTACAACTCCCAAATGTCAAAATCAACCCCCCTAAACCTACCAATATTCAAATTTGGGAATATTGGTTATTAAAGAAGTCACACACCTCATTGATTTTTAGATTCTGCTACATGACATTATTGGTGAATTATACATCCCAGCAACCACAACTCCCAAATGTCAAGATCTATTTTTTCCCAAACTCCACCAGTGTTCATATTTGGGCATATGGAGTATCTGTGTCAAGTTTGGTCCAGATCCATCATTGTTTGAGTCCACAGTGCTCTCTGGATGTAGGTGAACTTCAACTCCAAAACTCAACGTCAGTGCCCACCAAACCCTTCCTATTTTCTGTTGGTCATGGGAGTTCTGTGTGCCAAGTTTGGTTCAATTCCATTGTTGGTGGAGTTCAGAATGCTCTTTGATTGTAGGTTAACTATAAATCCCAGCAACTACGACTCCCAAATGACAAAATCAATCCCCCCAACCCCACTAGTATCAAATCTGGGCATACTGGGGTTTTGTGCCAAATTTGGTCCAGTGAATGAAAATACATTCTGCATATCAGATATTTACATGATGATTCATAATAGTAGCAGAATTACAGTTATGAAGTAGCAACGAAAATAATGTTATGGTTGGGGGTCACCACAGCACGAGGAACTGCATTAAGGGGTTGCGGCATCAGGAAGGTTGAGAACCACTGCTCTAGAGAGTCTTCTTTTTATACACCTTCTAACTTGTGTTATCTGTTTGTATATCTTGTTTTTACACACCTCTGTAGTTGTAATGAATAGATGTTTCCTTGTAAATCTTGATCTTGCTATATTGACTAGTCCTGTGGTTTTACTTGATAACACACAGCAGTTCTGAAGGTGATACTTCCTCTCTCAGAGAATCCTCGGTTAAGTTGTCAATTCTCGATCTCATCATGCATTGTGGTTCCCTATTTCATTTCTTCACAGATACGTTTGTTTCTTCAGCACAAGGGTTCAAACACACATGTTGGTCAAACCCCAATCCAGATTTATAATCATATAATCATAAAATCCTTGAGTTGGAAGAGATCTCCAGTCCAACCCCTTGCCAAGAAGCAGGAAAATCTCATTCAAAGCACTCCCAACAGATGGCCATCCAGCCTCTGCTTAAAAGCCTCCAAAGAAGAAGTCTCCACCACACTCCGTGACAGAGAGTTCCACTGCTGAACAGCCTGGCCCTTTCAGTTGGGTAGAAAAGGGTTAAATCTCCCCTTCAGCTATTTTTGTAAACTGAATTAATATCTCTCTATCCCCATTTTATTTTTAATTTTCGCCTCTGAAAATTTAGTAGAAAAAGTAAGCTAGCTGGAATGTTAGATTTATCTCTACTTTCAATATCTGAAAGGTGCTAGATCTTATCTGATATTTTAATCCAAGCAGGTCTGCCCAAATTAATACTTGGATGGAGATTGCCAAATGAATACCAGGTGCTTTGGGGTATATTTCAGAGGAACAAACTGGCAAAACTATTCCTGAACATTCCTTGCATGAGAAAATTCATGAGTTTATCATGTTGACAGGTGATGTAAAGGCGCACATGTATGCGTATACATAAAAACACACACACCTATGCATGATGAGTCCGATCTGCATCAGATTCCCCAACTGACATAAATGTCATGGTGTTGAGATGGGAAGGCTGTGTGGGAAATGTCCCATCAAGTCTCAGAAAAGGCCTAAGCAAGGATGTTGGTGGATCCATAACCAAGGTGATGGTGAATATATTCTTCATTTTATTGCTGCTCTTCAAGGAGGTGTTCTGGGTTGATTGGGAACTCCCTTGAACCCCTAAAGCAGTTTTTTCTCTGGGTGTTTGGGACTCCAACTCCCAGGAGTCTTGGCTAGCTGGTCCAATCATAAGGAATTATGGGAGCTGAAGTTCACAATACCTGGAGGATCAAAGGTTAGATACCACTGCTCTAAGTGTTTGCTGAGAGATATCCTGTTCAGAGCAGCTATAGAAGGAGTGGTGTTAAAATTAAGCAAGGTCAACTCTTTCCAGAGATAACCCCTGAGCTTAAACATCATTGAGCTCACCAAATTGCAGTGATGACGTCTGGATCCAGGACCCTTGGATACAGGAACAATTTTTGTGGATACTCATAACTGTTAGAGATAAAGTATGAAAATGGAGGGCTCTCATATCAACCTAGATATTTTGTGGAAGATGAAATTGGCAATACAATTAAGGGCATGGGTAATCTCGCAGTCATGGGGTCATGGCAAATGCTTTGCTGCTTAGTGACTTTCTGGAGCTGGTTGTGCAGACTGCTTATTAGTGTCAAAGCTCTGCCTCAGAAATAGGGCATAAGCCTACAGAGATTATTTTGTCCTCCCCCAATATGCCAGGGACCACAGCTATATTGTGACCATTGTCTGCAACTATGTTTGCTTTCCTGGAAATGTGCTGCAGACCACCAGTCAATGACGCGTAGGCCACCACTTTGATTTGCATTGCTTTGGTCCCCTGTGTGTTATTTGTGATTCTACACAGTATAAGAGAGCAATGTAGGCTAGTCTATTTAACTATTTGGTTAGGTATAAGATAACATTTTCCATGGCAGAATATGTACCATGATTATTTTCAATATTCTGCAATGCAACTAGAAGTGAAACAATCTTCAAATATCTCTGTGTATATGCCTTCAAGTCACTTGTTAACTTAGTGACTTCATCAATTTCATAGGGTTTTCTTGGGCAAGGAATACCCAGAGCTGGTTTTGCCAGGTTCTTCCTGCAAAGTATAGCCTACAGCACCTGCTATTCATTGGGAGTTTCCCATTCAAATACTAACAATACCTGATTAACAACAACAACAGCAAAAAGGCCAATGGGATTTTAGCCTCATAAATAGGAGTCTAGTGTCTAGATCCAGGGAAGTCATGCCACCCCTCTATTCTGCTGTGGTCAGACCACATCTGGAATCACACTGTGTCCAATTCTGGGCACCACAATTGAAGGGAGATGTTGACAAGCTGGAAAATGTCCAGAGGAGAGTGACTCAAATGATCAAGGGTCTGGAGAACAAGCCCAATGAGGAACGGCTTAAAGAGCTGTGCATGTTTGACCTGCAGAAGAGAAGGCTGAGAGGACACATGATGAAGGCCATGTATAAATATGTGAAGGGAATTAATAGGGAGGAGAGAGCAGGCTTGTTTCTGCTGCCTTGGAGACTAAGATGTGAAACAATGGCTTCAAACTACAGGAAAGGAGATTCCACCTGAACATGAGGAGGAACTTCCTAACTGCGAGAGCTGTTCAGCAGTGGAACTCTCTGCCCTGGAGTGTGGTGAAGGCTCCTTCTTTGGAGGCTTTTAAACAGAGGCTGGATGGCCATGTGTCGGGTGTGCTTTGAATGCGATTTTCCTGCTTTTTGGCAGAATAGGGTTGGACTGCATGGCCCACAAGGTCTCTTACAACTCAATGATTCTTTGATTCTATGATATAAAGAGAACCTGTAGTGTCCAATAATAATAATAATAATAATATGTAATATATAATGTGTGTTCTTGGGATCAGAAGTGTACTGATTAATTCTGAGTAAAGCTAAAATAACTGGTTCTCTTTCTATAGATGATGAGAAAGAAGCATCAGTCTGAAATTGTGCATGATTCCATACTATGAAATCTAGCACACTTTTAAAATCTGAGAATGTTAAGATTCTAGTACTAAACATGAAAAATTGCTATTTGAGTTTTGGAATTTGAATTGGACTCCCAAATTAGGAATGCAATTGGCAGTTTAGATTGCTTTAAGTTCCTTTCAGATTATCTACATGTTACACAGTCTGATATTGACTCCAGATATATGTCAGAAATAAAACCTGATCTCATATTCACAGCTACAAATCAATTATTAACTTAACCTGATTGCTACTCCATATCAAAAGTCTAAGATGGATAATGATTTCCATACCATGGTGAATGTGCCCCAGACTTTTAGCCTAAATACTATAGGAGCTGGCCAAGGTGCTGAACTTTTCTCAGGAGATAGGCCAAATTCTTGGACAGGTCTAGAACAGATAGCCCACTGATATCCTCCCAACTGACATGGAAACTACTATCTGTCACTGGTTAATGTGAAATTTTGATATCTAACTATGATACTGGTTCCTATCAAATATTTCAAAGTTTTCATATTTTCTTTTGGATTTTCTAGATCTACATCTTCCTGTGGAGCCTCACCATGTCTTCAGGTCACTCGGGGCCTGGTGCTTTTGGAAAACCTGATGTCCCTCCTGTGCCAAAACCTGACAACCCTTTGGTTCCAGTTCCAGAGAAACCTTGGCCTGAGGGGCCTCCAAAACCTGAAGGTCCTCAACCATTAGGACCTCTGGTGCCTGGAAAACCTTGGCCAAAAGGCCCACCTGTATCTCCAGATCCTAAACAACCAAGATCTCCTCAACCACCAAATCCTTTAGGACCTACCAACCCGGGACCATTTCCTGGGCCTTCCAGTCCACCTAAGCCACCTCTGCCTGATGATCCTTATCCACCTTTCCCTCTAGTACCTGTTGCCCCATGGCCACCATTGCCCGAATGGGATGATTCAGGAAAACCTCCCAAAGACCCTTGTGATGACATTTAACTTGGCTTTCGGCCTTGTTCTCCTAGGGTGAAAGGGCAGCACCATGTCTTAAAACACACACCTATATGTCTATTTGATGTCGGCAAAGTTTACTTCAAAGCAAGAAACAAGTACTTGCTGTAAGTCTTATTTGACTGGTTCTTGGGAATGGTAAGCCAACTAAAGAAGAAGAGGCTGAGTTTCTACCATATTTATTATGGATTAAAGAAACAGTTTCAAAACTAATCAAAGTTGATTCAACTATCTTTGTTTTTTGTTTTCTCTCTCTCAATTTTCTTTTATCTTATCTGTATGAATCATAACTATTCTTATGAACTGTGAGCAAACCCAAAGTTGATTCCATTACTTGACCTCAAGAACAATAACATATTCAGATTTGAAATAGTCTATTTTGATACAACCTCCTCGGCATATTTACTTGCTTTATTTTCTCTGGTCTGATTTTTTCGGGATGCTGTTATCAAAGATGTTAACTAAACTCAGGTACCTGCATTGTAGTTCAGAATCCAGTCTTGTAATAAATTATGATACATTATGAGCTCTGTTTCTTCACTGCTAAGGCAACTTTTAATCAAGTTTTAATCAAGTCTTAAAAATTAATATCTGTCATGGGTTGGCTACCAAATCCTGCCTGTTATGAGGAGAGAGGGTTGAGCAATACTGAAAAGAAAAATGGGTTCCACTCAGCCATAGCAAGCGAAGCTTGAGTAATACTGAAAAGAAAAATGGGTTCTTGTGAGCTGAAACCGGTTGCAGGTTGGAGTCGACTCATATGTAACGAAGGGAATAGGACACCTATTGTGACTACTGGAGTCTACTCGTATGCAATAAAGAATAGGACATTTATGGTCATTCAAGGACTATTCTTACTCACATTAAGGTTTTGTTTCATACTTCAAGAGAAGAACCAATTGTTTCTGCTTAATTGAATGTGGCAGCTCTGTGTTTTGTTGATATGTGTATTTGTAATGTATACATTGAGTTAATTTAGATACTTTCACATTACCACAATCAGTGGATTTTGGTCTCCATGAGGAGAGAGGGCACATAAATGTTCAACTGAAGGTAAGAGAAGAAGCAATTGCTTTATTCAGGGAAGAGGCTCCATAATTGAGTGCTGAGCCTCCTTCTCTGAGGAGTTTTAAGCAGAAGCTGGATGGTCATCTGTTGGGGGTGCTTTGATTGTATTTACCTGCAAGGCAGGAGTTGGACTGGATGGCCCTCGGAGTCTTTCCCAACTTTATTATTCTATGAGTCTATGAGTTAGAAAAACATTTCAGCAAATTTCACTCATATGAAATGATGCCTTGATGTAGTTGGGTATTATCTACCTTGATCTTCAGGGCTTCTTCAGGCTTTCAGGAAATAGTCTTTCCAGGGGATGTCAGGGATTGAGCGTGAGGCCCTGAAAATAGAAAATGCACACATTTATTGATATTTGCTTCATTTTTATACCACCTTTCTCCTGATATAGGGACTCAAAGTGGCTAGCAATAAATTTAAAACAATGCTAATTAAAACCAATGTGACTACACTAAATCATAAATATAAAAATTAAAAACAAACCATTTATGTTATTAAAACCATTAAGCATTAAAGCAGATGCATCAAAGCTTCATACCCACCTTAAATCCCAGTCACACCATCTTTAATTTAGCCCCTCATCCTACCTGCAACAAGAAAATTGTTTTTGGGGACCTGTTGCGTATCTTTGAGTCCCTCCAGGGGTGGGAAAGGTGGTATATAAATACTGTAAGTAAGTAAGTGAGTAAGTAATTAAGTAAGTAAGTAAATAAGTAATTTTGGGCAGCACTAAGACAAAAGGTTCTGATTTTTTTGGGCAGAGGAGGTTTGCTATTTTCTTTCTCTGAGGCTGAGAACGTGATATCCCCAAGGTAGTCATGGTAAAATGGGGATTCAAATCCTGCTTTCCCTCTGTCAGACTTGTAACTCTGTCAAAAAAGAAGATAAGTTTAGTCTGGCATGACTTGTTCTTGAGAAATCCATGTTGACTTTTAGTGGTTACAGCATTCCTTTCTCAGTGCTTATAGACTATCTGTTCAATGATCTGCTCCAGAATCTTTCCTGGTATTGATGTCAGGCTGAATGGGTGGTAACTAGCAAGTATACAAAAGAAGTAGTACTCAGTTAAGTGGAGTATTTTCTGGTGTGGCTCATTGCATGTCAGTCCAGACATACCTTGAATGGTCATGTGTTGTCAGGAAGCTGTTGAGGCTGACCAAGCCTTGAGTCCTTCTCACTGAAGGCATTTGTTTACCTTTCAAGTGCTGAGATGTTGTTCTTACTTGTACATTAAGTATAACTTATACATTACATGATGCTGCTTGGCCCTGAACATGAAGTAATAACCTGACACATCTTGGCTCTGAAAACTTTCTTACCCTGGAAGATACTAATTTAACAACACAGCTATTTCAAGAAAATTGCAGAAGAACTGGCAGCCCGAGGCATGCGTGGACTGGCAGGGAGGGTGCCACTCATTCAACAGCCTGGTACTGCAATAAAACATGGTCAGGGGTGAACTGATATGCAGCCTGGCAGCAAATTGTGAACATTACAAATGTCTGGCTGACAGGCTTTTTATGTAGCAACATTTGCAAAAGAGGAGAACATGCATTGGCTTCATGAACTTCATTTAAAATAAATCCTTCAACGAGCATCAAGGTTGTTGTTGTTGTTGTTGTTCATTCGTTCAGTCACTTCCCACTCTTTGTGACCTCATGGACCATCCCATGCCAGAGCTCCCTGTTGGCCATCACCACCCCCAGCTCCTTCAAGGTCAAGCCAGTCACTTCCAGGATACAATCCATCCACCTTGCCCGTGGCCGGCCCCTCTTTTTTTTTCCTTCCATTTTCCCCAGCATCATTGTCTTCTCTAAGCTTTCCTGTCTTCTCATAAGCATCAAGATAAGTCAAGATAATTGAGATATAGGCTCCACAAATATCTTTCTGGTTGAGTTCTGTTCCTGGAGAAACTAAAAAAAGTACTAACCTATTTTCTGCTGCAGCACTGCTTCTGGCTTTTTGAATGTTTGGATGGGAAAATGGTGGCAGTAAGCAGTAGTAGTAATGGCTAGGGGTGACTAGCCTCCTGAGACTATGCTGGTGCATGGCCCTCTCCACATAATAACACTTGGCTTGTCCATAATTTTGGCCCCAAAACACATCTCTGAGTTATAGATGACACTAACTTATAAATGGGGACATACAGTAGATATGATTTTCAATGCATTTTGTAATGGTGAAGTTCATAAGACCTTTCTCTTTTGCTTTCCACTCCCTCTCCTCTCTCCTTTTCTTCCTCTCCCTCATTCTTTCTCTTTCCCCCTTTCTGTCTTTCTTCCTCCCTCCCCTCCCTCTTTTCTCTCTCTCTCCTTCTTTCTCTGTCTCTCTTTCCTTCTCCTTTCGCTCTTCCACTCGTTTCCCTAGGGGTTTCTTTCTTCCTCTTTCTCCTTCCCTCTCCAACTTTCTCTGTTCCTTCCTTCGTCTCTTTTTTCTTTCTCTCTTTCTCCCTTCCTAACCCTCTGCTCTCTCTCTCTCTCTCTCCAACTTTCTCCCTCCCTCCTTTTTGCTTTCCCCCCATCTCTCCCTCTGTCTTCCCTCCTTTCTCCCCCTCTCCAGATTTCTCTCTTCCTTCCTTCATGTTTTTTCTTTCTCTCTCTCTCTTCCACCCTCCCTCTCCCTCTTTCTCTTTCCAACTTTCTCCCCGCTCTTTCTCTCTCTCTCCCTCCTTCTTTCTTTCTCTCCCCCCCAGCTTTCTCCCTCCCTCCCTCCCTTCCTTCCTTCCTTTTTCTTTCTTTCTCTGCCTCCCCTCTCTTCTTTCTTTCTCCCCCCTCTCTCCCCAACTCTTTTCCTTCCTTCCTTCTTTACTTCATCTCTCTCTTTTTCTTTCTGTCTTTCCCTTTCCCTTTCCCTTTTCTCTTTTCCTTCTTTCCCTTTTCTCTTTCTCTTCCCCCCTCCCAAGCCCCCCTTTACTTTCTCTGGAGTTGTGCATTCCCTGGGTTGCACTTCTCCTGGAAGAAGCGCCTGGGCATCTTTTGGGCTTTCTTTTCCTGCTGCTTCCACTTCGCTTTCCTCCTTTGGTTCTTCTTCTCCCACTTGTGGCTTCCACTGTGTGCCTTCTTTCTTCAGCAGTTGGCTAAAATAGGGTGCCTTCTACACTAGAATTGATGCAGTTTGGCAGTGGTTTAATAGCCCTGGATCAATGCTACAGGATCAATGGAGTTAGGAGGGCGAACTGATTATGGGTGCTTCTGCACTGTATGATCGATACTTTGATACTGCTCTTTCTTTTAACTTTGAATATGTGTTGAATATGTTTAAATGGTTTTTTAACTGTGATTTTTAAAATACTGGTTATATTTAATTCTGTTTTAATGTTTGCATGTTTGAATATTTTACACTGTGTGCTAATGCTTTTATGTTAAGCCACTTTGAGTCCCCTTTCGGAGAGATAAAGCGGGGTATAAAGAAATATAATAATAATTCTGGGGATGCTGTGTGGGGTTCTTTCTCCAGATCAATTTCCCCTGTTCTCAGAGTCATTGTATGCTAGGACTAGTAATGACTATTTTAAAAAGTTCTGTCTCTATTTTTATTTTGAATAATTAAGAGGCTCTAACTTGGAGCAATGTTGTATTGCTGACATTCTTTATCTTGAGGAGCACGTAGATCTCTTATGTGTGTAATTAAGATAAAAATAAAATGAAGAGAATGATAATAGTTTTCATTACAGGGTGTTGTGTTTCCTCTGCATACTCTTTCGTCCTGGCTCTGATTAATCATTAAAGACACTCCCATGACTGAAGTGAGAGTTCCTGTTAGCATTCTTACTCTGCAAAAGAAGTTGCACCCAATGCATCCTTCAGTGATTGCTGCAACCACTGCCAGTGAGATCAAAGTAATTCCCCAGAGTGTCACAGGTTTTTTGAGGTGTTCTCTATAAGAATCTCTAGTTCTCCAATGTAAATTTGTTGTCAACCTCCAGTGTAAGTTGGCTGTTGAGTCACACTGAAGAATCTAGAGATTCCTAGAAAGAACCTTTTAATCAAATCTATGAATAACCAAATTTGCAAAAGTCAAACCCACAAGTGTGAAGGATGGAGTGTAATTAACATTCTTTTGGTTTTTACATCTAGCCGTGATAAATTTTGGAACGTTTCTATGTGCTCCCCTAAGCCTAAAATTATGAAGAATCCTGAAAGATATGCAAGCTTGCCTTTTCAAGATTATTTTAGTGGTTCAAGAAAGGTTTTCTGAGTCCTCTTTTTGGATGTTGATAGACCACATGTCTGTTTCCTTACACCTTCTGTAAGCACTCTTCCCTCTCTTGCTGTTGAAAAACCAATCCCCCTCCTAAAAGATGAATTAACCATATAGTCCTTATTAAATATATGTTTATTAATTCAATATTAGTTCTGCAGTTGCAAAACTCTGATATTCCACCCTTTTGAAAGGGATTGTTTTCCCCACAGCCACACAGAAACTGAACATTTCCAGAAGAATAAATCAATCCTTTGCTTAACTCAAAGTCCCAGAGAAGGTGGAGGAGAAGTGAGCCTAAACAATAGAGCGACCCCAAATCCCTTCACAAAAGGGGTTTCACTCTAAACCTCAGAACTATGCACCCTGCTTTTTTCCTTTGACTTTATTCATGGTTTATGATGTACAGATGATTATGAACAAGGAGAATTCTTACACGTATGTTTTGTATTAAATGGTACTAGGATGTACTGATAAACAGAACAGACAGGAAAGATCTCATTTAAGAACACAAACAAGATTGATCTCCTGAGGGAATCCTGGTGGTGGGAGATGTCAGACACAAACAGCATCTTAATGGAATATGTTTTGATCTGCATGCTTTCCATTGAATTGTTTGTGTTTGCATAGCCTCCTCATTATCTCAGAGGTTGACTCTTTTGTGTACACTAGACCTCACCTATAATCCCATCTTGGACTATTGACATATTGCCTCAAACCATTTGATTAGCCCAGCCTGGGTGGACTCACTGAATGGCTCCAGCTTCAAATGGACAAATGACAGCTCTCCGGTTTTCCCCCGACAAGGGAATTGCCATCCATCTCTGACGTCAGCAGGAGTCTCCAGCCAACGAAATCCCGGATCCTAACTTGACCACTTTTCAGTCAATCAGGGGAGGAAGTGGGGATTTTGAATGGCTGTCAAAGGGGATAAAATGTCTTGCACTGTTTGGCCTATTACTTTAGAGCAGAGACTTTGTATCAGACATCCTTTCAGGCCTGAAAGCTAATAAACCTCTGTTTGTTGCCTTCATATCCAGTCTGCATATCATCATCTGGCTGTTAAGGTAGTAGAGCATGCCAGGTTACAGATCCACATGACTCCTTAATTCAGTGGTTCTCAACCTGTGCGTCCCCAGGTGTTTTGGCCTATGACTCCCAGAAATCCCAGCCAGTTTACCAGTGGTTAGGATTTCTGGGAGTTGAAGGCCAAAACATCTGGGGACCCACAGGTCCCCAGATGCCTTAATGGGATAGCTGAATTTTGGCTTCACTCTGATTTTTGGTCAGCAGGTGGCAACCTTGTTTGTTGAGTTAAACATTTGACACTGTTCAACTCTCAGAATCCTTTTACAGTACATAATTATAGTAGTATGATTCTACTTTAAGTACCATGACTTCACTCGATGGAATCCTGGGCTTTGTAGTTTGTTGAAGCACTAGAGTCCTTGGGTAGAGAATTCTAAATACATGCCCAAACTGCAAATCTCAGCATTGCATAGGGTGGAACCATGGTGATTAAAGTGGCATTACAGTTCTATAATTGTATAGTGGGAAAGGGTCTCAGATTCCCTGGAACACCCACACATTTTTTTAAATAATTTTTTATTGTTTTATAGTGTATGCAGAAAACAAAACAAACAAACAAAAGGAAAAAAGTAAACAAAGAAAACATATGCAAAAAAAAATTACAAAAGAGTCAACATTCAGCGCTCATCAAACATATGTACAATCAGATTTGGTTGTACAATTATTTATACCTTAACATTACCTAACCCTCTATCCCCCACCCGTGAACCCCACCCCCTGACCTCCGACACCCCTCAAAACAGGATCGCATTCCAAAACAACAACTACCCAAATATCTTCTTTCACTGAATCCCCTTTATGGCAATCTTCAAGTTTACCTTTGTCTTCTTTTCCAAATACCCAAGTGCCAGCCTCCATTTATTTGCAAATTCTTCATTATCTCCTCCTCTGCTGCTATTTGTCAGCTTGGCCATTTGGATATAGTCTGCTAACTTATCTCTCCAATCATTAATAGATAACTCTTTTTCCCCTTTCCAAGTTTTGGCTATTATGAGTCTTGCCACAACAAAGCAATATTGACAAATTTCTTCATCTCCTGCACTGATACATGTTCTAAATAATCCTAAAAGGCACATTTCCGGGTTTTTCTTAACTTTTTTGTTAATCATATTGTTTTTTTCCTTCACCACTTTTTCCCAAAATTCTTTAACTATATTACACATCCACCATACATGGAAAAATGAACCCTTCGCCTTCTTACATCTCCAGCAAGTTCCTTGTCCTGTTTTCTCTATTTTAGCCAATAATTCTGGAGTTATGTAGGTTCTATAAAACATTTTAAACATATTTTCTCTAATTGAGCTGGCCACTGAAAATTTAAACCCCTTTTTCCACAAATGTTCCCATTCTTCCAAATCAATATTTCTGCCTAAATCTTTGGACCACGTAATCATAACAGGTTTTATCTGGTTATCTATTAAATTGTAATCTAAGATAAATTTATAGAGCCTGGATATGAGGCCTTTGTTGCCCTTCTCAAAAATAAGTTCTAGCTCTGACTTTTTAGAGGCAATTCCTACCTTTACGTCCTTCCTAAATCTATCATGCAATTGAAAGAAGCAAAACCAATCTTTTATCCCCAATTCTTCTCTACCTTTAAGTGTCCATTGCCCTTTCTCTTTAACTAAATATTCTTCATAAGTTCTAGAGTCAGACTGTGTGGCCGGTCTCTGTGCAGCTTCCAGTAGGCGCAGCCATAAGGGGATTTTGGGCTCTATCCCCTTCTTGTACCTTTTCCACGTTGCCAAAAGGCTGGCTCTTATTATATGTCTATTGAATTCTTTATTCACCCTGTCCTTTTCATCCCATAGATAGGCATGCCATCCATATCTTAGATTATGTCCTTCTAAGTTAAGCAGTTCCTTATTTTCCAGTCTGATCCAATCCTTTAGCCAACTAAAGTTGGCTGCTTCATAATAGTATCTGAGGTCTGGCAGAGCCAAGCCCCCTCTGTCTTTCCCATCAATAAGGTTCCTATAAGCAATTCTGGCTTTTTTGCCTTTCCAAATGAAATTGACCAAATCTCTCTTCCATTTTTTGAAAACCTTTACTCCCTTGATAATCGGTAAGTTCTGAAACAAAAACAACATTTTAGGTAATACCATCATTTTTATAGCCGCTACCCTCCCTAACCAGGTAAGTTGAAGTCTTTGCCAGTTCACGAGGTCTCTTTTGATCTCCTTCCACGTTTTGTCGTAATTATTTTGGTAAAGTTTACTATTTTTGTTGGGGAGCCATATTCCAAGATATTTTACTTTTGGCACTACCTTACAATTAGTTTCTCCATGAAATGTGAAGAATATCTTGGAACAAGCTTCATTTGCTTATTTTCAATTGAAGAAAAAGTGATAAAAAATGGCATGCACTCTATTTAGTAATGCTGTAACCTTCCTCGAGCCAAGAAAGGCAGGCAATAAATAAAACTATTATTATTATTATTATTATTATTATTATTATTATTATTAATTTTACTAAGAACAATCCTCTGTTTTAAAGCATTTACTTTTTCAGGGGCGAGACACTTTCCTTGGTCCTTTTGATGTTGTTGGGCAGTAAATTCCTTTAATCCTAGCCAGTAACATGAATGGTGAAAAGATATGGATTCTGATGACATCTGTAGGGTTGTCTTATGTACCCCAAAGGGACCAGATCTTGTTTGGTCTTAGAAGCAAAGCTCGAAAGTCAACTCTGGTTACAACATGGATGGGACACCACTAACAAATGCCAGGTGTTGCAGGCTATATTTTCAAGGAAGGAACTGGCAAAATTACTTTTGAGGGTTCCTTGCTTAAGAAAACCTGAGAAATTATTTGTGTCTTGAAGATAGACAGAAAACATATACACAGTTTATAGGAGTTAGATTCAACCATTGGTATTCCAGGCACCCTTGCCAACACAGCCAATGACTTGAGAATCACCAACGTAGAGGGCCACAAGGACCCCGTTCTTTTGAAGAGCTTTCTTGCTCATCTTCAGGAGTTGAGCAAGAAACCTAAAAAGAGTGAACAGGAAGAGATTTGGGTGTGGGCACTGTTAGCTCCTGGACAGAAGAGAAAAGCAGTAGGCATATAGTTTACCTGGGGCCCACTCACATTTCAGAATTGTTGCACTACTAATCCAGTTAGTCATGATTTTGTCCTATGGATACTGGGACTGGAATTTAAGGTTGGATTTTCAGAATGGAGAGTTCTTGTGAATCAACAGATGACAACTCTCTAATTGACATAGCACGGGACCATCTCAATTAAAGTAGAAGAACAGCTATATAGTTCTTTAATTTTAATTTTTTTATTGATTTATCACATTTATTACATACTATTGCATTTTGTACATCAACCTCTTTAACATGTTGTTTTATTGTTTTGCTTTGACAATTCCCCTCCTTTTCTCTTTTTTTTTTCCTTTTTTTTTTCCCGCCATAGTGCTCCCCTCCACCCGTCTCAAGCCACCATTCTTACATTTCATCTGTCCAAAATTTCATTTCTTCTTGTGACGGTAATTTTCCTTCCTTATTTTTTAATCCATTTACCACAAATCTTCCCCATACAGCATCAAAATCGCTTTGTTTCCATATACCTTTTTTAACCTTTAATATACATGTCAATTTATCATTTGTTGCTATTTTCCATGCTTCTTTATACCACTCCTCTATTTGTATATTCATTTCTTTTTTCCAATTCCTTGCTATGAGCAGTCTTGCTATAGTTAATAAATTTGTTATCGCTTCTTTATCCTCCTTTTTCAATTGCTTATTGTTATATAATGATAGTAAGGCTATACAAGGACTTTTATCTATTTTCATATTCGTTATAATTTCTATTTCTCAGCTATATAGTTCTGAAATGTGCTACCAGGACCGGGCTGGTAGCACAACCGGTTAATCAGCTGCAATAAATCACTGCCAACCAAAAGATGGCAAGTTTGAAGCCTGACTGTTAATAGCTGATTTTTAAAAAAAGCTGTCAAAAATTGAGTAGAGAAATTAGGGACCACTTAAAGCGGGGAGGCTAATTTATGACACTATAAAAATGCCAGAGAGCAAGGAGAAAATACTATGATAAAAAAAAGGCTCGGGTCATAGTGGACAAAGCGACAACTCCCCCGTAGCCAAATCGAGCAACCTCCAGAATCCAGTGGAAGACCTGCCGAATGGCCTCTATCTGTCCGTATGCCTTGTATGTCAAAACCGGCATTCACTCTTTGCTGTGTATATGTGTATTGCGATCTGCCCTGAGTCCCATTCAGGACTGCAAATGAATGAATGAATGAATGAATAAATAAATAAATAAATAAATGTGAATGGACCTCTGTTCACAGTTTAACTGACTTAAGAGAAAAATGTGATATTTCTACCAAAATTGTTCCTTTCTCATATACATTCATCCAAAATCTATCTGTCTGTCTATCTATCTATCAACATCTTATGTGAAACTATACTTTCTTTTGGCTTTTTTTGGGTACTGCATTTCCTCTTTTGGGTTGGGTCTCTGTGCGATGATGAGTAAGGGCTTGTCAACACTGCCAAGAAGCTTTTGTGCACCACATTTTCCCTGATCCGAAGCGACACCGCAATGACCCCCATTAATACCACCCACTTCACATATATTATAGTGAGATTGTCATAACCAGCCATGCATTTCTACTTGGTGAACTCACCCCAGTTTAAGGAGTGAGTTCTTTCCCACTCTCCTTCTTCTGTCAGATTTTAAACCTCTTTCCAATGACGCACATCATAATAATTCTCCTAAATAATCACACATGTCCCAGGTCACTTCCTATCAACCTGTTCTGCCCAACACTCACTCCTCCCTTCAATGCCACACCAATATGGTGCTGCCTTGTAGTTCCAGCTTCATGCCAAAAACATTCCATATTTTCTAGAAAATTGCAGGGCAAAAGGCAAATATACCTTGATTAAACTTTAAACAACCATATTCTAAGCAAATCAAGAAGTTTGTGTGTCTGGATTGCAGCAGCTATGAGGCAAGTACTATTTTTTCATTCCATATTGCAGTGGCTCTCAACCTGTGGGTCCCCAGGCGTTTTGGCCTACAAGTCCCAGAAATCCCAGTCAGTTTACCAGCTATTAGGATTTCTGGGAGTTGAAGGCCAAAACATCTGGGGACTCACAGGTTGAAAACCACTGCGAAGCACTAAGCAGCCAGAAACTGAATCTAAAAGGAAAGTGCCATTCTTTTTGAAGTTGTTTTGGAAGCAAGTTCTATTGAAAGCTGCATCCAAAGAGAGATGCATTGATGATTGGGTGTGTTCACTACGTTCCTGCCAAAGCAAGGATGGGGGCCCTGCAATCCTTCAGATTTAGTTAGATTGCAGCTCCTAGCAGTCCTAGCCTTCATTTCAATCCCCCATTTCCATGACCAATGCAACAGCTGACCTCTAATGTAGACTCCTGGTCAGTTGCCCTGCCTGTTAAAACAAAAACAAACAAACAAACAAAAAACAGAGAACAGGAGGAGGATCAGGTAGTTGACTTCTGGTGCCAAAAGCTGTAGAAGATCCATCTTGCTCTCTTGCCACATGAACAGAAGTGTTCTTTTTTGCACTTGGTTTTGAATTCTTAGATTACATAATAAGTAAAGAATGGTTGGGTTCACAGACCTCACTGGTCCCTGTCCATGACAACTCTGCTGATGATTGTTAAAAAAAAATCAATAAATGCTTAGAACATATCACATCAACATTGTGCCAAGGAGATATATGCCTACTGTTAAAAATAGCCACATATTTAAGTTTTGTGATGGTTGACTGGTAGAAAGTCCTGCTCTGTGTTTACATGAAAGGTGGGACATGTTGTTGAGCCAAGAGAAGCTTCAAGAGTAGAAAGTATGCTTTGAGCTCTATTTATTTCCCTTAGACATAATTTCTTGTGCATTTCTCATTTCAGACTTCTTTTCATGCGTGGTACAAACTCACAGAAAAGGTCAATGGCAAAAACCACTTCTGCCTATCCCATGCCCAAGAAAACTCTAAGAAATTCATGAGGTCACAACAAGTTGACAGGAAACTAGTAGGTACATTCCACTCACTTCTCATCTGGGTTTGTCTGAAGTTTTCTTTCAACGTGTAATTATTCAACAGAATTGGAGTTAGCCTATCATCTTCTTCATTCAGTCAAGGCAGGGTGGCCATACTGTCACTCCTGGCAAAACTATAGCCCTACTGAAATATCAGCCTTACTGTATTTCCTAAGCAAAATATGGAGCTGGAATGAGTCCTGAAACTGAGCTAGAAAGGAAATAGACAATGGACAATAAGTTTAGATAAAGGATCGGCTCCCAGTACTGCTTTCAGTCCAGTCCTCATCACACTGGTTAAGACAGGCAAAGTTTATTCCATGTATCAGTATTTATAGAACTTCAGAGTCATACAGACAATGATAAAGTGCACATGAACAATATTCCATGGTAATACTTATCTGAGGTCTCAGTGACAGGTGTAGAATGTATCCAGAGCTTGTTTGTTTCTTTAAGATGATGATCTCACATTCTCATCAAATGAGGTTGAATTCGGCGGCATGCTCCACTTTGCTTTCCCTTTAAGCACACAGCCCACTGGCTCCCATTACATGACACATTACAACTACTTCTGGTGTGGCTCCATGTTTAAAAGAAAAAGGAAGTGGAGCATGTCACCACGGCGGCAACATAGGAGGCTTTCTGTGTTCTGCCAGGAACAATGGGGGGAAGCCAGATGGTCAACACTTCTTCTGTGGGATGCGGAATTGGGTGAGTTGGGCAATATAGGGAATGGGGCAACGGGTTCCCCATGCTCCTTGACATGCACCACCGGAATTGCCATGATGTGTGGCGATTGTGGCGGACTTTGTGATGAGATCATCAGTCTCTAGCAGTGTATGTAACTCCAATATCTATTGTGAAATTACCAGCCTGAAGAGATTCAGCAGTGAAATCAGCTGTCAGAAATCAAGGTACAACTGAAGTCCTATTTCTTTAGGGATAGGACTTCAGTTTTAGGGCCCTTCCATCAGAACAAAATGCGATGTGCACTGGTATTTAGAAGTGATACATCAGGCTAATGTATTTTAACTTGGAACAAACCTGTTCATCCAGATTTATTCTGGGTTCTGTGCATCATTTCCCCTTCTGTCTCATAAAATCATAGAATGATAGAACTGAGAGTTGGAAGAGACCTTGTGGGCCATCCAGTCTAACCCCCTGCCAAAAAGCAGGAAAATCACATTCAAAGCACCTCTGACAGATGGTCACTCAGCCTCTGTTTAAAAGCCTCCACAGAAGGAACCTCCACTGCACTCCAGGGCAGAGAGTTCCACTGCTGAACAGCTCTCACAGTTAGGATGTTCTTCCTCATGTTTGGGTGGAATCTCCTTTCCTGTAGTTTGAAGCCATTGTTCCACGTCCTAGTCTTCAGGGCAGCAGAAAACAAACCTGCTCCCTCCTCCCTATGACTTCCCCTCACATATTTATACATGCTCATCATGTCTCCTCTCTTCTTCAGGCTAAACATGCCCAGCTCTTTAAGCTGCTCCTCATAGGGCTTGTTCTCCAGACCCTTGATCATTTTAGTCACCCTCCTCTGGACGCATTCCAGCTTGTCAACAACTTCCTTCAATTGCGGTGCTCAGAATTGGACACAGCATTCCAGGCGTGGTCTGACCGAGGCAGGATAGAGGGATAGAATCATAGAATCATAGAATCATTGCATTGGAAGAGACCTCTTGGGTCATCCAGTCCAACCCACTGCTAAGAAGCAGGAAAATCACATTAAAAGCACTACCGACAGATGGCCATCCAGCCTCTGTTAAAAGCCTCCAAAGAAGGAGCCTCCAGGGTAGCATGACTTTCCTGGATCTAGACACTAGACTCCTATTTATGCAGGCCAAAATCCCATTGGCTTTCTTAGCTGCTGCATCACATTACTGAGTCATATTTTACTTGTCCACGAGGACTCCAAGATCTTTTCTCACACATACTGCTGTTGATCCAAGCACCCCCCCCCCCCATTCTGTATCCTTGAATTCCATTTTTTCTGCCTTGCTTCATTTTCTCGAAGTTGAGCTCTGTTCATCTTTTGGGAGAAGACTGAAGCAAAGAAGATGTTGAGTAGTTTTGTGTGTTTTCTGCCCCCAGTTTGCATTTCTCTATCACCTGTATGCATCAGCCCTACATTTCCTTGTTCTTCCTTTTGCTGTGTACATAGCCCTTTTTATTGTTTTTACCTCTGTAGCAAACCCAAGGTCATCCTGTGCTTCGGCTTTTCTTGCTTGGCTATTCCTACGCATGCTGGCTATTTGTTTGCATTCCTCTTTGGTCACCTCCCTTTTTCTGATGCATGGTGACTTGAAGGAAACCCTGTCATGGGATTTTCTTGGCAACATTTATTCAGGGTGTGTGTTTCTTTCCCTTCCTTTGAATATGACTTGCCCATGCAGTGGGTTTCCATGGCTGAATGGCGATTTAATCCCTGTCTCCAAAGTTGTAATCTAATGCTCAGACAACTACACTATACCGTCTCTCTCCATCACTATACAGGTTGGGTGACACCTGGCTAGAAAGCAGTCCATGAGAAAGGGTATGCTTTAGTCAATTTATGAATCTAAAAATAAACTTATTTATTTAGTGTCAAAAGCATGGCATACATAAATATAAAACTAATAAAAATAGAAAGACCACAAGTGGCTAAATAATTTTTGACCAAAACTGGGCATTGTCTGTAGCCTCAAGCAATTATTCCTCTGTACATGAGGCAGGGCATTGTGGACAACTTCACATACAGATGTGAAGTTGTCTGTTCTGCTCCACAGTTGCCAAAAGTGGAGGATTATTTTAGGTAGTGCCATTTTGCCAGGTTGTCTTTTGATCTACCCACTCCACTTCTGAGTCTGTTAAAGGACTTCCAAGTTGCCCATTCTTGGTTTGCCCCTGAAGAAAGACCCTCATGGAGAGGTAGTGTCACCCAATTGGGATTTTCTGGTTTAGCTGCCCAGAGGGATAGTCTTGCTATTGCTAGGGGAACATTAAGAGGAGTGCTGGTTCTCATGAAGTATTTCCTTGATTTGAGTCTACTAGGAGGGGGCTGATAGCCATGCAGTGGATGGCTTTCACAGTGTCCAACCTTATTTCTCTCACAGTTAGCAGCAACTTCCCATCGCACATCGGGGGACAGGGGGACACCTGAAATAAGTGATCTGCTTTCCTATCAAATTTCTAACAGAACTGATAATATCATTGAAAAAATAAAAAAAGGAACCATAGGTATCGAGGATCCTAAGGTGGAAAAATTCGAGGCATGATTTGGTTACATAATCAGAGCAATGCTTGTTGTTACCAAGGACCCAAACTCTTATAGCCAATTTCATTTCAGCCTTATTATTTTTGAACCTCACAATATTTGGGAACATTACAACAAGAGAAAGAGCACACAGGACACATCAACAAAGCCAGATAATGTAGGGTTGCTGTAAGCTTTTTGGGCTGTATGGCCATGTTTCAGAAGCATTCTTCCCTGACGTTTTGCCTGCATCTATGGCAGGCATCCCCAGAAGTTGTGAGGTCCTCACAACCTCTGAAGATGCCTGCCATAGATGCAGATGAAATGTCAGGAGAGAATGCTTCTGGAACATGGCCATACAGCCCGAAAAGCTTACAGCAACCCAGTGATTCCGGCCATGAAAGCTTTTGACATCAGATAATGTTGATAGTGTAAATATTGTGACTTTATTAAAAACTTCCATTCATAAATTATATTACAATAAATTACTATAGGAGACATAGTACATTTCCAGGAGCTCATTCATAAGAGCAGTATAAGTCATAGCACTGTTGAGTTAATTTGACTGTTAGGATATAAGATATTTGTGTAATTTTTGGCTGAGCTCAGATTTCAAATTCTCTTCTGCTTCTTGATCTTCAACCCTACTCTCTCCATATATTTTATACCACAAGTCCCATCATCCCCAGCTAGTATGGCCAGCACACTAGCTGACTGCAAATTATGAAGTCAATAAGTTCAGCCTCTCAGGCAAATGACCAGTTTCCCCAAACCACAACTGACTCACGTTGGACATTAAGCCATTCCAACAACAAAATTAGAGCAAATTGTAACAAAAAAAATAACTTATGGTGATTGAACACAATATATAAAACACTGAACACAAATGTTACAAAAAGTCATAGATCTCTGGAACATCAGTCTAAATAACAAGACATCATATTTTCCTGAGAATAGGTAGGGGTGGTCTTTGATAGGATGTATTCTCCATAATTCCAGGCCATGACTATCTTCCCATCCACTCTGCAGAATTAAAGCAGTTTGACACCATAGCTCCATCCTATGGAATCTTGGGATGTGTAGTTTGTTGTGGCAGCACAGCTCTTTGACAGAGAAGGGTAAATATCTCACCAAAGGACAGTCCAGAATTCCATAGCATTGAGTCATGGCACTTAATGTGGTGCCAAATTGCTAGCATTCAGCAGTATGGATACAAGACTTTGTTTGGTCTATAGTTCTAACATGGCGGATGGATGGGACTCTGAAGAGTGTTCGCTTTGGATTACTGTTATAAGAGCAACTGGCAATGTAGTAAAAAAAAAATTCCCCTGAAGTGCTTGAAAGTCTACATGGAAGGCAACACTTTTAGGATGCAAGCTTTTGTATTTGCTAACATGATTTTTTTGTATAAAGATTCAAACCAGTAATGATTGTTTATCCTACACCAGATAGTGTATTGTATTGTATTGTATTATTTATGTTGTGAGCCGCCCTGAGTCCCTTTGGGAGATGGGGCGGGATATAAATAAAGTTTATTATTATTACTATTAATGATGAATATATAGTCAAACACCTTATTTATTTCAATATTTACATCCCAAGACTTGTCAGGTTACATAGCAGTTAGGTCCCTTTGTCCTCTACGTTTTTAGAGGCAGTTAACTGGTCAAGGATCACCCAGTATACATCTGCACTGTAGAATTAATGCAATTTAGCACCACTTTAACTACCATGGTTCAATGTGCGGAGTCATGGGAGTTGTAGTTTTACAAGATCTTTAGCCTTTTCTGCCAAGAAATGCTACAAATCCCAGGCTTCCATAGCACTGAGCCATAGCAGTTAACATTATAACAATCAGAATTAATTCTACTGTGTAGAGATGCATCCATAACCAACCAAGGATTTGAACCCAGTTTTATTTAATTCCTGAAGGACTCAGCTTGTGTCGTATTGCTTGGCTCCCTATCTACCTTCACTTACTGGATATAGGTTTGCTCATTGTCCAGAAGCTGGTTCTATGGGACTAAAACAAAATAACAGTACCTGCTACTATATAAATTTATCTGACTGATTTGTCCTTAGCTGGCTTTTGAGAGCCTGGACTGCTCAAGGTGATTTGCAATATCAGAAAAAGCAAGATCCAGTATCCAAAAAGATGCAAATTCTTCCCAAAATTACTCCAGAACCAAAGATTCCCCTTATCCAGCTTCTGGGCTCTGGAGACATCTCTAGACACTTGGTAAGAGGTGAAGGTCCCACAGATGAAGACAGCAAGTTCTCAAAAGGACAAGGAGGAGAAGTCCACTGATGAATGAAGCGTATTGCTTTAACAGGCTCAGAAAGTCTTTCCCTTCACCACCGGTAATTGCGGAAACTCTGGAGGCCACTGTGCGTCCGATAAAGAGGAAGGGAGACAGGGCTGGCCGTCTCTGCTCTTACACAATAGTAAATCTACAAATATGAGGAAAACAAAGACAAATATGAGAGGAGAAGGAAGCCAGAAACAGCAGTGTGTCTGATCCATAACATTGGCCAACGCCCATTTTGGTGCCTCAGTTGTCAGACCTGTCTCTTTGTATATTTGACCTGCTGATTCCAAAAACGGAACTCAATTTTCCATTCTTGGATCTAATGTTTGAGGTACAGAACATATTCCATATACCATTCTTTATTGCTTGCCCATAGAAAAATATGATAACTATATCTAAGAAACCAGAGCTAATGTGGTCTATTTAAGGCAATCTTCTGAAGCAGTGTCCCAGATAACCCCAGGAACAGGACTAAAAAGCAAGATTCCAAGAATTTTTTTGTTGCGCTGTGTAATTATCAGGACCAGCTACCCTCCCATAATTGATATGCATCATTTCTTGGCGTCTTACACATCATGTTTCATACACGGGTCTATAAACATCTCCAGGTCAAGCAGCACTTATCCAAAATGCTTGGGACCAGAAGTGTTCCATATTTTATTTTTTCTTCAGATTTTGGAATATTTGAAGGGGCCCAACCTCTAGACATAAAATTCATTTATATTACACAAAATAAATCTTATATGTAGAACATTAAAGCATTCTTATACATAGAATTTTTAATAATTTTGTGCATGAAACGAAGTATGTGTAAACAGAACTGTTCGAAAGCAAACGTGTCACTGTCTCAACCAGGCAGACAATTTGGATTTGGGAGTATTTTGGATTTCAGAATTCCAGATAAGAGATAATCGACTTGTAATACATGATGTTGTTGATTCATGCACTCAAGCAAGGTTTCAACTGGGAATATTTAGGTCTTGCTTTATGGCCACAGAAGCAAATGGATTTAGGTTTTACTTCAGCTATTTAAGTGAGGCCCTTTCCACACAACAGTATAAGATGCACATTGAACTGGATTATGTGGCAGTGCGGACTCAGATAATCCAGTTCAAAGCAGATATTGTGGATTAGCTGCCTTGATATTCTAGTTTATATGGCTGTGTGGAAGACCCCAAATGACAACTCCTATGATTTTATAATATTGAACTGGATTATATGGTTGTGTAGATTCAGATAACTCAGTTCAAAGCAGATATTGTGGGTTATCTGCCCTGGCATTCTGGGTTATATGGTTGTGTGGAAGGGCCCTTAATCAGATAGCTACCTGGGACAAATCTGTGTTGTTTATTATTAATTTATTTGCTTGCTTTTTCCCCCTGCCTTTCTCCTGATATGTCTCCAATCTGATGCTACCTGCGGCTGTTGATTTAAGATTTGTACTAACTCTCTGTTAGAGGGAATACTCAATGCTTTTATGACATTTTTCATTAGGGCTGTAGTCATAGTAATGAAGGGTACATTTACGCTGTAGACTTCATGCAGTTTGACACCACCTTAACTGCTATGGTTCAATGCTATGGAATCCTGGAAGTTGTCGTTTGGTGAGGCACCAGCAGCCATTGGCAGAGAAAGTTGAAGATCTTGATTCCATATCATGATTCCATCGCGGTGATCCATGGCGGTTAAAGTCATGTCAAATGCACTAATCCTACAGTGTAGATGTGCCCAGAGGCTTGGAGGCCCACCCCAAATGTTTTTATGACCTCTCCTTCCTTGATCAAGAATGGACTGGCCACTAATCTTACTGGGATGTGCTTGCCCTGCCCATGTGTATATTTGTTTCTTGGTGGATTTCACAGAATCTATTTTTAAATAATGTATTTGGAAGCATAAGACGTTATCTACTTTTTATTTCCTTATTCTGCCTGTCGTTGTTATATTCAGGACATCTCAGCTTGTAATTTCTTACTAAGGGCCTGATCATCACCCGTCTCCCTTCATGGTTCTCCTTGAAACAGGTTGAAAGTACACACAGGAGTTTGTGAGTTGCCATGACACCATCCTATAAAATTATGGGGAGTATAGTTTCATAAAGTACATTAGAAATCTCTGCTAGAGAACCCATAGCCTGAAAAAGGCATGGACTAGGGGGGAAAGCACAGCTTTATTGTGTGCCTTCAAGTTGCTTTTGATTCACGGGTTTGTTACCTTCGACTGGGGCTGAGGGAATGTAACATCCCCAAGGCTACCCATTAGGTTTCCATGGCCAAGCAGGAATTTGAACCCTCCTCTCCAAAGTGTTGGTCCAATGTCCAAACCCAGATCCTCATTTGGTCCTACAGAGTTCCGATTCTCTCACTCCTTCTGCCTGTTCAGGCATGAGCAGAGGCGGCCCTAGGTAATTTTCAATGGTAAACAAATACTATTTTGGCGCCCCCCGCCCCCAACCAATCAATGATATATATTTTCTGTTCATCATGGGAATTCTGTGTGCCATTTTGTTGTTGTTCATTCGTTCAGTCGTCTCCGACTCTTCGTGACGTCATGGACCAGCCCACGCCAGAGCTCCCTGTTGGCCGTCACCACCCCCAGCTCCTTCAAGGTCAGTCCAGTCACTTCAAGGATGCCATCCATCCATCTTGCCCTTGGTCGGCCCCTCTTCCTTTTTCTTTCTACTTTCCCCAGCATAATTGTCTTCTCTAGGCTTTCCTGTCTCCTCATGATGTGGCCAAAGTACTTCAACTTTGTCTCTAGTATCCTTCCCTCCAGTGAGCAGTCGGGCTTTATTTCCTGGAGGATGGACTGGTTGGATCTTCTCGCAGTCCAAGGCACTCTCAGCACTTTCCTCCAGCACCACAGCTCAAAAGCATCTATCTTCCTTCGCTCAGCCTTCCCTAAGGTCCAGCTCTCACATCCGTAGGTTACTAATCCGTAGGTTACTGTGTGCCATATTTGGTTCAATTCCATCATTGGTGGAGTTCAGAATGCTCTTTGATTGTAAGTGAAGTATACATCCCAGTAACTACAACTCACATATGTCAAGGTCTATTTCCCCCCAAGAGTGCCTCAAGAGCGCCCCTGGGCAAAATCAACTGTACTGCGAATGCTTACTTTGCATAATGGGTTGAGCCGCCCTTGGGCATGAGTATGGGCTAAAGTACTGGCTTTAGCCTATAAAGCCCTAAACAGTTCCGGCCCAGCTTACCTGTCTGAACGTATCTCCTCCTATGAACCATCTAGGAGCTTAAGATCTTCTGGGGAAGCCCTGCTCTCGATCTTCCCTGCCCCGCAAGCATGATTGGCGGAGATGAAGGACAGGGCCTTCTCAGTAGACTGAGTCTACTCATACAGTAGTCTCAGTAGTGGCCCCCTGACTATGGAACTCCCTCCCCAGGGGTATTAGATCAGCCTCCTCCCTCCTGACTTTCCGGAAAAAAAGTAAAAACCTGACTTGTTGAGCAAGCTTTTGAGAATGCAGTGGAATAGATAAGACAGAACTATGAATGATGAACATGGACTGGCCAGATGATGTTACTGGATAACATTTTTAACAGGATGAAACTGATGATTATATGCTTTAATGGTTTTTATATATGTCTTATATTATCATGCTGATTGCTTTTAATTGCACTTTTATGAATGCCTGGCATTGAATTATGCCAATCTGTAACCCGCCTTGAGTCGCCGTATGGCTCAGAAAGGCAGGCTATAAATATCCTAAATAAATAAATAAATAAATTAATAAATTTCCTACAGTCTGCAAACAGGACCTGCAGTGCATCTACAATGTAGAATTAATTCACTTTGACACAACTTTGACTGCCATGGCTCCATTATATGGAATTATGGGAGCAGTAAAGTAGTTCCAAACTGCATTAATTCTACAGTCTAGGTGCACTCTTTATCTGCAGCAAATGGTATCAAACTGCTGTTACAATGTAGTGTAGACATATTCATAGCATTCTTAAAATCTTATCTGTACTCTGCAATAACTTGCAGATTGACTTTCTTGAATTCCCCCAACTCTTACCAAGCAGCCGAGCGACAGCAATAATACAGCACCCACGGCAGAAGCCAAGCCAATCAAAATAATGGCCCAAGTGGGGAGAACAGTTTTTTCATCTTTGACTTCTGCAGGAGGAAAGGAAAGAAAAGCTTTGATGTATTGCAGTAACAAGACAGAATACAGCCACCTCCTTCCACATTTTTGGCAATCTGAGATCAAATCCTACTGCATGCATACAGACTTTACATTGCACAAATTGCATACTAAAAAGTTGTATGAAGGACCTGAACACAGACTCTGAAGTAAGCCATTATCTTGTAATTGGAGTAGGTCTCTCAAGCACCATTGGCCAAATGCCTTCCCCTTTTCATATTTTAAGTACAGCTTTCAGCCATTGTATTCTATTCTATTTCCCCTGCCCCTCCCTGTGGCTTCCATTCTTTCTCTTTCTCTCTCTCTCCCCCCCCCCCCTTGTTTCCATAATCTCAAATAGATTAATCCTGGTCCTGCTCAAATGTTGACTACACACTGATTTAATTTCAGTGCTTTTATGTTCATATTTCTTCTAAGCTTTCCCTTTGCCAGATAATTTCACAATTGCTTATTCTATCCCAATGGTTCTCAACTTGTGGATCCCCAGGTGTTTTGGCCTACAACTCACAGAAATCCCAGCCAGTTTACCAACTGTTAGGATTTCTGGGAATTGAAGGCCAAAACATCTGGGGACCCACAGGTTGAGAACCACTGTCTAACTCTTTGGTCTGTTATCTTACTGAGAGCAACATCTCTTTTACTTTTCCAACCACCAATAACTATAATTATTGCTTGATTTATATCACTAAATACATGGGCGCTGCAATAGCCATGCACAAGAGTATCCATGCTAACAGAGATTAGGGGGTGAAGGGTTCAGCGCTTGGAACAAGTAGATCTCAGCCAGCATTTCTAGATGTAATTTTTGAGGCTTTCTTATTCAGATTTTGGTGCAGAGGCTTGAAAGGAGAACAATAGATTTTGGGCGCATCCAGACAGTCCCTTTAATGCGGGAGTTACTGCAATAAAAAGGAGGCTGTCCATATGACATCCTGGACAAACCCAAATTAATTTGCCTGGTTTGTGGTGAATTAATATGTTAGTGGGTTTATTCCGCGCCTTCTTAGAAGGTGCGTGATAAACACACTACTTCCGGTGTCTGGACTACAGTCCAGACAGTATTCCCATGGTTTTCCAAGCTAAATTAGCCCAGAAAACTGTGCAAATACCAACCCCCTCCCCATAAGACCCCAAAACCAGTGTAAAAAAAACAAAAGAACTTACCTGGCCTCCATTAAAGTGCTGCCAGCGCTCTCCTGGCACAGACAAATGATGTGCCAAGAGAAGGGGGGAGGAGGAAAATAGCTCCTGCCCCCCTTCCTCCTGGCACATCATTTGTGTGTGCTAGGAGAGCTCTGACAGCCCTCTAATGGAGGCATTCTTTTGTTTTTTTACAGTGTTGCAATCCAGAGCAGGGAACGAGACCCTAAGATAACTATCCACCACACTTGGCTGTGAAAAACAATCCTTTTTTATTGAAGAAAAATGGTTACAAACTAAAGGAAAAATGCAAGTCAAAAGCCACAGCAAAATCAGCAAACATGAATTTAAATGGACAAAGCAAAACCAAAAGCCTCACTGGGAAATAGTGGGATCTGTTAGCAATCCACTAACCGTACTTGATATCCTAGAAATCTTCCCAAACTATGGCCAGGGAACCGGGAGAACTGCCAAGGTCTTCATCAATTCTGAAACGATGCCTGAACTGAGACAATCAGCTTGGCGTATTGCAATTAAAACTCAAGAATGGGTTCCGTGAACCGCCCTTCTGTTTTGAAGCCAATGTTTTTAATTCTTGAATTCGGGAGGATCGACGCAAACTGAGTGATTTACTTCTGTCTTCCCAAATTTGGCCCCTTCTGTTATCATTACAGTTAACAGGTGCAGAAGGGAGGGAAAGTTCAAGGTCTCCCTCTGAAACATTCTCAGGAACACTGGTACTTTCATTTTCCAAATCTACAGAAGTTCCTTCCTCATTAATTTCAGGAACATTGGCATTTTCCAAACCTACAGCAGTTTCTTCCTCACTAATTTCAGGAGCATTGGCATCAAAAGGTACATTTCCACTAGCATCAGTAAATATACTTTCATTAGCATCAGGAGGAACAAACAGAGAATCAGGTTCAAGTTCAAACTCAGGCTGAACCCCAACATACAGTGCTTTTGGGGTCTTTTGGGGAGGGGTGTCCAGGTGTTCTCCTGGAAAGTTCCGTGAGAACATCTGGACACCCACCCCAGAAAGCACACACTTTCTGGGGTGTGCATGGATAGGGCCCCAGGAACATCCACGCTTAAAAAATGTGGATGCTCCCGGGATAATACGCTGTGTGGTAGTGCCCTTAGTCATAATTTGGGTGTTGCCATTTAGCTATTGGTTTTTCTCAACACTGACCCTTCATACTTAGAGGCTAGTCCTCCATACTTTAATGTTACCTCGGTAGATAGTGTCAATCTATAGTTTAGTCATCAGGTGGCACTGGACTAATGTGTATCTGTTTTAAATCCTTCATTCTTATTCTCATAATGTGCTTTATTCTTGTTTGAGAGTAAAAATTATTGCATAGCTCTTTAACATCTTCCAGAACACTTCCCAATAAAGTCCCTCACCCCGCCTGCTTTTCAGAGAGAAAAAAAAATTCTGTAGAAAGCTAACCATACCACTTTCCTTTAAATGTTTGTATACAGAAGGATTGAACATACATATTATCTGTTTCCCTAAGGTGCTGGGACATAGTATGACTAACATATAAACAAGCAAACAAACCTGTGTTGGCAGTTGGTGACCAAGGAGCTGATGTTGCATTGTTGTCTGCTGGTCCAGTAAAAGTAGAAGAAGTAGCCCTGGAGGCAGATGAGGCAGAGGCATTGACTGTGGTAGTAGCGTTAGATTCAGCTGTGGAAGATGTAGGTGTAACGGAGGTAGAAGTGCCATTGGAGCCAGATGAAGAAGAAGCATTGAGTGTAGTAATAGAGATAGACTCAGCTGTGGAGGGAGTAGGCGTACCGGAGGTAGAAGTGCCATTGGAGCCAGATGAGGAAGAGCCATTGAGTGTGGCAGTAGGGCTAGACTCAGCTGTGGAAGACGTAGGTGCACCGGAGGTAGTAGTGTTACTGGAGCCAGATGAGAAAGAAGCATTGAGTGTGGTAATAGAGCTAGACTCAGCTGTGGAGGAAATAGGTGTACCGGAGGTAGAAGTGCCATTGGAGCCAGATGAGAAAGAAGCATTGAGTGTGGTAATAGAGATAGACTCAGCTGTGGAAAACGTAGGAGCACCGGAGGTAGGAGTGCCACTGGAGTCAGGTGAGGAAGAGGCATTGAGTGTGGTAGTAGGGCTAAACTCAGCTGTGGAAGACATAGGTGTACCGGAAGGAGAAGTGCCATTGGAACCAGATGAGGAAGTAGCATTGAGTGTGAGAGTAGAGCTAGACTCAGCTGTGGAAGATGTAGGTGCACTGGAGGGAGAAGTGTCACTGGAGCCAGATAAGGAAGTGTTACTGAGTGTGGCAGTAGGGCTAGACTCAGCTGTGGAAGATGTAGGTGCACTGGAGGTAGGAGTACCACTGGAGCCAGATGAGGAAGAGTTATCGAGTGTGGTATCAGGGCTAGATTCAGCTGTGGAAGATGTAGGTGCACTGGAGGTAGGAGTACCACTGGAGCCAGATAAGGAAGTGTTATTGAGTGTGGTATCAGGGCTAGACTCAGCTGTGGAAGACATAGGTGCACTGTTATTGAGTGTGGTATCAGGGCTAGACTCAGCTGTGGAAGACATAGGTGCACTGGAGATAGGAGTACCACTGGTGACCGATGAGGAAGGGTAATAGAATGTGGTAGCAGGGCTAGATTCAGCTGTGGAAGGCGTAGGTGCACTGGAGATAGGAGTACCACTGGTGACCAATGAGGAAGAGTAATCAAATGTGGTAGCAGGGCTAGATTCAGCTGTGGAAGATGTAAGCGCACTGGAGATAGGAGTACCACTGGTGTCCGATGAGGAAGGGTAATTGAATGTGGTAACAGGGCTAGATTCAGCTGTGGAAGATGTAAGCGCACTGGAGATAGAAGTACCACTGGTGTCCGATGAGGAAGAGTAATCGGATGTGGTAGCAAGGCTAGATTCATCTGTGGAAGACATAGGCACACTGGAGGTAGAAGCGACACTGGGCTGTGATGAACTGGAGTATTCTGTGGTTGGTGTGGTTTCAGAGATTGTAACTGTAGGATTAAAAGTTATGTTGTGTTTTAAGCATTAGCAAGCATAAGAAGCAAGTACAATTCTTTTGGTCATCATTTAGATGTATGCCACCTTATCTCAGGGCTTTATCAGATTAGTATTTTAAAGTATGCAGCTCCACATTTTTAGCACCTTCTGCTTCCTGCAGAATTCTNTCTAAAGTACATTTCCCAGATTTCTGCAGTGGGCAGGAGACAATAGGAATGTGGGGGTGCCCTCTTTAAAATGCTAGCCTGATACAGCCCTTTGTAAATGTATTTCTTCCTGCGCAAGAAATAAGAATGGATTGCCATTGCTAAAATTACATTTGCTATTATTAGTTTTTGTTAGTACTTGAGTTTTTCAATCAATAAATGAACAAAATTGCTCTTAATTTGGTCGAGACCGCTTTTTAGCCAATCAAAAGTCACCGAGTTTTAAAATTCTAAGCAACTATAGTAAAAGTAAATTGTGGCTGTCCAGATCTTGTTGAACTGCAGTTCCCATTATCTCTTACAGGAAACGTTGTTAACCTAAGGCTGATAGCAGTAGAATTTCAGAAAAACATGGAAGGCCACAAGTCGACTTCTGAATGAAGCAATCAAATGTTGCATCTTTAGGAACAATTGTATTGATTTAGGCTACGTTATCAAACATACTTGGGGCTGGGTTGTTGTAGGTTTTTTCGGGCTGCATGGCCATGTTCTAGAGGCATTCTCTCCTGACATTTAGCCTGCATCTATGGCAAGCATCCTCAGAGGTAGTGAGGTCTGTTGGAACTAGCCAGGCACTGTCAGGCTGTTATATGCTAATCAAGGTGGTCAGTTGAAACATTCACACCTAGCTCCAACAGACAAGAGTCCTTTGTCCCACCCTGGTCATTCCACAGATATATAAACCCATTTTTCCTAGTTCCAACAAACCTCACTACCTCTGAGGATGCACGTGAAATGTCAGGAGAGAATGCCTCTAGAACATGGCCATACAGCCCGAAAAAAACTACAACAATCCATGAAAGCCTTTGACAATACATACTTGTGGCTGTTTATTTAACTCAACCACAAATTCTACTCAGTGAAAAATAGGACCAATTTCTATTTTCAGTCCCAACTAGAGTAGACACATTACTTAGATTTATTATCTGTGGACTCAACTATCCAAAATGTATTTTTGTATTTTTCCTTTTTTGGATCAACGAACAGAATTCAGGCCATTGTCAATATAATACCATAAGACGTTTAGATTACAGTATGACTCTTGGAGCCCCATTGAAATGAACACCTTCTGCCAAAAGTTCTAAAGTTCCTGCTATATTTGATTCTCCTTTAAAAGGGGGGGGGGAATACAGCAAGCAACTATTTAACATTTCCAAAACACAATTGCAACAGTTCATCTTTTAGACTTTATAGTCACAGTAATAGTAACACAGTAGATTTGTACTTATAGCAACTCAGGGCCCTTCCTCGCAGCTATATATCCCAGAATATAAAGGCAGATAATCCACAATATCGGCTTTGAACTGGATTATCTGAGTCCACACAACCATATCATCCAGTTCAATGTGGATTTTATACAGCTCTGTGGAACGGGCATCTGGGCCCATCCGTACAGTCATATAGCCCAGAATATCAAGACAGAAAATCCCGCAATATCTGCTTTGAACTGGGATATCTGAGTCTGCACTGCCATATATTCCAGTTCAAAGCACATAATGTGGGGTGTTATTCAACTATGTGGAAGGAGCCTGCAACTACTGGCAAATCACTTCAGAGATGAATATTCTCTATGCAAAACTGACCTCCACATTGAAAACAACATAGAGATTGTATGGCCTCATCTTGTCCCAAATAATATTGTGCACAGATTTATATCCCCTTCCTCTGTGCGAATTTGGTCTTTCTCTCAGCAAAAAGAGAACCAGTGTGGTGTACTGGTTCAAGTGTTGGACTAGGGAGACAAAACTGTATTAATTCTACAGTGTAGATGAACCCTAGAGACTAGGAGACCAGGGTCTCATCTAGACTGCCATGTAATGCAGTATGAAACTGTATTATATGGTTCATATAGATGTGACCCAAGGGTCAAATTTCTGCTCAACCATAAAAATACACAGAGTGACCTTGGGCAAGGCATCCTCTCTCAGCTTCAGGAACGCAAAGGCAAACCTTACCTAATATAATCTTGCTGGGAAAAGATCACCATAAATCAGAAATGACTTGAAGGTACACAACAACAACAACAACAACAACAACAACAACAACAATGCAGGATATAAATGCTTGATATACTTAATATGGACAAATACATATGCATAGATCCAGGTTGCAGAGATATAGTAGATACAACTCAATAGATATCTTGAGCAATGATCAATCTATTTGCCCTAAGGAACTGGGAAACTGATGCTTCTGTTCGATGTTTGATTTTTGTCTTATGCCTGTTATAACAGGCTGTGGTTTTTAAATTTAATTTTAGTTGTTAAGTCATAATTTGTGTTTATATGTTGGGTTGTTAAATTTTGTTAGTATGGATGCATTGTTGTATTTGGGCATTGAATGTTTGCCTTTTATATTTGGAATTCACCCTGAGTTCCTCCGGGGAGATCGTGGAAGATAAATTATTATTATTAATAATAATGATAATATTATCATTTGAAACACAACAAAATTAGTACACAGCAAACAAGATCACTATGCTGGTTGTTGTATTGGATCACACATCAGACACTTCCCAAATGTTTAGGACTGTGTGATGTATCGGCAAATAATGTGTGCAGACCCCAGTAGGGTTGCCTTTTGCAGCATTATTATTATTATTATTATTATTATTATTATTATTATTATTATTATTATTATTTGAATGTTATTATTATCAAATATATTATTATTATTAAATATTATTATTATTATTATTATTATTTGAAACACAACAAGATGAGTCCACAGCAGTCAAGATCACTTTGCTGTCTGTTGTATTGGATCACATGTCGGACACTTCCCAAGTGTCTAGGACTGTGTGATGTATCGACGAATAATGCGTGCAGATCCCAGTAAGGTGGCCTTCTGCAGCTGGCAGATGGTAATTTTGTTAAAGCCAATTGTGTTTAAGTGCAGGCCAAGGTCTTTAGGCACTGCACCCAGTGTGCCAATCACCACCACCATTATTATTATTATTATTATTATTATTATTATTATTATTATTATTATTATTGGATGGGGAAAAAAGTTTTCACCAGCTGATGCTGAAGAGAAGCACAAGTTGTTTCTTTTCAGCACTGTTTCAGTTTCAGCACTGAAGCAAACCAGCAACTTTCCCAAACTAGCAAATATATTTGGGGTCTGAGACCAACATCCCATAAGTGTCCTTATGGGATGTATAGAAAAATACTATATAAATGAATTAAATAACTTGTGTTAGTTGCTGTTCTTACATGAAAACCTGCCTTGGGTAGGCACTTTCTTCTGCTCTGTGGTAAATCCAACATGGGAAACAATTAATTTTTGTCCAGAATGAGATTTCTGGAATAGGATGCCATAATAAGATGAAGCACAGGAGGAAAGTCCTTACCTGTCCAGTTGAGGCAGAAATACAAAATAATCCATGCAAGTTTGCGCCTGGTTAGGAGGCTGTCCATTGTGCCTAGAGCTGTGGCAGTGATGAAGTGCAATGGTCCAGAAACAGCCTCCCGACTTATATAGCTTCTTACTGACTGAAGCACCTCTAATTTAGAAACGATCTGCACATTTTATTCCCGGGCTCTCATATTTGTAATGGTGGGTGAGAACAAAAACGTACTACTTTTTGGTCCAGAAGGTGTGGCACACCTTATTCATATTAATAGATTGTACATAAAGGGCAGGGCTCTGCATGAGTGTTTGAAGAAGCTCATAGGCTTAATCTTGTTCTTTGCTCATTTCATGACGAAAACAGCGAAATATTCCTCTTGACAAAAGGAGTGGAAGGGCTTTGGAGCCAAAGAAAAACTGACTAATTATGTGAAACTTACTCTTTTTTTTTCAAAAGGAGGAAATATTAACAACGTGCCCCAAGGGATATTTATGTAAGTGAGACTAAATGTGGAACTAAAGGAACAAGGAGTGATGCATCAGGTGTTTTGACCCTCATTGCCTGCATAACTGAAAAAGAGGAAGAAATTGAGAACTTCCTAAACAGAGGGGCTGGGCAGGGTTAAGGAAGTTATTTTGATCTGACACTCCCATTGCCAAATATAAGGATATCAGACTAAAAAATGCAGGCAGCTTCTGTCTCTCTAATGGTTGCCCAAATGAGAGGGTTTCTGTAAGTATGGCTTATCGCAAAAACAAGTAACAAGCAACACCTGCCATCTGAGGGCCTTTCCACACAGCTCTATATCCCAGAATATCAAGGCAGAAAATCTCACGATATCTGCTTTGAACTGGGTTATCTGAGTCCACACTGCCATATAATTCAGTTCAATATAGATTTTATACAGCTGTGTGGAAAGGGCCCCAGTTCAAAGCAGATATTGTGGATTATCTGTCTTGATATTCTGGGTTATACAGTGTTCCCTCGCTACTTCGCAGTTTGCTTTTTGTGGACTCGCTGTTTCGTGGGTTTTTGCCTCGTTGCAATGATGGAATGTGAAAGGGGCTTTTTACCCTCCCCCTTGCGAGAGAGGCAGCCAATCATTAAAAAAGAGAGAGAGGAGATACAAAGCAATCATGGCCCTTATAGCCCCTTCCTTATAACTAGCAAAAAAAAAAGTGTGTGTTGCCTTTAAATCTTTTCTTGCTTCTGCCTCACCCTTGGAATGCGATATATATATATATATATATATATATATATATATATATATATTGTCCCTACTTCGCAGATTTTCACTTTTTGCGGGTGGTCCTGGAACGTAACACCCGCGATAAGTGAGGGAACACTGTATAGCAGTAAAGAAAGGCCCAGTTTTCCCTGTTTCCTCTAGTCAAAGTACCTAGCCAGCCAAGTTACTTCGGCACATGAGGCAGAAAACCCCATAACGTGTCACTTTTGCCAGTAAAATGACAATACTATCAAAGCAGATTTCCAATTTGCCATCTGAAATTCATCATCTGAAGCAACTGCCTCTCTTTACCTAATGTTAGGGCTGGTGAGACAGTTGGCTCAAACCCTTTTGTTACTCTGCCTTCTTGAAAAGAAGCCACCTGTTGTCGGAGTCTGTATATGCCCCAGAAACCCCATGCTTTTCAAAGGGGTCTGGGGACTTTGGGGCAGTTATTTTGGCATCCTAGATTAGAAATCCTGCAAATAGGCACAAAAACAGAAACATGGGTTGTAAGATAAATGTCACAACAGCCAAAGCCCTGCCTCCCTCAGTCTGGTAGTGGGGCCAACCCTGGTCATATTGGCATGATTGTTTCAAATTTATGGAGGATTTCCGGTGCCTGAAAGTGTTACTTTGGAGGACAATATTCTTTGAATAATGGCTGTTACTTTTGAAGGCTTCTATAGGTAGTAATAATTTCTTCAAATGTGTTGAGTCATAGCATAATTTGAGAAGGCAGAAGCAGGTTGCAGTCTCTTGATTTCAGAAAATCGTAGCTAATTTATTAATAGTGACACCTGAAAATTATGATGCCAAAAATCTTCTCCTCACGCTCTTCCCTTTCCTAGATGCACAGACCTGCTTGCTTGTGTTTCTTGCTTGCTTGCTCACTCTCCCACCTTGACTCGCAGTGATGGAAGTGTACCATAGACTGTAATGGAGCTACAGAAATATTTATGAATAATAATTCAAAGAAGATATCACTATCTTAATTGGTGTTTTTCAAATTGTGATCCTCCAAGTGTTTTGGACTTAAGCTCCCAGAAATCCTAACAAGTTTACCAGGTGTTAGGAATTGTGGGAGCTGAAGTCCAAAACATCTGGAGGAGCATAGTTTGAGAAACTCTGGTCTAAGGGCCCTTCCGCACAGCTATATATCCCAGAATATCAAGGCAGATGATCCACAATATTTGCTTTGAACTCATAGAATCATAGAATCAAAGAGTTGGAAGAGACCTCGTGGGCCATCCAGTCCAACCCCCTGCCAAGAAGCAGGAATATTGCATTCAAATCACCCCTGACAGATGGCCATCCAGCCTCTGTTTAAAAGCTTCCAAAGAAGGAGCCTCCACCACACTCCGGGGCAGAGAGTTCCACTGCTGAACGGCCCTCACAGTCAGGAAGTTCTTCCTCGTGTTCAGATGTAACTGGATTATCTGAGTCCACACTGCCATATAATCCTGTTCAATGTGGATTTTATACATTTGCATGGAAGGGGTCTTTGTCAGAGGTGTCAAACTTGTGGACCTTCAGATGTTTTGAACCTCAAATCCCAGAAACTCAAACCAGCCTGTCCAATGTCAAGGCATTATGGGAGCAAAACACCAGGAGGTCCACAAGTTTGACATCACTGATCAGGCCCGTAGCCAGGATTTTGATTTGGGGTGTGTGTGTGTGGTTTGATTCGGGGGGGGAGGGGCTGAGTCTGAGTGACAGAGGGTCTACCCTAGCAAACCTTTTGTATCGTTACCCCAATACCCCATGCATATGAGATATATTGACCACGGTGATCCGATCATGAAATGAATAAACATATAACGTACCAGTAAGGCCTTTTTGCAGACCACCATGAGAATTTCGGGGGGGGGGGGCTGAAGCCCCCCAAGCCCCCCCACCCCCCCTCCGGCTACATGCCTGTCACTGATCTAAGTGGTCTGATGGAGCTGTGGATATTTTAAAGTGATAGTAGTGAACTGTATATACTCATGTATAAGTCTAACTTAGATTGTAGTCAAACAATGGACCCCAAAAATGGGTCAGCATGACTACTGTACCTTATTTCCTACCAAAAAAGAAGCCAGCCCTTCCTCTGAGTAGAGTGGCAAAAGGAAAGAGTGTAGGCTGTCGTGGAAAAGCTACAAAGAAATACTTGCCCCTTTATTTTCTCTGCCATGGTGCTACTTCTAAACTTTTTGAATGTCTTGGCAGGAAAATGGCGGTGGCAACTCTTTGGCACGTTCCCTCAAGGGAGCACTTAGAGAGTAGAGGGGATTGATGTTTCTTTTAGGTTCTCCCAGGATAGAGTAAGCACTCACCTTTCACCAGTAGAAACACAGACAAGCATATGTTTTTTTTTAAAAAAAAATAACACAATACTTTCAATTTTTTTTCATGAAGGGAACCATCCTATTCTCTGAGCAAAATGGCAAAAGTTCTTGTTGGATGCCTGGTAAGGAGATGGCAGCTTCTCGCTTCCTGTGGAATGACTCTTGACTTATCCATGGGTCATATAAAAATCTATAACGTTGGCAAACTTTGACTCTCCGGGTATTTTGGACTTCAGCTCCCACAATTCCTAACAGCTTGGTAGGGAAGTTGAAGTCTAAAACACCCAGAGGGCCAAATTTGCCCATGCCTGGTATATAGTACTCTCCAAGCGCATACTAGTTTTCTGTCTCTTGAATTGTCATGGCCTCCTCCCAAATGTCCAGAAGTGGGATTGCTAACACTACCTTCACATCTATGGTCAGTGCCTGTGTAAAATGGATACACATTTTGATTCATGAGTATTTTTTTTATTTCTATCCTGCTTTTCTCTCAGCTCAGGACTCAAAGTGGTGAAAAACACATTAAAAGCAAAAACATAGCATACAATATAAACAAAAACAAAGCATACAATAAAAGTAGACCGCACCATCATAAACATAGTCATACAATAGTCTTGCTTATCCAACATAAACAGGCCAGCAGAACATTGGATAAGCAAAAATGTTGGATAATAAGGAGGGATTAAGGAAAAGCTTATTAAATGTCAAATTATGTTATGATTTTACAAATTAAGCACCAAAACATCATGTTTTACAACAAACTGACAGAAAAAGCAGTTCAATACACAGTAACATTATGTAATATTATGTAGTAGTTAATTTAGCACCAAAACACCGCAATGTATTGAAACAGCTGTGCATTTGGGCAGGAGGCAGACTGCGTTGGATAATAGAGAATGTTGGATGAGTGAAGGTTGGATAAGCGAGACTCTACTGTATCTAATAAAAAATTATAAAAACTGACATCAATGTAATTAGCGACTAACAAAAAACACAAACAATCAATAGATTAAAAAACCCATCTCGATTTTGAAGCGTCATGAATAGAGGGCGAAAGGGAGAAACTTGCCAAGAGGAAGGCACATCAAGGAAATCTTTGGGACTGCCTTCCATCTGGAAATTGAGATCCTCATTGTGAAAGACCATGTGGATCCAGAATAGTCATTTGTGGACCCCTTAGAAGACAATCATACGAGGGGTATTTTTAAAGTAAGGTCTGTTTGAACATAAGTACACAACGAAAGTTTATTTCAAAAAAGTAAATTTATTTTCAGAAAGTACATACTTCACTCTATTTTTCGACATAGTTGGCAAGTTTGTTCAAACACTTATCATACCTCTGAACCAATTTTAAAATACCCTCTTCACGAATCCTCGCTTCAACTGAAGCCACCAAATTCATCTGTAATCAAAGAAGGGCGACCGGAGCGGTCCTCATCATGGACGTTGTCACGGCCATCTTTGTTGTACCCACTTACTCACTTTGCTTTCACTCATAACAGTATCACCGTATACTTCACAAATCTGTCGATGGATTTCTGCAGCAGGTAGGTTCCTTGCTGACAAAAACCGTATCACTGAGCAAACCTCACATGCGGAGGGTGAGTTGATAGTCTTAAACATTTTTAAAGCACAGAACAGAACCGTACAGGTTAGCTACAGAGCGGAAACTGAGCACAGTTGTTCCCGAGGCATGCCGGTACACGACGCACTCGTTGCGGTATGCGCGCGAACTACTAGTATCTACAATAAAACGGACCTTACTTTAAAAATACCCCTCGTAATCAGCCATGAGTGATCCCCCAAGATGATGGCTTCCCATCCCACTTTGGACAGTTCCAGTGGTGGCAGACGGTTTTTTTTTCGTTTCCTATGGACTGGATCATGTCTTCCACAGATATGTCCTCAAACATATCTTCAGGGCATTGGTGGCACATCCCAGATTCCTCTTCTCCTTCTCCAGTATCTCTGTGGGACTTCAGTCTCATTATTTTGCTTCAGGAGGCAGAAGAGCCCACATACATATCCCTTTCTCTGCTCTGGGTGTCAAATATTTTAGGTATGCAACTGTTTGCATATAGTCATCCAAATAAAATGACAACAGGGAAGATTGGGAAGGATGATTCACAAAGGATATGATCATGTGAGAGGACACATAGAAGTCAGAGGGGACAGGTACCTGTTTATATTTTGGGTTTCCTTTCCTTGATTTATGGGCTATTTTCAGTCTTTTGTGTGACTTGTGACTTCACTTTCATGACACCAGCAGGAAATTCTTCTTCCTTGAATGAGGGATTGTACAGACTTGTCCTGCTCTTCTACTAGGTCAGTGAGTAACCCGAGATGGAACGAGTTAGGGTGGAGGCCTGATGTGAATTCATCAGACTAAATGTTGTGGGAAGTTAACAGTATTGAATACGTCAAACCAAAAACAGAAGTGGCTAGAAAGAAACAGATTCCTCCCTTCCCCTCCTTGTTTTGGTTAACAAAAGAATATTTCATTTTATCCGCAATGATTAAGCTGTTCTTTGTACTGCTATTTACATTTAGCTAGAGAAAACTAAACAAGAGGGCTGTAATGAATTCTTCCCAACATTCAATTTTAATGCTGAGTAATCTCCAGGTTTTGTTGACTATTTCTAGGAAATTTTATCTCTCCGATTGATTCCATTACCTGGCCACAATCCAATTGAATTTAGTGGCAACAAAGCTTGGAATCCAACTCATTCCTGCTTAGAAAAAATAATCATGAAATTCATTGGGACTTATATACAAAAAGAATACTTTGAATTTTGGGGGTGTCCCATTGAGAACTCAGAAAGATAGATAGATAGATAGATAGATAGATAGATAGATAGATAGATAGATAGATAGATAGATAGATGATAGATAGATAGTGTCAGAAGTGACTTGAGAAACTGCAAGTTGCTTCTGGTGTGAGAGAATTGACCGTCTGCAATGATGTTGCCCAGGGAATGCCTGGATGTTTTACCATTCTGTGGGAGGCTTCTCTCATATTCTTGCATGGGAAGTTGGAGCTGACAGATGGGAGATCATCCTGTCTCGCAGATTTGAACCACCGACCTTCGGGTCAGCAGGTCAGCTGGCAAAAGGGTTTAACCCAGCATTTCTCAATCTGGGGTTCGGGACTCCTGGGGGGCGGATTGTGAGGGAGGTGTCAGAGGGGTTGCCAAAGACCATCAGAAAACACAGTATTTTCTGTTGGTCATGGTGGTTCTGTGTGGGAAGTTTGGCCCAATTCTATCGTTGGTGGGGTTCAAGTTCTATCGTTAGTGGGGTTCAAGGGGCTCTTTGATTGTAGGTGAACTATAAATCCCAGCACTAGAACTCCCAAAAGTAAAGGTCTATTTTCCCCAAACTCCACCAGTGTTCACATTTCGGCCTGTTGAGTATTTGTGCCAAGTTTGATCCAGATCCATCATTGTTTGAGTCCACAYTGCTCTCTGGATGTAGGTGAAATACAACTCCCAAACTCAGGGTCAATGCCTGTTTGTCATGGGAGTTCTATGTGCCAAGTTTGGTTCAATTCCATCGTTGGTGGAGTTCAGAATARTCTTTGATTGTAAGTTAACTATAAATCCCAGCAACTACAACTCCCAAATGACAAAATCAATCCCCCTCCAACCCCACCAGTATTCAAATTTGGATGTATCGGGTATTTGTGCCAAATTTGGTGCAGTGAATGAAAATACATCCTGCATATCAGYTATTTACATGATGATTCATAACAGTAGCAAAATTACAGTCATGAAGTAGCAACAAAAATAATGTTATGGTTGGGGGTCACCACAACCTGAGGAACTGTATTAAGGCGTCGTGGCATTAGAAAGGTTGAGAAACACTGGTTTAACCCATTGCGCCACAGAGGCTCCCACACTTATTATATTAATTTCAGTGATATTTCTCTATGGCTAGCTAGCTGGACTGTGATCCAGGTGGCTGACAAGTGATAGTAACTTGATAATTGACATGGATCATGTGACAATACTGAATAATTAATATGAATTCGTATCTAGCATTTGGTTATTTTTGACAGCTGAAAAGAAAGCGTCTGTGGCACTTGAAAATGATATGTAATAAAACAAATAATAGCATTTAGCACCTTGGGATGATCAGCTTATGACATGTCATATATGATGCAATCCAAAATCAAACCAATTAAAAATGTTACCAACTGAAAAACATCCAATTTGTTGGGTCAGACTACCCAATTTTTTACAATATAGCTAACCTTTTAAGCTATTTTAAATATAATGAAACCCCAAGTTTCGGCGGTGTCCAGGGGAGCATTTGCACAATTAAAACTTGTGCGCCAATTGCGCCCGTACCTTGGGAAGTCTGACTTGGCCACAGTGGTCCACGCTCTGGTTACATCCCGTTTAGACTACTGCAACACTCTCTACGTGGGGTTGCCTCTGAAGACTGCCAGGAAGCTTCAGTCAGTCCAACGCGCGGCAGCCAGATTGCTAACAGGAGCAGGGTACAGAGAGCATACAACTCCTCTGTTGAGCCAGCTCCACTGGCTGCCAATCTGCTACCGGGCACAATTCAAGGTGCTGGCTTTAGCCTATAAAGCCCTAAACGGTTCTGGCCCCACTTACCTCTCCGAACGCATCTCCACCTATGAACCGACTAGAACATTAAGATCGTCTGGGGAGGCCCTGCTCTCGGTCCCGCCTGCATCACAGGCGCGCTTGGCGGGGACGAGAGACAGGGCCTTCTCAGTGGTGGCCCCTCGGCTATGGAATGCCTTACCAGCAGACATCAGACAGGCACCTTCGCTGCTGGCGTTTCGGAGAAAGGTCAAGACTTGGCTTTATGAACAAGCTTTTGGTTAAACAGTGCAACTGAACATAGGAAGACGGTAAATGGAACATAGGAATGGCACAAGGATTATGAGAACGGATCTGATTTCATGGAGGCGATGTTTGATTTGTTAATTGTTGTTGATTGATGCTGATCCTGTTGTCACATTTGTTGTGTTTTTAATTGCACTGACACTGTTATGATAATTTATACCTTGTAAACCGCATTGAGTCGCCTGTTTGGGCTGAAAAATGCGGTATAGAAATAAAGCAAATAAATAAATAAATAAATAATAATGTATGGGCTTACATACACTGTTACAATGGATGATATGTATATAATTTTGTGGCAATACACTTGTGATGTAGTCATTTTAATTTATTATTTCAAACTACAACGTTTTGTGTAAGACTGCAAGCCATTTTGAACATTTATGAAGACATGCAGGATATAAATTAAATAGAAATTAAAAATTGCTGAATAAAGTATCTGCTTAACTCTCTCATCATGAAACCAGCAGGATTTAACTGTGTTTAATTTTCACAGGGCCGTGAGCCAAACAAAATGACTCATTTGATGCAGGTATGCATTTTTCTTGTTACTAAAATAGCAGCCACAAGAGGACTTGGTTAAACTCAAGGATTTATTTTTAGATTGCAACTCATTAATAATCCAGGACTCCATGCATTAAACATTAAACCCAGGGCCCTTCCACATAGCCCTATATCCCAGAATATCAAGGCAGAAAATCCCACATTATCTGCTTTGTACTGGGGTATCTGAGTCCACACTCAGATAATGTGGGATTTTCTGCCTTGATATTCTAGGATATAGGGCTGTGTAGAAGGGCCTCCAGTTAAACATACCCGGCACATCTAACAAAACCATGGCAATGTTCTTGCCCTGATATCACCATATTTGCCCTAAAAATTGGAGGAAAAAGACCAAGCCCTTAAGAATCAGAACTAGGACTTGAGACCTGCAAACCCTTAGTCTATTTAGGGCCCTTCCATACAGCCCTATATCCCAGAATATCAAGGCAGAAAATCCCATTATATCTGCTTTGAACTGGGTTATCTGAGTCCACACTCAGATAATGTGGGATTTTCTGCCTTAATATTCTGGGATATAGGGCTGTGTGGAAGGGGCCTCAGTTGCTCATGCAATAATCTCTTTTCAGTACAAGGGTTAGGAGTACAGAACACCTTCAAAAGTGAAAAAAATGTAAATTTTTAAAAAGTACTCTTTTAAATCTGAGTGAATGCCTATCTAGGGATCCGTAAGCAGAGGCGGCCCTAGGTAATTTTCAATGGTAAGCAAACATTATTTTGCCGCCTCCCCCCAAACCAATCACTGATATATATTTTCTGTTCGTCGTGGGAGTTCTGTGTGCCATATTTGGTTCAATTCCATCATTGGAGTTCAGAATGCTCTTTGATTGGAGGTGAACTATGCATCTCAGTAACTGCAACTCGCATATGTCAAGGTCTTTTTTTCCCCAAGAGCACCTCAAGAGCGCCCCTGGGAAAAATCAACTGTACTGCAAATGCTTACTTTGCATAATGGGTTGAGCTGCCCCTGTCCATAAGTCCTCCTGGTCAACTTTCATTAGAGGCTGGCAATAGAATTGCATTGAGGATCTACAAATGCCTAGAGAAATGTTATATCTGCATATTTTTCCCAATATCTCCACATCAGGATACTGACAAGCTGAAACATATCCAGAGGAGGATGACTTAACGATCAAAGCTCTGAAAACCATGAAGCCCTACGAGGGGTGTCTTAAAGAGCTGGGTATGTTTACACTGCAGAAGAGAAGGTTGAGAGGAGACATGATAGCCATGTATAAATATGTGAAAGGATGCCATAAGGAAGAGGGAGTAGGCCTGTTTTTGCTGTCCTGGAGACTAGGACTCGGAGCAATGGGCTCAAATTTTAGGAAACGAGATTCCACCTAAACATTAGGAAGAACTTCCTGGTTGTAAGAGCTATTCAAAAGTGAAACTCTACCTCAGAGTGTGGTGGAGGCTCCTTCACTAGAGGTTTTTAAACAGGTCTGGATGGCCATCTGCCAGGGGTACTTTAATTGTGGTTCTCCTGCATGGGAGAATGGGATTGGACTAGATGGCCCTTGTAATCTTTTTCCACTTTTCTCTGATTCTATGAAATGTAGAGGGCTATCTATATATAGCTAGTTCATTGCTAAGTTTCAGTTTGAATACAATGAACAATCAAAAATTAAATACAAATAAAGGTGATCCATATATCCTGAATAACATAATCCTATTCTGACAGATACCTGGATTCACCCCAAGATGATAAGCAGTTCACACACTATACTGTATTATATTTCCTTTGAATTAATTTTCTCTTTTTAAAAAGTCTTACTTTTTGTATAATTTTCTATGCCCAGTATTTTCTCATGTTTTCAAGTGTGACCTATAATTGTGGCATGAATGCCATCATCTTCCACAGAAGTGGCCAGAAGCTAGATTTAGATCTGTTGGGAGATCTCTGCATGATTTTCAGAGGATCAACAAGGATATTGAATTGTCCATTATTCAACAATAGCAAGAGTAAAATAATAGGTTCTTGGGGTTGTGCAGGCCTGAAGGGCCATCTAATCCATGAATTCATAACCAAAGATATCCATTCTACTTGTATTGAAAGACTTCCAAAGATTGAACTCATCACCCTTCAAGGCAATCTGTTCCACTACATATAGCTCTTCAGTAAAATGTTATAATACTTAGAATAGAATTTCTCACACTCATAACTTTTATTGTAGAAGTGCTCTCCCAAGTGGTGAAAGATATTGTGTGCTTTTTATCACATGTGTTTTTCAAGTGGTCATTAGAAGGGCTCAAGATGGAAGACCACATGTTGAGACAACCCTGTTGTTGGAGGGAAAGGAGTTCAGTTCCACGAAATATGCATTCCTTAGTGTCTAGTTAGACTCTGAGAAAAGGGTGAGTGAAAATGTATGGAGGAATGGTCACATAGCATTAAAAATAATTGTGTGTGTTGTTGATTAAATAATTACTTCACACTACATTTCACAACAAGAAACAAAACAAAAATAAATGCCAATATTTAGAACCTTCTTAAATTTATTTATTTATTGTTAATTTTATTTATTTATTGCACAGTGAGACCCAAGGCAGCTGATCTCCTATTTGAGACATGGAAAGGGTGGTAGATTTTTCTCTTTCACTCTGACTGTTTTAATCTCTCATTGGTATTCATGAGCAAGCACCCTTCACTACAGTAATATTCTACAAAAGGAAAGTAGAGTGGTCCCGTGGATGATTATTATGTGAAATAGAAGGATATTTAGTGATCAGATAGGTGTGTTTTTCTTCCTTTTAAGTTTTTCCGTATGTTTTACAAAAAATGAACACATGAGAAGACGGAACAATTATAGCTCACAAACAAATTCCTACCTCATATCCAAGATTGTGCAGTTCTTTATTTTGCCATAATGACTCAACTCCTTCCTTCCTTCTCTACAAAGGGGGTAAATAACACTGAAGTTTCAGCACAGTCTCACAATATATTCCGTACCCATTTTGTTACATGCTGTCTTGACATTATGTCTTCTCCATAAACTGAAACGATTTCGTGATGAATTGCAGTGGCGGTCATGTCCTTAGCATTTAGGTAGCATATTACAGTGCAAACCTTACAATTGGAAGGAAATGGAATGAGGACGCTCATCCCTCACTTTCACCATAATGCCAGTCAATGAGCTACTGACAACTGGCACTGCTCGTTCACTTCCGCTGGCTTCCTACTACATGGCTGTGATACCAACTTCCCCCGCGAAAATTCCTTGCTATGTGCCTTGTAACCTTACTTTCTAGATAACCCTCATATCATCTATCTATCTATCTATCTATCTATCTATCTATCTATCTATCTATCTATCTATCTTCTATCTATCCATCCATCCATCCATCCATCCATCCATCCATCCATCCATCTATTATCTATCTATCTATCTATCTATCTATCTATCTATCTATCTATCTACTTGCCTGCCTGCCTACCTACCTACCTATAAATATGTTTAAATATAAATAGAGAATAACACAGCTGTAGAGAAAAAGAGCTCAACCAGACAGCAGTCTACTGGGTGAGAGTGAGCTCTCATTGCTGTATCTAGAGGTAGTTACAAATACCTGGTAGAAACTGAGCCCAGTTATTGTTACCTGGCCAGGCTGCTGCACCTTTATTAGATAGATAAAGTAGTCCTATTATCACTGTATCAGAAGACTTTCACCTCCTGTATGTCTGATAAAAGCTCCAGAGGAGATCAAGGGGAAAAAATGAGATCAGTTGACCACCCTTGGAACAACCCTATACATCCCAGAAAAAAGGGTTTTAACTAAAAGAAACACAGAAAAATAGGATCCTGGGGTGAAAGCCCCAAATCTTGTTATATGAAGGCATTATTATTATTATTATTATTATTATTATTATTATTATTATTATTATTCTGACACAAAGCCACAGTATGTCACAGCAAACAAGATATATATGCTGGATTTTGTATCACAAAATCACAAGCCGAACACTTCCCAAGCGTCTAGGACTGTGTGATGCATGCAGATCCAAGTAAGGTGGCCTTTTGCAGTTGACAGATCATGATTTTGTCAATGTTTATTGTTTCCAAATGCCGGCTGAGATCTTTCGGCACGGCACCCAGTGTGCCAATGACCACTTGGACCACCTGTACTGGTTTATGCCAGAGCCTTTGCAGTTCGATTTTGAGGTCCTGATAATGGCTGAGTTTTTCCCGTATTATTATTATTATTATTATTATTATTATTATTATTATTATTATTATTAGTGTTTTGGCAGATGTTCTCCCTTCCCCAGTTCCAGTCCTGGGAGGCCTGAAGTATCTGCTAGCTGTTATTGTCCTGAAGCATTTGCTGACCATAGTCCTTTCTCCAGCTGAACTGCCGGAAGTATAAGGTGGCTTCCTTATACACCATAAACTATAGTTCTTGGCATGGACATGGGAGGCCTCAGGAAGCGAGCGACCTACAGAGAGCACAGTTTGAAGAAGAGAAAGTGTGAAAACTGAAAGTACCCAACAGTGCTCATAATCACTGTAGAAGTTGGTTGAAAAGCACAGTAAAGGATCCCTTTAGGCTTGTGCTGCTGTGGACAGTAGCCTTTTCATACGTCCTACTAAGCGCATAAGCACAATGTGGGGACCAGAGCTTGGAAAGGTTACTTATTTAGACCATAATTGCCAACATCTCCTATGGATTCTGGGGGCTGTCTTTTTTAAAGTAACTTTTTTGGGGGCATGGTCTAGAAGAATGGTCGACTGACAGCATTCCCGAAGCTCCTGAGTGTGATACAAATATTGTGGATTAATAAAACAAATGAAAAATAAGTCAGCTCCATTAAATAGAGGTTTGGAAACAAGGTTTATCCACTTCAAAATTCCAAGTTTTGGTCTTAAAATACTCTTGGAGGCTCCTCTAATTTCCAGTTAAAGAAAATGTTGATTGTGTGGACTGTGTTGGGTCAATAGGAGCTGCAAATGGCCTTCTGACTCGGCAAGGATGCCAACCTCAGTCAGTTGGGCTCAGAGTACATGGTAAATGCCTGAAAGGAATTGCTGTTATTTTATTTATTTATTTATATTTCAAACTTATATGCCGCCACTCCCCTAGGGCTCGGAGCGGCTTACAAGAACAAACTAAAATCTAACATACAATAAACAACATATTAAAGATCAAAAGCCTGTCGAAACAAATATGTCTTACAAGCCCTGTGGAAAGCTGATAAATCCCGCAAGGCATGGACTTCAGGTGGCAGAGTGTTCCAGAGTGATGGTGCCACTACTGTGAAGGCTCTGCGTCTGGTTGCTATTAGACGCAAGGTTTTAAAACTGGGGACTTCCAATAAATCTTTGTCCTCAGAGCGGAGGGATCTCTGGGGTTGGTAGGGTGTGAGGCGGTCCTTCAGGTACATCAGCCACAGACCATATAAGGCCTTAAAGGTAAGTACCATCACTTTAAAAGTGATCCGGTGCTCAATTGGTAACCAATGCAGTTGCAATAAAATTGGTGTTATATGGCATCTCATCAGAGCTCTCGCAAGAAGCCGAGCAGCTGCATTTTGTACCAACTTGAGCTTCCGGATCACCAGTAGAGGAAGGCCAATGTAGAGGGTGTTACAGTAGTCCAGTCTTGAGATGACTGTGGCCTGGATCACTGTAGCTAGGTTGTCCCTGGATAGATAGGAGGCCAGCCGTCTAGCCTGCCGCAGATGAAAGAAAGCGGTTCTGCTAACAGCGGAGACCTGAACCTCCATCGTCAGCAGAGGGTCCAAAAGGACTCCCAGACTCTTTACCAATTTTCCCCTTTGATTGAGGATGCATAAAACACACACTCACACACAGTTCAGCAGTGAATGTGTTTCATATTTTGAAGAAGCAATCCCAAGCATTGAACCCTATACTTAGAGGTAAATTCAGCGTCTTGGGTAGCTCATTTAAAGTTATGACTGGAACCAAGTATGGATTCACCCTCCTGCTGACTTCAGAGCCAGCAGCTGCCCCTACTTGAATCTTGGCAGCTGATGACTTTTGTTGTTTTTCCTTACCAAGAAGCCAAGGCATGACAGGCACATGAAACCCCCCACGACATTCAGTCCCAGGATAATGATGAAAGTCCACTGTGGAAGTTCGACTTCTGCAGAGTTGAAGGGAAGAGGAAGTAAAACATAAATAAAACCTCTTGGAAATAGTTTTACAGTTTTGAAGTAGTTCAGATATTTCTGACAGTGAAACCAGACCTTGCATGACTAATCTATCAAGTATTCAAGGCAAGCATAGTTTACAAGTTCCTCATAAATGATTTGGACAGGTGTGGGGAACATGTGGCCCTCCCCATATTGTTGGGCAACAGTTTCTGAACAATCAGTATTAGAATTGATAGGAGTTTAGGGGAGTTGTGATCCACAAAGAACTGGAGGAGCCACACATCTCGTTCCTAGTTCAGGGCTATCACTTCACATTTCAGGAGCATTCAAGGATCCAAGACTTCAGAGATTTAGGCTGGCTGTGCACTGTAGAATTGATGCAGTTTGACTCATTGCTATGGAATCATGGGATTTGTAGTTTGGTGGGGCACCAGTACCGTTCAACTCAGTCGCTCTGAGTACCTCCTCGGGGGTTGAGAAGGGCAGGTTAGAAATGTTGTAAATAAATAAAGGCCAAAGACCTTGTAAAAGAATCCCAGAGGCAGAATTGCAACTGAGAATCTTTGGAAGTTGTAGGCCAAATACATCATTAAGGTAATTACTGAAATCAGATTGGTCACCTCCCTTCTGTCCTTCAGAAGGATGGTAAAAACTTGGCTGTGGGACCAAGCTTTCAGGAGAGGGCAATAAAGCAGCAATAAGAAAGATTACCAGGCCAATTAGATTTGACACTGATGACCAGGATGGTTTTAAATGGTGTATTTTAATATTGAGTCAAATGTTTTTAATGTTTAAAAACATTAAACATTAAAAACATGGCCCGGCATTGAATGTTTGCCGTATATATACTGTGCTCCGCCCTGAGTCCCCTTCAGGGTGAGAAGGGTGGAATATAAATGTTTTAAATAAATAAATAAATTCCTATGCTTCAATTTTGGATTTTGAAAGAATGTCCAAACAGCTGCTGGGGAATCATTGGAGTTATAGTTACTGTAAGGATAAAATGGAGAAGACCTACAAATAAGCGTGGTGCCATGAGCAAATGCATGCCAATGAACTTTGAGTGTAAATAATAACAATCATCATTATCCTGTTTCTTTCATGCCCATCATTCAACACTATTGTCTGTTTAGATGTACTTGTACTATAGGTAATAGTGGCATGTGATGTACTCTTGGATGTTGATGTTAGCACTGTCTCCAGTTACATTGATTCCATTGGAAGCATAAACTCCATTCACTGTGAAGACTAGGAACTAGTTTCAGTAATTACCTTAAGAGAGACAGCAACCTTTTTTTGAAAGGTACATTTCTGCAGTATCACTGGATTGGTAACTGGGATTAGGGCTCCATCTACACTGCTATAGGATGCACTTTGAAAGCAGGTAAGTAGATAGATCGATCAGGAGGACTGCTGGGAGTTGCCGTCCAAGAATAGGTAGAGAAGGGAGAAAGGGGAGAAAGAGGAAGGCAAAGAAAAGGTAGGGGGAAGGAAGGGAAGAAGAAGAGAAGAAAGAAGAGAAAGAGGGGGGAAGGTTGGCCACAGTAACACATGGTGGGTATAGCTAGTCATAAACATAATCTTAATCAGAAAAAATGTACCATTGGTGTTAGTGACTGGTCCTGTTGTTGTCACTGGTGATACAGTGACATTAGAAGTAGTTGCAGCGCTTCCAGATTTTGTGGAGGTGCTACTTGAGGTTTTGTCCTCCAGAGGGGTAGTTGCAGAAGTAGTGCGTGACTTGGATGTAGATAGTCCATCTTTGGTTGTCAATTGTGCCACTCTGGTTGTGATCTCCACTGTTGCCAGGCCTTGTTCCGATGTAGTAATGGAAGCTTCTGAGATACTGAGCGGTGATACCAAATGGGTTATGGCAGAAACATGCTCATGGGTTGTCCCACTGAAAGGAGTCGTGCTGGTCTGGAGAGCCTCAGTTGTGATGGTGCCAGCTATTGGATATGCATTTTTAAAAATCCAATGTAAATTCTGTCAGTTCTTTAGATTCTTTATTCAGCTATGCATGTATAACAGGGGTGGGCAAAGTAATAGCCCTGGGGCATCATGATTCCCCTCCCAGTGCATCTACACTACAGAATTAATGCAGTTTGGCCCCACTGTAACTGCCAGGTCTCAATGCTATAGACTCATGGGATTCATAGTTTAGTAAGACACTAGCACTTTTTAGCAGAGAAGGCTAAAGACCTAGTAAATTTACAACTGCCAGGATTTCATAGCATTAAGTCATAGCAGTTCATGTTATGTCAACCTATGTAACTTCTACAGTGTAGATGCACCCACAAACCCTTCCAGACATGTGTACCTTTTAGACAGTGCACACCCCCTATCCTTGCATACATTTGAAAATTAAGAAAATGCAAATTTTCAAATTAAAAGATTTTGGGACACTTCTGAATTAGGTTTTTCTTTCCATTTATTGAAGTGTTTGGCAGCCCAGAGGATTCCAGGGAAATAATATTTCCTGCCAAAGATGCCAACTCCTGACACTGAAATTATATGGTTCCATTCCAAGCATATTTAAGAGGAGTGATGAATAGCCAGTGATGTGAAAGTGACTTGAACGAATACTTCCTATAATGTACCACTCAGGTTTCATATGATGTTCCAGTATTGGGATGAAACAAACAAACAAAAAAACCAATATACTTCTGGTCCAATTTCAAAATGCTGGAGATGACGTGAAAATATCTATATGGCTTGGAAGTTAGTTGTGAGGGTGCTTCCCTTATGTCTACATTTGCTTGAACACTAAGATTTTCTGATGATTCCTGCTCAGTATAACCAATTTTGGAAAGAATACACCACATGGAGATGAAGGGGAGAATTGTCTCTATTGTGTGCCTCAACTGTGGAATAGTCTTCTTTTAGAACCCAACTGATGCTAACGTTGTCCTTATTTCAACCCCAAATGAAAACCTTGATAGGAACCCAAGGGCATGAGACCACGTGAAATCACAGATTGGCTTTGGGTCTGCCAGATTGCATGTTTTATTTTGAGTAAGATTATTTGAAATTATTTTTTTTTGTCATGTCAGGAGCAACTAGATAAACTACAAGTTGCTTCTGGTATGAGAGAATTGGCCGTCTGCAAGGACGTTGCCCAGGAGACACCAGGATGTTTTTTTAATATGTTTTACCATCCTTGTTGGAGGCTTCTCTCATGTCCCCGGATGAGAAGCTGAAGCTGACAGAGGGAGTTCATCCATGCTCTCCCTGGATTCAAACCTGTGACCTGTCGATCTTCAGTCCTGCTGGCACAAGGGTTTAATGTACTGCGCCACCGGGGGCTCCTTATTGGAAATTATTTAACTGGTTATTTTTATGGCAGACAGTCCCTGAGTTACAAACATCCAACTTACAAGCAAACTCATAGTTAAGAACGGGGGTGAGACAACAGGAAGTGAGAGAAATCTACCCTTAGGAAGGGAAATCCACTCCTGGAAGAGTTATGGGGGAAAGGTGTTTCAATGGAAGCTTTCTCACCAATCCTTGTTTCCACAACAAAATGCCAATTTTTTCAAAATCCAATTATCACAGGGACAGAAAATGAGGGAAAATCTTCTGAATTGGGGCACACACAGCAAAACAAATTCCACAAAGGTGTTAACCCTACCCTATGCTATACATAATAATAATAATAATAATAATAATAATAATAATAATAATAATAATAAATGTATTTGTATTCTGCCCTATCTCGAGGGGACTCGGGGAAGATTCCAACGTAACAATAGGAAACATTCAATGCCTACCAAAAACACACAACAGTAACATAAAATCCCAGAAAAAAAAACCCCACATATAAAAGTAATGTTAAAAACTAACATCAAATTAAGACCTAATATCAGTCAATTAAACCTGACATCAATAAATTAAACTACATGTAATGAGACAAAATTCTATTATAACATAAATCTACACAAAACATCCACATTAGTGTACAACAGCCAGCAAGGGTTCACAAAATGGTGTGGGTTGGTTCTAGTCCAATGAGCTCATTGGGCTGGTGTTGACCAGGAAAGCCCAAATATGAATAATTCTCAACCAGAAGCCTGGCAGTGACCTCTTGACCATCTAATCCAGATATATATTTGGTTGTCCCTGTTCTGATTTACATACAAATTCAACTTCAGACAAACCTACAGAACCTATCTTGTTCGTAACTTGGGGACTGCCTGTATATTATTGCATTTCTGTGCAGTATTTCTCCCAAAGTATTGTTTATTATTCGCATTAATATTATTTTATTAATATCCAATTTTTCCCAATTAGGCACTCAAAGCAGTTTGCAACAATTAAAAAATTTGATTAAAGCACCACCAATCATAAAATAAAGAATATCTTGTGGCGCAGCTGGCTGAGTGTCAGCTGCATTAAGATCACTCTGACCAAAAGGTCATGAGTTCGAAGCCAGCCCGGGTTGGAGTGGGCTTCCAACCAATTGTGTAGCCTGTTGTCGACCTTTGCAACCCGAAAGACAGTTGCATCTGTCAAGTAGGAAAATTAGGTACCACCTTGTGTGGGGAGGCTAAATTAACTAATTTATGAGGCCATAAAAAAGACTCCAGCAAAGCACTCCAGCAAAAAGCATGCGGGGAATGCGGAAGTGCTTCATCACCATCGCAGATGGACGATGAAAGAAACAGCTCCCCTGGCGGCCAGAAAAAGTTAAATAGCCTCTGTCTATGTCTGTATATGTTGTATGTCAAAATTGGCATTGAACGTTTTCCATATATGTACATTGTAATCCGCCCTGAGTCCCCTGCGGGGTGAGAAGGGCGGAATATAAATACTGTAAATAAATAATAATAAATAAATAATCAACTATCAAATGATTTTTAAAAATCCATAAACTACTAAAAGCAAGTATGGAAAACAATCAGCATGCTATAAAGGTCTCTTTTTTGAAGCACGAACAAGGCCTCCATCTTCCACCAGAAAGAAAGGAGTGTCCAAACATTCTAGGAAGGGAAGTCCAAAGCCTACATAAATTGGCTCTGGACGACCCCATTTTCAAGTAATTTTATCCCATCGATCCCATCTGAAGATCTTTGAGAAATGAAAGCTTGGAAAAATGAATAATAAAATTAATACAATTACCTGTGACAGTAATAGATGATGGAATTGCTGATGATGATGTTTGAACATTAGAATCAGACACAGCATTTTCTGTTACAGTGGATGGGCTCTTTGTAGCAAAAGTTGTTGCAGTGATGCTGCTTTTCTCACTTTCTGAAGAAACAGCTGTTGATGCTGTTGTGGAATCAGATGTGAATGTTGGTAATTGCTCTTGTGTTGTAGTAATTTGTGATGATACTCCTATTGCAATATCAGTTGGACTTTCGAGAGAAGTTGATCCGTGCAACATTGTAGTTTCAGATGTGGCTGCTGTTGTAGGAGCAGTAATCACGGATGTGGTTGATATTGGTGTAGCTGTTGTACTCTCTGAAGAAGTTGATACTTGCACCATTGTACGTAGAGCTGTGGCTGCAGTAGGACTCTCTGGAGAAGATGTTTCTTGCACAGCTGTCAATTCAGAAGTGTCTGCTGTTGTACTCTGTGGATAAGTGGTTTCTTGAATCACTGTAGATTCAGATGCAACTGCTGTTATAATCTCCAGAGCAGTTGTTTCTTCTATCGTTGTAGATTCATATGCGGCTGTAGTTGCATTTTCTGGAGAAGTTGCTTCTTGCAGCATTGTAGATTCGGAGGTGGTTACAGTTATAGGAGCAGTAGACAAGTATGTTGATGATATTGCAATAGCTGTTGTGCTCTTTGGAGAAGTTGATTCTTGCATCCTTGTAGATTGAGATATGGCTGCTGCTGTACCCTCTAGAGAAGTTGATTCTTGTACTGTTTTGGTTGGAGACGTATCTGCTGTTGTAGGAGCAGTAGTCAAGGATATTGTTGATGCTGGTGTAGCTGTTGCATTCTCTGTAGAAGTTGATTCTTGCACCATTGAAGATTCAGATACAGCTGTTATTGTAATCCCTGGAGAAATTGTTTCTTGCAGTGTTGTGAATTCAGATGTGACTGTGGTTATAGAAGCAGTGGTCAAGGACATTATTGATATTGGTGTACTTGTTGTATGCTCCAGAGAAGATGTTTCTTGCATCCTTGTAGATTCAGATGTGGCTGGTGTTGTACTCTCCAAAGAAGTGGTGTTTTGCACTGATGTAGATTTAGATGTGGCTAGTGTTTTACTCTCCAGAGAAGTTATTTCTTGCACCATTGTGGATTCAGATGTTGTTTCTGTTATTGGAGCGGTAGTCAAGGATACTGTTGATATTGGTGTAGTTGTTTTACTCTCTGAAGATACAGAAGTGGCCGCTGTTGTATTCTCTGAAGAAGTTGTTCCTTGCATCCTTGTAGATTGGGATGTGGCTGGTGTTGTACTCTCCAGAGAAGTGGTGTTTTGCACTGATGTAGAGTAAGATGTGGCTGGTGTTTTACTTTCCAGTGAAGTTGTTTCTTGAACCATTGTAGATTCAGATATGGTTGCTGTTGTGCCCTCTACAGTAGTTGCTTCTTTGACCGTAGCAGACTCAAATGGGGCTGTTGTTATCTTGAGATAAGTTGTTTCTTTCACCGTTGTGGATTCATATGTTCTTTCTGTTATGGGAGCGGTAGTCAAGGATGCTGTTGATACTGGTGTAGTTGTACTCTCTGGAGAAGTTGATTCCTGCAACATTGTAGATTCAGAAGTGCCTCCTGTTGTATTCTCTGAAGAAGCAGTTCCTTGCACCCCTGTAGATTCAGATGTGGCTTGTGATGTACTCGCTAGAGAACTTGTTTCTTTGACTATTGTAGATTCAGATGTGGCTGTAGCTGTAGTTTCTAGAGAAATTGTTTCTTGCACTGTTGTGAATTCAGATGTAGCTCTCGTTGCATTCTCTAGAGAAGTTGTTTCTTGCACCTTTGGAGATTCAGATGTGGCTGCCTTTGTAATCTCTGTGGCACATGTTTCTTCTACCATTGTAGATTCAGATGCGGCTGTTGTTGTACTCTCTGGAGAGGTTTTTTCTTGAACCATTGTGGATGCAGATGTGGCTGCAGTTATAAGATCAGTAGTCAAAGATGTTGATGATATCAGTGTAGCTGTTGTACTTTCCAGAGAAGTTGTTTCTTGAACCATTGTAGATTCAGATATGGCTGCTGTTGTATCCTCTAGAGTAGTTGCTTCTTTGACCATGGCAGTCTCAAATGGTACTGTTGTATGTTTAGATGTTGTTGTAGTTGTACTCTCTAGAGAAGTTGTTTCTTTCACCGTTGTGGATTCGGAAGTTGTTGCTGTTGTCAAGGGTGCTGTTGATATTGGTGTAGTTGTTGTACTCTCTGGAGAAGTTGATTCTTGCAACATTGTAGATTCAGAAGTGTCTGCTGTTGTATTCTCTGAAGAAGCAGTTCCTTGCACCCCTGTAGATTCAGATGTGGCTGGTGATGTAATCACTAGAGAACTTGTTTCTTTGACCATTGTAGATTCAGATGCGGCTGTAGCTGTAGTCTCTAGAGGAATTATTTCTTGCACTGTTGTGAATTCAGAAGTAGCTCTTGTTGCATTCTCTAGAGAAGTTGTTTCTTGCACCTTTGGAGATTCAGATGTGGCTGCCGTTGTAATCTCTGGAGCACACGTTTCTTCTACTATTGTAGATTCAGATGAGGCTGTTGTTGTACTCTCTGGAGAAGTTTTTTCTTGAACCGTTGTGGATGCAGATGTGGCTGCAGTTATAAGATCAGTAGTCAAAGATGTTGTTGATATCCCTGTAGCTGTTGTACTTTCCAGAGAAGTTGTTTCATGCACTGATGTAGATTTAGATGTGGCTGGTGTTTTACTCTCTAGCGACGTTGTTTCTTGAACCATTGTAGATTCAGCTATGGCTGCTGTTGTACCCTCTAGAGTAGTTGCTTCTTTGACCATGGCAGTCTCAGATGGTACTGTCATAGTCTCTAGAGAAATTGTTTCTTGCACTGTTGTATGTTGAGATGTTGTTGTAGTTGTACTCTCTAGAGAGGTTGTTTCTTTCACCGTTGTGGATTCGGATGTTGTTGCTGTTGTCAAGGATGTTGTTGATATTGGTGTAGTTTTTGTACTCTCTGGAGAAGTTAATTCTTGCAACATTGTAGATTTAGAAGTGCCTGCTGTTGTATTCCCTGAAGAAGTAGTACCTTGCACCCCTGTAGATTCAGATGTGGCTGGTGATGTACCCGCTAGAGAACTTGTTTCTTTGACTATTGTAGATTCAGATGTGGCTGGTGATGTAATAACTAGAGAACTTGTTTCTTTGACCATTGTAGATTCAGATGCAGCTGTAGCTGTAGTCTCTAGAGGAATTGTTTCTTGCGCTGTTGTGAATTCAGAAGTAGCTCTCGTTGCATTCTCTAGAGAAGTTGTTTCTTGCACCTTTGGAGATTCAGATGTGGCTGCCATTGTAGTCTCTGGAGCACATGTTTCTTCTACCATTGTAGATTCAGATGCGGCTGTTGTTGTACTCTCTGGATAAGTTGTTTCATTCACCTTTGTGGATTCGGATGTTGTTGCTGTTGTCAAGGGTGCTGTTGATATTGGTGTAGTTGTTGTACCCTCTGGAGAAGTTGATTCTTGCAACATTGTAGATTCAGAAGTGCCTGCTGTTGTATTCTCTGAAGAAGTAGTTCCTTGCACCCTTGTAGATTCAGATGTGGCTGGGGATGTAATCCCTAGAGAACTTGTTTCTTTGATCATTGTAGATTCAGATGCAGCTGTAGCTGTAGTCTCTAGAGGAATTGTTTCTTGCACTGTTGTGAATTCAGAAGTAGCTCTCGTTGCATTCTCTAGAGAAGTTGTTTCTTCTACCATTGTAGATTCAGATATGGCTGCTGTTGTACTCTCTGGAGAAATTGTTTCATTCACCTTTGTGGATTCGGATGTTGTTGCTGTTGTCAAGGGTTCTGTTGATATTGGTGTAGTTGTTGTACCCTCTGGAGAAGTTGATTCTTGCAACATTGTAGATTCAGAAGTGCCTGTTGTTGTATTCTCTGAAGAAGTAGTTCCTTGCACCCCTGTAGATTCAGATGTGGCTGGTGATGTAATCCCTAGAGAACTTGTTTCTTTGACCATTGTAGATTCAACTGCGGCTGTAGCTGTAGTCTCTAGAGGAATTGTTTCTTGCACTGTTGTGAATTCAGAAGTAGCTCTCGTTGCATCCTCTAGAGAAGTTGTTTCTTGCACCTTTGGAGATTCAGATGTGGCTGCCGTTGTAATCTCTGGAGCACATGTTTCTTCTACCATTGTAGATTCAGATGCGGCTGTTGTTGTACTCTCTGGAGAAGTTGTTTCTTTCACCATTGTGGATGCAGATGTGGCTGTTGTACTCTCCAGAGAACTTGTTCCTTCAACCATTGTAGATTGAGATGTGGCTGTAGTTGTAGTCTCTAGAGGAATTGTTTCTGGCACTGTTGTGGAGTCAGATGTCGTTGCTGTTATAGGACCAGTAGTAAAGGATGTAGACAATACTAGTGCAGCTGTTGTACTCTCCAGAGAAGTTGTTTCTTGCATCCTAGTAGGTTCAGATGTGGCTGTTGTTGTACTCTCCAGAGTAGTGGTGTCTTGCACTGATGTAGATTTAGATGTGGCTGTTGTTGTACTCTCCAGAGTAGTGGTGTCTTGCACTGATGTAGATTTAGATGTGGCTGGTGTTTTACTCTCCAGAGAAGTTGTTTGTTGAACCATTGTAGATTCGGATATGACTGCTGTTGTACCCTCTAGAGTAGTTGCTTCTTTGACCATGGCAGTCTCAAATGGTACTGTTGTATGTTGAGATGTTGTAGTTGTACTCTCTGGAGAAGTTGTTTCTTTCACCGTTGTGGATTCGGAAGTTGTTGCTGTTGTCAAGGATGCTGTTGATATTGGTGTAGTTGTTGTACTCTCTGGAGAAGTTGATTCTTGCAACATTGTAGATTCAGAAGTGTCTGCTGTTGTATTCTCTGAAGAAGCAGTTCCTTGCACCCCTGTAGATTCAGATGTGGCTGGTGATGTAATCACTAGAGAACTTGTTTCTTTGACCATTGTAGATTCAGATGCGGCTGTAGCTGTAGTCTCTAGAGGAATTATTTCTTGCACTGTTGTGAATTCAGAAGTAGCTCTTGTTGCATTCTCTAGAGAAGTTGTTTCTTGCACCTTTGGAGATTCAGATGTGGCTGCCGTTGTAATCTCTGGAGCACACGTTTCTTCTACTATTGTAGATTCAGATGAGGCTGTTGTTGTACTCTCTGGAGAAGTTTTTTCTTGAACCGTTGTGGATGCAGATGTGGCTGCAGTTATAAGATCAGTAGTCAAAGATGTTGATGATATCCCTGTAGCTATTGTACTTTCCAGAGAAGTTGTTTCATGCAGTGATGTAGATTTAGATATGGCTGGTGTTTTACTCTCTAGCGACGTTGTTTCTTGAACCATTGTAGATTCAGCTATGGCTGCTGTTGTACCCTCTAGAGTAGTTGATTCTTTGACCATGGCAGTCTCAGATGGTACTGTCGTAGTCTCTAGAGAAATTGTTTCTTGCACTGTTGTATGTTGAGATGTTGTTGTAGTTGTACTCTCTAGAGAGGTTGTTTCTTTCACCGTTGTGGATTCGGATGTTGTTGCTGTTGTCAAGGATGTTGTTGATATTGGTGTAGTTGTTGTACTCTCTGGAGAAGTTGATTCTTGCAACATTGTAGATTCAGAAGTGTCTGCTGTTGTATTCTCTGAAGAAGCAGTTCCTTGCACCCCTGTAGATTCAGATGTGGCTGGTGATGTAATCACTAGAGAACTTGTTTCTTTGACCATTGTAGATTCAGATGCGGCTGTAGCTGTAGTCTCTAGAGGAATTATTTCTTGCACTGTTGTGAATTCAGAAGTAGCTCTCGTTGCATCCTCTAGAGAAGTTGTTTCTTGCACCTTTGGAGATTCAGATGTGGCTGCCTTTGTAATCTCTGTGGCACATGTTTCTTCTACCATTGTAGATTCAGATGCGGCTGTTGTTGTACTCTCTGGAGAGGTTTTTTCTTGAACCATTGTGGATGCAGATGTGGCTGCAGTTATAAGATCAGTAGTCAAAGATGTTGATGATATCAGTGTAGCTGTTGTACTTTCCAGAGAAGTTGTTTCTTGAACCATTGTAGATTCAGATATGGCTGCTGTTGTATCCTCTAGAGTAGTTGCTTCTTTGACCATGGCAGTCTCAAATGGTACTGTTGTATGTTTAGATGTTGTTGTAGTTGTACTCTCTAGAGAAGTTGTTTCTTTCACCGTTGTGGATTCGGAAGTTGTTGCTGTTGTCAAGGATGCTGTTGATATTGGTGTAGTTGTTGTACTCTCTGGAGAAGTTGATTCTTGCAACATTGTAGATTCAGAAGTGTCTGCTGTTGTATTCTCTGAAGAAGCAGTTCCTTGCACCCCTGTAGATTCAGATGTGGCTGGTGATGTAATCACTAGAGAACTTGTTTCTTTGACCATTGTAGATTCAGATGCGGCTGTAGCTGTAGTCTCTAGTGGAATTATTTCTTGCACTGTTGTGAATTCAGAAGTAGCTCTTGTTGCATTCTCTAGAGAAGTTGTTTCTTGCACCTTTGGAGATTCAGATGTGGCTGCCGTTGTAATCTCTGGAGCACACGTTTCTTCTACTATTGTAGATTCAGATGAGGCTGTTGTTGTACTCTCTGGAGAAGTTTTTTCTTGAACCGTTGTGGATGCAGATGTGGCTGCAGTTATAAGATCAGTAGTCAAAGATGTTGATGATATCCCTGTAGCTATTGTACTTTCCAGAGAAGTTGTTTCATGCAGTGATGTAGATTTAGATATGGCTGGTGTTTTACTCTCTAGCGACGTTGTTTCTTGAACCATTGTAGATTCAGCTATGGCTGCTGTTGTACCCTCTAGAGTAGTTGATTCTTTGACCATGGCAGTCTCAGATGGTACTGTCGTAGTCTCTAGAGAAATTGTTTCTTGCACTGTTGTATGTTGAGATGTTGTTGTAGTTGTACTCTCTAGAGAGGTTGTTTCTTTCACCGTTGTGGATTCGGATGTTGTTGCTGTTGTCAAGGATGTTGTTGATATTGGTGTAGTTGTTGTACCCTCTGGAGAAGTTGATTCTTGCAACACTGTAGATTCAGAAGTGCCTGCTGTTGTATTCTCTGAAGAAGTAGTTCCTTGCACCCCTGTAGATTCAGATGTGGCTGGTGATGTAATCCCTAGAGAACTTGTTTCTTTGACCATTGTAGATTCAACTGCGGCTGTAGCTGTAGTCTCTAGAGGAATTGTTTCTTGCACTGTTGTGAATTCAGAAGTAGCTCTCGTTGCATCCTCTAGAGAAGTTGTTTCTTGCACCTTTGGAGATTCAGATGTGGCTGCCTTTGTAATCTCTGTGGCACATGTTTCTTCTACCATTGTAGATTCAGATGCGGCTGTTGTTGTACTCTCTGGAGAGGTTTTTTCTTGAACCATTGTGGATGCAGATGTGGCTGCAGTTATAAGATCAGTAGTCAAAGATGTTGATGATATCAGTGTAGCTGTTGTACTTTCCAGAGAAGTTGTTTCTTGAACCATTGTAGATTCAGATATGGCTGCTGTTGTATCCTCTAGAGTAGTTGCTTCTTTGACCATGGCAGTCTCAAATGGTACTGTTGTATGTTTAGATGTTGTTGTAGTTGTACTCTCTAGAGAAGTTGTTTCTTTCACCGTTGTGGATTCAGAAGTTGTTGCTGTTGTCAAGGATGCTGTTGATATTGGTGTAGTTGTTGTACTCTCTGGAGAAGTTGATTCTTGCAACATTGTAGATTCAGAAGTGTCTGCTGTTGTATTCTCTGAAGAAGCAGTTCCTTGCACCCCTGTAGATTCAGATGTGGCTGGTGATGTAATCACTAGAGAACTTGTTTCTTTGACCATTGTAGATTCAGATGCGGCTGTAGCTGTAGTCTCTAGTGGAATTATTTCTTGCACTGTTGTGAATTCAGAAGTAGCTCTTGTTGCATTCTCTAGAGAAGTTGTTTCTTGCACCTTTGGAGATTCAGATGTGGCTGCCGTTGTAATCTCTGGAGCACACGTTTCTTCTACTATTGTAGATTCAGATGAGGCTGTTGTTGTACTCTCTGGAGAAGTTTTTTCTTGAACCGTTGTGGATGCAGATGTGGCTGCAGTTATAAGATCAGTAGTCAAAGATGTTGTTGATATCCCTGTAGCTGTTGTACTTTCCAGAGAAGTTGTTTCATGCACTGATGTAGATTTACATGTGGCTGGTGTTTTACTCTCTAGCGACGTTGTTTCTTGAACCATTGTAGATTCAGCTATGGCTGCTGTTGTACCCTCTAGAGTAGTTGCTTCTTTGACCATGGCAGTCTCAGATGGTACTGTCATAGTCTCTAGAGAAATTGTTTCTTGCACTGTTGTATGTTGAGATGTTGTTGTAGTTGTACTCTCTAGAGAGGTTGTTTCTTTCACCGTTGTGGATTCGGATGTTGTTGCTGTTGTCAAGGATATTGTTGATATTGGTGTAGTTTTTGTACTCTCTGGAGAAGTTAATTCTTGCAACATTGTAGATTTAGAAGTGCCTGCTGTTGTATTCCCTGAAGAAGTAGTACCTTGCACCCCTGTAGATACAGATGTGGCTGGTGATGTACCCGCTAGAGAACTTGTTTCTTTGACTATTGTAGATTCAGATGTGGCTGGTGATGTAATCACTAGAGAACTTGTTTCTTTGACCATTGTAGATTCAGATGTGTCTGTAGCTGTAGTCTCTAGAGGAATTGTTTCTTGCGCTGTTGTGAATTCAGAAGTAGCTCTCGTTGCATTCAATAGAGAAGTTGTTTCTTGCACCTTTGGAGATTCAGATGTGGCTGCCATTGTAGTCTCTGGAGCACATGTTTCTTCTACCATTGTAGATTCAGATGCGGCTGTTGTTGTACTCTCTGGATAAGTTGTTTCATTCACCTTTGTGGATTCGGATGTTGTTGCTGTTGTCAAGGGTGCTGTTGATATTGGTGTAGTTGTTGTACCCTCTGGAGAAGTTGATTCTTGCAACATTGTAGATTCAGAAGTGCCTGCTGTTGTATTCTCTGAAGAAGTAGTTCCTTGCACCCTTGTAGATTCAGATGTGGCTGGGGATGTAATCCCTAGAGAACTTGTTTCTTTGATCATTGTAGATTCAGATGCAGCTGTAGCTGTAGTCTCTAGAGGAATTGTTTCTTGCACTGTTGTGAATTCAGAAGTAGCTCTCGTTGCATTCTCTAGAGAAGTTGTTTCTTGCACCTTTGGAGATTCAGATGTGGCTGCCATTGTAGTCTCTGGAGCACATGTTTCTTCTACCATTGTAGATTCAGATGCGGCTGTTGTTGTACTCTCTGGAGAAATTGTTTCATTCACCTTTGTGGATTCGGATGTTGTTGCTGTTGTCAAGGGTTCTGTTGATATTGGTGTAGTTGTTGTACCCTCTGGAGAAGTTGATTCTTGCAACATTGTAGATTCAGAAGTGCCTGTTGTTGTATTCTCTGAAGAAGTAGTTCCTTGCACCCCTGTAGATTCAGATGTGGCTGGTGATGTAATCCCTAGAGAACTTGTTTCTTTGACCATTGTAGATTCAACTGCGGCTGTAGCTGTAGTCTCTAGAGGAATTGTTTCTTGCACTGTTGTGAATTCAGAAGTAGCTCTCGTTGCATCCTCTAGAGAACTTGTTCCTTGCACCTTTGGAGATTCAGATGTGGCTGCCGTTGTAATCTCTGTGGCACAAGTTTCTTCTACCATTGTAGATTCAGATGCGGCTGTTGTTGTACTCTCTGGAGAAGTTGTTTCTTTCACCATTGTGGATGCAGATGTGGCTGTTGTACTCTCCAGAGAACTTGTTCCTTCAACCATTGTAGATTGAGATGTGGCTGTAGTTGTAGTCTCTAGAGGAATTGTTTCTGGCACTGTTGTGGAGTCAGATGTCGTTGCTGTTATAGGACCAGTAGTAAAGGATGTAGACAATACTAGTGCAGCTGTTGTACTCTCCAGAGAAGTTGTTTCTTGCATCCTAGTAGGTTCAGATGTGGCTGTTGTTGTACTCTCCAGAGTAGTGGTGTCTTGCACTGATGTAGATTTAGATGTGGCTGTTGTTGTACTCTCCAGAGTAGTGGTGTCTTGCACTGATGTAGATTTAGATGTGGCTGGTGTTTTACTCTCCAGAGAAGTTGTTTCTTGAACCATTGTAGATTCGGATATGACTGCTGTTGTACCCTCTAGAGTAGTTGCTTCTTTGACCATGGCAGACACAAATGGGGCTGTTGTATGTTGAGATGTTGTAGTTGTACTCTCTGGAGAAGTTGTTTCTTTCACCGTTGTGGATTCGGAAGTTGTTGCTGTTGTCAAGGATGCTATTGATATTGGTGTAGTTGTTGTACTCTCTGGAGAAGTTGATTCTTGCAACATTGTAGATTCAGAAGTGCCTGCTGTTGTATTCCCTGAAGAAGTAGTACCTTGCACCCCTGTAGATTCAGATGTGGCTGGTGATGTACCCGCTAGAGAACTTGTTTCTTTGACTATTGTAGATTCAGATGTGGCTGGTGATGTAATCACTAGAGAACTTGTTTCTTTGACCATTGTAGATTCAGATGTGTCTGTAGCTGTAGTCTCTAGAGGAATTGTTTCTTGCGCTGTTGTGAATTCAGAAGTAGCTCTCGTTGCATTCTCTAGAGAAGTTGTTTCTTGCACCTTTGGAGATTCAGATGTGGCTGCCATTGTAGTCTCTGGAGCACATGTTTCTTCTACCATTGTAGATTCAGATGCGGCTGTTGTTGTACTCTCTGGAGAAATTGTTTCATTCACCTTTGTGGATTCGGATGTTGTTGCTGTTGTCAAGGGTTCTGTTGATATTGGTGTAGTTGTTGTACCCTCTGGAGAAGTTGATTCTTGCAACATTGTAGATTCAGAAGTGCCTGCTGTTGTATTCTCTGAAGAAGTAGTTCCTTGCACCCCTGTAGATTCAGATGTGGCTGGTGATGTAATCACTAGAGAACTTGTTTCTTTGACCATTGTAGATTCAGATGCAGCTGTAGCTGTAGTCTCTAGAGGTATTGTTTCTTGCACTGTTGTGAATTCAGAAGTAGCTCTTGTTGCATTCTCTAGATAAGTTGTTTCTTGAACCATTGTAGATTTGGATATGACTGCTGTTGTACCCTCTAGAGTAGTTGCTTCTTTGACCATGGCAGACACAAATGGGGCTGTTGTACGTTGGGATGTTGTAGTTGTACTCTCTAGAGAAGTTGTTTCTTTCACCGTTGTGGATTCGGAAGTTGTTACTGTTGTCAAGGATGCTGTTGATATTGGTGTAGTTGTTGTACTCTCTGGAGAAGTTGATTCTTGCAACATTGCAGATTCAGAAGTGCCTGCTGTTGTATTCTCTGAAGAAGTAGTTCCTTGCACCCCTGTAGATTCAGATGTGGCTGGTGATGTAGTATCTAGAGGAATTGTTTCTTGCACTGTTGTGAATTTGGATGTAGCTCTCGTTGCATTCTCTAGAGAAGTTGTTTCTTGCACCTTTGGAGATTCAGATGTGGCTGCCGTTGTAATCTCTGGAGCACATGTTTCTTCTATCATTGTAGATTCAGATGCGGCTGTTGTTGTACTCTCTGGAGAAGTTGTTTCTTTCACCATTGTGGATGCAGATGTGGCTGCAGTTATAAGATCAGTAGTCAAAGATGTTGATGATATCAATGTAGCTGTTGTACTTTCCAGAGAAGTTGTTTCTTGAACCATTGTAGATTCAGACATGGCTGTTGTTGTACCCTCTAGAGTAGTTGCTTCTTTGACCATGGCAGTCTCAGATGGTACTGTTTTAGTCTCTACAGAAATTGTTTCTTGCACTGTTGTATGTTGAGATGTTGTTGTAGTTGTACTTTCTAGAGAAGTTGTTTCTTGCACCTTTGGAGATTCAGTTGTGGCTGCCGTTGTAATCTCTGGAGCACATGTTTCTTCTACCATTGTAGATTCAGATGCGGCTGTTGTTGTACTCTCTGGAGAAGTTTTTTCTTGAACTGTTGTGGATTCAGATGTGGATCCAGTCATGGGACCAGTAGTCAAAGATGTTGATGATATTAGTGTAGCTGTTGTACTGTCTGGGTAAGCTGAGTTTTGCAACATTGTAGATTCAGAAGTCGCTGCTTTTGTATTCCCTGAAGAAGTCATTCCTTGCACCCCTGTAGATTGAGCTGTGGCTGCTGTTGTACTCTCCAGATAAGAGGTTTCTTGCACCATTGTAGATTCAGATGTGGCTGCTGTTGTAGGAGGAGTAAAAGATGTTGTTGATACTGGTGTAACTGTTGTATACTCTATAGAACTTATTTCTTGCACCATTGTAGATACTGATTTAGCTTGTGTTGTACTCACTAGAGAAGTTATTTCTTGTACCATTGTAGTTTCCGTTGTAGTGGCTGTACTCTCTGGAGAGGTGGTTTCTTGCACTGTTGTTGAGTCAGATGTGGCTGCTGTTGTACTCTCTAGATAAGTTGTTTCTTCTACCATTACAGTTTCAGATGTGGCTGCTGTTGTACTCACTAGAGAAGATTTTTCTTGAACCGTTGTTGATTCAGATGAAGCTGCTGTTGTACCCTCTAAAGAAGCTGTTCCTTGCACCCTTGTAGATTCAGATATAGCTGTTGTATTCTCCAGGAAAGAGGTTTCTTGCACCATTGTAGATTCAGATATGGCTGCTGTTGTAGGAGCAGTAGTCAAGGATATTGTTGATACTGGTGTAGCTGTTTTATTCTCTGTAGAAGTTATTTCTTGTACAATTGTAGTTTCTGATGTGGCTTGCATTGTACTCACTAGAGAAGATTTTTCTTGCATCGTTGTTGATTCAGATGAGGCTGCTGTTGTACCCTCTAAAGAAGTTTTTTCTTGTACCATTGTCAAGTTTGGCGTATCTAGTGTTGTATTCTCTGGAAAAGTTGTTTCTTGCACTGTTGAAGATTCAGATGTGTCTGCTGTTGTAGGAGCAGTAGTCAAAGACATTGTTGATATTGGTGAGAAATAGTAATTAATATTGTTGTACTATCAAATGTTTAAAAATAATCCATAAACTAATAAAATCAAGAATTTTATTTATTTATTTCATATATTTATATCCTGCCCTTCTCCCCACAAGAGGGACTCAGCGCGGCCTCACATGAGCATCAGTGGATGCCAAGAACATAAATACCATAAAAATTACAATTCACAATAAAATCATTTTAAAACATTGAAAAAAATCAACATGTTATAAAAGTCTCTTTCTTTAAAGGCTGCCTGAACAAAGCCTTCATCTCCCACCAGAAAGAAAGCAACGTGATAGTCCAAACATTCTAGGAATGGACTTCCAAAGCCTACATTCATTTGTTATACACAATACCATTTTCAAGTGAAATCACACCATCTATCCCATCTGAATATCTTTGAGAAATGGAAGCTTAGAAAAAATAATTAATGAATAATAAAATTAATAGAATTACCTGTAACAGTAATAGATGATAGAGTAGTTGCTGCTGATGTTTGAACATTAGAATCAGAGACAATTTTTTCTGTTATAGTGGATAGGCTCCTTGTAGCAAAAGTTGTTGCAGTGATACTGCTTTTCCCACTCCCTGAAGGAACAGTTGCTGATGCTGTTGTGGAAGTTGTTTCTTGCACCATTGTAGATTCAGATATGCTTGCTGTTTTACTCTTTGGAGAAGTTGTTTCTTCCACCGTTGCAGATTCAGATGTGGCTGAAATTGCATCCTCCAGAGAAGTTGTTTCTTGCACTCTTGTGAATTCAGATGTGGCTGCTGTTACAGGAGGAGTAGCCATGGATGTTGTTAATATTGGTGTAGCTGTTGTACTCTCTGGAGAAGTTGATTCTTGCACTATTGTAGGTAGAGCTGTAGCTGCTGTTGGACTCTCCAGAGAAGTTTTTTCTTGAACACTTGTAGATTCAAATGTGGCTGCTGGTGTGCTATCCCGGGAAGTTGTTCCTTTCACCATTGCAGCTTCAGATGTTTCCGCTGTTGTAATTTCTGCAGAAGTTGTTTCTTGTGTCATTGTCAAGTCACATGTGGCTGCTGTACTCACTAGAGAAGCTGATTCTTGCACCATTGTAGACTGAGATGTGACTGCTGTTGTACTCACTGGCAATGTTGTTTCTTGTACTCTTGTGGAGTCAGATGCAGCTACTGTTTTATTCTCTTCAGAAGTTTCTTGCATGATTGTAGTGTCAGATTTGGCTACTGTTGTACTCTCTGGAGAAGTTGTTTCTATGTCCATTGTAGTTTCAGATGCGGCTACAGTTGCACCTTCTGGAGAAGTTGTTTCTTGCACTCTTGTAGAATCAGATGTGCCTGCTTTGGTAGGAGCAGTAGTCAAGGATGTTCTTGATATTCGTGTAACTGTTGTATTTTCCATAGACGTTGTTTTTTGCACCATTATAGATTCCGATGTGGCTGCTATTGTACTATCTGGAGAAGTTGTTTCTTGCAATATTGTTGAGTCAGATGTGGCTGTTGTACTCTCTGGAAAAGTTGTTTCTTGCACTCTTGTGGATTCAGGTGTGACTTCTGTTACCAGAGGAGTAGTCATGGAGGTGTTTGATATTGGTGTAGCTGTTGTACTCTCTGGAGAAGTTGTTTCTTTTACCAGTGTAGATTCAGATTTGGCTGTTGTTGTACTGTCCGGGGACGCTGATTCTTGCACCATTGCAGACTGAGATGTGGCTGTTGTTGTACTCTCTAGAGAAGTTTTTTCATGCACTATTGTAGATTCAGATGTGACTGTCATTGTAATCTCTGGAGAAGTTGATTCTTGCACCATTGCATACTGAGATGTCGCTGCTGTTGTACTCACTGGGGATATTGTTTCAGATATGGCTGCTGTTTTATTCTCTTCAGAAGTTTCTTGTAGCGTTGTAGGATCTGAGTTGGCTACTGTTGTAGTCTCCAGAGAATTTGTTTCTTCCACCATTGTAGTTTCAGATGCGTCTGTAGTTACACCCTCTGGAGAACTTGTTTCTTGCACGCTTGTAGATTCAGATGTGCCTGCTTTTGTGGGAGCAGAAATCAAGGATGTTGTTGATATTGGTATAACTGTTGTATTCTCTGTAGAGGTTGTTTCTTGCAGCATTGTAGATTCAGATGTGGATGCGGTTGTTCTCTCTGGAGAAGTTGTAGATAAAGATATGGCTGCTGTTGCACTGGCTAGAGAAGTTGTTTCTTTGACCATTGCAGATTTAGATTTGGCTGTTGTTGTACTGTCTGTGAATGGTGTTTCTTGCACTTTTGGAGATTCAGATGTGGCTGTTGTTGTACGCTCTAGAGAAGTTTTTTCATGCACCGTTGTGGATTCAGAACTGTCTTTAGTTGCACTCTTTGGAGAAGTTGTTTCTTGCACCATTGGAGATTGAGATGTCGCTGTTGTTTTACTCTCTGAAGAGGTTGTTTCTTGCACCCTTGTAGATTCAGATATCACTGTTGCTGTACTCTCTAGAGAAGTTGTTCCTTCCATTGATGTAGATTTCGATAGGGCTGCTGTTGTACTCTCCAGAGAAGTTGTTTCCTGCACCTTTGGGGATTCAGGTGTGATTGTAGTTGCACTCTCTGGAGAAGTTGTTTCTTGTACTGTTGGAAATTCAGATGTCACTGTAGCTGTACTCTGTAGAGAAGTTGTTTCATGCATTGTTGTGGATTCAGATGTATCTCCTGTTACTGGAGGAGTAGTAATGGATGTTCCCAATATTGATGTGGCTGTTGTACTCCCTAGAGAAGTTTTTTCATGCAGGACTGTTGATTCAGAAGTTACTTTAGTTGCACTCTCTGGAGAAGTTGTTCCTTGCACCTTTAAAGATTCAAATGTCATTGTTGCTCTACTCTCTAGAGAAGTTGTTTCTTGTATTGATGTAGATTTTGATAGGGCTGCTGTTGTACTCTCCAGAAAAGTTGTTTCTTGCACCTTTGGGGATTCAGGTGTGACTGTAGTTTCACTCTCTGGTGAAGTTGTTTCTTGCACCATTGGAGATACAAATGTCACTGTTGTTTTATTTTCCGGAGAAGTTGTTTCTTTCACCTTTGTAGATTCAGATGTCACTGTTGTTGTACTTTCTAGAGAAGTTGTTTTATGCACTGTTGTGTATTCAATTATGGCTCCTGTTTCCAGAGGAGCAGTCATGGATGTTGTTGATATTGGTGTAGCTGTTGTATTCTCTGTAGAGGTTGTTTTTTGCAACATTGTTGATTCAGATGTGGGTGCTGTTGTTCTCTCTGGAGAAGTTGTAGATAAAGATATGGCTGCTGCTGTACTTGCTAGAGAATTTGTTTCTTTGTCCATCGTAGATTCAAATTTGGTTGTTGTTGTACTCTCTGCGGAAGTTGATTCTTGCACCACTGGAGATTCAGATGTGGCTGTTGTACTCTCTAGAGAAGTTTGTTCATGCACCATTGTGGATTCAGATGTGACTGCAGTTGCACTCTCTGGAGAAGTTGTTTCTTGCACCATTGGAGATCCAGATGTCACTGTTGTTTTACTCTCTGGAGAGGTTGTTTCTTGCACCCTTGTAGATTCAGATATCACTGTTGCTGTACTCTCTAGAGAAGTTGTGTCTTGCATCGATGTAGATTTTGATGAGGCTGCGGTTGTGCTCTCCAGAGAAGTTGTTTCTTGCACCTTTGGGGATACAGGTGTGATTGAAGTTGCACTCTCTGGAGAAGTTGTTTCTTGTACTGTTGGAGATTTAGATGTCACTTTTGCTGTTCCCTCTAGAGAAGTCGTGTCATGCACCGTTGTGGATTCAGATGTATCTCCTGTTACTGGAGGAGCAGTAATGGATGTTCCTGATTTTGATGGGGCTGCTGTTGTGCCCTCCAGAGAAGTTGTTTCTTGCACCTTCGGGGATTCAGGTGTGTTTGTAGTTGTACTCTCTGGAGAAGTTGTTTCTTGCACCATCGGAGATCCAGATGTTGCTGTTGTTTTACTCTCTGAAGAGGTTGTTTCTTGCACCCTTGTAGATTCAGATATCACTGTTGCTGTTCTCTCTAGAGAAGTTGTGTCTTGCATCGATGTTGATTTTGATGGGGCTGCTGTTGTGCCCTTCGGAGGAGTTGTTTCTTGCACCTTTGGGGATTCAGGTGTGATTGTAGTTGCACTCTCTAGAGAAGTTGTTTCTTGCACCATTGTAGATCCAGATGTCGCTTTTGTTTTACTCTCTGGTGAGGTTGTTTCTTGCACCCTTGTAGATTCAGATATCACTGTTTCTGTACTCTCTAGAGAAGTTGTTTCTTGCATCAATGTAGATTTTGATGGGGCTGCTGTTGTGCTCTCCAGAGAAGTTGTTTCTTGAACCTTTGGGGATTCAGGTGTGATTGAAGTTGCACTCTCTGGAGAAGTTGTTTCTTGTACTGTTGGAGATTTAGATGTCACTTTTGCTGTTCCCTCTGGAGAAGTCGTGTCATGCACCGTTGTGGATTCGGATGTATCTCCTGTTACTGGAGGAGCAGTAATGGATGTTCCTGATTTTGATGGGGATGCTGTTGTGCCCTCCAGAGAAGTTGTTTCTTGCACGTTCGGGGATTCAGGTGTGTTTGTAGTTGTACTCTCTGGGGAAGTTGTTTCTTGCACCATTGGAGATCCAGATGTTGCTGTTGTTTTACTCTCTGAAGAGGTTGTTTCTTGCACCCTTGTAGATTCAGATATCACTGTTGCTGTTCTCTCTAGAGAAGTTGTGTCTTGCATCGATGTTGATTTTGATGGGGCTGCTGTTGTGCCCTCCGGAAGAGTTGTTTCTTGCACCTTTGGGGATTCAGGTGTGATTGTAGTTGCACTCTCTAGAGAAGTTGTTTCTTGCACCATTGTAGATCCAGATGTCGCTTTTGTTTTACTCTCTGGAGAGGTTGTTTCTTGCAACCTTGTAGATTCAGATATCACTGTTTCTGTACTCTCTAGAGAAGTTGTTTCCTGCACCTTTGGGGATTCAGGTGTGATTGTAGTTGCACTCTCTGGAGAAGTTACTGCTGGAAATTCAGATGTCACTGATGCTGTACTCTGTAGAGAAGTTGTTTCATGCACCGTTGTGGATTCAGATGTATCTCCTGTTACTGGGGGATTTGTAATGGATGTTCCTGATATTGATGTGGCTGTTGTACTTCCTAGAGAAGCTTTTTCATGCAGCACTGTGGATTCAGAAGTGACTTTAGTTGCACTCTCTGGAGAAGTTGTTCCTTGCACCTTTGCAGATTCAAATGTCATTGTTGCTCTACTCTCTAGAGAAGTTGTTTCTTGCATTGATGTAGATTTTGATAGGGCTGCTGTTGTACTCTCCGGAAAAGTTGTTGCTTGCACCTTTGGGGATTCAGGTGTGACTGTAGTTTCACTCTCTGGTGAAGTTGTTTCTTGCACCATTGGAGATACAAATGTCACTGTTGTTTTATTTTCCGGAGAAGTTGTTTCTTTCAACTTTGTAGATTCAGATGTCACTGTTGCTGTACTTTCTAGAGAAGTTGTTTCATGCACTGTTGTGTATTCAATTATGGTTCCTGTTTCCAGAGGAGCAATCATGGATGTTGTTGATATTGGTGTAGCTGTTGTATTCTCTGTAGAGGTTGTTTTTTGCAGCATTGTTGATTCATATGTGGGTGCTGTTGTTCTCTCTGGAGAAGTTGTAGATAAAGATGTACTCCCTAGAGAAGTTGTTTCTTGTACAAATGTAGATTTTGATGGGGTTGCTGTTGTACTCTCCAGAGAAGTTGTTTCTTGCACCTTTGGGTATTCAGGTGTGATTGTAGTTATACTCTCTGGAGACATTGTTTCTTGTACTGTTGGAGATTTAGATGTCACTGTTGCTGTTCTCTCTAGAGAAGTTGTTTCATGCAATGTTGTGGATTCAGATGTATCTCCTGTTACTGGAGGAGTAGTAATGGATTTTCCTGATATTAATGTGGGTGTTGTACTCCCTAGAGAAGTTTTTTCATGCAGTACTGTTGATTCAGAAGTGACTTTAGTTGCACTCTCTGGAGAAGTTGTTTCTTGCACCTTTGTAAATTCAGGTGTCACTGTAGCTGTACTCTCTAGAGAAGTTGTTTCATGCACTGTTGTGTATTCAATTATGGCTCCTGTTTCCAGAGGAGCAGTTAGGGATGTTGTTGATATTGGTGTAGCTGTAGTACTCTCTGGAGAAGTTGTTTCTTCTACCATTGTAGATTCAGATTTAGCTGTTCTTGTAGTCTCTAGAGAAACTGTTTCATGCACTGTTGTAGATTGAGATGTCATTGTACTCTCTGGAGAAGTAGTTTCTTGCACAATTGTAGTTGCACCCTCTGGATAAGTTGTTTCTTGCATGCTTGTAGATTCAGATGTGCTTGGTATTGTAGGAGCAGACGTCAAGGTTTTTGTTGCTATTGTTGTAGACGTTGTACTCTCTGGAGAAGTTCTTTCTTGCACTATTGTAGATACTGATGTGTCTGCTGCAATACTCTCTAGAGAAGTTGTTCTTTGCACCATTGTGGATTCAGATGTGGCTGCTGTTGTACTCTTTGGATAAGTTTCTTCTTGCACTGCTGTAGATTCAGATGTTGCTGTTGTTGTCATCTCTGGGGAAGCTGTTTTTTGCACTGTTGTAATGCCAGATGTGGCTGCTGTTTCAGGAGCAGTAGTCAAGGATGTTGTGCTGTGTAGAGTTGTTTCTGCCACAGTTGTGGATTTCGATGTGTCTCCTGTTGTGGTCCATTGTGTTTTAGGAGCAGTGCTCAATCCTGTTTTTGATTCTATTGTACTGCTGATTTTCAGGGTTGTAATATCTGTCCTCGCTGTGGGTTCCAACTGGGAAGGGATTGATTCATCTTGCTTTTTAGTAGAACTCATTGGTATGGATGTTGTCATGCTATTCCTACCGGGTGAGGCTGTTAATGCTGTTTTTTGTCTTGTAGGTTTCCGACAAGCGGCTCCGAGGAGGGTTCTGGATTGAAACTTGACTTTTTTTGTTCCTTTTAATATAATCAATAATGGAGACACGTATTAACCTTCATTCATTATTTTTATTGTTTGTGTCCAAATGATCCTTGTCTGATTAAAGAAAGCTGTAGCTACCACCAGATTTAACTCAACCATCATTTGTTATACTGCTCCATTGTTTGCCCTTTTTTTGTTTTTTGTTTTTACTGGGAGCTGTGCAGCAAACCATCCCTTTTTGCTCTTTTGATTCTTCCTCCATGTTGCTCAGTTTTTGTTTTCTTTAGCCTTTGTAATGAGAATATCACCCATGGCTGTTCTGCAGAGCTTGCCCAGTCTAGATTACACTTTCTTAACCATGGATTTAAATTTTCATTGCATGACAGTTGCACAGCCTGAAGGTGAAGAGGGAGAACTGTGCCTGTAGAGCTCAACCAGCCAACAGGTTTCCTGTGCGTGGTAGACTAACCTCCCCAATCTTGATCCCAAGGTAACTATATCCTGATTATGGAAGTTAGCCTAAGAAGCTGGACTGCATTATCCAAATATGTAAACCAGCTTCCAATATTCAAGTGACCCCTCACTCACCTTAATCCCTGCCAGTTATGACAAGAGATTAACATCTATATCACTTTCCAATAATATTTAGTAACGCTTATGTAGATATGTCTTAACATTTCCCCACCTGTCCCTATTCTCCCCACAGGCAGTCTCCAGGAAAGGCAAAAAACAATCCACGATGACCTGAAAAGAAATCCTGGGGATGACCAGAAATAATCCAGGCATACTCAAACTGAAACAATGGGTGGGTATTAGAAAGCCAACAACCCAGAAAAAATATTTAATCATAGTATAACCTTCTATCATAAGAAGACTGTCTTTTGAAATACTCAATCTTTCAAGACCAACTACCGTATTTTTGCATAACAGTTGGTTTAGTGTTCTTTAGCTTTACTCTAATTTTAAAGTTAGCTTTTCATGCTATGTGCCACAATCTGCTCCTGGTCTAATTTTTGCAGAGAGAATTCAGCTTCTCTATCTATTTTCCTCTTCCAATTATGTAGTCTATATCAGCCATCAGGTGATGTTTGTGTATATACAATTCAGTTAGTAATTTTCCTTCCTCATTTCGTGATCCTAGATTAATTCTCCTACAATCTTTGAATCTACTCCATTTCTTATTTTTGGACTCCAGTTGTTTACCTAGAATGCACTTGATTTGTTAATTTATACTTATTTACATACATGCATAAAATTTCTCCTTCCAAAGATACCCTAAAAGCAGAGTAGGCAATCACACACAGACCTTATGATCACAATGGGAAATAAAACACGATAGAAAAAACTCAGCTAACCCTTTCTTGCGAGCCATCAAAAACAAGCTGCATGTTAAGGACTAGAAGTAACATTTCTTATCCAAAAAGCAGCAATCAACATTTCATATACTTCTAGGAACCATATACCCTGTTAACTTAACTGCTCTTTCCTTCTCAGCCCTATGATAGCTGTCTTAAGTATTGGTGGGATTCAGAATGCTCTTTGATTGTAGATGAACTATAAGTCCCAGCAACTACAATTCCCAAATGTTAAGGTCTATTTTCCCTAAACTCCACCAGTGTTCACATTTTGGCATATTGAGTATTTGTGCCAAGTTTGGTCCATATTCATCATTGTTTGAGTCCACAGTGCTCTCTGGATGTAGGTGAGCTACATCTCCAAAACTCAAGGTCAACGCCCACCAAACCTTTCTAGTATTTTTTGTTGGTCATGGGAGCTCTGTGTGCCAAGTTTGGTTCAATTCCATCATTGGTGGAGTTCAGAATCTGTTTTGATTGTAGGTGAACGATAAATCTCAGCAACTACAACTCCCAAATGACACTCCGCCTCAACCACACCAGAATTCAAATTTGGGTGTATTGGGTATTTGTGCCAAATATGGACTAGCAAATGAAAATACATCCTGCATATCAGATATCTGCATTGCGATTCATAACAGTAGCAAAATTGCAGTTATGAAGTAGCAATGAAGATAATGTTATGGTTGGGGGTCACCAAAACATGAGGAACTGTATTAAGGGGGTGTGGCATGAGGAAGGTTGAGAAACACTGGTCTATTGGGAACAGAGATTAATATCATGGGCCAGAGATTTGTGGGAGGCGACTATGTTAGGAGTTCAGTCAAGGCTGCCAGAGGAGTGGTTGTGCAAAGGGACACAAAGATAAATATCAAGGCCATGAAGGAAACGGCATGGAAAAGTTTCAGATTTCCTCTATAATGCTTGCTGCTTTTGCTTTGCTTCCTTATCAAAACTGAGGTTGCTTTATTGTTTATGCACATTCTTGCTACTGGCTGTCCTGCAATCTTCCAACAATTAATTTTAGTGGACTACAGAACCCCAAATCCCCAATGACCATGTTGACTGGATGGTTCAAAGAGCTGTAGTCTAAGCAAACAAAAGCAACATTTCCACATTCTTCAGTTTCTGGTCTAGAATTATAAAGGGTGCTGGTGCAGAAATAGTGTTTACAAGCAATCTCCAAGTTACAAACAAGATAGGTTGTGTAGGTTTGTTCTTAAGTTGAATTTGTATGTAAGTCAGAACAGGTACATTTTTAAGGTGTAGTTCCAGCTCTCTCTCTCTCTCTCTGTGTGTGTGTGTGTGTGCATATGCATGCATGCTTTGGAAGATTTCACCTCACTTTCTATGCTGTGATAATTTGATTTTGAAAAATTCGGCTTGTTTTGGAAACAAAGATTGGTGACAAAGCTTCAGTTGAGATACCCTCTCCCCATGATAACTCTTTCAGAGGTCAAATTTCCTCCCAAAGGGTAGATTTCTCTCATTTCCTGTTGTCTCACTCCCATTCTTAACTATGAATCGTTTGTAACTAGGAAGTTTGTAACTTGGGACAGCCTGTACTTGGTCATGAATATTATAATTCTTATTTTTTTACAAGTCACTTCCATCCCCTCCGGTACAGCGAAAACATGAATATCTTATTTCATTGTATAATAGTCACCACCACATAATAGTCTCACCCTCCTTTTGGGGAAGGCAAAATGGAACTTTTGCCTTTCCCCACACAATAGTCGTACTCTTAGTTAATCACTGAGTGAGTGAACTCAGGGTATGACTACCCTTTGGGTCCTGTGGGTCTTGGTTAGGAGTAGTATTCACTCCCTCCTCCCGAACTCTTTCCTTTTGGCATAGGGGGCAGTCACATGGGCAGGAGAACCATCATCCACTTGTATGGCTATCTCCTTTGAGGGTGCACTTGTGCGGATGAGTGAAATATCAACCCCTGCATGGGTGCTTTGTTTGAGGATGCAGCTACATGGATGGGGGAATCATTGCCTGCTTACATGGCTACGCCCTCAAGTGGGGACTTTTCCCAGTGCATTATAGTTGCCATCACTTAATAGTAGCACACACCCCCCTCCAATTGTGAAAAAGTTAAACTACAGTAGATTGTTGCTTATACAACATAAATGGGCTGGCAGAACATTGGATAAGTGAAAATGTTGGATAATAAGGAAGGATTAAGGAAAAGCCTTTTAAATATCAAATTACATTATGATTTTACAAATTAAGCTCCAAAACATCATATTTTACAACAAAGCAACAGAAAAAGCAATTCAGTACACAGTAACATTATGTAGTAATTACTGTATTTACAAATTTAGCACCAAAACATCGCAATGTATTGAAGCAGTTATGGATCCGGGTGGGAGGCAGACTGTGTTGGCTAATACAGAATGTTGGATGAGTGAAGGTTGGATAAGTGAGACTCTACTGTATTATGCAATGAGATACACCATCTCTTCATCACCCCATCTGAATCTATCCATCCTTTTTCTCAAAAGAAGACCAAAACCCTAAAATGGTCCCAGTAACGTGAAATACACAATAAATCCTTACCTAGTTCCAGTGCATGTGTACTCAAGGCTAATATGATCCATAATGCCACTCTGGTTGCTGATGGTATTCCATCCATCATGGTTATTGCTGAACGTGTGAAGCTCTGATAGCACCCATCTCCTTATATAGCTTTTTAGGAACTTGAAATGTCACTTGGGTGGAATATAAAAGGTATGGTTTCTCTGTTATTATATTCTCTTTTGAGCCAAAGGTGTGGTGTTCTTCATTTATATCATATATTTTGTGTTCAGTAGAGTGTAAACAAGAGGCAGGACTTGTTAAGGGGAATTAATATTCCTTGAGTTGTTTATCTGCTTCATCACAGTTTCTGCATCTCATTATTTTGAAAAAAATTTCCAAAGGCATTAACTGAGGGAAGTTGATTTACTGAACTGTTAGTGAGCCTCATGTGCAACAGATGAGAAAAAAAGGGCCCCACATCCTGAAACACGACTCCAGGTCAGGATCTTTTGGGAGCCAGGTACCAACCAATAAGGTTAAGGGCAATGTGATATTGTACAGGATTTAGAATAAAATATCTCAGTTCAAGTAATGTCATCAAAGTAATATTTATATTTCTTTTTTAAAACTCTGTGGATTTACATAATAAAATAATAATAATAAAAAAAACAATAATAAGCCCTATACAGTTCTGGCCCAGCTTACTTGTCCAAACGCATCTCCCTCTACGTCCTGCCTCACAGTTTAAGATCATCCGGGGAGGCCCTGCTCTCACTGCCACCAGTGTCACAAATACATCTGGCGGGGATGAGAGACAGGGCCTTCTTGGCTGTGGCCCCCCGTTTGTGGAAATCACTTCCCACCGAAGTAAGATTGCCTCCATCCCTCCTGTCATTTAGGAAGAAATTGAAGTCGTGGTTCTGGAACCAGGCTTTTGGACAACAGACATAGATAGCACTTTGGAATGGAATTGGATATGGAATTGACTGGAATGATGATACGGCTATGAATACTGTTTTTTTTACTGTTTTAATGAATGTTTTACTTATTGTTTTAATTGTTATTATATTGCTCTGTTATATGTAGTGGCTTTGAATAGCTGCCAAATGTAAGCTGTCCTGAGTCCCCCTTCATGGGTTGAGAAGAAACAGGATAGAAATACCAGAAATAAATAATAAAGAAATAAAGAAATAAAACCAAAAAAATCTCAAAACTATGCTTTCCAACTTTTTCAATAAAGATTTTCAGTAAAATAAACTTGTTTAACTAAATCATGTTTGATACACAAAATTGCTCAATGATTAGGTTTGCTATTGAGAGGAAAAAACAGTTTTTGCTTGCATATATAGGCAATGGGTAGGGATAAAAAAGAGGAATTATATTAGATAATGGAGGAGTGGGGATATTTACAGTATTTGTATACCGCTTTTCTCACCCCAAAGGGGACTCAAAGCGGCTGAAGGGGACTCAAAGCGAATTTGTGCAGCAAATATGATGCATGTGATTCGAAATGTACTAGAGAAGCATTAATGGATTGCAAAGGATGACAAGTGTTACACAAAGGAAATCAAAAATTTTCAGCTGTAAGAGTAAATTTGAATCACACCAAGTGTATCTCTATACAGCTTGAGTATCCCCTTTCTGAAATGCTTGGAACTGGAAGTGTGACCCAAGGCTAAGTACAAAATTCATTTATGTGTCATTTGCACCTTTCACACATAGCCTGAAGGTAATTTTATGCAGTACCTTTAATAATTTTGTGCATGAAACAACATTTGTGTACATTGAACCCCCATAAAGCAAAAAAAATACTATCTCAGCCACCTATGTGTACAAGTTTAGATTTCAGAGTTTATCAGATTTTGAATTTCCAGATTAAGATGCTCACCCTTCCTTTTCGTGTAAAGCAACAGCATATTTTAAAGCAATTATATATTTCGATGCGAAGCAGTAATAATGGTGCTATGTAAAGCAATAATAATAGTGCTAGGTATTGGCAATAGTACTATGTAAAGCAATAATAATAGTACTAACCATAGTGGGTGGTGATAATGATAATGATGTTAAAAAAGAGAATGGTTGAATGATGAAAAAGATGCAACCAAATATTAATCTAGGGGTAAAAATAATGTTGCAAGATTGTTTGGTTGTCTCTGAGAGGGGATGTTTCTTTTTAAACATTGAGATCCCTTGTCTAAATGTTAATAAGTTGATGAAATTTATTTTGCCCCACTGATTTTTTTGTCAGCAGCATCAGTACCATAATACAGAAATAAATGAGATTCATGTAACACAATTCTTTTGCACAAATCTTTCTATTTTGCCCAAGAGAGTTAAGAGGGGGACGGGGATGACAACTTACTGAACTGTCCCTTCCCAAAGCCACAAAATATGAAACAGTAATCAGATTGCATTAAATAAAATATATCATCAGATTTTTACATATAATTCTTTCATATACACAAGAATATTTGTTTTTTCCATACTTACTTACTTAGGCAATCCCTCGTAGCCCAAGGGATGATGGTCCTCCAAGTCTAGAGTCTTGGCGGTGGGTTCATAGGTGGCTGTGGAGCCCTACTCCCTATTATATTCCCTATTCCCTGTTTCCACATTATTAGTTCATTGTGCAAAACAGAATGTAATAGATTAACATTTTAAATATGAAATGCCCATGTTAGAATTTTTTTCTTCCAGGAAATTTTTGAAGGGTCCCCAGTTTTTCCTGAACATTGAAGGGTCTTTTATCTGAAGCTATATTGTCAAAATGTCGATTTCCACTATGTCAGCTACTTTTACTATCTATTCTTCAATTCCTGTTGCAGTTGTTATCAGAATGAAAAAATATGCAAGTATATTTTTAGTTTTAATACTTTTTCTATAGTTTTATGGATCTCAATCCATTGCTTTCTTGCAGGACGATCACATATGATAAAATTATCCTGTTGCTCATGTACATTTCCAACAGGCATTTTTCAATTGTGGCAGCATTTTGACTATTTTTACAGGTGCCATGTAATATTTATTATTATTGTTATTAGTATTATTATTATTATTATTATTTACCGCATTTGTGTCCCACCCTTCCCACCTCGAAAGGGACTCAGAGTGGCCTTACAATAGGCAACAATTTGATGCCTTATCAAATAAAAAATAATAAAATAAACATATCAATTAAAATTTAAATTTTTTAAAAAAGCAATATAAGTATTAAAAATTATTATTAATATTGATAGAACATTTTGTAAAAGTTTTCCAACAGTGAGCTATTTCTAAATATTTTATTTTGACTTTCCGGAGGCATTCCCACTCATCTAGACCAATTGTACAGCCAATATTTTTTGGCCCATTTTAGCATACATTATTTGATGTATTCATCTTCTGTTTGTAGTTTTATTAGCGGGGCATAGCTTTTGTATAGTTGTTTATTTCTTACTTGCAATGCTTTTTCAAAATTGGTGTTTTCTTCTTTAAATGCTATATGTACATCATTTTGATATTAATGATATATTTGTGTAAATTCAAACCAGGTCATATTGTAGCCTTGTTGGTTTATTTCTGTCCTTGTTTTCAGTTGGAGATTGCCTTGTGTCTTCTTGAGTAAATCTGTTTGGGTTAACCATCTTCTGTAATTCTTGGGATTTCCACTTTGCTTAAAGGCTTCCTGAATTGAAGTCCATTGTGGTATTTTTGTATAAAATTTTCTTGGTGCTTGTTTCACATTTTCATCAGAATTTTCATAATTGGGTGTTGATTAAAGTTTGGCTCTTCTGCTTTTCCTCAAATTAGGTATGCATGCAAGACAAATTTTAAATCTCCTCTTTCAAGAATGACAAGGCTTTGATTATGAAGGTGGATCCATTCTTTTAACCAACTCAGTATCTCTGCTTCTCTGTTTAGTTTTAAGTTTGGGAGGACAAATCCTCCTCTTTGTTTAACAACTTGTAATTTTTTTAATCTTTATTCTAGGTTTTCTCCCCTCTCCAAATAAATATTGTACGTTCAGCATTCCAGTTCTTATATTCTTTTTCCTTAATGTCAATTGGGATATTTTGGAACAAGAAACATAGTATGGGTAGGATATTCATTTTTATTGTAGCTATCCATTCTAGAAGCAAGATCTTAAAATTCATTCATTTTCCAAGTCTTTTTTATTTTATTTCATTTTTTTGTAGTTATTTTGTATAAAAATCCTTAATATTTATGGTTATGTTTATTCCTAAATAATTTGCTTGGGGGTTGTTTCAATTCTGTTTTCTGTCTTAGTTCTTCTTTTTCTTTGGTATTTAGATTTGCTGTTAATATTTTTGGGTTGTTGTAGGTTTTTTTCCGGGTTGTATGGCCATGTTCTAGAGCATTCTCTCCTGTGGCAAGCATCCTCAGAGGTTGTGAGGATGTTTGCAACAGATGCAGGTGAAACGTCAGGAGTGAATGCTTCTAGAACATGGCCATACAACCCAAGAAACCTACAACAACCCATGAAAGCCTTTGACAATACATTGTAGATATTTTTGTTTTGCATAAATTGATTTCAAGTCCAGCAACAAGTCCAAATTGGTAAACCTGGTGTACCATTTTAGAAAATTCCTTCAGTGGGTCTTCCGTCTTTAGGCTAATGTCATCCACAAAAAACTTTATTTTGTATTGTTGGCTTTTCATTTTTACTTGTGTTAGATCTTCATCTTGGTGTAATTTCCTTTCTAAGATTTCTATTGCTAGTATAAATAATAGAAGTGAGAGATGACATGGCTAACTCACACCTCTCTGTATTAGAAAGATTTTGGTCATGTCCCCATTGATTTTGATTTTCGTTTTTTGTTCTGTGTATGTTACTTATACTAGATTGATAATTTTTCTCCATATCATAAATTCTTTAGTAGTTCCATAATGAGATTCCAATTTAGTCTATCAAAGGCCTTTTCAGCATCCGATAGTAAAAGTGCACCCTTTTTAAGTTTTGCATTTTGAATATGGTCAATTATGTTTAGAATTATCTCTGTATTGTCTTTAATTTGCCTTCCAGGTAGGTAGCCTGCTTGATCAGATTTAATCTTATTGCTCAGTGTTGTTTTTAATCTGTTTACCAATACTGATGTAAATATTCTATAATCTATATTTAACAATGAGATAGGTTTGTAATTTTAAAACAATTCTTTGTTTTGATCTTATTAGGGGATTAAGATAATGCTGGCCTCTTCCCATGTCTTCGGTATGTGATTTGTTTCCAGTACAGAATTCATGATTTTTTTGTAATATCAATGTTATTTCGTCTTTCATCATCTTGTAGTATGTCACTGTGTAGCTATTTGGGCCTGGAGATTTCTCTATTTTTAAATTTGAAATAGTCTCATCAATTTCTGTGTTATAATTGATCTGTTCAATCAATCTTGGTCCGCTTCAGAGAGGGTTGGTAGCTTTTGGGTTTTTTTTATGTATTCTAATACTGCTTCTGTCGCCCTTTTCGTTTTTATATAGATCCTGATAAAAAAAAATCTTTAAGAAGTTGTTTTATCTTTTGGTCTTCCATAATTTCTTTGTCTTCATGTTTCAATGTGATTATATATTTTGATTTGATATATACATATTCACAAACCATCTGCCTGGTTTATTTGCATGTTGGGAAAAATTCTGCTTACTAAATTTCAGATTTTGTCCATTTGTTCCATCAAAATAATTGATGTTTGAATTCTTAATAATTTTAGTTCTTCAACTAGCTTTTTATCTTTTGGTTGTTCTTTATGTCCAGGTTCCTTTTCTTTAATTTCCAGTTGAATTGTGTGCAATTTGTCCTGTTTCTATTTTTTTCTATTACATTGAGTTGTATTAATTTAATTGGCAACAACAAACTAGGGATGGGCTTGCAGCACTGCCTAGTTTGGAGGAAGTCAGCAAAGCCATCCATCAACTAAAAAACAACAACAATGTCAGTGAACCTGATGGGATCCTTGCTGAAATCTTACAACTCCAAAACTCAAGGAAAATGTTCACCAAACCCTCCCAGTATTTTCTCTTTGTCATGGGAGTTTTGTGTGCCAAATTTGCTTCAATTCCATCATTAGTGGAGTTAAGAATGTTCTTTGATTGTAGGTTAACTATAAATCCCAGCAACTATAACTCCCAAATGACATAATCAAACCCCTTTTCCAACCTCACCAGTATTAAAATTTGGGCGTATATGGTATTTGTGCTAAATTTGGTCCAGTGAATGAAAATGCATTCTGCATTTCAGATATTTACATTATGGTTCATAACAGTAGCAAAATTACAGTTATGAAGTAGCAATGAAAATAATTTTATGGTTGGGGGTCACTACAACATGAGGAACTGTATCAAGTAGTTGCGGCACTACGAAGGTTGAGAAACACTGTCCTAGAATCATTGTTGGTATTTGCTGTATTCTAATTTTGTTTTCAACCCTAAACTTCTATTTTTACTAATAAAACTAGTTGCTTTTTGCAGTAACAGTATTTAGCCCTCCATATTTGTCTTTTTAACTTTCTCAGATTTGTCTATAAGTGAATTTGACTAATATGGCCTACCGCTCCTTTGGTTCCATAGCCATGGCAGCTAAAGTGGTGTCAATCTGCCTTCATTCTACAGTCTAGAGATGCACCCTTAGACTTAAGGTTTTCAAGGTAAGACACTACTAGTATATTCTGATGATTGCCCTTTTGGTAAAGTTCATAGAGAAGGGCATGTTTTACTGTTCATATTTGGTAGACACCAGCCTTAATTTTGAAAATTCCATTGGGGTGAAGTGTCTCTTGTTAGTCTCATCCTGTGCATGGATCGCTGGCAGTCAGGCTTGTTTTTGGCAGTGCCGAAAATCTACTTGATCCTGTTAATCTCCTCAAAATTTGGGCTGTGAGTGGAATATGCTTTTGCCACATTTGACCGGGCATGAGAATCACACCGAGGCATGTGCATGCAGTGTTAAAAAATAACTTACTTTGTGCGTCATTGACTCCTCAACATATTTTATGAGCATGCAGAGATTGTGTTTGCAGTTACAGAAATAGAGCAGGACAGAGAGCGAGAGTGAGGAATAATTGTACAAAATGTACATGTCATTTCAACTCTAAGCATCACCAGCAGCTAGTGTGGCCATTAGCGGCTTGTTGGGGATGATGGAGCTTGTAATGGGATGCAGCTGGATGGAGAGCTTGGAAATCAGTTCCAAGTAACATTGGCCTAATCTACACTGACCTTTTTATGCCGTTTGAAGTTAGCTTCAAACTGTGGTGGCCAGAGAACAAAGTGACACAAATGTATTCTATGTTTTATGAAATCTATTCTAAGTATTCTAAGTATTCTATGGTTTATGAAATCACCATCGGGTCCTCAAATTGGTTCAAGGATTTCCTATTTAATTATCTGTACAGTGAAATTACTTTCTCCAATATTACAATCATAGAGTTGGAAAAGACCTTGTGGGCCATCCAGTCCAACTCCATCCTGCCAAGAAGCAGGAAAATCACATTCAAAGCACTCCCAACAAATGGCCATCCAGCTTCTGTTTAAAAGCCTCCAAAGAAGGAGTCTCCGCCACACTCTGGGGCGGAGAATTCCACTGCTGAACAGTTCTCACAGTTGGAGATTCAAACCTGGCAGCTCTGTTTTATGTATAAAATGGCCTTTATTTTTGTACACTGGATGCTTAACTTGGCGAAATATTGCTGCTTTGCATCCTTTCCAGCAGGATTGCAATAAAATCATCTCGGTGGCACTTCCCTGAACTTTGGCGAGATTCTTTTGGGAACTTAGAAAAAAAATCTTTTAAATTGCGGCTTCTCTTGCTCACCATTGTAGCGAGCCCTTTTTGGTGAGTCTGCAGGGTCTCTCCTTCAGGGCCAGATCCTTTTAAATTCTTCCCTGATTTCAATCTGATACCCACATTATCTGTTGAGTAAAATAACCTTTGAGTTATCTGTGGAGTAAATCAACCTTTAACACAAAGGTCTGAAAATCTGGAAAAGAAAAGATCAGATAGTTACATCATATTGAAGACCAATCTTAAGGCAGAGGTTATTTTCAATTTCTTTTCAACTATATTATTCAGTCCAGAACCAGCTGTACTATTAGGTGAAGTAATGCTGCAATAATGCAATAATGAAAGGACCAAGGCAGTGACATCTCCGGCCCATCCTCTGTTCGGATATCAGCCAGCACACCAATGCCTTAAATTAAGAAATAGCTTTCTAAGATCTACAGAGATACTAATAGGGACACCTCAGCAAGCGAGAGTCCAAACATGGCAGGCTAAAACCCAGAACCTCAATCCATTGCTAATACCAAATGAGAGACTCCCTCCTGGGCACACAGAAGATTGAACTACTTGGAAGGCGCTGAAACAGACTGCGCTCTGGCACCACGAGATGCAGAACCAACCTTAAGAAATGGGGCTACAAAGTGGAGTCCATGACATGCAAGTGTGGAGAAGAGCAAACCACAGACCACCTACTGCAATGCAGTCTGAGCCCTGCCACATGCACAATGGAGGACCTTCTTACAGTGACACCAGAGGCACTCCAAGTGACCAGCTTCTGGTCTAAGGAAATTTAGTATAATTCCAAGTTTTTAACTTTGTGTGTGGTTTTTCTATACATTATAATTGCATTCTCTATTCGCTTCTGACACGATTAATAAATAAATAAGCGAAGTAATGCAATCATGATCATGCATTCTGACATTCTCCCCCTCGGAGACTCAAGGCAGCTTGCAACAGTTAAACATAGCTACAAAAAATCCTGATGGATAAGATAAAATGTAATTAAACTAACAATAATTTTAAAACCCATTAAAAACCTAGCCATTTAAAAGAAAAGAACAAATAAACACTGCAGCAATTGTGCAAGTCCTGTTCCTCTTGAGCAGTCTGTGTTCAAAGCCCTGCTGAAACAAAAAAACAAACTCTTTAACTGCTTGTGGAAAGACGGGGAGAGGAGAGTGCCAATCTATCTTCTGTAGGAAGGGAATCCCAAAACCTGGGAGCAGCCACCAGGTTCCCACCAGATGTTCATGCGAAACTGGTGGGACCAGAGGTGGCCCTAGGTAATTTTCAACGATAAGCAAACAGTATTTTGGTGCCCCCCCCCAACCAATCACTGATATATATTTTCTGTTCGTCGTGGGAGTTCTGTGTGCCATATTTGGTTCAATTCCATCATTGGTGGAGTTCAGAATGCTCTTTGATTGTAGGTGAACTATACATCCCAGTAACTACAACTCGCATATGTCAAGGTCTATTTTTCCCCCAAGAGCGCCTCAAGAGCGCCCCTGGGCAAAATCAACTATACTGCAAATGCTTACTTTGCGTAATGGTTGAGCCGCCCCTGGGTGGGACAGAGGGAAGGATCTCTCCAAAAGATCTCAAGACACTGGGAATCTTAAGTCCCAGGCAGCCTGCAAATAGTTAGGCTCTCTAACGATTTCATCTGAGTCACATAAGGTGCATCTACACTACAGAATTCATGTAGTTCAACATCATTTTAAGTGCCATGAGTCAATGCTATGAAATCATGGGAGTTGTAGTTTGGTGAGGCAGAGAAAGAGAAAAATCTTGTAAAATTAGAAATCGCAGGGTTCCATATCATTTATTTATGTCAGTTAAAGGGGTGTCAAACTGCATTAATTCCACAGTACAGAAGTCTTTCATTTCTGTTGGAGACAAATATGTGTCTGCATGCACCCATTATCCCATTGCCAGTGCTCAAACAAATTTCCTGGCAGATTCAGAAACTGAATAATATGGCTGTGTAGATGGGACATTATCTGCTCTGAACTGGATTATATGGCAGTCCAACTCCCTGCCAAGAAGCAGGAAAATTGCAATCAAAGTACCCCCAGCAGATGGCCATCCAGCCTCTGTTTAAAAGCTTCCAAAGAAGGAGCCTCTACCACACACCGAGGCAGAGAGTTCCACTGCTGAACAGCTCTCACAGTCAGGAAGTTCTTCCTAATGTTCAGATGGAATCTCCTTTCTTGTAGTTTGAAGCCATTATTCATGCAATTGTTTTCATGCAAACTTTGAAATCGGGTTCAAAGAAATTGGAAGAATGTTTGCAGCTGAAAGCACCCTCCCATCTTGCCTTGTTGTGGAGGGAGATGGCTTCTCAAGGCAGGACAATACAAGGGTATCATATCATTTTGAGCTTCAGAATGGGAGTGTCCTCTTTTTCCTCCAAAAACACATAATTAAATAGATTATTTTAGTAACTAAACGGCTAGACAAAGCTTGAGTGATTTTGATGTTTTTTTGGTAACTTTCAAAAGGTGACATTTTAGGAAAACAAATCCTGACTGACAATAATGGAGCAGACAGGATTATTTAACCCTCCCATACATACTATATTTCAATGAAAAACACATTTCAAATCCAACACTTTTTTTTAACTGCTGCTGGTAAGAAATTTAGCTAGACTGGAAATGTACCTATGTGAGCCACCCTGAGTTTGTTAGTTGCCTTGAGTCCCCTTCGAGGTGAGAAGGGCAGGATTTTATTTTATTTGTCGTGTCAGGGGCAGACAAGACATTTGCATTGCATTTTTTAACAAACAAACAAGCAGACAAACAAAACACAAAGTTTGCAAACTTGGTAGTTAATTAAATGTCCTTTGACCAGTAGCTGGCCACTTGGAGTGCCTCTGGTGTTGCTGCAAGAAGGTCTTCCATTGTGCATGTGGAAGGGCTCAGGTTGCATTGCAGCAGGTGGTCTCCACACTCACATGTCGTGGATTCCACTTTGTAGCACCATTTCTGAAGGTTAGCTCTGCATCTCGTGATGCCAGACGCAGTCTGTTCAGCGGAGAGTGTCAGCCACATCTTCTGGCAATCTAGCAGTTCAAAAACATGCAAATGTGAGTAGATCAATTGGTACCACTCCAGCGGGAAGGTAGGGGTGCTTCAGGCTGTCATGCTGGCCACATCATCTTGGAGGTGTCTATGGTCAACGCCAGCTTTTCAGCATAGAAATGGAGATGAGCACCAATTCCCAAAGTCAGACACAACTGGACTTAATGTCAGGGGAAAACTTTTGCCTTTAACCTATATATTCCAAATGCATTTAACTCTCAAGGGTATTCCCTTGACTATGACAGTCAGAAGCTCATTTATCTCATTTGACTTTGTTCAGTTTAAGGTGCCGTCTTTCCAGATTCATAGTGTTTTTGTTCTGTTTCCTCCAATTCAGTTAGTAAGACATTAGCTATGCTAATCATGCATTCAGAGTCATATGGCAATATCATAACAAGGAAGAGATTCTGCACTATTTCATCCCATTATCCCTTTCGATTCTAAACTAGAAATACTACATACCAGCTCGCCATATTCCCATATCTAGACCTAAACCTTTGAAATAGCAAGACAGGGCTTGTGCAAAGATCTGTTACTGGAATCTAGTGATGCTCCCTAGATGGCAGTATCTCCTTTGTATACTCGGCTGGTTATTTAAGTTTCAGTCACTGCTTTCACCTTCACTTCTATGCACGCCTTTGCAAATCCACAATAGCCTCCACCTCCACCACCTCTTTAAATTGCTCTATAGTGGTAGTTCTCAACCTCTGGGTGCCCAGCTCCCAGAAATCCTAACAGCTGGTAAACTGGCTGGGATTTCTGGGAGTTGTAGGCTAAAACATCTGGGACCCACAGGTTGATAACCACTGCTCTACAGCATCATTCTATTTGCTGACCACTCTCACAACCACCATGTCAGACTACACAGAGAAGCCATTGAAATCCACAAACATGTGGACAATTTCAACAGAAAGGAAGAAACCATGAAAATGAACAAAATCTGGCTACCAGTATTAAAAAAGTCTAAAATTAAAACAGCAGAGAGAAAAACAGGCAGGGACATCTAATCACCTTTCAAGAAGAATTTGCTCCAGGCACTGTCAGCCCATTGTATGCTAATCAAGGTGGTCAGTTGAAAAGATTCACACCTAGCCCAACTTACAAAAGCCTTTTGTCTCACCCTGGTCATTCCACAGATATATAAACCCCTTTTTCCCAGCTCCAGCAGACCTCTGAGGAAGCTTGCCATAGATGCAGGCGAAACGTCAGGAGAAATGCCTCTAGAACATGGCCATATAGCCCGAAAAAACCCACAAGAACTGAGTGATTCCGGCCATGAAAGCCTTCGACAATACATCATTCTATTTCTTTCATGTTGTGTGTGGCACTGAAAGGGAAATGTGAAGAAGGATGGACATAGATACAATGACCTATGTGTGTGTCACCCTATGTGGACATGAGACATTATTACAGCTGGAATTACATAACAAAGAAAGTCACAGCCCTGATTTTCCAAGATCTGGAAACCTCTCAAATAAAATCTGATTTTATGACACATAAGAATGATATTTGTAGAGCATGTAACTCACTGTACTTGATTACTTATTCTTCGCATATAATAATGTAGTATTGTCTTTCCTTAGTCCCTACTGTATGACTTATTTATTCATTCATTTCATGCTTTGCTTTTCTGCCAAAAGGTTATATGTTTTTCCTTTTTAACCAAGATGCTTTATGTATTTTTCAACATTACCTCATTCTGTCCTCCTCCAGTATAGAAGTACTGTGTATTTATGTTTTAATACACATATTCTTCAGGGCTATTTATTCTGTCAACAGATGCCTTTCTCCTATAATACTTACTATTCTGCCTTTAACTTCTGCTCTTGATATCCCGCTCACAGACCACTTTACCCCAAGCTGTACCTTCTTCCTTCTTTGTTGTTGTTGTTTATTCGTTCAGTCGCTTCCTACTCTTCAGGACCTCGTGGACCAGCCCATGCCAGAGCTCCCTGTCAGCCGTGGCCACCCCCAGCTCCTTCAAGGTCAAACCAGTCACTTCAAGGATACCATCCATCCATCTTGCCCTTAGTTGGCCCCTCTTCCTTTTTCCTTCCATTTTCCTTCTTTGTTGCTCCCATATTTTTGAAAATGATTTCTTCCCATTGAAACTAATGGCATTGAAGTCAGGTATATGAGGACTGGCAAACAGTGTTATGAAATGGATAATGTTTGTTATTGTTCAGTCCCAGGTTGAAAAATTGACTTTGTTGGTAGGAATAAATGAGCAAAAACTTTGCATGATATTCTCCAGTATTAAAACAACACAAAGTATTATGAGGGGAAATTCTGTGTAGAAAAACATGTGGGGGATTTTTACACACACACACACAAATTTTCTGTATAGAAAACAGGTTTTCTGCTCAGGAAATGGTTTTATACATAAAAGACACTGCTTCCTGCACAACAAAAAAAATTCTACAAAGAAAATGGGATTTTTGCTTGAAAACCTAAGTGTTTTCATATATGAAATAATTCCTTTGAAACACTTTGAATTTTTGTATAGGATTCCATTTTTATTAATTGTTTCCAAATATTTTTTCCTGATAGTAGGGAAATGAAATCAAGAAAAACTTTTAAGAAGGAAAATGAGAAAAAGGCAAGAAATATGAAACAAGACAGAAAACACAAGAAGAAGGCTCAGGAAGAGAAGACTATTAGGTTTAATAGAAGATAATAATATTCCTGTCTTTGATACGGAGAATATATCGAACTTGCAATACTTTAATATCACAAGTAATGAATGTTTGGGTAACAGAGAGCAATAATTGTATTTTTTGTTGTTGTTTATTCGTTCATTCAATTCCAACTCTTTGTGACCTCCTGGACCAGCGCACGCCAGAGCTCCCCGTCGACCATGGCCACCCCCAGCTCCTTCAAAGTCAAGCCAGTCACTTCAAGGGTACCATCCATCCATCTTGCCCTTGGTCGGCCCCTCTTCCTTTTAATTTTAATTTACTAACACTATCATGAGTACCCTACCCAATCCCTTGTCATTTTGAAATGTTTGAATACAGAGTGAATACCGAGATGCATTCTTTTTTCTCTCTCCTACCCATTACTCTGGCCCGGCCCAGTTTTATTGTGTCTTGGTGTATTGTTTATTGCTTGCTTAATATTGCTTTAATTGTTTTTAATTTGCTTTAGGTTTTGTATTGTTATGTTGTGTTTTGAGGCCTTGGCCTTTGTAAGCCGCATAGAGTCCTTCGGGAGATGCTAGCGGGGTACAAATAAAGATAATAATAATAATAATAATAATAATAATTATTATTTTTATTCACCTTTTCTCCTGCAGCAGGGTGAAAATTCTCATAGTGATTTGTTCTTGCCCATGAGGTCAAACATAGCAGGGGAATTCCATCCCTAAGATGCACCTTCTGCAATCATGGCTGAAGCAAGAGCTGCAGAAATTACAATGAGGTGAAAGAAGGAGGTCAAATGTTTCATTTCATCTTTGGATGGAGGCACGTGTACTGTTCAGTGGCCTCTGAGAAGACTCCTTAGGGATTATGGGATTGCAGCTAAAATATGTATTTTTATCCAACATTATTTTGGGGAATGGCTGTTATTGAGAGCTCTTCACTAAAGGTGAGGATTCTAGGAGGAGTAGGGGCTGGGGTGGCGCAATGGGTTAAACCCTTGTGCTGCTGAAGGTTGGCAGTTCGAATCTGCAGGACGGAGTAAGCTTCACTGTTAGCCCTAGCTCCTGCCAACCTAGCAGTTGAAAAACATGCAAATATGAGTAGATAAATGGGTACTGCTTTGGTGGGAAAAGGCAAAAAGATGATCCAAGCAGTCTTGCCTGCCACACGACCAGGAGATGTCTATGGATGCAGGCTCCCCAGCTTGGAAATGGAGAAAAAGCACTTCTCCCAGAGCTGGAGACCACCACCTCCAAGCTGGAAATGAAAGGAGAAGCCTTTGCCTCTGTGTTTGTCTCATTGCATGCCATTTGTAACAAGACATTGAATGTTTGCCTGTGTCTGTGTATATACTATAATCCACTCTGAGTCCTCTCAGGAAGAAGGGTGGAATATAAATAAAGTGTTATTAAAGTGTTGTTATTAACAGTTGGAGTCCCTGGTGGCATGGTGGGTTAAACCACTGAGCTGCTGAACATGCTGACCGAAAGGTCGGTGGTTCGAATCTGGGAAGTGGGGTGATCTCCTGCTGTTAGCCCCAGCTTCTGCCAACCTAGCAGTTCAAAAACATGCAAATGTGAGTAGATCAATAGATACCACTCCGGCGGGAAGGTAACAGTGCTCCATGCATTCATGCTGGCCACATGATCTTGGAAGTGTCTATGGACGACACTGGCTCTTCAGCCTAGAACTGGAGATGAGTATCACTCCCCAGAGTTGAACACGACTAAACTTAATGTCAGGGGAAAACCTTTACCTTTACTATCAACAGGTCAAGATCTAGTTTTCTTTACATGACATAATATTCAACACAACATACAATGTCTTTATAATATCTTTTTATTTACAAATATACAACAAGAACATTGCAGAAACAAATGCATATACTACTATAGTGAGCAGCAAAGCCGTAACTGGCACCAGCTTCTGAGAGAAAATCCCTGCATCCCCAAAAGCATTCACCTTCCATGAACTTAGAGCTCCAAAATTCTCTTTCTCTATACAGTTTCCTATGCACTGTACTTTATCTCCAGACTGTTGTTTTGCCTCTTCCCACTAACTTGGAAGCCATCGCGATCCCTAAGTGTAAAGAGGATTATCTTTTGCTAGCTGGAAAGAGGTTCCCAGTTATCAGAATAATATCATTTGCCAATGAGTTCCTATTGATGCAGCATACATTAGTTAACCTCATTAACAAACCATCACATGGACACAATGTGATTTCCCAACATCCTAAACCCCATATTCTGCAGGGCTTCAACTCTACTATCTCCCATTACTAGTATATCCTTAGCAAAGAACTGGTTTCCTTCCTATTTAGTTTCATTTACTCCCTACCTTTATGTTAGTGGTTACTCTCTTTGTGCACATATTAAATAATAGAAGTGAGTATAAACTCTTCTATCAGTTTACTTGTACTATTATTGGATCGATCACAGAAACATTCTGTGTATGTTCACCATAGTCTACTTCTGTCTTCTGCAACATAATGACCATTGTATTCCAACCAAGCTGTATCAAGCTTTTTTTGCTCTGAGGTCAACATCTGCTATATAAAGGTGTTTTCCAGCTTCTCCTCTGTATGTTTTTAGATCATAAGCATGCCTTATGTAATTTTTCTTCATTATCAGGGGCCGCGGTAGTAATCAGGGGCCAACGTAACACAGTGGTTAAAAGCTGCAGGAAAAGCTGCTGACCAGAGGGTCAACAGTTTAAAGTTGCAAGTCGGGGTGAGCTCTCAACTGTCAGTCTTAGTTCCTGCCAACCTAATAATAATAATAATAATAATAATAATAATAATAATAATGGCACTTTAATTATATCCCACCCTATTTCCCCAAGGGGACTCAGGGTGGATTACAGTACACATACACAGCAAACATTCAGTGCCGTTTTGGACAGAGACAGACAGAACAAAAAGGAGATACATTGTGTTGACATCCAGCTTTTTAGTGCCTTGGAGGTTGTGCTCGAATCCAGCCACAGGGTGTGCTGCCACTCCATCCTCTATGACAAAGTGCCATCAGGACTTCCTCCTTCCTTTTGCTCACAGGACATTTTCTGATCTTTTTCTTTTATGGTGTTGTAAAATACTTCCCGCGCGAAGCAGTATCCTAATTTTTCTACTTATAGCTCTAAGGTGTTTTCGAATTGCTTAGGTAAACAGTGAGCTGGGCTGCTAGTTGAGTGCTTACGTTGACCCGGGGCTTCAAACTGGCAACCTTTTGGTTGGTAGATCTTATCATTGCTGGTGATTTACCAGCTGTGATAAAGCAAAAAGACCAGAGTTGTCTATGGACAGCAGGCTCCTTTGGCATGGAAAATAGAACAATAGTACCTCCCCATAGTTGGAAGTTGAGCATCGCCTTCAGACAGCGTAAATAGAAAAAGGGGAATGCCTTTACCTTATCTGTGTAGTGTATGTCATTCATGCAAAAAGGCATTGAATGTTTGCCTCATATGTACTGTAATCTGCTCTGAGTCCCTCCAGGGAGATAAAGCGGAATATAAATAAAGTGTATTATTTCATAAACTCACTTCACTGCTCCTTTAATTTTATTCAGTTTTTGTTTTTAATGATTTTTTTCAACAGTATTTTAATACAATCCCAAAGAAACACACCTTGCATTATTATACCATCTATATTTGCCTGCATTTTCCATTGAGAGACTACTTTATGATTTATCATCTTCCTAAATTCACTGAGCATGTTGAAGTTCTTCCATGTGTCTTTGATTTATTTAAACAGACTATTTTGAAGTCATTTTATGCTTAGTATAAAAGTCAGCAAATTTGTTTTCTAGTTTATTTTTCAATTTCTCTGTCTAAATACTTCATCACACTAGAGAATGAATCCACTTTAAATCTGGTTTCTGCCTCCTACAGATTTCTGGGGTTTGTAGTTTAGTGAGGCTGTTAAAGGCTCCTCCCTAAACCAAAAACCCTATAATACTTGAGGAGACAGCAACCGGATTTAAAGTGGATTCATTCTCTAGTGTGATGAAGTCATATTCATGTTTTTCTTCCCATCTTTCAAAGAGGCACATTATATAGGAAAACACGTTGGTAGTTGTGAAACAGTAGTAAGACAACTCATAGGAGATATTCTGTCAATTGATAATGAGCTATGAAACCTATACACGCCCAATTTCAAGGCATTGGACCTCTAAGTGTCGAATGGGGGTTTGGAGTGGAGATCTTAGCAAATGTCCACCAAGGATCATAAAGCTTGGCTCACAAATGAAAACACACAATCTGTATTCTTTAAGTACATATCACCTGAGCCCACGTAAATATAAGAAATAGAATGTCCTGAGTATATATTCATTGCCAGTCGTAGCTGGAGAGCAGCCACAACTCAGATATTTTTTTAAAACCATGGTCTGTTCCTCGCTGCATCATTTCCCTTTTCCAATGCCTCAGCATCTCCCACATTGCATTGCATGTGGAACATAACTTCCTGTTCCAGCACATGTATTCTGTTGCGACGCTCTTTGCTTCATAAAGTAGCAGACCTACGGCAAATGAGAAAGATCCTATAAATTTAAATTATAATTTCCTCAGAATTTTTTTTTTGTACTTCATAGTACATACTAGTGTTGGTAGGACTAAAATACCAGCTCAACCAAATCTCCCAATTGAAACATGGAGCTGGAACCGGCCCTGAAACCGAGCAAGGCAAATTGTCAACAAACAATAACTTTGGCCAAAGGATCTATCAAGCCCTAGCGCTGCGTTTAGACCAATCTACTTGCAGCACTGGTTAACATAGATAGATAACATTTATTCCAAGCATTAGTATTTTATAGAACATCAGAGACATTCAGATAATGACAAAATGCACATGAGCAATATCTAATGCATACATTATCTGAAGTCTGTGTGACTGTAGCTAGAGCTTGTTTGTTGCTATAGGCAACCATAACATGGACCCAAATTTGGACCATGTGGCAATGTCAGCTGTTGTCAAGTTCGCGTTGCTCAGGCTCATTAAAACAGATCAGGATGCGCCTAAATCTGTAAGTCTTTTTTTTATGGCACTGGAAATGACTGCTACTAGATATTGGAAGAGATGGGGTCTCTTGAAGTCACATGTATCTTTCTTTGGGGCTCTTGTTAAAATAGAAGTTTAAAATGGTACTAGAATCAGCTAAAGATACCTTCTTCCCTGGATGCTGTATTTCCACACATCTGGGATGGTTCTGGTTAAACTTGGACTGGATCTACTCTTCCATATAATGCAATTTGTGGTGCATTATATGGCCACTGTAGACCCATATAATGCAGATTGAACTGCATTGTATGAGTCTCTACAGTGACAATATAGCGCAGTTCAAAGTTTTATAGTAACTTCAAGCTGCATTATATGACAGTGTAGATCCAGCCTTGGTGAAGCAGAATTCAATGCAAAATCCTGGAGGAGTATTTCAAAGTTTCAGAGTCCATGGACTCAAGTTTTCCCTAACTTCTTCTCAAGTGTTATTTAATGACTGTCCATGCATAATAATAATAATAATAATAATAATAATAATAATAATAGCACCAACTTTATTTGTAGACCACCCTATCTCCCCAAAGGGATTCATATTGTTTGAACACATATTATTAGTAGTATTATTAGTATTTATTCTGCAAAGTATAATATATTGAAATTATTATTATTATTATTATTATTATTATTATTTCACTATATTATGCTTTGCATTTTTGGAAGCTTTCATGGCTGGAATCATTGGGGTATTTTGTAGTTTCCAGGCTGTATGACCGTGTTCTAGCAGCATTTTCTCCTGATGTTTCACCTGCATCTGTGGCTGGCATCATTAGAGGATCTGCAGATGCCAGCCACAGATGCAGTTGAAACGTCAGAAGGAATGCTGCTAGAACATGGGCATACAACCCGGAAACCACACACACCTATATTATACCTATATTACAAATATTCTGTAAATGCTTTTCTGCCTAAATCATTTGTCTAATTATATGGTTATAGCAAAAAAAAGTTGTGTGTTTATAGTTACTAAAAATAAACTCAGCCTGATTTCTAATGGGAAGGTGAGAACAACACATTGGTGAGGTCTCCCATGTTCCTGGAATGGATTTATACACACATTTGGACTGGACTGAATCCAGAAAGTCTAAAGGTAAGTGTCCTGTACGTATTTTCCTTTCTCTTTTGCTAAGTGGAGGGATAGAGAGGGTCTGGAGCTCCCGGTGGCGCAATGGGTTAAACCCTTGTGCCAGCAGGACTGAAGACTGACAGGTTGAATCCGGGGAGAGCACGGATGAGCTCCCTCTGTCAGCTCCAGCTCCCCATGCGGGGACATGAGAGAAGCCTCCCACAAGAATGGTAAAACATCAAAACATCTGGGCATCCCCTGGGCAACGTCCTTGCAGATGGCCAATTCTCTCACACCAGAAGCAACTTGCAGTTTCTCAAGTCGCTCCTGACACGATAATAATAATAAATAATAATAATAATAATAATAATAATAAGTAGAGGGATTTTTTTCTTTCCTTCCCCTTCCTGCACTACATGGTGATCAGTTTAAAAAAAATACTGAGTCATACTTACTGTAGAAAGTGCTCCACTTATCAAGATGCCTGCAAAGATACAGCCCAGAACAATCAGGGAAAGAGCCCATGGGGCAAGCACTACATGATCTGGAGAGACAGTGGGTAAAAAGGAGAGAAAAAGAGAACTTAAATAAATTCAGACCAATGGCATGATCATTATTTCTATGTGGGGGTGTTATTTCTAAGACTTTGTTATTCTATTTTCATTATTGAAAGAAGCAATACAATTTTCCTCTTGCTGTGAGAACATCTTCAAAAACTGCACCACTTTTGAAAAATATTCACTGAATTGGAAGCATCCCAAGCCCTGAGATTTCAGAGTGTCAACTGAGGGAATATATTTACCCTGAAGAAACAAATATTACAGTGGCACTATCGCAATTTACTACTTTTGCTATTTCTAGGGAATAGTGTAATGATCCATATTGGACTTTCTTGAGCACTGTTTCTCAAACTATGGGTCCTAGCCCCAAACGGGGTCTTTTTAGATCAGCGTTTCTCAACCTGGGGGTCGGGACCCGGGGGGGGGGGGTCACGAGGGGGGGTCAGAGGGGTCACCAAAGACCATCAGAAAACACAGTATTTTCTGTTGGTCATGGGGTTCTGTGTAGGAAGTTTGGCCCAATTCTATCATTGGTGGGGTTCAAGGGGCTCTTTGATTATAGGTGAACTATAAATCCCAGCAACTACAACTCCCAAATGTCAAGGGCTATTTCCCCCAAACTCCACCAGTGTTCACATTTGGGCATATTTATTCGTGTAGAGTTTGATCCAGTTCCATTATTGTTTAAGTCCGCAGTGCTCTCTGAATGTAGGCGAACTAGAACTCCAAAACTCACAGTCAATGCCCATCAAACCCTTCCAGTATTTTTTGTTGGTCATGGGAATTCTGTGTGCTAAGTTTGGTTCAATTCCAAAATCCCAAATAGTCCAAAATTGAAAATTGTCATCCTCGGTGGATAAGAGAGTGACACCTTGTTTTTTGATTATCCAAAATCCAGAACCCCAAATATTTCTGGTGGCAATCATTTCAAGATTAGGGATACTAATTAATACCAATCTCCACGGTGCCTAAAAAAACACATCTGCAAGTCTAAGGGACACTTGCTCATGCAGCTGGCTCTATCTGAATTGTGGCGTTTATTTCTCAAGAAACTAGTCTCTTACCAGATGTCACTGCTGGTGTGGTTGTTACTGGTGGCCAGATAATGGTAGGTGCTGTTATTCTTGTGGGTATCAACACAGAGCCCCCAGAAGTTTCTGATGACCCTGGTAGAGAGCCAGATATAGAAGATGAACCACCTCCTGTTCCTCCTGTGATGGAAACGGAGCCTGAAGGGAGAGATCCTGTTCCACTTCCGAGAGACCCTGTTACTCCTGGGATGGAAACGGATCCTGAAGGGAGTGATCCTGTTGATCCTGATAAGGAACCACCTCCAGATGACCCTGTTCCTCCAATGATGGAAGTGGAAGAAGAAAGTGAACCTCCGAGAGACCCTGTTCCTCCTGTGGAGCCTGAAGAAAGTGAACCTGTTGCACCTCCGAGAGATCCTGTTCCTCCTGTGGAGCCTGAAGAAAGTGAACCTGTTGCACCTCCGAGAGACCCTGTTCCTCCTGTGGAGCCTGAAGAAAGTGAACCTCCGAGAGACCCTGTTCCTCCTGTGGAGCCTGAAGAAAGTGAACCTGTTGCACCACCGAGAGATCCTGTTCCTCCTGTGGAGCCTGAAGAAAGTGAACCTGTTGCACCTCCGAGAGATCCTGTTGCTCCTGGAGTAGAAGGGAATGAGCCTGTTGCACCTGACAGGGAACCACCTCCAAGAGACTCTGATACTCCTGTGAGGGAGGCAGAATCAGAAGGGAATGAGCCTGTTGTCCCTGATAAAGACCCACCTGGGAGTGACCCTGGAACAGAAGTAGAACCAGAAGAGAGGGTGCCACCTCCAACTGACCCTGATCCTCCTGGAAAAAAGGTGGAGCCTGAAGAGAGAGATCCCACTCCGCCAGACAGAGAACCACCAAGGAGTGATCCTGATCCTACTGAGACAGAAGCAGAGCCAGAAGGAAGGGATCCTGACAGAGAACCACCTGGGAGTGAATCTGATCCTTCTGGGACAGAAGTAGAGCCAGCAGAAAAAGAGCCAGTTGACCCAGACAGGGAACCACCTGGGAATGATCCCGATCCTCCTGGGATAATAGAGCCAGAAGAGGGGGAGCCACCACCAAGTGACCCTGATCCTCCTGGGGAAAAGGTGGAACCTGATGGGAGGGATCCTGTTACCCCTGCCAGGGAACCACCTGAGAGTGATCCTGTTCCTCCTAAGACAGAAGTAGATCCAGAAGAGAGAGAGCCAGTTGATTCTGACAGAAAACCACCTGGGAGTGACCCTGATACTCCTGGGATAGAAGTAGAGTCAGAAGAGAGGGAACCACCTCCAAGTGACCCTGATCCTACTGGAAAAAAGATGGAGCCTGAAGAGAGGGATCCTGTTCCCCCTGACAAGGAACCATCTGAAATAGTTCCTGGGAGAAAGGTAGAGCTAGTAGGGAGAGAGTCACCTTCCACTGACCCTGATCCCCCTGGGGAAAAAGTGGAGTCTGAAGAGAGGGATCCTGTTCCCCCTAACAGGGAAACACCTGGGAGTGATCCTGATCCCCCTGGGACAGAAGTAGAGCCAGAAGAGGAAGAGCCTGTTGACCCTGACAAAGAACCACCTGGAAGTGACCCTGATACTGCTGGGATATAAGTAGAGCCAGAAGAGAGGGAGTCACCTCCAAGTGACGCTGATCCCCCTGGAAAAAAAGTGGAGTCCGAAGGGAGGGATCCTGTTCCTCCTGACAGGGAAACACCTGGGAGTGATCCTGATCCCTCTGGGAAAAGTGTGGAGCCTGAAGGGAGGGAGCCTGTTCCCACTGACAGGGAAACACCTGGGAGTGATCCTAATCCTCCAGGGATAGAGGTGGAGCCAGAAGAGATGGACCCACCTCCAAGTGACCCCGATCCCACTGGGAAAAAAGTGGAGCCTGAGAGGAGGGATCCTGTTCCCCCTGATAGGGAAACACCTGGGAGGGATCCTGATCCTCCTGGGATAGAAGTAGACCCAGAAGAGAAGAAACCACCACCAAGTGACCCTGATCCTCCTGGGGAAAAGGTAGAGCCTGAGGGGAAGGAGCCTGTTCCGCCTGACAGGGAACCACCTGGGAGTGACCCTGATCCACCTGGGAAAGAAACAGAACCAGAAGAGAGGGAGCCACCTCCAACTGAACCTGATCCTCCTGGGATAGAAGTAGAGCCAGAAGAAAGGGAGCCACCTCCAAGTGACCCTGATCCCCCTGGAAAAAAAGTGGAGTCCGAAGGGAGCGATCCTGTTCCCCCTGACAGAGAAACACCTGGGAGTGATCCTGATCCTCCTGGGACAGAAATAGAGCCAGAAGAGAGGGAGCCACCTCCAAGTGACCCTGATCCACCTGGAAAAAATGTGGAGCCTGAGAGGAGGGAGCTCGTTCCCCCTGCCAGGGAACCTGGGGTGGTTCCTGGGAAAAAGGTGGAGCTAGAAGGGAGAGAGCCACCTTCAACTGATCCTGATCCTCCTGGAAAAAGGGCAGAGGCGGAAGAGAGGGAGCCTGTTCCCACTGACAGGGAACCATCTAGAAGTGATCCTGATTCTCCTGGGATAGAAGTAGAGCCAGAAGAGAGGGAGCCACCTCCAAGTGACCCTGATCCACCTGGAAAAAATGTGGAGCCTGAGAGGAAGGAACCTGTTCCCCCTGCCAGGGAACCACCTGGGGCGGTTCCTGGGAAAAAGTTGGAGCTAGAAGGGAGAGATCCACCTTCAACTGATCCTGATCCTCCTGGGAAAAGGGTGGAGCCGGAAGAGAGGGAGCCCTGTTCCCACTGACAGGGAACCATCTAGAAGTGATCCTGATTCTCCTGGGATAGAAGTAGAGCCAGAAGAGAGGGAGCCACCTCCAAGTGACTCTGATCCACCTGGAAAAAATGTGGAGCCTGAGAGGAGGGAGCCCGTTCCCCCTGCCAGGGAACCTGTGGTGGTTCCTGGGAAAAAGGTGGAGCTAGAAGGGAGAGAGCCACCTTCAACTGATCCTGATCCTCCTGGAAAAAGGGCGGAGCCGGAAGAGAGGGAGCCTGTTCCCACTGACAGGGAACCATCTAGAAGTGATCCTGATTCTCCTGGGATAGAAGTAGAGCCAGAAGAGAGGGAGCCACCTCCAAGTGACCCTGATCCACCTGGAAAAAATGTGGAGCCTGAGAGGAGGGATCCCGTTTCCCCTGCCAGAGAACCTGGGGTGGTTCCTGGGAAATAGGTGGAGCTAGAAGGGAGAGAGCCACCTTCAACTGATCCTGATCCTCCTGGAAAAAGGGCGGAGCCGGAAGAGAGGGAGCCTGTTCCCACTGACAGGGAACCATCTAGAAGTGATCCTGATTCTCCTGGGATAGAAGTAGAGCCAGAAGAGAGGGAGCCACCTCCAAGTGACCCTGATCCACCTGGAAAAAATGTGGAGCCTGAGAGGAGGGAGCCCGTTCCCCCTGCCAGGGAACCTGGGGTGGTTCCTGGGAAAAGGTGGAGCTAGAAGGGAGAGAGCCACCTTCAACTGATCCTGATCCTCCTGGAAAAAGGGCGGAGCCGGAAGAGAGGGAGCCTGTTCCCACTGACAGGGAACCATCTAGAAGTGATCCTGATTCTCCTGGGATAGAAGTAGAGCCAGAAGAGAGGGAGCCACCTCCAAGTGACCCTGATCCACCTGGAAAAAATGTGGAGCCTGAGAGGAGGGAGCCCGTTCCCCCTGCCAGGGAACCTGGGGTGCTTCCTGGGAAAAAGGTGGAGCTAGAAGGGAGAGAGCCACCTTCAACTGATCCTGATCCTCCTGGAAAAAGGGCGGAGCCGGAAGAGAGGGAGCCTGTTCCCACTGACAGGGAACCATCTAGAAGTGATCCTGATTCTCCTGGGATAGAAGTAGAGCCAGAAGAGAGGGAGCCACCTCCAAGTGACCCTGATCCACCTGGAAAAAATGTGGAGCCTGAGAGGAGGGAGCCCGTTCCCCCTGCCAGGGAACCTGGGGTGGTTCCTGGGAAAAAGGTGGAGCTAGAAGGGAGAGAGCCACCTTCAACTGATCCTGATCCTCCTGGAAAAAGGGCAGAGCCGGAAGAGAGGGAGCCTGTTCCCACTGACAGGGAACCATCTAGAAGTGATCCTGATTCTCCTGGGATAGAAGTAGAGCCAGAAGAGAGGGAGCCACCTCCAAGTGACTCTGATCCACCTGGAAAAAATGTGGAGCCTGAGAGGAGGGATCCCGTTCCCCCTGCCAGAGAACCTGGGGTGGTTCCTGGGAAAAAGGTGGAGCTAGAAGGGAGAGAGCCACCTTCAACTGATCCTGATCCTCCTGGAAAAAGGGCGGAGCCGGAAGAGAGGGAGCCTGTTCCCACTGACAGGGAACCATCTAGAAGTGATCCTGATTCTCCTGGGATAGAAGTAGAGCCAGAAGAGAGGGAGCCACCTCCAAGTGACCCTGATCCACCTGGAAAAAATGTGGAGCCTGAGAGGAGGGAGCCCGTTCCCCCTGCCAGGGAACCTGGGGTGGTTCCTGGGAAAAAGGTGGAGCTAGAAGGGAGAGAGCCACCTTCAACTGATCCTGATCCTCCTGGAAAAAGGGCGGAGCCGGAAGAGAGGGAGCCTGTTCCCACTGACAGGGAACCATCTAGAAGTGATCCTGATTCTCCTGGGATAGAAGTAGAGCCAGAAGAGAGGGAGCCACCTCCAAGTGACCCTGATCCACCTGGAAAAAATGTGGAGCCTGAGAGGAAGGAACCTGTTCCCCCTGCCAGGGAACCACCTGGGGCGGTTCCTGGGAAAAAGTTGGAGCTAGAAGGGAGAGATCCACCTTCAACTGATCCTGATCCTCCTGGGAAAAGGGTGGAGCCGGAAGAGAGGGAGCCCGTTCCCACTGACAGGGAACCGTCTAGAAGTGATCCTGATTCTCCTGGGATAGAAGTAGAGCCAGAAGAGAGGGAGCCCCCTCCAAGTGACCCTGGTCCTTCTGAGAAGGAGGTGAAGCCAGAAGGAAGAGGGCCTGTTCCCCCTGATAAAGAACCCTCTGGGAGTGACCCTGATCCTCCTGGGACGGAAGTAGAGCCGGAAGAGAAGGAGCCACCTCCAAGTGACCCTAATATTCCTGGGAACAAGGTGGAGCCAGAATGAAGAGAGGCTTTTTCCTCTGAGAGAGAATCATCTGGGAGTGACCTTGATCCTCTTGGGAAAAAGGCAAAGCCTGAAGGGAGAGATCCTGCTCCCCCTGATAGGGAACCAGCTGGGTGTGACCTTGATTCTCCTAGGACAGAAGTAGAGCCAGAAGAGAGGGAGCCACCTCCAAGTGACTCTGATCCTCCTGTGAAAAGGGTGGAGCTAGAAGGGAGAAAGCCTGTTCCCGTTTTCTTCTTTCTAGCAGGAACAGGCTCTTTCCCTTCTGGGAGTGACCCTGATCCTCCTGGAACAAAAGGTGAGCCAGGAAAGAGAGAGAGAGTCCTAAAAGATCTTGATCTTCTTGGGGGAAAAGTGGAGCCAGATGGGACTGAATCTATTGCTCCTGGTTGGGAGCCACTTCCATGTGACTCTGTGTTGTCAGGGAAGATAGTGGAGTTAGAAGAGTGTGAGCCTGTTGCTCCTGTTAGAGAGATGGAGCGATTTGGGAGTGATCCTGACAGAGAGCCAGTGGGTCCCTTGGCTGCCCCTCCTATTAGAGAGCTACCTGGTAGTAATCCTAAGAGTCCTGATAGGGAACCAGAGCCAGTAGGGGTTGATCCCCCTGACAGGGAGAGGGAGCCATCTGGACGTAATCCGGTGAGTCCTGAGAGAGAGCTGGAAGAACTTGATCCTGGTGACCCGGATAGGGAGAGGGAGCCATCTGGAAGTGATCCTGCAGATAAGGAGCCTTCACTTTGTGCAGCTGTTGAGAAAAAATATGACAATAAATACCTGTGATTTATATATGAAGTTGTCAGGTTTGGAGCATCCTATACAATATAATATTACTTCTAATAATAATAATAATAATAATAATAATAATAATAATAATAATAATATGATATACTAATTATATATTTTATATTACATGTAATATTACTAATAATATTACAATATATTGGTATAGTACAATATAGTAATATATAATACTGATATTGTGCTATGCTAATCATATAATATATTTTATGTATATATATCTTGTAAGCCACTCTGAGTCCCCTTCTGGGTGAGAAGGGCATCATATAAATGTCATAATTAAAAAATAAATAAAACCTGGATCTTGTGATGCCCCCCTGGTGATGCTGCAGGAGGTCAGCCCTGGTGGAGGCCATTAAACTTGAAACTTCAAAACTCAGTTACAAAAAGGAAAACCAGTGAAAACCAGAGAAGCCATTGAAATCCACAAGCATGTGGACAATTTCAACAGAAAGGAAGAGACCATGAAAATGAACAAAATCTGGCTACCAGTATTAAAAAACTCTAAAATTACAACAGCAAAACAGCAGAGAGGAAACAACCAGGCACATCTTAAGACCTCTCAACAAAAGATTTTCCCAGGCTCAGCCAGGCCTTCAAATGCTAATGAAGGTGGTCAGCTGAAACATTCACACCTAGCTCCAGCAGAAAAGAGCTCTTTGCTCCACCCCAGTGCTAATGAAGGTGGTCAGCTGAAACATTCACACCTAACTGCAGCAGGGAAGAGCTCTTTGCCCCACCCCAGCCATTCCACAGATATATAACCCATTGTCCTAATTCCAACAGACCTCACTACCTCTGAGGATGCTTGCCATAGATGCAGGCGAAACGTCAGGAGAAAAATTGCCTCCAGAACATGGCCCTATAGCCTGAAAAAACCCACAAGAACCTAGAAAACCAGTGTGTTATACACAATAGACTCAATTAACCCACACCCATGGAGTTGGTAGATATTGGATAAATATAAAATAATTTTAATTACTTGAGACTTACTATAAATAATAGGCCTAACTTATACATAATATTATTTTGAATTATTGTGATGGTTTTCACCACTTCTATTTAAATACTGTTTGGTTTAATTCTGGTTTTTAACACTGTTTGCCAGTCTGAGTGCCTGTTAAGAGGGGAAAAATGAAATAATAATAATAAGAATAGAATCACAGAATCATAAAATCTAGAGTTGGAGGAGACCTCATGAGCCATCCAGTCCAACCCCCTGCCAAGAAACAGGAAAATCACATTCAAAGCACACCTGACAGATGGCCATCCAGCTTCTGCTTAAAAGCCTTCAAAGAAGGAGCCCCCACCACACTCCGGATCAGAGAGTTCCACTGCTGAAAAGCTCTCACAGTTAGGAAGTTCTTCCTCGTGTTCAGGCGGAATCTCCTTTCCTGCAGTTCGTAGCCATTGTTTCATGTCCTAGTCTTCAGGGCAGCAGAAAACAAGCTTGCTCCCTCCTACCTATGACTTCTCCTCACATATTTGTCCATAGCCATAATGCTACCAGTTTGCTGGTAGCATATAATCCATATTTATTCTCAGGCCCCTTCTACACTGCTATATAAAACCCAGATTATCTGATTTAATAATCTGCATTATATCATAGTGGAAGGTAAAGGTAAAGATTTTCCCCTGACACTAAGTCCAGTCGTGCCCTACTCTGGAGGTTGGTTCTCATCTCTATTTCTAAGCCGAAAAGCTGGTGTTGTCCGTTTACACCTCCAAGGTCATTTAGCCAGCCAGGCCTGTAGCCAGGATTTTGATTGTGGGGGGGCTGAGTTTGATTCGGGGGGGCTGAGTCTGAGTGAAAGAGGGTCTACCCTAGCAAACCTTTTGTATCGTTATCCCAATACCCCCATGCATATGGGATATATTGAGCATGGTGATCAGATCATGATATGAATAAACATAACAGTTTAAATAATGTACCAGTAAGGCCTTCTCGTGGACCACCCTGAGAATTTCAGGGGGGGTTGAAGCCCCTCAACCCCCCCCCCCAGGTTCATGCCTGTGGCCAGCATGACTGCATGGAGTGCCATTACCTTCCTGCTGGAGCAGTACCTATTGATCTACTCACATTTGCATATTTTCAAACTGCTAGGTTGGCGGAAGCTGGTGCTAACAGCAGGAGCTCACATCGCTCCTCATATCCGTACCTGCGACCTTTCGGTAAGCAAGATCAGCAGCTCAGCAGTTTAACCCACTGTGCCACTGGGAACTCCATATTGTAGTGTAGACTCAAATAATCCAGTTCAAAGCAGATCACGTGGATTTTCAACTTAGTCTTGGGAATTAGCTGCTACAAAACTTCCAGGATGATCAATTCTCTGCTCCCAAAAACTGGGGTTATGCATCAAGCAGCCATATTTTAATACACTTCTTCATAAGTAGAGTGGCAATTATGAGTCAAGGATCAGTAATATGTCTGTGGTTTATCGTTATTCTCTTCACATACCTGTATATACTCAAGTATAAGTTGACAAGTATACGTCGAGAGAAGGTTTGGGAGACAAAATTGTGGATTTTGATATGGCCTATGGATAAGTCGAAGGTCATTCCATGATAAGAGAATTTGGGGGGGAGGGGAGTTGAAGCCCCTGAAGCCCCCCCCCCCCCCCCCCCCCGGCTATGGGCCTGATAAGGGGAAAACCTTTACCTTTACCTACTACTACTACTTATTATTATGATGATTATTATTAACAACAACCACCACAACAGTGGAGTACAGAGAGATTTGGAGCAGATAGCTCACTCCTCTACCTTTCCAGAGCCCGGAAAAGTTGGTTTTTGAGTGATAGCCATCATCCCATTTCCAACACATTTGGACAAACATCATCTGTTGATTGGGATGAAGGGCAAATCAGCCAGAAGAAACAAGCCATAAAAAAGCTAGGTGAGCTACTTCAAAAAGTATGCCTGAACTTAGTGGTTGACAGATTAATCTGCTTAGTTCTTTTTTATTTTTATTTTTATTTTTATTTTTGTAATTGCCTTTCTCTTCTTGGGTGGTTCACAAAAAACAAAACTTTCCAAAAAGATATTTAAAGAAATAACAAACATATAAAAGGAGGTAATCATTCAACTACAGTCAGAGTGGATCTACACTGCTATATAATCCAGACTATCAAATCATATAATCCAGATTATTTGATTGGAACTAGATTATATTAGGCTGGATCTACACTGCTCTATACTGTAGGATGTGATCCTACTGGCAGTGTAGATTCATACAATCCAGTTCAAAGCAGATAATCTGAGATATATTTTTATCATGTCAGAAGTGAATTCAGAATATACTGCAAATCGCTGTTGTTGTGAGAGAATTGCCCAGGGGACACCTGGATGTGTTGCCATCCTGTGGGAGGCTTCTCTCATGTTCCCACATGGGAATCTGGGGCTGACAGACAGGAGCTCACCCGATGTCTTGCGGATTCAAAATGCTGACCTTCAGGTCTTCAGGTGAGCAGTTTAGCTGGCACAAGAGTTTAACTCATTGTGCCACTTCGGCTCCTGGAATCAGATCCTGGGATATAGGGTAGTGTAGATCTATCCTGAGTCTAAACTGCCATGTAATCCAGTTCAAAGCAGATAATTTGGATTTTATATGGCAATGTAGCTCCAGCTCCAGAAAGCTATGAATGATTGCTACAGCTTGGATTACACAAAGACCATAATGTCTACCTATGGATTCCCCGTTGCAGCATTTCAATTAACAATGCAGTGTCAAATAGTTTTGAGATGCATTCCTTTTTGACAGCCATCTAAAGTGGAAATTGAGTGTGATCACAAAGATCACTCATAACTATACAGCTTCCATTATACAGCTGCCTGTAGATTGGTATATTTGAGTTATGGATATGAATCCTTTCCCTCCTCTATTGGGGAAAAAAAGGCTTTTTTTTTCTCCTCAGTATTCTCCTCATACCTGACTATCTTAAAGGGTTGTGCATGAACTATGTTGCAGAGAAAATATGTGGTGTTGTACAAACAAAACCCCCAACGCCTGTTTTCTGCACAGAAATTCAGCACAGAAAACAATGTTTTTAATGTGCACATCCACGAACACACACCATTTTTGGTTGTAAAACAATTCCTGTGCAACACTCCAGGATACTGAACACCTGACTATTGTGGAAATTCCTTGCGAATATATTGTTCTTTCCAATACAATTTATTTTTCAATACTGGCATGAATAATTGCAAATATTATTTCAATTTGTACTTAAAGTAGACCAGAACAGCCAGCGTGAGGCCTCTTCTACACTGCCATATAATCCAGATTTTCAAAGTGGATAATCCACGTTATCGGCTTTGAACTGGATTATGTGAGTCTACACTGCCATACAATCCAGTTCAAAGCAGATAATCTGGATTTTATATGGCAGCGTAGGAGGGCCCTTAATGAAGGCAAGATCCAGCCTCCGAGATCATTCCCCATAAGTTATCATTATAAGCTTCAAGGTACACGCAATAACATAAAGTCTTACTGAATTGAACAAAACTGCTGATTTTGCAAAGCCAAGCATTTTGAATCTGCACTCATCCATGGAAACCCTCATTCTCTCCAACTTAGAGGAAGGCAAAGGCAAAGCCCCTCTCAACAAACGTTGCCAAGAATGTAAGGTTTGCCTTATATTCTCTATAAATTGAAAATGACTTGAAGACACATAACAAGAATCATAGAATTATAGAATAACAAAGAGTTGGAAGAGTCCACATGGGTCATCTTGTCCAACCCCCTACCATGCAGGAACACCCAATCAAAGCACCCCTGACAGATGGCCACCCAACCACATGAGGAGCAGCTTAAAGAGCTGTGCATGTTTAGCCTGAAGAAGAGAAGGCTGAGAGGAGACATGATAGCCATGTATAAGTATGTGAGAGGAAGTCATAGGGAGGAGGGAGCAAGCTTGCTTTCTGCTGCCCTGGAGACTAGGACGCAGAACAATGGCTTCAAACTACAAGAAAGGAGATTCCACCTGAACATGAGGAAGAACTTCCTGACTGTGAGAGCTGTTCAGCAGTGGAACTCTCCGCCCCGGAGTGTGGTGGAGGATCCTTCTTTGGAAGTTTTTAAACAGAGGCTGGATGGCCATCTGTCGGGGGTGCTTTGAATGTGATTTTCCTGCTTCTTGGCAGAATGGGGATGGACTGGATGGCCCATGAGGTCTCTTCCAACTCTATGATTCTATGATTCCAAGGAAGGAGCCACCACCACACTCTGAAGTTCTTCCTAATGTTCAGGTGGAATCTCCTTTCCTGTAATTTGAAGCCACTGCTCCAAGTTCTAGTTTCCAGGGCAGCAGAAAACAAGCCTGCTCTCTCTTCCTTATGACACCCTTTCACATATCTATACATGGCTATCATGTCTCCTCCCAACCTTCTCTTCTGCAGGATGAATATACCCAGCTCTTTAAGATTTCCTCATAGAGATTCATGGTCTCCAGACTTTTGATCATTTTAGTCGCCCTCCTCTGTATGCCTTCCAGCTTGTCAATATCTCTTTTATCAGTATTCCAGGTGAGGTCTAACCAAAGTAGAATAGAGGGGCAACATGTCGTCCCTCGATCTAGACACTACACTCATTTTGATGCATCCCAAAATCTCATTGGGTTTTTTAGTTGTTGCATCACACTGTTGGCTCAGGTTCAACTTGTCCACTAAGACTCCAAGATCTTTTTCACATGGACTGTTGTTGAGCCAGGCATCACCCATTCTGTATCCTACACTCCTCCTTGTTGAAATTAATTTTGTTATTTTTGGCCTAGCTCTCTAATCTGTTGAGGTCATTTTGAATTCTGATCCTGTTTTCTGAAGTATTTGTTATCCTTCTCAATTTGGTGTCATCTGCAGACTTGATAAGCACGGCCTCTATACCTTCTAAGACTTTGAACAGTACTAGGCCCAGGACAGAAACCTGTGGCACCCCACTAGTCACTTCTTTCCAGGATTGAGGAACTATTGATGAGCACCGTTTGGCTTTAGTCACTTAACCAATTACAGATCCACCTAACAACAGTATTACCTAGCCCACATTTGACTAGTTTGCTTGCAAGACGGCCATGGGAGACTTAGTCGAAGACCTTACTGAAATCAAGATATACTACATCCAGAGCATTCCTTGCATCTACCAAGCTTGTAACTCTATCAAAAAAGAGATAAGATTAGTCTGTCTTGACTTGTTTTTGAGAAATCCATGTTGACTTTAATTTGTTATTCGTTTTGCATGAGAAAAAATCCTTGATATTCAAGAAGCACAGATATTTTTAATTCATGTTCCTTCAAGGCAGGTCTCACTGAAAGTCAACAGGACTGCAGCCTGTGTGTATTTTTACTGCTGCAAAAGACTCATACTCCAAGGTGAAAGGTAAGCATTCATAGCCAATTGTTTAACAGTCAGAAAATCTCACTGCTTTAAGTATGCAAGAATATGTGCTCTATAAACACCAATTTCAGGAAAATATATGTAGGCTTGTTCTCATAACCTATGTACCTACTCCCCCCTTCCTCTTTCTCACCCTTTTTATATATTTTAAATAAAAAATGCAGTTATAAAATATTACTAGTAACCATTGATAACTTCCCCCAAGACTCAGCCTCCAGAAATGTAATCAGCATTGATAAACATTAAGGTTAGAAGCCCTGGTGACACAATGGGTTAAACCCTTGTACCAGCAGGACTGAAGACCGACAGGTTGGAGGTTTGAATCCGGGGAGAGCGTGGATGAGCTCCCTCTGTCAGCTCCAGCTCTCCGTGCAGGAACATGAGAGAAGCCTCCCACAAGGATGGTAAGACATCTCCTGGGCAACATCCTTGCAGACGGCCAATTCTCTTACTACAGAAGCAACTTGCAATTTTTCAGTCATTCCTGACACTCAAAAAAAGCAATTAAGGGTGAAAGTCTTACCTGTCCTCTGAAAGCATATAGCTACACACAGGAACACATATTTTAAAAGAAACACAGACGGTGCCTTGGATTGACCCATGGTAGGTAAGCAGAAAAGGCACCCGTCTCTTTAGTGGCGCTTCAGACCTTCTGAGTCCCTCTAGCTTTCTGCAACTCCAATATATACTCCTGAGCCAAGTGACATCACATCCAATCCATCAACCAGTTCAAGCTGTCATTACATTGGCTGTTGACATACATTTTGCTCGACTGGATCGCTTTTTCTAGGTGTTCTTGGAAAGAAAATCAGAAATCCTTGTCCAGTCATTCCACAATTGAATAGCACAGGAAACTGACACATTCTTCCGCCTAGATATTAGGAATAAAGTACTCAAGGTGAACCCGGGTGTGATTTAATGGGCACAGTTTGGATGAACTTGGGAATGCCCGATAATAGACATAAAAAACCCGAGAAGTGTGGCACTGGTTTCTAGGAATACCAGATCGTGATGGCATAAAGTGCTTTAGACACAATGTATCATAGGTGAGGTGGGATTTCAACTGAGTGCATGGTGTATTGGCCATTTCAGGAATGCAATCCTTCAGTCCTAGGCCAACTTATTGTTAATGACATGTTTGCACATGAGACAACTGACACTGACAATTGACACCAGAGTGAATTAAGAATGCTTCTGTAGGTACAAGAAAATGAACAGAAAAAAATAATTTTCTTTTAAAGGTTTCCGGAAGTAATAGCTAGGATATTTTCTTCTAGATGTGTTTTTCTTACTAGAGAAGTCAACTGTCAGCTGATGTCTATTAGTTTGTGGTTAGCTATATGTCCTTTTTCCAAGGTTTTGTGCTTGTTGCTGGAAGAAACAAAAAGGTTTAGTTTGAGGAAGGTAGAAAATTAATTTCAAAGTTTGGGATGGGCAAATAACTTGCGTTTTGGTGATCTTTCTTTTGTCATAGGCCAGCAAAAAAAAACATATACAAATCCCTCTTATTTATTTATTGGAGAGCCAGTGATTTGGGAAATCTATTCCCTTGGTTCCAGTTTGCATGCAGATTTAAATAATTTTACTAACTTTTCACTCAGGCTGGATCTACACTGCCTTATATTTATTATTTATTTATTATTTATTTATTTACAGCTTTTATATTCCGCCCTTCTCACCCCGCAGGGGACTCAGGGCGGATTACAGTGTACACATATATGGCAAACATTCAATGCCAATTTTTGACATACAACATATACAGACATACACAGAGGCTATTTCACTTTTTCTGGCCGCCAGGGGAGCTGTCGCTTTCATCGTCCATCTGCGATGCTGATGAAGCACTTCCGCATTCCCCGCATGCTTCCCCACTGGAATGCTTTGCTGGAGTCTTCTTTATGGCCTCATAAATCAGTTAATTTAGCCTCCCCACACTTTAAGGTGGTACCTAATTTTCCTACTTGACAGATGCAACTGTCTTTCGGGTTGCAAAGGTCGACAACAGGCTACACACAATTGGTTGGAAACCCACTCCAACCTGGGCTGGCTTCGAACTCATGACCTTTTGGTCAGAGTGATCTTAATGCAGCTGACACTCAGCCAGCTGCACCACAATCCCGGTGCTGGATCTATGCTGCCCTATATCCCAGGATCTGATCCCAGATATTATGAGTCTATACTGCCAGATCACTTGGGATAAAGAGATGATCTGGGATCAGATCCTGGGATATAGGGCAGTGTAGATCCAGCATCAACTTAAGTCTTTCGGTTTTATTTTGCTACAACAGTACTGGACCCTTAAGTCTACTAATGCTGAAATCCCAGCTGCTTAGATAATAATAATAATAATAATAATAATAATAATAAACATTATCTGAATGTCAGAAATAAAGACAGTTCATACCAGAACAAATTCTGAAATTTGCTTTATTTGGAGGATCACTATGGTTTTGTGTGTCTTGAAGAAATTATCGGTTCACGGGAGTACTTTGAAACCCTATGTGCAATGACATATGTGAGAGTCATTATATCAGAAATAAAGACTGGATCTAGATGGCCATAAAATCCAGATTATCAAAACAAATAATCCACATTATCTGCTTTGAACTGGATTATATGAGTCTACATGAACATATAATCCAATTCAAAGTAGATAATCTGTATTTTATATGGCAATATAGAATGGGCCAAAGACATACATGTTTTCTGCTCAACATTAAATAAATATAGATAAAGATTAACTGATAAACAAAGCTCCTATCTGGAGCCCCATGTACACTGCCATATGAAATCCAGATTATCTGAACTTATCTGAACTGGGTTATATGGCAGTGTAGACTCATATAATCCACTTCAAAGCAGATGATGTAGATTATCTGTTTAGATAATCTGGATTATATGGCAGTGTACATCCTGACTCATAACAAAACAGGGTCACATAAAGATAAGAGCCATTGGGGTGTTAGAATAGAGTACAGATGACCTTCTTTCTTCACAAATGGTAACTCTGAGTAAATGGGATTCAATGAAGACATGTTGGCTACATGATGAGGCATTCAAAGTGAGCAGTGTGTCAGAAAAGAAGGTGACATGTTCTATGTTAAGTTATCATCGCTAGAACCAAATCTCCCTGTGAAGTGGCGCCAGCCCAAGGTTGTGAGTCACAATACTGGAATTCTACATTGTTGAAATGGTGATGGAAAGATATGATCATGTTCAGACTGATGATAAAAAAAATTGCTTTTTGTCACTTGCTGTCTATCTTTCTACTGCATTTTAATCCTGATTTTTAAAAACAAGTGTGTTATGGTGAATTCACAAGATGCAGATCCAACCTTAAGAAGTGGAGTCCACGACATGTGAGTGTGGAGAAGAGCAAACCACAGACCACCCATTACAATGCAGTCTGAGCCCTGCCACATGCACAATGGAGGACCTTCTTACAGAAACACCAGAGGCACTCCAAGTGGCCAGCTACTGGTCAAAAGATATTTGGTATAATGCCAAGTTTTTAAACTTCATGTTCTTAAACCCTCAGATACCCTCGGGTCGCTTCTGATACAATAAATAAATATGGCCAATTTGTGAAATGTGGTGACTTAACGTGCTGAATATCTACAATTCATGTGGCCGCCAATCTCTCTCTCTTTGAAAGCGTCAAACAGAATTTCAGACAAATTTGTTCTAGATCCCAGAAGAATGCTCTTCTCTATTTAAACAGTATGTGTATTAAAGTAACACACAACATTAATATTAGGAATTAATGTATAAAATCTTATTTTAAAGTAATTAATCTTAAAAAATTAGTATTAATCCTAAAAGTGTGACAACATTACAGCTTCTGCCTTCTTTAGTTGCTCTGCATGAATCCAAGGGCACCCTATAGCTTTCACTGTTAATGATGCTAAAGTGTGTGCCTTCTGGTGCATCTACACTGTAAAATTAATGCAGTTTGACACTGAGATCAAAAAGAGCTGGGGTAGAAAAAATGATATTTATCATTGGATAAAGGTAAAGGTTTCCCCTTGACATTAAGTGTAGTCGAGTCCAACTTTGAGGGGGGGTGTGCTCATCTCCATTTCTAAACCGAAGAGCCGGCGTTGTCCGTAGATGCGTCCAGGTCATATAGCCAGCATGACTGCATGACGCGCCTTTTTTTGCTGCTCAAGAAACTAGCATATCGTGCAACAGAGTCAAACTATATAAAAAGATATTCCACCTAAACATTAGGAAAAACTTTGTGATGGTAAGAGCTGGTTGGCAGTGGAATATGCTGGTTGGCAGTGGAATAGGTCATGTGGCCAGCATAACTGCATGGAGCACCATTACCTTCCTGCCAAAGCAGTACTTGTTGATCTACCCACATTTGCATGTTTTTGAACTGCTAAGTTGGCAGAAGCTGGGACTAACAATGAAAGCTCACTCTGTCCTACAGATTCGAACCACCGACCTTCCGGTCAGCAAGTTCTGCAGCTTAGTAGTTTAACCTGCTGCGGCACTGGATATGAAGGCCAATTAGTCCCTTCCTCATAAAGCTTACACCTGCCTCCAATTTATCATTATATTTAAGCATATTGAAGAATGATAACTATGAATAAATGTGATTAAATGGGGACATGTTGGCTATGTAATGAAGAATGCAGGATGAACAAGTGTTTGGGAAATGGCCGCATGGATGCTTTTCTTTTGCGTTTGACGCAGGTCTCAACATCAAATGCTAAAACCATTACATTATATTTTCCCTTTTTTATATTGCAAATGCCCTACAATATTTCTCATCCAATTTCCAAGGTCCTTCTGTTGACAATAGCTGGCCTGAAATTAGCAGCTGCCTGGCTTCTTATGGAGATGATATCATATTTACTTTGCCATGTAGCTCATATAATCAGTAGCCCTGCCTTTCTCAGATGATTTAACTGAAAGGAGAGTGACAGAACATGACATAAATCTTGTTGGTTAATCCTAGCAGGATTATAACCATTGTTGAATGGATGAGTCAACACTTCACTAAGCCCCATCAATTCAATTAGTCAACTGCTTTTTGTTGGGACTAACAAGAGGATACAGATTTGTTGATTTTGATACTGTTAAATAAAAATTATCATTAAAAGCGACTGGTCCTTGTGTTCACACCTTTAATGGTTGTTGAGTGCTGTGATAGTGATATCGAGCTGCTTTTAGTGGGGTCTCCTAGAGAGAGAGACCCGAGGACCGCGCCTAAAGGGCTCTGGGTCCCTTGGTGAGGCCAGCGAGAGCCAATCCAAAGAGTAAAAATATTACAAATAATAATGCCTCATCCAAGTGGAAGAAGTTTTTCAGCAACCGAGGTTTATTGTGATTCAGCTGAGATCAGATGCATTGCAGGGATCATTCCACTGCAAGCATGATTTTACAGAATTTCCAAGCATTTTTATAGCATGCAGACAAAGGAAAACAGTTTCAAAAGTCCCGCCCGCCCTCTGCCGGCCAGCTTCGCTCTGATTGGCTGGCTGCGGAACAGCTGGGAGGAGGCTTGGCAGCACGCCCTGCCCCCGGACCAATCAGCGGGCTCCGCTGCCTCTGGGAGGCCAATCAGTGCCTTCCTAGCGCCTCTGAAAATGGACCAATCGGCAGCCAGGAGGCGGGACGAAGCCTGACAAAGACTGAGGAAATGACAGCCTTTAGGGCATCCGCCAGCTGGAATGTGAGGCTTTTGTCCTCACTTGGCGGGGCGTCAGATAGGGGGACAATGAGTTTCCTGGTCTGTGATGGGATTTGTGAGGAAGTATGAAAAAGGCTATTTGCGATATCGGACCTCAAAGGGGGATCAACAATACCTAAAATGATTTAATCAGTCTTTTCTTCCTGAGTTTCTGTTGACTCCCCCTCCCCTCACTGTCTGCTCTGAAAGCCAGGATCGGGGGAAAGACAACAGCACGGCCCATGCAAATGTAATTAAGAATAGCTTCGGGAGGACAAAGGAGTTCCTCCTTATGACAGTAATCCCCAGGTCACATCCTTTTGGGGCAAGGGTCAAAGGGAAAGGCGGGAAGGGGAATCAGAGTACATTCCATATGATATTACATTATAAACATTCCATACATTTCATATATTTCATGAGCAAATCCCATCCCCACCCCAAGCAAAGTTTTATTACAATATTTGATCTTATTATGGCACAAACTGGAGGCTTCATAAAATTTGAAGAGAATCCGCGGAAGCGGAGGCTGTCTGCATCTCAAGTCAGGCACCAATAGAGAGTTCGTGGTCATGGATATG
>NW_026845477.1:288237703-288271175 GCF_025583915.1 Anolis sagrei ordinatus | reverse complement strand
CCTGATCTCTGCAGAGCAAGGGCTCCACGTTTAGTGCCCTCACGTTGCCCTGACGTCTCCTCAGTACTCCTCCCAACTGCCGCCATTGTCGAGGGCCACAACCTTCCGATGTGACCATAGCACAGGAATGGGCAAAGGACAGCTGGGATGGCTATTTGTTTTTTTTCCTCCTTGTATGTGTGTGTGTGTGGGGGGGGGGTCATTTTTGTGCATGCGCTGTATTGTCATTTCACTTTTTTGTGTTTTTAAGCCCTTTCCACTGCTTTGGAGGGGGGGGAGCGGTTATGAGTAATGGTCACTCAGTCTGTTAGGGGTGTAGTGTCCAAATTTGGTGTCAATTCATCCAATTGTTTTTGAGTTATGTTAATCCCACAAACAAACATTACATTTTTGTTTATATAGATTTGATAAAATCTATATAAAATGGCCTTCCACCATTTCAATTTACGTATTTATAGCCTCTGTCTACTCTAGCCTCAGTTGTTTTAAACACATCATATTCATCTGGAAATTGCTGCACTGTCTTATTGGATCAATGGCATAGGGATCAAATATGGATTACCATCTGGGAGCCCCATCTCAACCTTATGGTGATAGGAGGTTGTAGAACATATTATGACATTTTTTCACAAAAGCACAAGGACTGCCCTTATTCTTTTTCGTTTATTTTTTTTCTTGCTACAGTAACAGTGAGCCTCAATCTCTGTTGGGACTGCATTTCAAAGAATAAATTAATAATGCCCCATCCTTGCAGAGAATCATCAGCAGTGTTGGAGGTGAATCCATCGTTCGTTTTGAGCTGCTAAGACTCTTCCTGTCCTCTTCTCATTAGAGCGGTATGGTTTGTTCTGCAGGAGCCCCATAGACTGGGCGGTTATAATAGGGGCACTGCTGTTGCTGCAGATGTCGGCTGTGCAGAAGACAATACAACTAGAGAGAGAAAAGCACAAGGAGGAGATATTGCATGTTTATGGCAGCAGTGAATCAGTGGTGGATACAGACCTAAGTCTTGTCTACACCCAGTGCATAGTCTGGAGCATTATGCGACCACAGATTGACAGTGATGAACCCTCTATAGTGCCATGTTGGTGACCAGACAGAGCAATTGAGCCAAGTCCCTTATCTCTGTGCTGCTTTTACTGATCCTCACCAGCCAGAGATCCCTGTGAGAAGCTGACTGTCATCTGTTACGTCTACAGATATCATAATGGGCCATCCACGTAATCGGCAAGAAGGGGGTAAAGCGACACCTTCTTTCTTGCAGATCATGTTTGCACCCCATTCTGATCTCTGCAGATGCATGACCAATGGGGAGTGGTGATGGCAGCACATTGCAGTAATCAATGCAGGGGAAAGGGTTGTTCTTGTTGGTGTTGTTATTGTTGTTATATTTCTTTGTGTCTTGCTTTTCTCCCAGGACTGGGATCCCAAGAAAATCTCACAACCTTCAAAACTATACAATTTTAAAACATACAAAATATAATGGCAGCAGTGTCATGTCCATGTGGTTAACAGATCAGGCAGAAACAGATCTGATCCAGCTGTGCATTTAGCTGCAAAACACACAGATCCTCTGGAATTTCATGTAAACTCCAGAGTATCCTCTACTTTGCTTAGTGCAGAGCAAAGTTGAGGTAATGGCTAAAACCTCTAGATACTTACTGAAAGTTCCACTGTGTTGTGTAGACTGTTACCATAGGATTTGGAATGTGCATGAGGTGGTATTTTTTGTGCACCATGGCACCAGGTATATCTACAATAGAGTCTATTAAATAGAACTATTGAAGCCTGGGATACACATGTTATTTATGCCGAGATCTGGATTCAACCTATTGTTATGAATTAGAGTTTGTCTAGTAGACTTACCATCAGTGGGATACCAGCCAGCAGGAATACTGTCATTATGGCAGCTAAGCAGAGGAGGAAGATGGCCCAGGCCTGCAAACATTGAGGCTTGGATGGTGTAGCGCTTTCTGGGGAGAATAACCAATGCAGGGAAACACCATATTTCAGCATTTGTTTTCTCTTAAAATTCATATCCTGCCTTTCCTTTCCAAGAAAAAACAAATATGGCTAACGACAAAAGTGCTATTGTAGTTCCTTGGGACAGCTAAGAGAGAGAATAGTATCTTTCACATGAAGCCAACTAATATTTACCAAAGAAAAAAGGAGACATTTAGAGGACATATCAGAAATGCTGAACGTGTCGAAAAGGGATGATATGGTGCAAAATAAAACTGTAAGAGTGGATTTGTCACAGGGAGGTGGCAAAAGATCCACCACCTCCCTGTGATCAGAATGAAGAATGACCAGATTATTTAGACATAAGTAATTTCTGAGAGTTCTCAAACATTTAGGCACTTTGAGTCTCCTTCGGAAGAGATAAAGCAAGGTAGTAGTAGTAATAATAATAATAATAATAATAATAATAATAATAATAATAGGTGCTACAAATACCATCTTCTTGTGACAAAGAACTGGTGGGATCACAAGCCTGAAAAGGTTACGGAAAATTAACACTTCAAACTACTCTGGGAGTTTTGGAGTACAATACTCCTGACCCCATCATCATGGAAAAATGCAAAGTATGGATCATCGATGTTGCAATCCCAGGTGACAGCAGAATTGATGAGAAGCAACTGTAAAAGCTGACATGATATGAGGATTTAAAGATCGAACTGCAAAGACTCTGGTACAAGCCAGTGGTGATCGGCACACCAGGTGCAGTGCCTAAAGACCTTGGCCTGCACTTAAAAACAATTGGAACTGACAAAATTACCATCTGCCAGCTGCAAAAGGCCACCCTACTCAGATCTGCATGCATTACTCGCCAATACATCACACAGTCCTAGACACTTGGGTAGTGTCCGACATGTAACCAAATACAAAAGGCAGCATAGTGATCTTGTTTGCTGTGTACTAATCTTGTTATGTATCTAATGATGATGATGATGATGATTTTGATGATGATGGTTGTGTAGAAGAGGGAATTTCAGCAAGTGTTGTTTGTCACACAACCAAGTAATGAGTAATATCTGTTAGAATTTCCTTTTCAACGCAGCTACGAGAGGTATTTTTTAAGTAAAGTCCGTTTTGTTGTAGACACTAGTAGTTCGCACGCATACCGCAACGAGCGCGTGCATCATGTACCGGCATGCCTTGGGAACAATTGTGCTCAGTTTCCGCTCTGTAGCTAACCTGTACGGTTCTGTTCTGTGCTTTAAAAATGTTTAAGACTATCAACTCACCCTCTGCATGTGAGGTTTGCTCAGTGATACGGTTTTTGTCAGCAAGGAACCTGCCTGCTGCAGAAATTCATCGACAGACGGTGATACTGTTATGAGTAAAAGCAAAGTGCGTAAGTGGGTACGACAATTCAAAGATGGCCGTGACAACGGTCACCCTTCTTTGATTACAGACGATTTGGTGGCTTCAGTTGAAGCAAGGATTTATGAAGAGGGTATTTTAAAATTGGTTCAGAGGTATGATAAGTGTTTGAACAAACTTGGCAACTATGTCGAAAAATAGAGTGAAGTATGTACTTTCTGAAAATAAATTTACTTTTTTGAAATAAACTTTCATTGTGTACTTATGTTCCAACGGACCTTACTTTAAAAATACCCCTTGTATTAGAAGTCTTCTCCAATTTCTGCTCTGGCAAATGTAGACAACCAGTTGCCACCTTGAAGTTCATGGGCAATACATGTGAACAATAGCTCTCTTGTATTGTTTTTCTCCAACAACTGGCATTTAGATACATGTTCCCTCCAACTGTCTGCTCCAAGAATAGCGTTGGAAAGATACAGCCCCCAAAGGATGATTTGAAGCCCACAAAGATCCCTATTTTTTCCCGAAATATTCTCTCTTATCCATCGTAGAGTATGGGGCATAGAGGTAATGCCACCCATTTAGGTCTCATGTGCCTTTTATATCCCAGGGAAGTCTTCTTTCAAACTAGGATTTGGAAACACTGATGTACAGATAATATTTAGCAATCTTGGCAGCTAACTATGGATGACATTATCCCCTATTCTTTGCATTGCATCACAGCCCTATGTGATTTTTAATTTTTCCAACTCCCACCCATATTGTCCTTCTCTCATCCAGTAACTTACCTGTGCTGTTGGATGAGATATGGCTGGAGTTATTGAGGGCCCCTGCTGAGTCGGTTGAGCATTCTGTATGGTTGGCCTGGAGAGTTGCGGAACCTATGGGAATGGCAACAGTGGTCTGAAATGTTAGTTCTGGACACCCATTATCACAGCGTATGGTTTCTTGAGCCCCATGTAACACGATTTTTGTTCCTGGGTTATAAATGTCATTCTCTAATTGGTTAAATAATTAAAACATTGTAAAGGTTTATTAAGCTTCAAAAAGTTTGTTTTCGTGGGACATTCTGCAGCACATTTTGCTCTAGTTTTTCAATGAATGTCTCATAGAGTCTCTACCAATTCAACATAATTTGTGGCAGCCACAAAAACAAAGTTTCTGTAGTATAACAACTACTTTTAAAGTAAGTACGAGTACTGTACAATTAAACACGAAATAATACTTACAAACCATAAATAGAAAATATTTCAAAATTTGCTACATAGTGGAATTATGAGAATCTGGAAGCACATGATAGATGACAGAGGAAAGAAATCTTCATGCGTTCATGTCCTTCCAGTTCAGTTTAAACATAGGGCATTATTGAATGAAGCTTTCATCCCACCAGCATTCGCACAACCAATGAGCTCAGGAATTTACTAGCATGGTCCACTACATTACCACGTCTCTCCCACGTTGTAGGACCAGGCTGTGGTGCAGCTAGTTAGTAGCCAGCTGCATTAAATCACTACTGACCAAGAGATCATGAGTTCAAAGCCAGCCCGGGTCGGAGTAAGCTCCTAACGAGTCTAGCTTGCTGTTGACATATGCAGCCCGAAAGACAATTGCAACTGTCAAGTAGAAAATTTATGTGCCGCAATATGCGAAGAGGTTAATTTAACTAATTTACGTTGCCATAAAACCCTCCAGCAGCGTGCAGAAGAATGAGGAAGTACTCCATCAAAGGACTCAGTGTCACAAGTGGACGGTGAACCGGCAACTCCCCCTGTGGCTGGAATTGCGCATACACTCATGAAGCCGGAAAAGCTGGAATGTTAAATTGCCTCTGTGTCTGTCTATATATGTTGTATGTCTAAATGGCATTGAATGTTTGTCATGTATATGTACATTCTAATCTGCCCTGAGTTCCCTGCAGGGTGAGAAGGGTGGAATATAAATACTCTAAATGAATAAATAATAAATACTGCAACAATGCAACTTTGCTTCTCTATGATCCCATGATGGATTTCCTGTTGGGGATGGAACTCCACCCTCCCACGGTTTCATATCAAAGTAAATGAATGTTAAGGAATTTCACAGTTATGTGAAATTTAGTAAAAAGGAATTACACATGTAAACCTTTGATAACTGTGATAGGGTAGAGGAGAAGGGGAGAGCTGGGCAGTCCCATCCTCTGACATCACTTCTAGACTAGCTTGCCAGTACACCAGTGCTTAAGCATAATCACACTAGGGACTTCATCACATTGAGGCAGGCAAGGGTCTGGCAGAGAAGAGCTCAGTCTTACTCCGTTTTGTAATGAAATTGATGTTTTCCCTACCTTCATCACACTATTAAATGTCTCCGTTTTCTTTCTTTATTCTTTCACTGCAGTTGCCTTCACACTGCAGAGATTTGGCCCCACCCCACCATCCCTCTCCCTACTCAATGTTGGAAAAAAAACCCTCTCTTTGAAATCCCTACTAAAGCGATATTCTAGGTGAGATCTGAGAAGTTCTGAGCATGCTCAGTGTGTCCAAACACTAAATGCTGCCGAAGGTAGGAACCTGAGAGCAACAAATGCCATAACACTACAGATCTGGCAAAACATCTGAATCATTTCAAAGAGTCCACCTCCAGAAACATTGGAAAAGAATGCTGGCCTCCAAGCTTAAAATACGCAAAGAATGCTGTACCTTACACTTGAACCAAAACTAATGTGATGAACACAGTAAGTTACCAGATTTAAACTGTAGGACTCAGTGGAATTTAACTAATGTGATGAAGTGGCTTGGTGTGTCTTGGAGCCATGGTGCAAACAGAAGTTATACTTGTCAATAGCTGGGAATGGCGTTGTAGCAGACTGGCAACAAGTATTGCATGGATCCATGCTATAGGGACGGTCACCAAAGATAATTGTCTTTCTTCTACACCAGTTTGAAACCTCCATGCAATAAAGTCCCCAATAACTTTCACAAATGTCAATTTTCTTTATGTTTTCCTTTTCTCATAAATGTTTTTGTGCATCATAATTACAGCATATATTTATTTTATATTATATAATTTGAGGTTACGCTGAATACACATGTGTCTGAAATTATATATATATGATCCATGAGGTCTTTTCCAACTCTATGATTCTATTAATATGGAAAATTACTGCTTTTAAATGGTATGCCCAAATCTGCCACTTGAAATAGACTGATTCATCTGACCACGTTGTCACTTTTGCCCTTTGCCTAATCTAGGAAGCTCACTGACATCATTCTTCCCTTTTAGTGCCATTGCTACAGCTCCTAAATTGCTACTGCTACAGCTCCCAAACTTTTGACTTCTTATTATCTGTATGAATTGTAAGATTATTTCTACCAAAGCTCATGTTCTGCAGAATGCAGAGTTGCCATGTCTGTATGTGCCTTCAAGTTGCCTTTCAGTCTAAGACCAACCATGCATTGTATAAGGTATTTTCAGGCAAGGAATATTCAGAGTTGGTTTTCCCATTTCTTTCCTACAACACCTGGTATTCCTTGATGGTCTCCCATCCAAGTGCTATCCAGAACTGACCTTCTTTAGCTTTCAAGGTTAGATGGGATCTCCTGTCTGCTGAATAGTTAGGCCTGGTAAATGCATTTTATCTGAGCGCCTTTCCACACAGTCATATAACCCAGAATATAAAGGCAGATAATCCACAATATCTGCTTTGAACTGGGTTATCTGAGTGCACACTGCTATATAATCCAGTTAAATGTGGATTAAAGCATAGTTAAAGCAATGGTATTCCCTGTAGTAACCTATGGATGTGAGAGCTGGACCATAAGGAAGCGAAGGAAGATAGACACTTTTAAACTGTGGTGCTGGAGGAAAATTCTGAGAGTGCCTTCAACAGCAAGAAGATCCAACCAGTCCATACTTTAGGAAATAAAGCCAGACTGCTCACTGGAGGGAAGGATAGTAGAGGCCAAGATGAAGTACTTTGGCTGCATAATGAGGAGACAATGATGCTTGGGAAAATGGAAGGAAAAAGGAAGAGGGGCCGACCAAGGGCAAGATGGACCAATGTTATCCTTGAAGTGACTGGCTTGACCTTGAAGGAGCTGGGGGTGGAGACGGCCAATAGGGAGCTCTGGCGTGGGCTGGTCCAGGAGGTCACGAAGAGTCGGAAGTGACTGAATGAATAAACAGTAAACAATGTTGATTTTATATAGCTTTGTGGAAAGAGCCTGAAATAATGCAAACGTGCAGAATGGAAGCACTTGCATAGAGATGACAGCTTTTGGGAAAGAGAGAGGCGATTACAGCCAGCCTTCTACATCTGTGGATTCTGCATTCATGGATTCCATTGTCCATGGCTTGAAAGTATTTTGGTACTTTTCCATTATCCGGGTGGAGGCCACTAGGGGACACTAGAGAGAGAAGGACAATTCATTTTATGGGCGTGGAGGGTGGGCTGAAGGAGTACAACCAATTTCCCCTCCTCCCTTCCCATATCATAAATGAGGATTGTTCTACAACTGTGACATGGGTGGGGGGGAATAACAGAAAAACAGGGGAAAATGGTTTACCTCCTTCATTCCACCCTCTACCCCCATAAAATGGACTATCCATCTCTCTCTAGCACCCCCTAGTGGCCTCCACCTGGATAATGGAACAGTATCGTAGCTCTCGGGGTGCAGTGGGTAAAAGCGCTGAGCTGATGAACTTGCTGTCCAAAAAGTTGGTGGTTCAAATCCTGGGAGTGTGGTGAGCTCCCACTATTAGCCCCAGCTTCTGCCAACCTAGCAGTTTGAAAACATACAAATGTGAGTAGGTACCGCTCTTGTGGGAAGGTAACGGTGCTCATGCAGTCATGCCGGCCACATGACCTTGGAGGTGTCTATGGACAACGCTGGCTCTTTGGCTTAGAAATGGAGATGAGCACCACCCCCAGAGTCGACTGGATTTAATGTCAGGGGAAACCTTTATCTTTACCCATTATATTTTTAAACAATTCTAAAAATTAAAACTTGATTTTGCCATTTTATGTAACAGCCACCATTTTACTATATTTAATGGACATGAGCATCCATGGATTTTGGCATCTATGGGAATTCTGGAACCAAGCCCCAGAGGATACCAATGATTCACTATAATAAAGCTTGAGTCTTCTGTTTTGTTTTGTTTTTTCCCCTGTGGACCACCTCTATCATCATCATCTCCTTCCTTCCAATGCACCTTCTTTTTGTGGGTAAAAGGACCAAAGAATTGAACCTCCTGGAGTCTCTCCACAGAAGGAAAACACTAGACAAGGCGAAGCTTAAGTTCCCTTCTTCCATAATAATACTCTCATTCAAACATCATCCTTAGCCACACGTTAGTAATACAAAGAGGAAGGAAGCAGTTGCCAGCCTTGCACATCTCCTTCATGAGATGTAGTTCCAGCCATTCATTATAATACAACTATTTCACCTCCTGATATTGAACTAATTAAAGTCTCCCTTGAGCATCCAATTTCAAAATGGCTGAACCAAATGCATGCAAAGAACCTTACCTGCTATACCCTGAAACAGTAACAAAAATGCACATAGAATCCTTATTGCATCCTTAGAGCTATTTCTTTTCTTCTCCATGGCCGCAGAACAACGTTGAAACATGGACCCAGAGGTGCTTTCCCAGCAAGTCTCTTCTAACTCTTTAAACTCCTTCATATATATATTACTTCAAAAGCCCAATCTTTCCTAATTTGACAACACCCCCACGAGAATAGAAATGTCCTGAAACATGCCAGTTGTCATATATTCATTCAGAAAAATAACGCATGTTTCCTTTGCATTACAAAACACTATAAAATAGGGACGGGCCAGAAATGTGGTCATAAGCCTGGTTGTGTGTTGCCCTCCTAAGCACCTCTTCGATTTTGTGAACAATAGGGGGGATTGGTGGGGATATTTTTAAAAACAAAAACAAAGCATTCCCTAACTCATTAAATCACTGAGCAACATAGTCCTATGGCATTAATTACCAAGAGAGAGAGAGAAATAATGTATTTTTAGAAGGGTGATTAATGGAAGTACTGGAATGAGCCCAACCAGGATTCACTCATGGGTGTTTCTATGGATGACAAAGCATGTTCCTCAACTATCCTATTATTATATTTCCGTATATAGTCACTGTTGTCATAAGAACTCACGACTCTACCTTGTTACCTGTGACTTTGAGAATGCCTAGGACAACAAAAGCAGAAAGCCTTTTATTTAATGAAGCCTCCTTTAAGCCACACTGACTCAAGGGAATCTGTGGTACTCTAGAGGTTGCTGAATTCCAGCTCTCAAAAGACACAGCCAGTGATGAGGAATGATGGGAGAAGTATTTCATCAACTTCCTGTCCTTGTCTCTGGCATTAAGATATCAGACCTCACTACCTCTGAGGATGCTTGCCATAGATGCAGGCGAAACGTCAGGAGAGAATGCCTCTAAACCATGGCCATATAGTCCGAAAAAACCTACAACAACCCATTAAGATATTAATTTCTTGAAAGTACTAAAACTTTATTATTAACTAGCCATCCCCTGCCACGCATTACTGTGGCCCAGTCTGGTGATCTGGAAAATAAAGTAATATGAAAGTGTTTGTTTCAAATATATTTAATTTCTTTCTGCTTGTGGGTAAGCAGTATTTCTTGCTGTTTCTTTGTCACTGTTGATGTGGAGATTGTCTGGTTTGCTTACTCTGGAACAGGCAACATATCATTGTCCTTCTTTAAGGGTCCCTTTCAAATCTATGATACTATACAAAAAGCATGGCTCTTTGTCAGGAGGGCTTTGATTACATTTTCTTGCCCTGGTGAAGGGAGTTGGACTGGATGGCCTTACGTATTTTCTGTTGGTTATGGGGGTTCTGTGTGGGAAGTTTGGCCCGATTCTATCATTCATGAGGTTCAGAATGCACTTTGATTGTCGGTGAACTATAAATCCCAGCAACTACAACTCCCAAATGTCAAGGTGTTATTTCCCCAAACTCCACCAGCATTCACATGTAGGCACATTGAGTATCCGTGCCAAGTTTGGTCCAGATCCATCATTGTTGAGTCCACAGTGCTCTCTGGATGTAGGTGAACTACAACTCCAAAACTCTAGTATTTTCTGTCAGTCATGGGAGTTCTGTGGGCCAAGTTTGGTTCAATTCCATCATTGATGGAGTTCAGAATGCTCTGTGATTGTAGGCTAACTATAAATCCCAGCAACTACAACTGCCAAATGAAAAAAAATCTGTCCTCTAACCCCCAACCTGACCAGTATTGAAATTTGAGTGTATTGAGGATTTGTGCCAAATTAGGTCCTGTGAATGAAAATACATCCTGCATATCAGATATTTACATTACCATTCATAACAGTAGCAAAATTACAGTTATGAAATACAAAAAAAATAATTTTATGGTTGGGGTCACTGCAACATGAGGAACTGTATTAAGGGGTTATGGCATTAGTGTGACGGCGCAAGTGGCGCCACCTGTGTGTAGAACTTTAAAGTGCAAAAGTTTAAACTGTATAACATGCCCAAACTTGCCTAGTTTATAAATATATAGTTGGATTGATTGGTTATTTATAGCTGTCAATCAATGTTTTTTGCACCAGTTATATTGCTTCCTCGGCTCAATTGCTTGGCTCCACTTCTTCCTGGAGGAGGGCAGAGCTTTTCCTTTTCCATTCTACCATCAAACTTTCTATCAGATAGACGTGAGAAAGAGACTTGGCTCTAAAGCCCTTAATTAAGTTACCTCTCATCACCAATTCTAAGGTTTTACCCTTGGGACTCATACTTCATGCCCAGATCGCCCTGGACAATGTTGAGGAGACCCAACCTATTTTGAGTTATATACAGTGTTTTGGTCCTTGGGAGTTCCAGTTCTTTAAAGGAAGACAAGAAGCAATCCCCTGGGGGAAAGATGTCACGTCTATGTCTCTTTCACTAAAAGTTATAGCCCCCAGGCACGACGGCATAATTAGGAAGGCTGAAAACCACTGCCATACAGAAATGTAGACTCAAAATGTTGTCCTGAATCCTAGGGTTTGTACCTAACATGCCAACTCCAATGATTCCCAGTCCAGACATGCAGAAATGAGGGCAGAATCAGAGGTCAAGTTTATTGCTTTGTTGATCAAAGAAGGATGTCGGGGGAGAGAGAATCCCAGATCTGACATGCCTTCCGTTTGCAAAAATCAATATCTGCTTTAAAACCTCAAGAGAAGGAAATTCCACCACACTCGAAGCAACAGCATATTCCTCTGCCAACCAGCTCTTACTACCAGAAAGTTTTTTTTCCTAATGTTTGGGTGAAATATCTTTTCCTATAGTTTGACTCTATTGCTCTATTGCACCATGTGTTAGTTTCTGGAGCAGCAGAAAACAATCTTGCTCCCTCCTAAGTGTGACATCCTTTCAAAAACTTAAACATAGCTATCATGTCCCCTCCCATTCTTATTTTCTCCAAGCAAAACATACCCAGCTCTCTCAGCTGCTCCTCATAGGGTTTGGCTACCAGACCTTTGATCATTTTGGTTGTCCTTCTGTGAGCACATTCTGGTTTGTCGATATCCTTCTTGAATTGTGGTGCTCAGAACTGAACATAGTATTTCAGGTATTGTAACCAAATTATAATAGATTGGCACTAGATCTAGGCACTGTATTCTTATTGATTCAGACTACAGTTGCAATGGAGCCCACGGTGGTGCAATGCATTAAACTGCTGAGCTGCTGAACTTGCTGACCGAAAGGTCAGTGGTTTGAATCCATGGAGCCGGGTGAACTCCTGCTGTTAGCCCCAGCCTCTGCCAACCCAGCAGTTTGAAAACATGCAAATGTTAGATTAACAGGTACCACTCCTGTGGGAAGGTAACGCCGCCATGTAGTCATGCTGGCCACATGACCTTGGAGGCATCTATGGACAACACCAGCTCTTTGGCTTAGAAATAGAGATGAGCACCACCCCCCAGAGTTGGAGATGACTAGACTTAATATCAAGGGAAACCCTTTAGAATTGCATTATTTTTTTTTAGTTGCCGCATCACACTGTTGGTTTATGTTCAATGTATGGTCTGCTTTCTAATGTCTAGGTTTCACATCCATACATAGAAACTACAAAAGTGGCCTGTATTTCTTTTCAATATCCAAAAGTGGTAGGTTAACATTAAAACACTGAAAGTTACTTTTTAAAAAGAATTAGTTACAATTAGCACTAATTGTTATCCTAATTGTAAGACTTGCCAAATAGTTAGCTATTATTATTATGTCACAATTTCAAAGTGCCTGTTCATTTGACTAATTTTGAAAAGTAGCAATGTAGTTATGTTAAATTGTTGTCATAATTGTAACAACAAAAAGTAGGCAGTGACTAGTTAAAACATCTCAACACCATATACTGTTGTGACCTTTATTTTAAAAAGCCCTCTCCTCCCATGTACCTTGCCGTCACCTGAATAGTATGCGGCATTCAGCACAGAGCAGCACTTAATCCATCTGATGAAACCATTCCTCCTTTACCACACCTCAATAACTATAAAGGGAACTAAAAAGCAAACTTACATAGTTATGGAGCAAGAGAAATAGAGTTGATCCTAATTAAATTATGCTCATAATGCAACATACTTATACGATCTTCGTTGTGAAAAGAGATTAGGAAAACAGGCAAGGAAAACAGCAGCTATCTCCATCCTGGCAGCAAAGGAAAAAAAAAGGATAGTGCAGATGAGCCTTCCTCAGAAGCTATCTCCAGCATATTTTTAAAATGCATGGATTCATATGCTTGGCCACCAAAATGGAAATCATAAGAAAAGAAAAAGCTGCCAAAGGAAAAAAAAATCCCTGGATGCATTTTTGCAGTAGCTTTCAAGAGGCCTCCAGAAGTTTCAAAATGTAAGGCTGAAATGGTTGTTTGTTGTTTATTTGCATATTATTAGGGTTTGGGGGGGAGGGCTGAAGGGTATTGAGATACTCTATTTTTTGATGTGTCGGTCCCTTTCCTCTTCTTTCCACGTTATTTCTGTTATCTCACCACACTAAAACAGTAAATGTGGTTCTTAATGAGACATGCCGCATTATCACAGGGTGTCTGCGCCCTACACCACTGGAGAAATTATACTGCTTAGCCGGTATTGCACCACCTGACATCCGCCGGGAAGTAGCAGCCAATAGTGAAAGGACCAAGGCGGAGACATCTCCAGTCATCCCCTGTTTGGGAAGACTGGGCGACTTGGAAGGCGCTGAACAGACTGCGCTCTGGCACCATGAGATGCAGAGACAACCTCAAGAAATGGGGCCACAAAGTGGAATCCACGATATGCAAGTGTGGAGAAGAACAAACCACTGACCACCTGCTGCAATGCAATCTGAGCCCCGCCACATGCATAATGGAGGACCTCCTTGTGGCAACACCAGAAGCACTCCAAGTGGCCAGCTACTGGTCAAAGGACATTTAATCAACTACCAAGCTCGCAAATTTTGTATTTTGTCTGTTTGTTTGTTTGTTTGTTTGTTTTGTTTTGTTCTGTTAGAAATGTAATACAATTGACTGGTTGCCCTGACATGACAAATAAATAAATAAATAAATTTCTGTTAAGTAATTTTCATCTTCTGCAATTTCATAGGTTTACGGGCCCAGCATGTCTAGGCTCTGACGATCAAACAGGGACATGAACAGATTGAAGGCAACAAACCGAGGCCTCATTCACTTCGGCCAAAGTGGATGTCAGGAAAGTCTGTGCTCCCAAATCTGACATTCTGAGAATGGTTAGATACAGAAGCAGTTATAGGAGTGTGACACCTATTCAAAACAATGGGCTTTTGCTGCTCTGAGTGCTACTGGTGAAGATTGGCGCTAGCTAGGATCCTTGTGCTGATTGGCTGAAGTGTGCCGTTTCCCACTGTCACTGATTGGTTTTTGGGTTTGGAGGGAACTTTAATAAAGTGTCATTGCTCACTTTGGAGTTTTGTGGCTGTTCCTTGGTCTGCTCCTTGTGAATATATGGGGATAATAAATGTAGGTAGGGTCTGAGTTGATGGGTGCTACTGACTGTATTCCTGCCAGCCTGGGATAGAACAATGAGCCTGGCTGGCAAAACAATGGGTGGCAATGGGTGTTGCAATGTTTTGATGGGTTTAAAGCAAGCATGGGTAAACTTCGACCCTCCAGATGTTTTGGACTTCACCTCCCAGAAATACCAGGCAGTTTATTGGCAGTTAGGAATTTTGGGAGTTGAAGTCCTAAACACCTGGAGGGCCGAAGTTTGCTCATGTCTGCTTTAAAGGAAAAGAAAAGGGCAGAGCATTGAGCAACTTCCATGACCTTTAGATCTGAATTCATTATTGGGTGCATAGAAGTACTGATAGGAGATTAAATCTGCTGCCTGAAAGGATTATGGGATTTGCCCTGTGTTCTCCCATGGTGGGTAAAAGTGCTTGTGTAGATTCACGATAGAGGTTGTCCATGGAGTTTAGCTGAACTGGGTTTCTGGGGGGAAAGTCACCAACAGATTGTATCACTGAGACCCTTCTTGGCACTTGAGGTCATGGGTATTGGGGTGCTGGGTTTTCACACTGATAACTGGGAAGCCCTGGCCCTTGAGTGCTCCAGCTGGAGGTCAGCTGTGACCAGCAGTGCTGTAGAATTTGAAAAGGCATGAATGGAGGGTGAAAAAGAGAAATGTGCCAAGCCAACCTTGACCGGGACCGCCTTCCATCTGGAAACCAATGCCCTCACTGTGAGAGAAGATGTAGATCAAGAATAGGGCTCCACAGTCACCTACGGACCCACCGCCAGAACACTGACGTTGGAGGACCATCATCCTCGGATTACGAGGGATCACCTAAGTAAGTAAGTAAGTTTTCATAACATTTCAACCAAATATCTACTTCATTAACTGAGATATAATTTTTTATTTACATTATTTACAAGCCACATCCCTGACTTGATCTGAGTTCATGAAACCTTGGGTGCATCTACACTGTAGTATTAATGCAGTTTGACACCATTTTAACTCTCATGACTGAATCATGGGAGTTGTCATTTAATGAAGCACCAACACTCTGGCAGGGAAGGCTAAAGACCTTGTAAAACTACAACTTCCAGGATTCCATGGCATTGAGCCATAGCAGTTAAAGTGGTGTCAAACTACATTAATTCTATAGTGGATCAGTTAGATGTGAAACAATGACCATACAGAAACCTCTCACATGATGGGCAGAACTAGAAAGGATCATCTTGTCTCTTTGTATATTATTACTTACAGTATGTTCTAATAAAACCTCATCTACATTCAAAGGGCAAATAGCAGACATGTGCTGAACCAGAAGAGATGGGGTAAAAATTACCAGGCCACAATCTGAAGTCACTTCTATTATTTTTGGCTCAATGCCAGGGTTTTTGACAATGATTAATTAATAGAAGTCTTCCTCTCGAATAATGCCACAACCAGAAATCTTTCATCAGTATAGCTAGCTTTCACACAACATGTAATTTCCTATTTTTAAACAAATAGAATAGAAACCCAGATATTCCTGTTTTGAACAAACCAGCTCATTGGGTGGAAGCTCCTTCCTTGGAGGCTGGGTGGCCATCTGTCAGGGGTACTTCGTGCTTTTCCTGCATGACAGGGAGTTGGACTAGATGGCCTCTTCCAACTCTATTCTATGATTCTAGGATCCGGCTCAATATATTTGAATGCCTAGAGGGTGACCTAAGCCAAGCTCTTTTATTCTTGTACCTTTGAAGCCACAATTTGTGTTTCCTTTCATTGCCTTTTATATGGGAGGCCAATGCTACAGACACTTGTTATAATAGTTTCAGGGGATACAGAAATATTGATGATCCTCCATATGTGCAGGTTTGACTCTTGTAGATTTGGTCAAAATATTATCTCTAGGAATCTCTAGGTTCTCTGGATTGACAAATTGTGTATTGTTTTGTTGATATGTAATTCTGTTTTACATGTGGCACCTTGAGTGCTTTGTTAGCTGCCCCGAGTCCCTTCGGGGAGATGGTGACGGGGTATAAATAAAATTTTATTGTTGTTCTTGTTATTATGATTCTTTGGCAAACTTCCTTCAGTCACCCTGGAGGACCTATACATTTCTAGATAGAGCCCCTCTCTGGGAATTTTTGTGTCCCTCACTGTGATTCTATAATTAGACTTCTGCAGTGTACTTTATATTGAACTGCTTCTGTACCAAGTCTGAACGGATCTCCTTCTATGTCCCACCTCGGAGTTTAAGATCCTCTGGGGAGGCCCTGCTCTCGGCCCCACCTTTATTACAAGTGAGACTGGTGGGGACGAGGGACAGGGCATTCTCGGTGGTGGCCCCTCGCCTGTGGAATTCACTCCCCGGGGAAATTAGGTCATCAACATCCCTCCTCTCTTTCAGAAGGAAGTTAAAAACCTGGATATGGGACCAGGCCTTTGGGTAAGCTGGCAGATGGATAAAAGACAATGACGACCAGAATAGGAAAGGACTATGACAATGCTGGATGGATTATGGATTTATGAATTGGCAAACGTTGACCACAAGATGATTTTATTGCTGCTATTGTATTAATTTGATTGTTTTAACTAGTTATAATTGTTGTTGTTATACTGTATTTTGTATATTGTATTTTGTGAACTGTTGGGCATCGAATTGTGCCTTTTGTAAGCCGCCCTGAGTCCCCCCTAGGGGGTTGAGAAGGGCGGGGTATAAGCACTCCAAATAAATAAATAAATAAAACAATATAATACAGTATATTCTGGCGTATAAGACTACTTTTTAACCCAAGAAAATCTTCTCAAAAGTCAGGGGTCGTCTTATACGCGGGTGTAGTCTTATGCATGGGAGTCGTCTTAACTCTATATTTTAACTGGAAAAGTTGGGGGTCGTCTTATACGCCCAGTCGTCTTATATGCCGGAATAGTAAGTTCAGAAATTAGTTCAAAACACAGCAGCCGATTGATTACAGGAACATCTAGGAGTGAGCATATTACACCTATCCTAAAGTCACTCCATGGCTGGCTGTCAATTAGTCTCTGGGTAAAGTACAAGGTGTTGTTTTTGACCTCTAAAGCCCTACATGATTTGGGTCCAGATTACCTACAGGATCACCTTCTCCCATACAATCCATGGTATCTTAGGACACTGAGGACCTCTGGGGGGCAGCTACTCCATCTATCCAGAACCCGACTGGTGTCTCAGCAGACACCATAGAATCACACTATTTCATTTATTTATTTGTTTACTATATTTGTATGCCGCTAAAGAACCAAAACATTCTTAGAGAGGTATTCTCTCTGGAAAAAGAATAAGAGTTCCTTTATTTCTGATTTTTTTCACATTCACTGTGATCTTTGCCTCTAATCCCAGCAAATATGGGGGGTTGGCTATAGCGATGAAATAGCTTCATGGAACTTCGTGTTATTAGGTGGCCTATATATGAACTAAATAAATTAGATTTCCAGGTTTTGACCTCAATTGTATATTTCCATCATGTGGACTTTTATAATACATTATTTTGGCCAAAAAAAAAAACACAACCCTATATCAGCTGCTTAGTTGGCCCATTTTCTCAAACCTGATGGAAATGCCATACACCTACACTCCAGTCATAGGCAGAATGGATCCCCTTCTCCCATGCAGTTGATGCTGGAAAAAGTGTTTTGGGTTTTTTTAGGTTTTTCGGGCTAATATGGCCATGTTCTAGAAGCATTCTCTCCTGACGTTTCTCCTGCATCTATGGCAAGCATTCTCAGAGGTTGTGAGGATGCTCTGAGGATGCTTGCCATAGATGCAGGTAAGACGTCAGGAGAGAATGCTTCTAGAACATGGCCACATGTCCCGAAAAACCTACAACAACCCAGTGACTCCAGCCATGGAAGCCTTCGATAATACAAAGTTTTACTTTTTTTTTTTTTTTTTTTGTGGTGGTGGTAGGGAGCTAATTATGACAATGGAGTCACACTCATAACTAAGTAGCGATCATCAATATGAAATAATTATCTATAGCTATTTCATATTTATGTTTACTGTTGTGCAACTTTAAGTCATTTCCAATTTACAATGGTCCTGAGGTGAATTTATGGTAGCTTTACAAGGCTTTTATCCTTCTCTGCCCATAAGTGCTGGTGCCTTACCAAACTGCAACTCCTGATGATGTAGACATAGGGGAGGAATGATGGATTTGATCTCCAGGTTCCTAGCATTGCAAACCATGAGGCCCTCAAAAATTGATCTTATTAGCAGTTCACAGTATCTCTTCATAGTAACTCTTCTCCAATATCACATTTCGAAGGATTTCACTTTTCTTCACTTTCTGACAAACACAACTAAACAACGAAATAGGAATACTAGTGCCCTATATTTTACTGACCCTGGGTTTAAGAGTGCGGCTTTTGATTTGTTAACTGCATTGAATCAATAGTGAGGAGTCACTTCTGGTCCAAAGCAGTGAAACTTGGGGGCTTCCGTGTCAGTGTGTTGGTGCGCTATCAAAGGTGCTGAACCCTCTCCATCTAGATTGGGGTCAAGAGAGACCTCACCTGCCAGTGGCCAAAAGCTGGGTTACAAATTCACTGAAAAAATAGATCACGGAAAGGTCTTTGGTAGTCATCTCAATGTGTGTGTGAAAATAAACTGGAACAAGAAATTCTAACTACAGGGAGGTGGTGAAAGGCTAAAAATAAATGAATCTGTGCCTTTGTTCTTATTTTTTGCTCTAGTTAAAGTTTGTCCTTGTTCTCAAGGATAAGTAGTTTATATTGCTAACTGACAGGCAGCAGGGTTTGCTCTGGTCAGTTGCTTTGCAAACATTTCCGCATTTCCTCTTATCTCAATGGAAAGGTATCAGAAAATATGGAAATGTTTGCAAAGCAACTGACCAGAGCAACCCCTGTTGTCTGTTATCTCAATGGAAAGGTGTGGAGCCATGGTAGTGGGTTAAACCTTTGTGCCAGCTGAACTTCTGACCTGGAAGTCGGTGGTTCGAATCCAGGGAGGAGTGAGCTCCTGTCTGTCAGCTCTAGCTCCTCATGGGGAGCATGAGAGAAGCCTTTCACAGGATGGTAAAACATCCGGGCGTCCCCTGGGCAATGTCCTTGCAGATGGCCAGTTTTCTCACAGCAGAAGCAACTTACAGTTTCTCAAGTCGCTCTTGACATGACAAAAATGGAAAGGTGATTGGATGAATGGTAATTTGAACAGGTTTTCAAATGCCTCTAGAACATGGCCATATATCCCGAAAAAACCTACAACAACCCAGTGATTCCGGCCATGAAAGCCTTCAACAATACAGGTTTTCATTGTGTCGCTATTTTCCACCAAGGTATAATAGAAGGGTGCTCCCTCCATGTAAGTGTTGTCCTGATAGGGTGTAGGAAGATCTAAACTGAGTCCCATTTAACATCCACCATGGTGACCCAATGGGTTGGGTTCAAACTCAGTCAGTGTTTAGACACACTCAAATCAAAGGGACTTGTGTTAGTTGTGTCTAATTTGTGTCACATTGGTTTCAGTAGAATGCTTACTCTCTTCCGGTGGTGTGATGGAAAGTGTGTAGATTAATAAATGCAACTGACATTTGCGAAGACCTTGACCTCCACTTCCTGGGGTTCCATTATTGCACCCTGCATTGGAAGTTCAGTGTGAGGAGAAGGGTTGTCCTGGAGCTGGCAGCTTCCTTTCTTTTTGGCAATTATATTGCTTCCCATTGTGTTGGGAAATGTCAGATTTGAACTTGGGGTCAGGTTCTGGGTAATACGGGCATAGGTTCAGTATCTGGTAATAAAAGAAGAGGCACACCCAGCCACCAGAACACTCTGTTTTAGTCTTCCACACCCACCCTTCCCTATTATACAACACTGACCTATCTTGTGAATCAATTAGGGCATTGCTATGACTATAGATAACAACCAATTGATGGGACTCAGGAGGAATAAAAACACAGTATTTATTTATTTACTATATTTGTGTACCGCCCTTCTCGGCCCGCAGGCAACTCGGGGCGGTTTATAGAGGAAACAATTCAATGCCCAACAACACCATAAAACATTTTAAAATATTGACATAGAATATAAAACCATAACAAGATCAATAAAACATAAATCATTTGCATCTCCATTAGAAGCGTTGTCCAGTCTCATCATCCAGTCATTCAATATTCCTATGTCTGTTACACTGCATTTTCAAATGCTTGCTCAAACAGCCAAGTCTTGACTTTTTTCCAAAATGTTAAAAGTGAGGGGGCCTATCTAATGTCCCTAGGAAGGGCGTTTCATAGCTGAGGGCCCACCAATGAGAAGGCCCTGTCTCTCGTCCCCGCCAAACATATTTCTGATGCCGGTGGGATTGGGAGCAGGCCCCCCCCCCCCAGACGATCTTAAAAGGGCTTGTTCTCCAGACCCTAGCTGGTTCATAAGGGGAGATGCATTCAGACAGGTAAGTTGGGCCAGAACCATTTAGGGCTTTATAGGCTAAAACCAGCACTTTGAATTGTGCCCGGTAGCAAACTGGCATCCAGTGGAGCTGGCGCAACACAGGAGTTGTATGCTCCCTGAATACTGTCTTATCATGGTTTTATTGTGGCATTTATGTGAATTTGACATCAGCTAAATCCATATCTTCATTATCAGAATTGCTTTTCCCACCCCTCTTCACTAGGAAGCAACAGCATTAGGAGTCCCTCAAAGGGCATGAAAGCTGTTGGGAGGTTTTTAGATGGAACTCAAGAACAAGTAAATAGGCTTCTTTTCCTTATCCAAAAAAGACTTGCATACTCATAAGGTGGTACATGCTGGTATGATGCTGACATGCTATGTTTTCAAGGTATGGTGTGGTATGAAACTTCGTTGTGAGTCACCCTGATGAAAGAGCAAATTGGTGAACATGTTAGTTCTGTACCAAATAAACAGACTCTGTTTTTGTGTCAACTCTGTTTTTCTTCCCTTCAGATCAATGGAATGTGGATGACGGCATGCCACTCCCCTAGATGTATGTTGATGCAGGAAATGACAGGTGCAATGTGTTGTGTACAAACCTCATTTTCCCTTCAATCTTGGGGTTTCTTCTTCTTCCACATTCCCAAAATATTACATCAGTGTGGTTCTAGCTATTGTTGCACCTGGAATGCTTCTTCTGGGGAGGAGACTGCTGAAATGACTTCTGATTGATTTGGTAGAAAAAGTTGGATGTTATGTTCCTCTCAAAGTTTATAAACTGAATGCCTGGAAATGTGTGTGTTTGCTTGTGAATGCTTTCACGTTGCCTCTCAACATTAGCATCTTTCCAAACAGCATCCAGAATAGAAGACTTTTATTACTAACTAGCTTGGGTACCCGGCATTGCTCAGGTTATTGGAAAAGTCATATTTTAATTTTACAAAATGCATAAGGTTGTGGGTGAACTGTTTATTTATTTATGTACCGTATTTATATACTGCCTTTCTCAACTACAACTCTCATCATGCCAGGTTAATCTCCTGGAACTCCATAGTAGTTGGTCATGTTGGGCAAGTTTGCTCTAGATGCATCATTGGTGGGATTCAGCGTGATCTTTGGCTGCAGGATAAACTACAGCTCCTACCATGTTGGCTCAGTCCCCTCAAATCCCTCCAATAGCTTCAGTTGGTAATGGGGGTTCTTTGTGCCAAGTTTGGTCTGGATCTGCCATTCGTGGTGGTCAGAGTGTCTCTGGATGGAAGTGAACTACAACTTCCAGAAATAAAGGTTTTGGAATAAACAAAAGGCTATGAAGGTTAAGGTGACTGTTTTCAACTTCCAGGTCATTATGATGAAGTTTGAGAAACTCTTGATCCAAAATATTCAGTGATGTTGCCACTATATATCTTTCTCTGCCATATGCCACACTTGATAGGGGTCACTGAGACAAAATTCAAGATGCCTGAGATAATTAGTTTCAAATCCCTTTGATGAACAGCTTCTATTTAAAGAAAAATAAGGTTGGATCTCAGAGATATCTGGGTGACACAATGCAAAGGCTGTCCTGTTTCCAAGCCAGCCTTCGAACTGAATGCCATCTGGAAAATGCAAAGTAAGTATGTGTCTCTATCTATGCTATTTGTTGTATAGTGCCAACCTCTAACTGTAGCTATATTGCTGTGCTTTTATTTGTGCAACAACAACAACAACATTAGAAATAACATTTGAAATAATTTGAAAAAAATAGAAACATTGTATAGTTATGATCTTTATAATTGTTGCATTTTACTGATCTTAACCAGGGAGGTTTATGAAGTTTATGTTAGTTGGTGTTGCTTTGTGTTGTCTTTCCACTTTTTGTATTTTATGTGTTTGCACCTTGAATGCTGGTGAGCCACCCCAAGTCCCTCCAGGAGATGGTGGCAGGGTATAAATAAATAAATAAATAAATAAATAAATAAATATAATAATAGTTATTATTATTATTATTAAAATTATCCATGCCCACCCATGCCACTGATGTTCTTGATTTTATATCTACTTCTATAAATATAGTTTCATGCAGATGTTCTGACTAAGTTATTTATTTCCTCTGTGAGGAAAATAGACAAGCTTTCCAATTTGCCGTGTATATTTTACTGTGGTAATTCTCTGCTTATCATATCATTTTCCTTTTAAATCTGCCAACAACATTTTTCAGAGTTTCAGTCTATGCCTCTATCTTTTGCTTTATTATTTAAAATGTTAATCATTAAAATGCTATTTTCAGCTTCCTCTGAATGTACCTACTATCTCCATCTGTCTTCTTTCTTCCCATCATTAACTTTTTTCCTTTTGCTCACTGAAGAACTCACATTGACTTTACTAAAGTGTATACATATTTCAAATAGATTGCCATTTCCCAATGAAATTTAGTATAGTGACAAAGGTTTCTGCCCTACCTTGTTTTTAAAATCCTTTTTAAGTTACTTATGCACACAATTAAATTACAAAATGTATGTTAACTTATTTGGCTTTATTTTATATGGTTTATGTAATGTGTATGCAATGAGTTTTGTTTATTGTTTACTTGTTTGGGTTGGGGGATGATGTTGTGTTCGTGTACTATGTAATTTCTGTTTTTTAATCATTTTCCCACTAATTTGAGTCCCACCTGTGGCAGAAAAGCAGCATAACAACAACAACAAGATGATGATGATGATGATGATGATGATGATGATGATGATGATAGGAGGAGGAGGAGGATTAGACAGGTTCAGAAAGGAAAAGGCAATCAGTACTTATTGTGATAGCATTATGCTGGACCTATTTTGAGAGAAAGGATTCAGTACCCTGGATAATTCCTCTGAAGTCTGGAGTTGAATTGGCAAGGAATCCACCAACTATCACTGCTTACCAGTCAAAGGGTAACTTATATTGTGCTACTGTTGAACTGCATTTTCCCCCTAAGTCGGCTTTGATGGAAACACCAGATTTATCCATAAGCAAAAGGAATCTATCAACAACAGGAAGAGAACTTGTAAGCACAATTTGTTTGTTGGCGTAAAGGATTGTTTCCTAGCTTGCATGGAATTGAGATATCCCCCTATTATTTCCAATCAACTATCAGAGATAGCAAGGAATTTCCTTCTTGGCCTGCTATATTTTTGTTTGAGAAGATGAGTAGAGGAAGGATCCCCCTATAATCTCTGTTCACAGATTAGCAGTCACTTCTTATGTGAGAAAATTGGCTGTCTGCACAGACATTGCCCAGGGGACGCCCATCAAAATCATCCAGGCGTCCCCTGGGCAACGTCCTTGCAGGCGGCCAATTCTCTCATACCAGAAGCAACTTGCAGTTTCTCAAGTCGCTCCTGACACAATTAAAAAAAATGTAGTGTGACAGCTCCCTCTATGAAGAAGAGGCAAGGAATTCCTAGAGACAAGGAGAAGGAAGGGCTAGAAGGGAAGAACTTCTAATACAGGGCTATTTTTTGTAGTTCAGGGGGCAGGTATAGAACAAGCATCCTAGAGCATGATGCTGGTGAAGAAACAAAAATAGCAAAATACTCAATATTCTGGTGATAACAGCAATATAAATGACATATGTCTCATGCTTTGTTTTTGGTTTTGTGTGTATGTATGGTTCTGGTTTAAACAATGATGGGATATTAGGTAAATACTGCTTAAACGTTCAATAGATAAGAGAATTAAGAGAGAATGTAGCAAGAGGTTTGCAGTGTTTTTCAAATGGAAGGAGACGTATACAAACACATGCTTATGTTTTATACAATGTACACATATGCTTTGTAAATACATAAGTGTGTATATTGGAGTGAATACATGCAAGTTATCCCTTAGTTTCTGCACAAGGAAAAATGTATCACATTATTGCTGGAGATGAGAAAAAGAAAGGCCGCTGCATTTGTGAGTTGCATGTGTCATATTTCTGGCAATTTTCTGATTTTTTTTCATGAGAGTACCTTGGTATGAAATTGCAGCTTGAGCATTTCTTATCCAGATTTCCAAAACCCAAAATGTTAGATGGTTAAGATATAAACGCCTTTGCTTTCTGATGTTTCAATGTACACAAACAATTTTGTTTCATGTGCAAAATTATTTAAAATATTGTGAATAAAATTAACCTCAAGCTATATGTATAAGGTGTATTTGAAACATAAATGATTTTTCTGTTTAGACTTGGGTCCCATTGCAAGATATCCCATTGCATACACTTATAGATATTCAAAAGTTAACAGAATCTGGAATCCCAAACACTTCTAGTCCCAAGTATTTCAGATAAGGGATATTCAACCTGTACTAAGTAAACTGAAGTATAATCTAGGCCCTGTCAAGGCTAACAAATATTTGAAGAATTGTCTGCTCTGCTAATGGGAAAATAATGTTTAATGTTGGGCAAGCTTGTTTTTTGTTCTATATTTTCACAGGGTTTCTTGAAAAATATTACTGAAGATTAGTAAAAAATAGAGGAAGTTACTCAGATTGGTATAGTCAGCTTTCAACAGAGTGCCACCATTCAGATGGAGGACATGGATGAGATGGGTACAGAGGGAACACACACATCTTGCTTTCAAAGCACAGTTGACAGTGATGAAGACACTATTATCTCTGATGCCACATTTGACATTACGTCTGGAGAGATCACCAAGTACCAATCCAATCCAACGATCATACCGACAATCTACATTAGCCCTACCCTCGAGAGTAACATTGATTTTTGGGAGGAAGAAGCTGACGAAGTTGACTACAAAGACAATGTTACTTCTGGAAATAACCATGCTAGTACCTCAAAAGCAGTTGACAAGTTGATTTCTGAAGATGCCGTCTCAGATTCCCAGGAAGTCATCTTGGATTCATCTGACAATGACAATGCTTCAGGAAATGTGTGTAACGAGGGATACATTATCAGCACAAGTGCAGGTGACAATACAAGCTCTACAATTAAAGAGACTACTACAATCCTTGAAAATACAGCCATCACTCCCAGTGGAGATACCTTCTACAAAACTCCTAGTAATGTGGTTGTTGATGAAACAACTATCAATGCCATTCCTGCAATAAGCACTAAGACAGCAATCACCCAAAGAGATCTTTGCAATAGTGTTGACTCTGAAGAAGCTATACCTATTAGTGGGGATACTTCTGGAGAAACTGTGGACTTCATAGGGACCAATGGCAATGAAAGAATCTCAGACTCCATGACTCATACTACAAAAGAAGGTGATTCCACAATTTTTAATGGAGAATTCAGTCACAGTTCTAGCCTGGTTTCAGGGCCTGATGAAATTTCCCATCATGCCTTGAAGGAAATTTCACCCTCTGGCCAAGAAACTACCGATGTATTTTCAGACAATAGGACTGATGATATTTTCAGTGAGGATGCCTCAACCACTACTCCAACATTTCCAGCTGCCTTTCAACATGCTCCATCTGTTGTCTCAAGAACCACTGTTATCTCCTCCTCTGACAGTAACAACACAGCTGTTGAAAATGCAAAATCAATAGAGGGCCCTACAAACAAAATAGACACCATAATTAAAGAAGTCACAACTAATGCTCCTAGCACTGTCATTGCCTCCAGGGAAAGGTGCAATGCTTCATCAGAGGACAAAGTTGATGTTTCTGAGAACACGACCTCCAGATATACTGTCACAACAGAATCTAGAAATGTTGCTATCATTTCTGATGAAAACATGCCCACCACTGTTATAAGAGAGACCTTCAGCAACTCCAGTCTTTCTGGAAAAAGTACCAGCATATTGTCTTCTGAGGACATTGGGGAGATTGAGATCTGTGAAGAGAAAGCAATCACTGAGTCTGAAAATCCCATTGTTACACCTAGTTCCATTAGTTCCTTTGAATATTCTAACACCGCTGAATACATTGCTACTTTAAGTTGTGGAAAGAGCATAATCAAAGAAAACAACACTGTGACTGATCCAGCAAACACCAGTGAAACTGAGCAACCATCTTCCCCTGGAAAAGAGACTAACTCAATTTCCAGAGATATTCTTAATATTACTGTAAAAGAAATCTTAAGTGATACCACGATTGTTTCTTCTTCCACAGAAAGCATTGTTGATCACATCCCTGCAGGTGCAACAATTCATGGAAACACAGGCATAAACATAGTTGGAAATGTTACCACCAGTTGTGGAACCACCACTGTCTCTGAAGGTGTAGTAACTACCTCTACCAATAGTTGTGGTGATTATGATGATGGCAAAGAAACTATATGCAAAGATATCAACCATTCTCTTTTTGATGACGATATGATTACCACTTTATCTGGGGAAGCCACTTTATCTGGGGAAGCATCATACCAAAACACCACTTTTGATATACCTGGATATGTTACCACTACTCCTTTCTCTCAGGATGCCCCTGGATATGGTGCCAAAACAGAACTTGAAAAATCATCAGAAACAATTATTGTCAAGATCAGTACACCTTTTGCAAATGACATAATCACTCATGGAGTCACTGCTACCACTGATGTCACCCATACAATTCCTACTACTATTGCTATCACCGAACCTTCCAGAGAGATTAGCACTATAAATATAGTTTCAATCTTGGAAGACCATAGCATTACTGCTACAACAGGAGCTGCTCCTGTTTTTCAAGGTGTTAGTAGTACAACTTCAGAACAAGATATTATCACAACCTCTGGAGATGTTGGGTCTATGGCATCTAGAAAAACGGTTACGATTCATTTTGAGAATGATTCTGTTATAGCAACCTGCACTGATCCTGAGAATACTAGCATCACCTCTTCCACATATAGAGATTCTGTTCCATCTCCTGAAGATACTGTCAAGGTTACCTGTACAAATGTTTCTACTAGAGAAGAAAGTTCACAACACTATACTAGAGAAGAGGTTCCCAACACTGTACCTAATCAAGTTCCCATTGATTCCTGCCAGACCACCATATATACTGAAACAGCCACTATAAAACTTTCATGTAAAGGCTCCCAAATCACAGATACCTCCATCAATCCTTCTATGACTTGTTCCCATGAAGCTAATGACATAATGGAGTCTGCATATAGAGACACATCCATAACTGCCTATGATAAACAACTGACATCTGAATATTCCAGTATCTCCCATGTGAGCCTACCATTAGAAAAGGAGACATCAAGTTCTGATCTGACTACAAGAATTCAAGATGACACTGACCATGGAAGGAATGCACCTCCAGAAGAATTAATAACCCCAGTTCCAAGTCCATCTTCATCAGCTGATATCACACCTCCAACATCTATTTCTTCCAGAAGTCAACCCCCTCTTGAATCTACCAGCACTCCTAAAGATAAACATAATGAGACTGCCAGCTCTGATATATCTTCAGCCCACAGTGTAGCAATGGACAGAAATTTGAGTGTTGCCTCAACTAATGATAAAAACAATCCCACTTCAGATACTATACTACTTGTTTCTGGTGGTTTCATGCCAACCTCTGAGCCTGCTCCTAGCATTTCTCTGTCCTCAAGAGAATTCAATACTTATGAAGTTGTGGGAAGCACCACTACCAATCCAGATGACTCATTATTAATTGATACAACTGATAGTGCAAACACGTTTCCTGATACTTCAGTGAAGAAGTGTTATGGAGAGGGAAATTCTTCTGTACATTATGGAACCACAGCAGTCCATCCTAAGTCCTCATTCTCAGTTGAATCTAGTGCTCAAGCCAGCACAGAACAAATTGCTAACTTCAGTTATACAACCAATACCTCAGAGGATGCACATCTTGAAGAGACATTTTCCTCTATACACAGTAAGATAACCATCAACCTTGAGGAAGAATCAAGTTTTAGTGAAACAACCAGCAGTGGAAATACTACTATTGCAACCACTTCACAAAATGGGAAAACCCTGGCAGAAGATACTAGTAGCCATTCTGAATCCATGACTCCTGCGATGATAGTAGGATCTACAAATGATTTCAACCAAGGAGATACTAAACCTTTTCGCAAACCTGTAACACAGGGCTCCAGTGTAACTTCAGATACTTCTAAAATATCTGAAGTCGTTGGCATTTCTGAAGATGCCAAAGATGACACTGTTATGAGAGACATTTATGCAACTATAGATTTAACCATTATTCCACCTTCTGTAGGGACATCCAGAGAGTTGGCCAGCTCTGGTGAATTTGCCACAACTGCCACTCTTTTGGAAGATGCTGTTGCCCTTGTCCCTGTCAAGGAAGCCACCTCCACAGTTACTGCTGCCACGATCATCCAAGATTTTTCTGGAGATACTGACACTGTTTCTAAAAATGAACTTGCTCATATCCTTCATGATACCCCTCAAGTGAGAGAAATTATCTCTTCAGAAAACATCATATCTTATACCCTTGAAGACACCAAAATGGTGCCTGATAGTGAAGTCCTTTCTTCTGAACTAATGTCCTCTGAAGAGATCCTTGAAGCTACTACTGACCTTGTAACTGGCATTACCCCAAAGAGTGCTCTCAGTAATGACCTTTCTATGATGACTACAGATATACCAGCAGCTTTAGGTACAGTCAGTTCTCTCAATCATGCAGTTTGTGTATTTGATGATGGCACTTCTGTGTCACAGATTGCCATGAGTTCTGAAGAAATTTTGTCTTCTGGGAATGAATCCACAGCTCCCCATGTAGACCTCAGTATTCAGAATCAGATCCCATTAACCGAGGTTTCTCCTGATACTCCTGGTAAAATCTCATTTTCTTCTGGAGAAACGGTTACCACTATCTCAACTTCTGAAGCAGAAATGATAATTGACAATGTCACTGTAGGTAACAACACCAAGAGCAGAATCACTGATGGTGCCAACATTCGTAGTAGCCCTGAAAATGCTACTATTCCTCTGGACACAAACACTTCAGCCATTGCCCTTCAAGAGACAGGGCCCTTGGGAGAAACGTTTATATCTGAAAATGCTATCAATCCAATCACAGAAGACAACAGTGAAGACCCAGACAGCTGCATTCCTAGGGAGGCATTCAGCACTCTGGCCAGCACTCCACATGAACACAATGGATACCCATTCACTTCAAGCCATGAACCTGTTTCTGCATTAGGAGAAACTGCTAAGATATCTGAGACAAGAATTGCCTTTGAAAATTCCATACCAGCTCCCAACCCATTTGCTGATGAAACCGACTTAACTGGTGATGTTGAAAATACTGGCCCATCTAAAGCTATTACTAGCATTATCTCTGAAGTGTCCACTATTTCTGGAAAGAAGAACACCAGTGAATCAGAAGGAACTACTCCTACAAGTATCCCTGAGCATCTCTCAATCACTTCTGAAGCCAGTGTCTTGCCTTCTGAAAATGATACTACTGAAATCACTGGTGGCAAATGCCTAGTCACTAATTCCCCAACTTCTGAAGATATTACTGCTACAATCCCTGAAGATAACACCGTTGACCTCTATGTTCTAGAAGGTACCAACAAACCCTCTAAGCTTAGAGGCACTCACACTACAACAGTGGTTGGTTTTGGAGGTACCACCAGTGTGAACAAATGCAGCTCCACCTCAGTTGTTGAAATAATCAGCAATACTCAGTCTGACACTTCTACCCCTAGTGATACAAGACCCTATAGACAGACATCACCATCTGAAAAGACACGTGCCCCAATGACTCCTGTGGTTGCTAGGGAAACCTCTAAAATTCTCCCTAAAAGAGGAAAAGCAGATAAATCTGATTTAGCAAATTCTATTAAGGGCACCACCACTACCACCAATACTAAAAACCCTACTTCTACTCCTAGAGATTATAATTATGTTTCAGATAGCATCCCAACCTCCAGAGGGAAAGTGACTGCTATGATAGCCATTTTTGAAGATGTGGGAAGACAGAATGAGAGCTTGAGTTCTAGAGCAACATTTTCCTTTGCAGAGACATCTATCAGACAAGTACATACCAAGTCTGGAATGAACTTTCCCTCTAGAGATGTCATCAGTACCAGTTCTGTGCCAACTAAATGTAAAGATGCTATCTTAACCCCTGTTGCTGCTTCTACTGTTGCTATCACTCAGGCTAGTGAAACTACAGCTTACCACAGTAAGACCAAATCTCTAGTGAAATCAGATCCAAGGAAGAGGAGTACCGTATCTACAGCAGACTCTGTTCTTGGAACTGTCTCTTGCCCAAGAGAGACTGTACCTGCTCTCTCCAGTATAATTCTGGACTCCTCCCTTGAAGACACCTCAAAAGGGATGTCCACTGTTGGGACCACACTTGGACTTCTTGAGGTAGAGACTTCTCCAGTAGCCACACCCTTTGAAGAGACTCATATCTCTGATAATGCTGCAGCTCCTGTAGATATCAGCATTGAAACAGACAAGGTTGACACTGAAGAGACATCTATATCTAATGTTAACATTAGCCTGGGAAAATATACCTCATCAGAAGTAAAAACAAGCCCAGAAGAAATTATTTCAACTAGAAACATCAATACTGCCAGAGATAACTTTTTTTATGGAGCCACTAAAAGTTCTATAGACTCCCTTGTATCTGCAGATGTTGGACCTTTATCAGACTCTGCCTCTGAGTCTACTGTCATCTCTGTTGAAACTGTCATTCGTGGAGATGTTGTTTCCCCGGACAAAATGGAAACATCTGGAAATGCTTCTTTCCACAAAGTTGTTGCTGTAGACATCACTGCTAACAGTATTTCTTCCTCTGAGAATGTCACTTTCACAACCTCCAGTGATAACAGGCTTGATGATGTCCATATTTCTGGAAACATCATCACCATCAATAGTGAGGCAAGCAATCTCAGATCTCCCACTGCCCCTAAAGGAGCAATCTTATTTGAAGATAGTACTACCAATGCTTCTATGTATGAAAATACCTCTGAATGTCGAAATAACCATGGTAATATCACATGTGCACCAGAAAATACATCCCCCAAAGTTTCTGAAGATGCTGCTTTTGACTCTGGTAGAAGGGCCATTTCTCCTGATGATGCAGTTACTATCAACCTTCAAAAAACCAGTGATGCCTCCACTAGAGAAATCAGTAATACCACGGGAGCAGATCTCATTGCCCATAGTGGAGAGAAACCCACCACCACACACAAAGAAGCTACTACTGAGGAAACCATGGCTAGAGCTCCTTGGGAGACTGAAGTTGTATCAACAGAGTCTTCTACCCTCACTCTGGAAGAGACAACCACTGCCACATCGGAAAAGACAGATAGTGTCATTACAGAGAGCTACATACCTACAGAAGAGAGTAGTGTTATTTCATCTGGAGAATCTGGAGCTGATGCCTCTGGAGAGACAAACATGGTTACATTTGGAAAACTTATTGGACCCAGCTCTGTAGAATCATCTACAACTTCAAGAGAACTAGAAGATATTAGTCCCAGAGAGAGTGATGTCTCTGCCACATTTCGAGAGATTATTGTTAACACTAAGGATTCTCCTGAACGCCCCTTTTCTGACCCTGAAGAATTACATGTTGATGCCCCAGGAAAAATAGTTCTTGCCCAACCTGATAATAACACTGGAGTCACCACTAAGGAGACCTTCACTGACATAAATGAGGCAACCAGGGTCATTCGCAGAAAACGGTCAACCACAGTGTCAAGCAAGACCCCTGTTACTTCTGGAGCATGTTTTGCCATCAGTCCTGGTGAGATCCCTCCTCCTGCTTCTATAGGGGCTTCTGCTGCCCCTGCTAAGGCACCTAAAGGGAATGTTCTCATTACTACGACCTCTAAAAAATCTCACATGACCAACCCCAGAGGAATTTCTTCAGCATTCCAAGAAGAAAATGGCACCATCAGACCAGGCAAGCTAGACTTTGATTTTTATATATATACTAGCTTCGGATCCGACAGTGCCCACGTTATTTGAGAAGGGCATTGTTTGTCTATGCTCCAAGTTTAGTCTAGATACAATGTCAGCTGGGTTCAGTGGGTGCGGGTGAACTACAACTTCCATATGCATGTCTCATCATCCATGGTCCATCCTCCTCCAAACCGCACCAGGATGCAGAGTGGGTCATGGGGGCTCTGTGTTCCAAATTTAGTTTTCATCAGTCATTGGTGAGGGTTGCTGTGGTCTAAGGAAATGAGTGAAGGTACTGCAAGTCCCATCATTCATGGTCCTTCCTCCTCCAAACCACACCAGAATGTAGAGTGGGTCATGGAAGTTCTGAGTACCAAGTTTGGTATTGATCAGTTATTGGTGTGATCTCTGGAAGTGAGTGAAGGTACTGCAAGTTCCATCATTCATGGTCAATCCGCCTCCAAACAGCACCAGGATGTAGAGTGGGTCATGGGGCTTATGTGTGTTAAGTTTGGTCCAGGTCTATCATTCATGCTGGCCTCTGTGGCCGCATGAAGTGAGTGAAGGTACTACATGTCCCATCATCCATGGTCCATCCTCCTTCAAACCTCACCAGGCTATTGAGTGGATCACAGGGGCTCTGTGTGCCAAGTTTGGTTCAAGTCCGTCATACATGTGGGTTACAGTGGCCAGTGGAAGTGGCAGCCAATCAGAAAGCTGCCACATACAAACATTAAAAATTCACATATATATAAGGAAGTGAGTGAAGGTATATACACACACACACTTTCACTCACTTCCTTAGACCACAGCGACCCTCACCAATTACTGATAAAAACACAGAGCCCCGATAACTCATTATTTAGATGATAGATAGATAGATGATAGATAGATAGATAGATAGATAGATAGATAGATAGATAGATAGATAGATG
>NW_026845477.1:288212960-288237603 GCF_025583915.1 Anolis sagrei ordinatus | reverse complement strand
TGGATGTTCAAGTCCTGTTATATATATAATCATAGTAAAATGGTGCCCCTTGTATAAAAAATTGCAAAATCAGGGTTAGGCTTTTGGAATTTGGAGAAAATGAAATCATATGAAGAGGTTATAACAGAAGGAAGAAGTTTGGGGTCCATGCAAGTGGGAGTTCAACTTTTTGGCTTCGTGGTATACCATATGTAAACTGATACTTTTTCTGTCTCTACCTTTCCCAGGTCATCTATTACATTACATTCTACATTTTGGTCACCTACTCAACGTCATAAGCAGATGTATTCCTTCAAGATTGTGTTGAAATAGGGTGGTGTCAAGTAATGGATGGCTGGAGATGTTATGCAAAATGGTGACTGTGGGTGATTTTATAAGGGAGGTTGGGAGAGGAAAAAAGCAATTCCTGGAGAGTAACCATCTTCAGGAAAGGGAGACCACAAAGTCACTGGATCAGAGAGATCAGAGTGAGATCCACTCACTGTGGAAGCCTACAAAAAGTAAATGCATTCATTACCATTATTGCTCTAGTATCCACACAAAGTCAGATTTGAAAGTTGAGATTTCTGTCTGCTCAGCTTTTCATATTATTCCACTTTAACAGCTACGGCTGCATCTTATACAATCCCATGGTTTATAGTTTGGAAAGGCACTAGAGTTCTCTAGCAAAGAATTCATAATAGTCCTTCCATAAACTACAAATCCCAGGATTCTACTGGATGTTGCCATTGCATTTGCAATAGAATCTGAGCACTATAGCTCTGCTCAGGGTCATTGATTCTTATGCAAAAGACTAGATTTGTGAAGTTTCTGAGCACTCTGATACCAATTCCATCAATTGCCCTGATATTCCTTGTTTTCATTTTTTAGGAATCTATTATTGAAGTTCAAAGGAAATTCTAGCAGGGGCGTCATGCTGGAGATAATGGATTTCCCCTCTTTTTTCCCATGCCTGCCATAGCTGGGACACAGCTTGGAATTGATTACTTGTGAATTACAGTTTCCAGCATCCTTCTCCCAGTGGCACAAACAGAAATCTGAACTGGCTAATACATGGCAGTGCTGGCTGGGGAATCCTGAGACATGTATTCCAAGCGCAACTTTTCCAAACACCGTTCCAGCTACAATGGCCATGCATTTCCTAGAATGGTTTACCTAAAATTATTTTTGCTTGGGCCCCATAAAACCCTCACAGCTCTGTTTTAAGTAGTTTAATTCATAAAGAGTAAATGCTGTTCCCCTGTGTCTGAGTGTTGTTCTTTATTCGTTCACGAAAATGAACAAAATCTGGCTATCAGTATTTAAAAACTGTAAAATTATAACAGCATTTGAATTATAACAGCTAACAGCATTTAAATTATAATAGCTAACAGCATTTAAATTATAACAGTTATCAGTATTTAAAAACTCTAAAATTCTAACAGCAAATAAAGAACAACACTCAAACACAGAGGAACTCCAGACAAGAAACAATCAGAGACAGTTAATCATCTCTCAACAAAGGATTCCCCCAGGCAGTACCAAGCTACACCTTAAAACTGTTAGGCCATCAAATCAGGGTGGCCAATTGAAACATTCACACCTACCTCCAAAAGACAAGAGTTATTTCTTTCAGCCCGGACTTTCCACAGATATATAAATACAATTTTCCTAGTTTCACAGACCTCACAACCTCTGAGGTCTGCCATAGATGCAGGCAAAACGTCAGGAGAGAATGCTTCTGGAACATGGCATACAGCCTGAAAAACCTGCAACAACCCAGTGATTCCGGCCATGAAAGCCTTCGACAATACATCACACAAGGTTGAAATTGTGAAATGTACCTTTCCTATCACCAATCCCCCTCTTTCTCTGTAATTGTGAAGCATCTTTGTTGATGTCTGGTGATAGCCAATAGCTCCCCAGAGCTCTTTTGTCATCTGCACTGGCAAGTGGACAGCAAACTGACTCACATTGGAGACCATCTGCTGTAGTGTTTACACTGTGCCCAAACTGCAGGGCTGATCCACAGTTTTGGTAACACTCTGGAGTATTCTCAGACCTTGCTGAATGCAAGGCTAAACCAGTTCACCTAAGTTTACCCTGAGTTGAGGATTAGAAGTCCCTGGATGTTTAGTGTCGAAGGCTTTCATGGCTGGAATCACTAGGTTCTTGTAGGTTTTTTCGGGCTATAGGGCCAGGTTCTAGAGGCATTTCTCCTGACGTTTCGCCTGCATCTATGGCAAGCATCCTCAGAGGTAGTGAGGTCTGTTGGAAATAGGAAAATGGGTTTATATATGTGAGGAGAAATGCCTCTAGAACATGGCCCTATAGCCCAAAAAAACCTACAAGAATCCCTGGATGTTGTTTGAACATAGAGTGAGTTTTGGTTAACTTCCAATTTTACGGCCAGGGTCAGCAAGTTCTTAGACAACGAGTAACGTCAGCAAACATTTTATTTCTATGTAGTTGTCAAAATATCAGTTTACAAGCTAGGAGAAAACTAATCAAGTACATATGATGGAGTAGTTTTTCTGGGGAAATAGCCATATACTGTCTGGCTTCTTGTATCACATAATGAAGTTCTAGCCATTTTAACATCCCATCTCTCTACAAGTCTGAGATAATAAATACGTTTGACTCCTATATTCATGCTAAGAAACTCCATCTTTGTTCAATTTATTGCATGCTAGAACGTGACATAATTAGCATTGTCTTGTAGAGGGGACAAAACTTGCAAACAATTGAAATAGCTTCAAAGGCCCAAAACAAATTTCCAAGTGGAAATACTGTTAGCATAAGAACTGGACTTTTCTGGTGTGAAAAATTAAATATGAGTCTGAGCAATCGTTTAGCCAGTGAGCTTCATGACCTTGGGTGACAAGGGGCCTCTTTTCTGAGCTCTCAGCTTGAGGTTGCTGGCAAGTAGTCACTGTCATAGCTGGTTTGGGTAGGATGAAATTGTCTCCAGGAGAGAAACAGTGTGTAGCTTGTATGCAACTCACAAAGGACAGAGAAATCCAAGGGTTTGCAACCTATTGTCAAAAGGAAGCATTGAAGATCTGCAAAAAGGTGTACTGCTGCCTTTTGGGAAGAATGGAAGCTGTGCTGAACCTTTACCCCCTTGGGCTGCTTGCATCTTCCCTCTTGCTCAATATGTATATTTATAAATAAACAGATTGTACAAAGGCACTCTAAGTCTCTAGTCTTTCTTCCTGTTGAGAGGAAAAGGTAGGAATCATGGCATTCTCGGTTTTGGACTACAAGTCGGAGCACTCCTCACCATTGGCGAGGGTACCCAAGGCTGAGGAAACTTGAAGGCTAACAGCATCTGGAAACTTTATCTGGTCATGACATCCAGCCCTTACCCTGCCAGTAACATACTATAGGAAAACAGAAGACAATTCTGGCCTTTCAGATGGTGCTGAACTCAAATCAGAGGTAGCTGGCCTTATCAATGGCGAAGTATGATGTGACTACATTCAAACAAAATCAGAAAGTCCATTTCTGACACAGGAAGAAGATTAGATTAGAGGCCCATCAGATTATGCATGCAGTGCTTAGAGATGTTAAATTAAGGAGCATATACACCAATAGCTTGGTTAAAGAAATTAAGCTTTATTGTAGGAGGTCCATTCTAAGATGGGAAGGTTACTCAGGAGCTGATCTAACCTAGCTACATCTTCGAAGCTTGAGCGAGTATTCAAGGAAAGAAGAAGAGTTGGAGTATTTCTAAGAGTATCAGTTAACATCACTGAGAGGTCAAGGTAGGAAGACATAGAGCAATGGTTCTCAACCTGTGGGTCCCCAGATGTTTTGGCCTTCAACTCCCAGAAATCCTAACAGCTGGTAAACTGGTTAGGATTTCTGGGAGTTGTAGGCCAAAACACTTGGGGACCTACAGGTTGAGAACCATTGACATAGAGGGAGACACTTCAGGTCACTCAGACTATCCAACGCTATCTCTCCTGCCCAATGTGAGGGATTCTTCAATCTTCATAGAATCATAGAGTTGCAAGAGATCTCATGGGCCATCCAGTCTAACCACCTGCCAAGAAGCAGGAAAATCACAGTCAGTTCTAAGCATTGTTGTATTTCCAGCAAATTCAACATCCTGTTTTCTGGACTGGCTTGGTACATGCCTCCACACGGGTAGAAGAAACATAGTCACATGTCATCACCATGGTGAGTCTCCCATATCTGAATCCTGAAACCCACCTTAAAAACTAGGCAGAAATTAGCAAAGCGGGCCACTGAAGGATGATGCACCCAGCCCCCTTCTTTTTAAAAAGGTTTTTTTATTATGCTATAAACACAAATCAACAAGCCAAATTCCAAGTGTTATACATATAAATCCTGAGTAATTCAACAAATATTAAAGACATTATGGTAATTTACATTGGTGTAGATTACATTTTTCCCACCCTCCCTCTCCCTCCCTTCTCACCACAGTATATTTCTACTAATCTTGCAGATCCAGCCACTGGTAAAGTCTTTGTATTTTTTTTTCTTTGATGTGATTGTTGGCTCCTCCATTTTTCACCCAGTTGAAGTAGACCTTCCATCTATTTGTAATGACTTTTTCTTTGTCCATTCTTGGTGCTTGCTTAGTCATAATTCCAGTAATGTATAACAGCACTTGATCATACATATAATCATTCCAATTATTTAACATCCATTTCAATTTGTCTTTCAATCCTCTAGCCACCCAGCCCCCTTCTACCAGCTATAGTGTGAGGAATTGTGAGAAGACCCTGAGGTGGTCCCTGTTTCTGACATTGCACTGTGGCTCACTGGTGGGAGTGGCCTAGACATATGATCCTTCGGCACCCTGCTTTCTGGTACTGCAGAATTCTTTCCCTTGATACATCTGTCTAGATTTTAAAGTGGGCTTTAGGGGCCTTCATGATCATGCCAATGGTACTGTCATGATAAATGGGAATGGGAAACAGCTACAAAGTCATAACTGATTAGTAAGGTGCTAACCAGTATTTATGATTATCCATCTCCACTTCAAAAACAGGTTTAATGACAACTTGGAAACATTATAGTGATTAGTGAGACTTCTGTATAGTTTTTCACTAGTATTAAATCATCTCAAAATATTGCAGAGGAAAAATGCTAAGCAGAATATCGAGGGGATGAATTATACATCATTGCAGGAGGATGCCTGAACTTCATGCAGTAAGGGACCTAGAAAAAAGAATACAAACACTTGTAAAGATACACAATATACCACACCTGGAATATTGTGTCCAATTCTGGGCACCACAATTCAAGAGAGATGTTGACAAGCTGGAATGTGTCCAGAGGAGGGCGACTAAAATGATCAAGGGTCTGGAGAACAAGCCCTATGAGGAGCGGCTTAAGGAGCTGGGCATGTTTAGCCTGAAGAAGAGAAGGCTGAGAGGAGATATGATAGCCATGTATAAATATGTGAGAGGAAGTCATAGGGAGGAGGGAGCAAGCTTGTTTTCTGCTTCCTTGGAGACTAGGACGCGGAACAATGGCTTCAAACTACAAGAAAGGAGATTCCATCTGAACATGAGGAAGAACTTCCTGACTGTGAGAGCCGTTCAGCAGTGGAACTCTCTGCCCCGGAGGAGGCTCCTTCTTTGGAAGCTTTTAAACAGAGGCTGGATGGCCATCTGTCAGGGGTGATTTGAATGCAATATTCCTGCTTCTTGGCAGGGGGTTGGACTGGATGGCCCATGAGGTCTCTTCCAACTCTTTGATTCTATGATTCTAAGTCCAGCGAGCAATGTTGTGCCATGGATCAATAACAACAACAACAACAACAACAACTTTACTTTTATACCCCACCTCCATCTCCCCTAAGGGACTTGGGACGGCTTACAAAAGAGACAAGCCCAGGGATCACAAAGTTAAAAACATAACACAACAAGATAGCATCAAAACAAAACCAAATGAAAACATATCACAATAAAACATAACATCATAAAAACAGTACCATACAGAACGATAGAAGTGCTGAGTTCAGAGGGCTCTAGGTTTGTGTAAATTCCTAGACAGAGTGAAGGGAAAGTGCAAAATTCAGAAGGTAGGGTTGGGAGGATAATGTTCATGGGCATTAAAATGTCAGGATTGTAAAGTGGATCAGATCTAGTTCTTTATGTTTTCCCATTTTTGCAAGGATTTTGTGCCCTTAACACTAGTAAATGTGGGGGAAAGACTAGCTATATTTCCCCATCATTTGATACTCAGCATTCCTAATGTTACAGAGTTGTCTAGTCCTTGAAAGACTAGCTATATTTCCCCATCATTTGATACTCAGCATTCCTAATGTTACAGAGTTGTCTAGTCCTTGAAGCTATTGTACAGGACTGAACTGCAGCTTTTCTAGAGAACAGAGAAGGGTATTTTGCTTTGCATGCCTAGAAAAAAAAACCACACTCACAAGAATGGTACATAGACCCTACCGGCATTCAGTTAGTCCAGCCCCATGCCCTTAATACCACCTAGTTGTAGGATGAACACCCCTCCCAAGACCCTTTTGAAATTGCAAGTGAAATCAACTGCCATGACAAAATATTTTGAAATTATGGGATTTAAAGTTTGGTGAGGTACTAGTGCCTTCTGGCCAAGCAGGCTAAAGACCTTGAAAAATTACAAATCCCACAACTCCATAGCATTGAGTCATTAATTCTACAGTGTTGATGCACTTCCATTTGTGAAATATTGGAGGATATGCAACAAAATACTATTCTGTACAATGGTATTGGAAAATTCAGAGAATAAACTGTCCAGATCGGGCCATTCTATCACTTACCAAAAACAGGAGACCGACAAGCGTAAAAAGGAGGAATGTTGTTGTCAAGCAAATAAGAACTGTAGCCCATGCTGGGAAACCATCACAGTCCAGGTAGCATGTTGCAGGATTCTCTGGAATGGATTAATATTATGAATATGTTTCATTCAACTTCGTGTCCAAGTGCTAAAATTAGAGAGCATTAACAAATCCTGCAACCCATGTGGAACCTTCTGGATGCCTTTCAATTTGTCATTTTGGCTCTCAATTTTCCCTTAGGATTGCTTCCAACTGTCAGAGTTTTGGAACTTTATATCATTTCTGAAGTGACAATAAGTGATTATAAGAATCAGATCCACTCCAGCAGCAAGCATTAAGGACTCAACCACCTGGCTAGCACTAAGTACTGTATATACTAGAGTACAAGCCAACCCGAATATAAGCCGAGACACCTAATTTTATCACCAAAAAAACTGAGAAAACAGATTGACTCAAGTATAAGCCGAGGGTGGGAAATGCAGCAGCTACTGGTAAATTTCAAAATAAAAATAGATACCAATAAAATTACATTAATTGAGGCATCAATAGGTTAAATGTTTTTGAATATTTACATAAAACTGTAATTTAAGATAAGACTGCCCAACTCTGATTAAACTATGATTCAAACCTTCTTCAATGTAAATATGCTTAAGTATCCTTCCAATAATAATAAAGAGAGTAAAATAATAAATATAATAAAAATAATAGAGTAAAATAATGGAAATGTAATAATAACAGTAATAATAGAGTAAAATTAAAATGTAGTAATAATAATAAATATAGAACATTAATAAATGTAATAATAAAAACAATAGAGTAAATTATAAATGTAATAATAATAAATTGAATAAAATAATAAATGTAATAATAATAAATAGGGTAAATAATAAATATAACAATGATAATAACAACAACAACAACAACAACAGAGTAAAATAATAAATAACCTTGACTCAAATATAAGCCAAGGGGGAGTTTTTCAGTCTGTAAAAGGGGCTGAAAAACTGTATATACGCAAGTATAAGTATAGGCTTAGACTTGACTATATACAGTAATTTACAGCCAGGGGGGAGTTGCTGAAGAGTAATAAAGAAGCACAAGCTTCTCTGTAGTTAAGGAGTAAGAGTTGTGTGAGTTGGAGGTATTGAGCTGCTGGAGATACACAGAGATTGAAGGATCAATGAAGATCAGAGAGAAGAGCTAAATACTATGGTGAAGGTATGAACTCACTGGGAATGTAAAGCGTAGAAAGAAGGGCTGGAAGAGAGTCAAGAAACTCTGCTAGGCATTTGTAAATACAACTGTATTACATTTTCTACAAAAGATACAAGTTGTAATTGTCTGCTCCTTAACTGGAGGGGAAGTGCTTCTGCTGCAGAAGGGAGTAGGCTTGTTGCTGAACAAAGAACCCCAACAATTTGCTGTGACACCAGCATTTGCAATGGCAGGGCCAGGACGAAATTAACATAGGTTTTTCGGACTGTATGGCCATGTTCTAGAAGCATTCTCTCCTGACGTTTCGCCTGCATCTGTGGCAGGCCTCAGAGGTTGCGAGACCTCACAACCTCTGAGGATGCCTGCCACAGATGCAGGTGAAATGTCAGGAGAGAATGCTTCTAGAACATGGCCATATAGCCCGAAAAAACTTCAACAACCCAGTGATTCAGACCATGAAAGCCTTTGACAATACAAAATCAACATATTTTCACAAGTAAAGTGAAGTTCTACTCAGAATGAGAAAATCATACATTTTCTTTCTCCTTACCTTGAGGATCGGATGAAGGCTCTCTAAGTGTGGGAGTGATGGTGGTATCTTCCTGGCCTGAGAAGCTTGTTTTCCCAGTAATTGTACCAACAGGACTTTCTGTTCCTAGCATTTGTTGTGTACTAACATCTTCCTGATCAGAGAGGGGTTGCTTGGGAAAATCAAACATATCCATAGTCAAAGCTCCATTTTGGGCTGTAGTAGTTTTATGAGCCACCATTGTTGTGTCTAATATGGAAGGAGTCTTTGCAGAAACGGTGTTGATAATATTTGGGGGAGCATTTTTAGTGGTATCTTCAAAAGGAGAGGAGGAGGCACCAAGGCTGGTTGTATTAAGGACAAAAGACCCTCCTGAAATAGTCCCTTGTGTGGTTGTATCAAGAATAGTTGTGTTAGGGGCTCCAACGATGGGCAAAGGGATTTGAAGGCTAATAGTGCCACATCCTCCAGAACTGAGTACGGTCTTATCTGAAACAATCACTGTTGCAGCAAATGAGATTTTGTATCCTTTAGAGATGGCAGTTACAGTATAAGTCACATTAGTGTCCATTATGCATGGTGGAGGGTTTGTTTTCATAGCTGCCGTCTCACCGCTGATGCTGATGGGGAAGGTTGACTTCAATTCTTCAGTTCTTCCCTCTGTGATCACGGGACCTATGGGTGCTGGAAAAGTGATAAGCAATTGTATAGCAGGCCATCCACTTTTGCAAGGATTAGGGAGGCAGGACCCCTGTTAATGTGCAAAAACTATAAATAAAAAGCATATTATTATAATATTATTATTATTGCCCAAGAGAACACCTCTCTAGGTCTATCAGGGTGACTTTATGGACAACCTTTGGAAGAAGTTGAACAAACAGTTACCATGGAAAAAAATCACCCTAATTACTTGATGCTTCCTTTGAGAAGAAAATTAGCAAGGAATTATACCCCAATTAGGAAAGTGTCCTACCTGCTTCTGCAAGACACAGGATGGCTGGCAAGATGATTTCCCATCTGGCAACCAGAACAGGCTCCATTGTAAGGGCTTCTCCGTCGCCCTGCCAGCTGCCAACTGCAGGAGATCCAGGGACCAGATGGGATGGTTTTACAAGCAGAAGGGTGCATGTGGTTGCCAGTGAACCAGGGGAGTGTTTCCAATAAAAGATGGCAATTCTTGTGCACGTGAAACCGTGATGGGGATGTGGAAAACTATAGCTGCTAAGGGTAACAAAGGGCTTTGCTACCAATCAGCTTCCAAAGCCAAGTTTTCCCATTTTGATGACATTTTTCTCTTCCTCTCTCTCTGTTTATTCCATCTCTTACAAAACATTTCTAGGAAAGGCAAGAGGAAATCTGATGTTTCCAGAGATGTAGGAATAAGAAACCTTAAGGGCCCCCTTCTCCTTTTTAAAATTTACTTTAGATCCCCCCCTTCCTAATGTTTAGGTTCTTCCTAATGCTTAAGTTGGATCAGTTTTCCTGCAGTTTGAATCCACTTCTCCTTGTTGTAGTCTCCAGAGTAGCAAAAAAACAAATTCGCACACATCTCAATATGACATCTTTTAAAATATTGGTATCTGACTATTGACGTCCCCTCGCACTCTTCTCTCAAGTTTAATAGACCCAGCTCCCAAAGCCACTCCTCAATAGGCTTTGTCTATGTATGAGTATTCCTGAATGCCAGAAGAGGGTAAGATGGGTGGGTCTTTGTGGTCTCTTCCAACTGTGATTCTCTGATTCTATATTCATCATCACTACTTTTTTAAAATATATATAACATAACAGAATATATAATATTAAACAACATATAAGGAAAACTGCCACAAAAGAAACAAAATACAAATAACACTATGGAACATGATTTTTATTCCTGGATTATAAGCGTCATTTCCTAATTTGTTCTATCATTAAAAAATATGGGAAACGTTTATTAAACTGCAAAAACTTTGTATTGTCGAAGGATCTCATGGCTGAATCACAGGGTTGTTGTATGTTTTTCGGGCTGTATGGCCATGTTCTAGAAGGATTCTCTCCTGACGTTTCACCTGCATCTGTGGCAAGCATCCTCAGAGGTTGTGTTCAGGAGATTCTACCTGAACATTAGGAAGAACTTCCTGACTATGAGAGAGTGTGTTCGAAGTGGAACCTCTATACCTACCCCGGAAGTGTGAGTGGATCCGTGCCTACCTCTCTTTGGAGGACTTTTAGCAGAGGCTGGATGGCCATCTGTAGGGGGTGCTTTTTCCTGCTTCTTGGCAGGGGATTGGACTGGATGACCCATGAGGTCTCTTCCAACTCTAGGGTTCTATTATTCTCTCAGGTAAAGAAAAAAACAAGAAACAGCAATATCTTTATTCACTTTCATAGTGATCTTGTGTGTCCTTAACCACAGCAAATGTGGAAGGCTAACTGTACTTCATTTCATAGTTGAAAGGAAGCACAGAAGCCATCTAATTCAGGAGTTTTTATACTTTTCCCACTCATGACACTTTTTCGCCCAAGAAATTTTTACAGGCCTCCCAATATTTTTTAAATAGGTATGTAATTCAAACATTAGCTGATTGATATTTATTTCAAAACAATACTGCATAATTTTTATCATTTATTAAAGACAAAGGTAAATTTGCATACTAATGAGATGTACTACATGTACTTGTTCATTTTTACCTAAAGAATTAAACCTTGGTGGAATATTTGGGACTGCAGGACATAGAGCATTTTCAGTGTCTTTCAGAGTTCAGAACACTGAACAACAATAATCATAACAATAACAATAACAAGCCATTTCCACATCCGATGAAGATCCGGATAGTAAAAGGAATGGTATTCCCGTAGTAACCTATGGATGTGAGAGCTGGACCATAGGGAAGGCTGAGCGAAGGAAGATAGATGTGTTTTTGAACTGTTGTGCTGGAGGAAAGTTCTGAGAGTGCCTTGAACCATGAGAAGATCCAACCAGTCCATACTTCAGGAAATAAAGCCCGACTGCTCATTGGAGGGAAGGATAGTAGAGCCAAAGATGAAGTACTTTGGCCACATCATGAGAAGAAAGGAAAGCTTAGAGAAGACAATGATGCTGGGGAAAATGGAAGGAAAAAGGAAGAGGGGTCAACCAAGGGCAAGATGGATGGATGGTATCCTTGAAGTGACTGGCTTGACCTTGAAGGCATTGGGGGTGGCCACAGCTGACAGGGAGTTCTGGTGTGGGCTGGTCCATAAGGTCACGAAGAGTCGGAAACTACTGAACAAATGAACAACAACAAAATCTCCCCGAGGGGATCCCAGCATATATACAGGTACAGGCAAACATTCAATGCCTTTGAAACACAATGAAGTACAAATATACAGACAAAGGCAAAGGCTTCCCCTTTCATCTCCGGCTCTAAAGGTGGTGCTTCCAGAAGCAGGAAGGAGTCGAATGCTCTCATGCTCTATTGATAATGATGTGCCATGGAAACCAGGATGTTGCACCTCAGTATAGCTTCACCTTGCTCAGAACACCACACACACCAAGGCTGTAGGGTTTGTAGTTTATTAAAGAAAAGGCAAAGTCTTAAACACAAATGTAAAGTTGCAAAAGTTCAAAGGCAAAATCCATGAAGCATAATCCATAAGCATTGATCAAACAAGATTCCATGGCAGCATGACAGAGTCCCAAGAAACCAAGGTCCAATTCAAAGTCTCAAGAAGCCAAAAGCATTGCCCAAGAGCAGAGGCAATCCCGAGAAGTTATCAGGGTGTTCGCTGAAGTTGCACTGACAAAAGGTTGCCTTCAATCAGCTCACTAAATATACTTTCCCAGCATGAAAGCATTCCTTTGACCTCTAACCTCTCTCTTGTTTGCAAGCCTTGTACTATGGCGAACCCTGAGTTGCAAGCGACCCTCCTTATCTAACTGTGGAGAGCCTTCAGGGTCAAATAACTCATTATCCTGGAGCTGGGAATCAGCAGCCTGAGAATCGGCAGGCAGAGAGCTCAGAGGCTGCCTCGCCTCCTCCACCTGCACCTGTGAAGTTTTACTAAGATCAGAAACATCTTCTAAGACAACATCCCTTCCCATGGGAAACTGGAACTCCTCGTCTTCAGCATCAACATCATCTATATCAACAATAGGAACATGTTCAGGGATCTGAAACCCATCATCCTCTTCCAGCTCCTCCTGAGGCTCCTGCTGAGCCATAACAGGAGCCTGCATTGTCCATAGATACCTCCTAACGTAGCCGGCATGACTTCATGACACGCCCTTTTACCTTCCCACCAACACAGTACCTATTGATCTACTCACATTTGGATGTTTTCGAACTGCTAGATTGGCAGGAGCTTGGGCTAAAAACAAGTACTCACCCCATCTCACGGATTTGAACTGCCAACCTTCAGTTCAGCAAGTTCAGCAACCCGTTGTGCCACTGCAATCCGCATAGGCAGAAATATGTTTAGAGACATTTCAGAAATTATTAGAAATTATGTCCTAATCTCAAACCAAAATTCATTTAATGGTCTTTTAGGAAATTCAAGTTTTAAACCTGGGTCACTTGATATAAGATCTTTAAAATCCAATGTAGCAAAACAGAGACTGTAGTACTTTGGGCATATTATGGGAAGGCATATTATGGGAAGGCATGGCTCACTAGAAAAGACAATATTGATCGGGAAGTCAGAAGGCAATAGGAAAGGAGAAATGCTGCAATATAGAAGGATGAAATCAATAAGGGAAGCCACAGCCCTGAGTCTGCGAGATCTGAGCAGGGCTATATTAGGAAGGGTGGCCTGGAGGTCTCTCATCCATAGGGTTGCCATAAGACAACATCAGCCCAGGACAATGGTTCTCAACCTGTGGGTGCCCAGGTGATTTGGCCTACAACTCCCACAAATCCGAGCCAGTTTACCAGCTGTTAGGATTTCTGGGAGTTGAAGGCCAAAACATCTGGAGACCCACAAGTTGAGAACCACTGCTTTAGGACCTCATCACAAAGGCTTGTTTGGTTTGTTGTGGAAACAAGGATGGGCAAGAAAACTTCAATGGAGACCCCTTTTCCCCATGATAACTCTTTCAGGGGTGAATTTCCCTTCCTAGGGGTAGATTTCTCTCACTTCTTGTTGTCTCACCTCAGTTCTTAACTAGGAGTCATATGTAAGTTGGATGTCTGTAACTCAGGACTGGCCTTTCACAGAATGTACCAGGTGCAGAAAACCGGTCCCTACTCTTACTGGTATAACCCATCACTGCTGATGGAAGCTGCATTTTTAACAACTCCAGGTCACTCTCTTCTTTGCCACAAATTCTTGAGCTGCACCTAGGACCCAACTGCGTTGGCCTTTCACATAGTCACCCTCTCTTTCTCTCAGGAACAGAGTGTGATAGAAGCCTGACGGGACCACAGCCAAAAGAATGGGTAAAGTTTTTCTGTGAAGGAGGTCCTGAAAGTAAAGAGAGGTTTGGAGTCCTGTGCATCAGAGAATGTTAATCGGCCTCCTTCGTAGTCCAACCTCACAACTATCCTGCGGGTCGAGATCTCCGTCTCTTCTTTGGAGGCTGGTGTTACTGGAAAGAGTTGGCAGGGGCCAAGCTCCACAGCCCAAATCCCACATTCTGGTTGAAGCACCACTGGCTTCTTCCTATCCACAGATTCCTGCGCAACCCCTAGGGCCCAACCACATTGGCCTTTCACATCCACCAGCCAATGGTGACGGCCTCCTGTGAAACCTTCAGAGCCCAGGACACAAAAAGAAGGGTAGAATCTTTTGGAAGTGTTGCAATGAGTTGGGCAAATGTCCCTGCGACTTGCAGTCCTCCGGTTGGCTGAAATAACCAGGCTGGGGTGAGCCGAATCAGGATCCAAGGTCAAGATCTCTGTAACAGAGGATACCGAGCAGCAGGATGAATAAATTCCATTCCTGTTATATTTACCTTCCACATTCACTAGGCTAGGGGCACTGGGCACCCACAAAACTGAAAATTGATTAATAAAAAATCACTACTTTAGATGACAACTATTATTATTATTATTATTATTATTATTATATCCTACTTTTTCTCTCTTAAAAGAGGCTCAAAGCAGCTAACAATTCTAAAAACAAAACAATGTATAACACTATGTAACACTTTTTTTGTTCCTGGGTTATAAAGGTCATTTCCCAATTGATTATATCATAAAACATGGAAAAAAATTACTAAACTGCAAAAACTTTGTTTTTGTAGGACATTCCGCAGCACATTTTTCTCTAGTTTTTCAATGAATATCTCACCGGGTCTCAACCAATTCAACGTAGTTCATGGTAGTGACAAAAACGAAGTTTCTGGAGTATAACAACTACTTTCAAAGTAAGTACCACATAATTAAACGGGAATAACACTTTCAAACCAGGAACAGATTTTTTTTTCAAATGTTGTAATAATAATGGTGATTGGCACACTGGATGTAGTGCCTAAAGACCTTGGTCTGCACTTAAACACAATTGGCGCTGACAAAATTAGCATCTGCCAGCTACAAAACGCCACCTTACTGGGATCTGCCAATACATCACACAGTCCTAGACACTTGGGAAGTGTCCAACGTGTGATCCAATACATATGGGATTGGAGGAACGGAAGTGGAGAGCGACCAATGGGGGCCTTCCTAGACCTTCGCCCCTGCGAAGCAGAATGGAACATTCCACCCCCTCCCCCCCCCCCCATCTCCGACCCCCCCCAACATGACACCCGTGTGGTGAGACGAGGCGTTGAGTGCGCACCCTTCTGATAGACCGGTCCTTTAAACAGAGGTGGAGCGTGGCATTCCCCCGCCTACGCGCGCCCGTGTAGGAAGTGTTTGCATATCTATTTTTTGCCTCGGCTCTCCCTCTCCCTCCGGGGGGGTGGACATGGATTGGCTAGAGGTCTTCCCCAATCAAGATTCTATTGTTGTTATTTTATGGACCTCGTATTGAGACCATACTCGTGTCGGATCTGACTGCAGAATCACATTGGAGAACCTGGAGTATCCTAGAGAAGTGCTCTCTATATGAATCGCTAGATCCTCCAGCAAGACTGAAGTTGCTCTAGAGATTCCCAGACATAACATTTTAATCAGATCTGTGAAGCATCAAATCCACAAAAGTCAAACTTGGAACTGCCAAGAACCAAATGCACTTCCCACCATTCCTCAAATGAGTCCAAGGTGGTTCTACTTTTTTAAAATTTTATCCTCATAAGCTTCTGAGGGAAGTCAACATGAGAATGGGTAACTGACCCAAGGTTGCCCAGCACGTCTCATGGATTTGTGGGGATCTCAACTCAGATTTCCCAAGTCCCATTCCAGCCCAGCTCTCCAACCATTATGCTACACCAGACTGGCACTCAGGAAGACATGGTATGACTAACCTCGCATCTCAGTCATGTGCTCCCAGAGAACTGTCTTCTTATGGGAAAAATGAGAAAGCCTCTCTTCCAGTTCTGTTGTGGACACTGGTGTCCACTTTGGAAAGCTCCAACTTTTATACCTTCAGTGAGAAAGAAAAGAGACAGAACAGTCATCAGCAGTAGATACCGTATCCTCATTTTCTCTGTATTTCTGAGTGGATTGAGGCCAGATGAGCTATAGAAGCCCAGAGGTCTAACATACAATTCGTTCATTCATCCTTTTTGTGTAGTGCTTTTCCTCCTGTGGTCTCAAGGATAATTATATGACTTTCCTACTTTCCACTTAGTTCACACAAAACCACTAAGAGATAGGCCAAACAGACTGAAAGAGGCCAAAGGTCACCCAGTGAATTTCATGTCTTAAGTAGGAAACACAATCTTTCTTTTTTCTTTTTTCTTTCTTTTTTTTTTTTTTTTGTGTTCCCTGGATATAGAAAGAAGAGTATCACATAAGTAGCTCTCCCCAGACTGGTCACATTGTCTGAATGCCCAGTCACTATGTCCCAAAGCAGTTACCTTATTCTGGCAAGAAGAATACAATAAGTAAGGAAATATTTGCTAATCTTTCACCTAAAAATCGTTACTTTGAGGTGATTGCTGCTCTCTGCCTAATGGTATTGCTGGTTGTAGTGGAAAACCTATTGATTTGCCCAGCCCACCTAGATTTTGCATGCCAGACTTTTCAAACATATTGATAGCCAACATGATGCCTTTTGAATTATAATTCCAATTGCCAACAGTGAAGAATTATAGGAGCCGTAACCCAAATATCAAATACTGATGCCAGAATCATTCATACCAGAATATTTTTCAATATCTATGTACTTGTGAAGGCTGGACGATGAAGAAAATTGCCAGGAAGAAAGTCAACCTTTTTGAAATATGGTCCTGGAGGAGAATTCAGTGGATAGTATGGATTACCAAAATAACAACAAACAAATGAATAGGTCCTATAGGGCCAAAATAACCTAACTGTACCAACTTCTGTCTGTTATTGGAAGCTGAGTAGGGTCAGTCATGCTTAGAAGGGTGGTATACAAATATGGTAAATAAATAAATTCTTGAATGGTAGACCAAGAATGAATACCCGGTGCTATAAGCTAGATTTCAGATGAAGGAGCTGGCCAAACGCCCTCTGAGGATTCCTTGCCTTAGAAAACCATTTGAAATCTAGGGGGTCACCATAAATTGGCAGGCAAATTCAAGGCACATACAGAGAGAGAGAGAGAGAACAAATGGAGCTTGAATTCTTACTAAAGAGCCAACACAACACATTGGAAGATATAATAATGCTAGCTAAAGTGGAAGGCAGTAGGAAAAGCAACTGGGGAAGCCATGAGCCTGAGTTTTTAAGACCTGAACAGAGCTGCTGATGAGAGTGGCTCTTGAAGGCCTGTAATTCAGAAGTCAACTTGATGGCACATAACAAAAACAAAGTCAAAACCATCCATAGGTCATTTACCATATATACCCATGTATAAGTCGGCCTCTTGTCAAGGGAAGGTTTTAGGGCCATAACAATGGATTTTGGTATGGATTTTGGTATGACTTGTGGATAAGTCATGCCAAATAATGCAACTTCAGGAGGACAGTTGCCCTTAGCCACAGGCACTTCCCATCCAAGGCATTCAAAAATATCAGAAGCAACCATGGTGGAGAAAGTATAGACTGTTGTGCTTCTTTTACCCTTTCCCAGGATGGACTGAGTTCTTACGTTTTGCCATCCGAATCCGAGAAGGGTATGGGTATGTGTGTGTGTGTGTATCACAAACCTGGGGCAACTCATCTATATGTCAATATCAGTATTATACCCAAATTCTTTCCATATATATATATATATGAGAGAGAATTCAGGTATAGTATTCATATTGACATATAGATAAGTTGCCCCAGGTTTTAAATAGATTTTTGACCAAAAAAATTGACTTATGCATGAATACATAGGGTAGGGTGCCTATTCCTGCTCTTGTAACTTAAACAATGAAACAGAAAGAATCAATTTTTTTAAAAGGTCAAAGCCAAGCAATTGCCTACCTGTTTAGGTAGCTTTCAACATCCTAAAAAAGAGATGGGGGAAAAGCAGAGATGTGAGAAACAGGAATTCCCAAAGGGTAGATAAACAGGTCAAAAGAAATGGGATGATGCCGTGGACTAAAACTTCCACAATGCACCAGAACTACTGAAGTGCTACCACTTCTTCTACTGGAAGAGAGCATGTGTGTCTTGAAAAAAAATCTGAGGTAGTGGAAAGCAATGCAAAAACATTTGCTGCTCAGATAGCCAGAGAGTTGTAACCAAGAAGGGCTTGCAACCTTTCACTATACTATTGGAAATACTGGGAATTTCTCCTTTGTGGACAGCCTTTACTCCCATCAATATCTGTACAGTGGGCCCTTGGTATCCACTGGGGTTTGGTTCCAAGATTCCTCAATGGATACCAAAATCCATATTCAGTTATATACAATGGTGTAGTAAAATGGTGTCCTCTATATAAAATAGCAAAGTCAAGGCTTGCTTTTTGCATTTTCTTTTAATATTTTCAATTTGTGGATGCAGATCCCATGGATACATAATAACAACTGTGTTATCATCTGCTTGGGCCAGAAATGAAAAGTTTTGGGAAAACTCAAAAAAGTTCATTTTGAACTACAATTTGCCAGAATTCCTCAGCAAAAGCTGGCCATGCTGGTTGATGAGTATGGGATTTGTATTCCAATTGTAATTTTACTCATATCTCTTTATGGGTAAAATAAATAAATAAACACACACAGACTCCCCCTTCTTGGCCATCTAATTTTACCTTGAGGAACTCGGTATCTGATTGTTGACACTTTTGCTCGAGTTCCAGGATCAATCCTTGTAGAAGTGGAGCTCCCTGCTGAATCTTGCTCTCATTCTCCCGCTGCATTTGCTTCAAGTCATTGCTGACTTTGGACAGCCCTTGAAGGAGAGAGTGCTCCCTGTCCTGAAGGTTTTTCCTTAATTCCCGGAATACAAGGGCGGTTCGTTGATATTCTGCTTCTGCACGACTCTACAGAGGAGGTAATGTCAGACATTGTCTTATGTTTGGAATCCGCCCAAAGAGACAGAGCAGAATATACGAGGGGCCTTGGCAGAAAAAAGTAATGCCTCCACCTTCGTAACTCCTCAACAGATGGCAGTACTGGTATGCGGGGTACTGGCTTGTTCAGTAGACTCTACTCTACAGTTCCATTTTGGCGGGAAGCCTTAGCATTGAACGGTTGTGTTGTTAAAGTGCGAAATATGGGACCCTACGCAGACGGTTGGTCCTTGCGACTTAAGCAACGCAGTCATTGAATTCTTGAAAGCAAAAGGTGTCACCCCAAAGGAGATTCATCAAAGAATGCAAGCTGTTTATGGTGATTGTGTTGATGTGAGTACTGTGCCTCGTTGGGCAAGTAAGTTTAAAGATGTTGTGGTGACACCTTCTGCTACCAAGAATTCAATGACTGCACGCTGCTTAAGTCACATTGACCGACCGTCTGTGCAGGGTTCCAAACTTCGCACTTTAACAACACCACCATTCAATTCTAAGGCTGTCATGTCCTTCACCCTCTGAATAGCTTTGCCACAGAATGAGAATTTCCTCAGTGCTACACACTAGCTCTAGTCATTCTATTGTGATGTGCTGTGTTATGTTATATATGTGTGTGAACTACAACAACAAGTACTACTATTCCCATAATCTCTAAATACAAAAAAAATGGAAGTACAGCTTCTAAAGAAGCCATTTTCTAATGTTATTCTGTACTCACACAGTTCTGGATCTTCAAATTCCATATAATCACGAAGGTTGCATAATTCCCACCTCTGTGCTAAATGATGCTATTATAAAATACAAGCAGGATCTCTATTTTAAGGACTGTCTCTCAATTGCGAACTGACCCAGGCTTGACAATGACAAGAGAGGCGGGGACACTTACCACCAGCATTTCCAGTTTCTTCCCTTTGTTTATTGCAAGGATCTCTCTGCTGTCTCTCTCACTTTTCAGTGTGGCCAAGTGGTGCTGAAACTGCACCTGCCAAAAGCAATATACAGAGGGAAATAATGCATGATTTTTTTTAATTTTTCTGTTTTTTTCATGACAAAATGTAATATTGGACAAACTGAAGTAATAGCCTCAGGAAACATATTGTTTTTATAATCAAGGTGGTCAGTTACAACATTCACACCTAGCTCCAGCAGACAAGAGTTCTTTGCCCCACCCTGGTCATTCCACAGATATATAAACCCATCTTCCTAGTTCCAACAGACCTCACTACCTCTGAGGATGCTTGCCATAGATGCAGGCGAAACGTCAGGAGAGAATGCCTCTAGAACATGGCCATATAGCCCGAAAAAACCTACAACAACCCAGTATTCAAAGTGTTATTCAGTTGAAAGCCATTGTTTCGCGTCCTAGTCTCCAGCACAGCAGAAAACAAGCTTGCTCCCTCCTCCCTATAATTTCCCCTCATATATTTATACATGGCTATCATGTCTCCTCTCAGCCTTCTCTTCTGCTGGCTAAACATCCCCAGCTTTGATTGGGAAATGCTCTGAATGGCAGAATGGGGTGGACTGGAAAGCTTTTGAAGGTCTCTTCCAACTCTATGATTCTACGTTTTCCCCCTCTCCCACATTGACGTACACAAGTAGGGATGCCATTTTAATTACAAGGAAGTGACAACAGAAATCAAGACTGTCCTGAGCAAATGCGAGATCAGTATAAACAGCACCTGCAGGCTGTATTTTCATGGGGTTACCTTGTACTCCTCAGCTGCCTCCTGCACAGGGATCACTGTGTGGCTCCTGTGCTCTTTAGACCTGTCGCAAACCACACAGATCAGGGCCCCGTCATCCTTGCAGAATAACTTCAGTGCCTCCAGGTGCTGCTTGCACATTTCTTCTCTGGCAACAGGCCGCGGCTTGTTCCCAGCCCTCAGAGGCATTCTTGGCAGGACTGTATCCCTGGCTGCCAGCTCTTTGGCTCTCTCGGCCACTTTCCCCAGCTGCGCATTAGGCCTGAGTTTCCCTCTGCGGCACCTCTTCCTGCATTGTGGGCATGGAAAGCTGTCGCCCAGGCTGTCCCAGTAAGTGCTGATGCAGGCTCTGCAAAAATTATGTTCGCAGTTCAGGATCACCGGCTCGGTGAAGTAATCCAAGCAGATGGGGCAAAAGAGCTCTTCTTGCAGAGCGGTAGCATAATTTGTAGCCGCCATTACTGAGTCGAGGAAGAAGTGAAATGAAAAGTTGTGCAACAAGGAAGCCCCTCCAGGAAAAAAAAAAGGTAGGCGTGGAAAATGCAAAAAACAAAAAACCAACATCCTATGCAATAAAAACATATATGTTGGAGTTATACTTTAAAAAGGTACCTGTTCTGATTTACAAAAAAATTCACTTAATAATAATAATAATAATAATAATAATGACACTTTATTTGTACCCCGCTACCATCTCCCCAGGGGACTCGGTGCGGCTTACATGAGGCCGAGCCCAAATATAACAATACAAGCAATAAAACAACACAAGTAATTAAAATAAAAAACAAAAAACATAGACAATAAAATATACAACATTACACACAATTAAAAACAGTGGGAAGGCCAAATGTAAAATTAAAATTGGAAGTGATGCTGGGACATGAACGAGAAGGTGATAGTGGTGTTTGTGGAAGGGCATACGAGCAGACCTAAAAAATGTAAAGTGCTTTGGAGGACAAAGTGCTATGGGATCATTATTCTGGGAAGGCACACTGGAACAACCACGTTTTCAAGCTCCTCCTAAAGACTGCCAGAGTTGGGGCCTGCCTGATGTCTTTAGGGAGTGAGTTCCAGAGTCGAGGGGCCACCACCGAAAAGGCCCTCTCTTTCATCCCCACCAATCGCGCCTGTGATGCTGGTGGGATCGAGAGCAGAGCCTCTCCAGATGATTGAAGAGATCATGTGGGTTCGTACACAGAAATGCGGTCACGTAGGTAGGCGGGTCCCAAACTGTTCAGGGCTTTGTAGGTAAGAACCTGCACTTTGAATTGGGACCGGAAAATGAACGGCAGCCAGTGGAGCTCCTTAAACAGGAGGGTTGACCGCTCCCTGTAAGGAGCCCCAGTTAACAACCTGGCTGCCGCCCGTTGGATCATCTGAAATTTCCGGGCCATTTTCAAGGGCAGCCCCACATAGAGTGCATTGCAGTAATCCAGTCTAGAGGTGACTAAGGCGCGGACCACCTTGGCCAGATCTGCCTTCCCGAGGTACCGTCGCAGTTGACACACAAGCCCTCCCGGCCACCACTGACACCTGAGCCTCAAACGTAAGTGAAGAATCCAGGAGGACCCCCAAACTGCGAAACTGTGATTTCAGGGGGAGTGCAACCCCGTCTAGCACAGGTTGCCATCCTACTTAAGAAAGAATAAGCCTACAGAACCCATCTTGTTTGTAACTTGGGGACTGACTGTACCTGTATTTGCATCTAGGTACATAGTGAGAGATCCTAGACATGGAACCCAAGTCTAAACATGACATTAATTTATGTTTCTTAAACACTTTATTCTGCATCCATGGATTCCAGCATTCATGGTCTGAAAATATTTTTAGAATATCCCAAAACAAACCCATCCTAGTTTTCATCCTTGTCTGCAAGGGCCATTTAAAACACAACTAGTTTGCTTGTTTTGTGCCTTTGTGTGCGTGTTTATGGCTTCCACTCGCCTGTGCACTTATGGCAACTCAAATATTTAATAGGATTTTCTTAGACAAAAACTAAAAACTCAAGAGATAGGTTGATGTGAGTTTTCTGGGCTGTATGGCCATATTCCAGAAGCATTTTCTCCTGGGTGTCCCCCCCCCCCCCCACGAAGGTTTGTTTATTTCTCTGTCTATCTACGAGTTCTCCCTTACAAACAGTTCTGCCCCTTTATTTCACTCTGAGTTTTAAATCATTTTATGTACATGCGGCCCACTCTCTGTCATTATGTTTGGTTTCTATGTTTTGGTTATATTGTTTATATGCTTTGATGTTTTATACTTTATTGTTATGTTGTTTATTTTATTGCAATTTGTATTTTTGTATTGTAATTTGTTGTTTGGGCTTGGCCCCATGTAAGCCGCTCCGAGTCCCCGTTGGGGGAGATGGTGGCGGGGTATAAATAAAGATTATTATTATTATTATTATTGTCTAGAAGCATTCTCTCCTGACATTTCACCTACATCTACGGCAGGCATCCTCAGAGGTTGTGAGGTTTGTTGGATGCTAGGCAAGTGGGGTTTATATACCTGTGGAATGATGTCCAGGGAGGAAGAAAGAACTCTTTGTCTGTTGGCGGGAGGTGTGAATTTTTTTTTGTCGTGTTAGGAGACACTTGAGAATCTGCAAGTCACTTCTGGTGTGAGAGAATTGGCCGTCTGCAAGGACGTTACCCAAGGGACAGATGTGGGCAAAATATCAGGAGAGAATACTTCTGGAACATGACTATACAGCCCGGAAAACTCACAGCAACCCAGTGATTCCTGCCATGAAAGCCTTCGACAACACTCAAGAGATGTTTTTGCCATTTCATTTTAATAAAGTATATACATTTCAAACCATCGAATATCTCACTTCAAGTTCTGGTAACACATGCCTTTTTTTCAAAGTCAGGATCTTTCAAATCTGTATCATTAATATGACCAGCCAATGGTCCTTTGTGTAATTTTTCTCCAAATGAAGTATTTCAACAATTCCTGGAGTACAACTCATGCAAACTTTGATATAATATACTGAAACCTTCCCAAAAGCTTTTTTGATGCTCTCACAAGAGCAAAGCTCCATGATTAGGTGAACCGTTGACAAGTGGCTGCAAACCGGAATTATATATACACAGTGTGTGAATTCATCACTTGAGAAGAATCAGGCAGAATGCAGAGAGAATTTTAATATCTGACGCTATATCTTCCAAGAAATATGAATAATATGTGGCTTTCCTGAGTCAAAAGAGTGACCACTACTGGTCAAACAGGAGTTTTTATACCTTCTTATGGCTCTCAACCCTTGCAACCGAGTTGAACTTTGCTACACAGAAATATCCCTTTTATGGAAGTGCTATGTGTTTTGTTGCAACTCTGCATAAAGAGGTTTCTAGAATTTAGCTGTTGACTCCCAATGGCCAAACGAAGCCAGTACACACTGATCTCAGCAGATGAGCTCCATCACAAAATGTGTTGCTTCAGGACTCTATGAACTTTCCAGGAGTTTCCCCAGTGCTTGGTCTCTACCGTCTCAGAATGTATCCAGTTATCTGGAATACATTTAATTCTGCTGGTTCTCATTACTCGTTCCTATCCAAAGGCAATCTTTACTTCATAGTCATCTTCTGAAAGGTTGTTACAGCCTGTTCCACCTTCTCCAACTCTGAGCGAAGCAAGGAGATCTGTGAGGGAAAGGTTCAGATTAAGTATACAAATAATGAGTCACTGGATGACTTCTCCATGTTGTGATGGCCTGTGATTCAAATATCTTCTGGAATAATTTTTAAAAAATCTTTGGAAATATCTCTATAGCAATTGTGGTTAACCCTTTTTAAGATCATAGATCCTTGCAAGGTACTAAAATCTATAGTACACCTCACCAACAAGAACATCATGGTAATCATTACGACAGCAACAAACGCACACACACTAGCGAATTTGCATCCTGTGCAACTCTACAGATGTTTGGAGTTAAGCAATACATTAA
>NW_026845477.1:288187091-288210802 GCF_025583915.1 Anolis sagrei ordinatus | reverse complement strand
AACAATCATATGAAGAGGTTATAGCAGAAGGAAGAAGTTTGGGGTCCATGCATGTGGGAGTTCAACTTTTTGGCTTCATGGTATACCATATATCGCTATATATTGGATGTAAACTGATACTTTTTCTGTCTCTACCTTTCCCAGGTCATCTATTACATTACATTCTACATCTTGGTCACCTACTCAACGTCATAAGCAGATGTATTCCTTCAAGATTGTGTTGAAATAGTGTGGTGCCAAGTAATGGATGGCTGGAGATGTTATGCAAAATGTTGACTGTGGGTGATTTTATAAGGGAGGTTGGGAGAGGAAAAAAGCAATTCCTGGAGAGTAACCCTCTTCAGGAAAGGGAGACCACAAAGTCGGTGGATCAGGGAGATCAGAGTGAGATCCACTCACTGTGGAAGGCTACAAAAGAGTAAATGCATTCATTACCATTATTGCTCTAGCATTCATACAAAGTCAGATTTGAAAGTTGAGATTTCCTTCTGCTCAGCTTTTGATATTATTCCACTTTAACAGTTATAGCTACATCTTATACAATACTGTGGTTAATAGTTGGGAAAAGCACTAGAGTTCTCTAGCAAAGAATTCACAATAGTCCTTCCATAAACTAAAAATCCCAGGATTCTATTGGATGTTGCCATTGCATTTGCAATAGAATCTGAGCACTATAGCTGTGCTCAGGGTCATTGTTTCTTATGAGAAAGACTGGATCTCTGAAGTCTCTGATACCAAGTCCATCAATTGCCCTGATATTCCTTGTTTTCATTTTGTTGAAATCTATTGTTGAAGTTCAAAGGAAATTCCAGCAGGGGCATCATGCAGCTCTTGTGTGGTCACCATTCACACTGAGTGCTTCCCCATAATGGTATCTCTGATCAATGGCTGGAGATAATGGATTTCCCATCTTTTTTCCCATGCCTGACATAGCTGGGGCACAGCTTGGAATTGATTACTTGTGAATTACAGTTTCCAGCATCCTTCTCCCAGTGGTGCAAACAGAAATCTCAACTGGCTAATACATGGCAGTGCTGGCTGGGGAATCCTGAGACATGTATTCCAAGCGCAACTTTTCCAAACACCGTTCCAGCTACAATGGCCATGCATTTCCTAGAATGGTTTACCTAAAATTATTTTTGCTTGGGCCCCATAAAACCCTCACAGCTCTGTTTTAAGTAGTTTAATTCATAAAGAGTAAATGCTGTTCCCCTGTGTCTGAGTGTTGTTCTTTATTCGTTCACGAAAATGAACAAAATCTGGCTATCAGTATTTAAAAACTGTAAAATTATAACAGCATTTGAATTATAACAGCTAACAGCATTTAAATTATAATAGCTAACAGCATTTAAATTATAACAGTTATCAGTATTTAAAAACTCTAAAATTCTAACAGCAAATAAAGAACAACACTCAAACACAGAGGAACTCCAGACAAGAAACAATCAGAGACAGTTAATCATCTCTCAACAAAGGATTCCCCCAGGCAGTACCAAGCTACACCTTAAAACTGTTAGGCCATCAAATCAGGGTGGCCAATTGAAACATTCACACCTACCTCCAAAAGACAAGAGTTATTTCTTTCAGCCCGGACTTTCCACAGATATATAAATACAATTTTCCTAGTTTCCAACAGACCTCTCAACCTCTGAGGATGCTTGCCATAGATGCAGGCAAAACGTCAGGAGAGAATGCTTCTAGAACATGGCCATATAGCCCGAAAAAACCTGCAACAACCCAGTGATTCCGGCCATGAAAGCCTTCGACAATACATAAAACCTGGTTGAATTGTGAAACGTACCTTTCCTATCACCAATCCTCCTCTTTGTAATTGTGAAGCATCTTTGTTGATGTCTGGTGATGGCCAATGGCTCCCCAGAGCTCTTTTGTCATCTGCACTGGCAAGTGGACAGCAAACTGACTCACATTGGAGACCATCTGCTGTAGTGTTTACACTGTGCCCAAACTGCAGGGCTGATCCACAGTTTTGGTAACACTCTGGAGTATTCTCAGACCTTGCTGAATGCAAGGCTAAACCAGTTCACCTAAGTTTACCCTGAGTTGAGGATTAGAAGTCCCTGGATGTTCAATGTATTGTCGAAGGCTTTCATGGCTGGAATCACTCAGTTCTTGTGGGTTTTTTCGGGCTATATGGCCATGTTCTAGAGGCATTTCTCCTGACGTTTCGCCTGCATCTATGGCAAGCATCCTCAGAGGTGCTTACATGATTGCCATAGATGCAGGCGAAACGTCAGGAGAAATGCCTCTAGAACATGGCCCTATAGCCCAAAAAAACCTACAAGAATCCCTGGATGTTGTTTGAACATAGAGTGAGTTTTGGTTAACTTCCAATTTTACGGCCAGGGTCAGCAAGTTCTTAGACAACGAGTAACGTCAGCAAACATTTTATTTCTATGTAGTTGTCAAAATATCAGTTTACAAGCTAGGAGAAAACTAATCAAGTACATATGATGGAGTAGTTTTTCTGGGGAAATAGCCATATACTGTCTGGCTTCTTGTATCACATAATGAAGTTCTAGCCATTTTAACATCCCATCTCTCTACAAGTCTGAGATAATAAATACGTTTGACTCCTATATTCATGCTAAGAAACTCCATCTTTGTTCAATTTATTGCATGCTAGAACGTGACATAATTAGCATTGTCTTGTAGAGGGGACAAAACTTGCAAACAATTGAAATAGCTTCAAAGGCCCAAAACAAATTTCCAAGTGGAAATACTGTTAGCATAAGAACTGGACTTTTCTGGTGTGAAAAATTAAATATGATTCTGAGCAATCGTTTAGCCAATGAGCTTCATGACCTTGAGTGACAAGGAGCCTTTTTTCCTGAGTTCTCAGATTGAGCTTGCTGGCAAGTAGTCACAGTCATAGCTGGTTTGGGTAGGATGAAATTGTCTCCAGGAGAGAAACAGTGTGTAGCTTGAATGCAACTCACAAAGGACAGAGAAATCCAAGGGTTTGCAACCTATTGTCAAAAGAAAGTATTGAAGATCTGCAAAAAGGTGTACTGCTGCCTTTTGGGAAGAATGGAAGCTGTGCTGAACCTTTACCCCCTTGGGCTGCTTGCATCTTCCCTCTTGCTCAATATGTATATTTATAAATAAACAGATTGTACAAAGGCACTCTAAGTCTCTAGTCTTTCTTCCTGTTGAGAGGAAAAGGTAGGAATCATGGCATTCTCGGTTTTGGACTACAAGTCGGAGCACTCCTCACCATTGGCGAGAGTACCCAAGGCTGAGGAAACTTGAAGGCTAACAGCATCTGGAAACTTTATCTGGTCATGACATCCAGCCCTTACCCTGCCAGTAACATACTATAGGAAAACAGAAGACAATTCTGGCCTTTCAGATGGTGCTGAACTCAAATCAGAGGTAGCTGGCCTTATCAATGGTGAAGCATGATGTGACTACATTCAAACAAAATCAGAAAGTCCATTTCTGACACAGGAAGAAGATTAGATTAGAGGCCCATCAGATTATGCATGCAGTGCTTAGAGATGTTGAATTAAGGAGCATATACACCAACACCTTGGTTAAAGAAATTAAGCTTTATTGTAGGAGGTCCATTCTAAGATGGGAAGGTTACTCAGGAGCTGATCTAACCTAGCTACATCTTCGAAGCTTGAGAGAGTATTCAAGGAAAGAAGAAGAGTTAGAGTATTTCTAAGAGTATCAATTAATATCACTGAGAGGTCAAGGTAGGAAGACATAGAGCAATGGTTCTCAACCTGTGGGTCCCCAGATGTTTTGGCCTTCAACTCCTCTAGCTACCCAGCCCCCTTCTACCAGCTATAGTGTGAGGAATTGTGAGAAGATCCTGAGGTGGTTCCTGTTTCTGACATTGCACTGTGGCTCACTGGTGGGAGTGGCCTAGACATATGATCCTTCAGCACCCTGCTTGCTGGTACTGCAGAATTCTTTCCCTTGATACATCTGTCTAGATTTTAAAGTGGGCTTTAGGGGCCTTCATGATCATGCCAATGGTACCGTCATGATAAATGGGAATGGGAAACAGCTACAAAGTCATAACTGATTAGTAAGGTGCTAACCAGTATTTATGATTATCCATCTCCACTTCAAAAACAATTTTAATGACAACTTGGAAACATTATAGTGATTAGTGAGACTTCTGTATAGTTTTTCACTAGTATTAAATCATCTCAAAATATTGCAGAGGAAAAATGCTAAGCAGAATATCGAGGGGATGAATTATACGTCATTGCAGGAGGATTCCTGAACTTCATGCAGTAAGGAACCTGGAAAAAAGAATACAAACCACTTGTAAAGATACATGAGTTATGAAGTCCAGTGAGCAATGTTGTGCCAAGGATCAACAACAACAACAAAAACAACAACAACAACAACAACAACAACAACAACTTATTTTTATACCCAGTCTCCATCTCCCCTAAGGGCAGCTTACAAAGGGGCAAGCCCAGGGATCACAAAGTTAAAACATAACGCAACAAGATAGCATCAAAACAAAACCAAATAAAAACATATCACAATAAAACATAACATCATAAAAACAGTACCATACAGAACGATAAAAGTGCTGAGTTCAGAGGGCTCTGGGTTTGTGCAAATTCCAAGACAGAGTTAAGGGAAAGTGCAAAATTCAGAAGGTAGGGTTGGGAGGATAATGTTCATGGGCATTAAAATGTCGGGACTGTGGAGCAGATCAGATCTAGTTCTTTATGTTTTTCCATTTTTGCAAGGCTTTTGTGCACCTAACACTAGTAAATGTAGGGGAAGGACTAGCTATACTTCCCCATCAGTTGATACTCAGCATTCCTTATGTTACAGAATTTTGTAGTCCTTGAAGCTACTGTACAGAACTGAGCTGCAGCTTTTCTAGAGAACAAAGAAGGGTATTTTGCTTTGCATGCTTAGAAAGAAAATATCCACACTCACAAGAATGGTACATAGACCCTACCGGCATTCAGTTAGTCCAGCCCCATGCCCTTAACACCACCTAGTTGTAGGATGAACACTCCTCCCAAGACCCTTTTGAAATTGCAAGTGAAATCAACTGCCATGACAAAATATTTTGAAATTATGGGATTTAAAGTTTGGTGAGGTACTAGTGCCTTCTGGCCAAGAAGGCTAAAGACCTTGAAAAATTACAAATCCCACGACTCCATAGCATTGAGTCATTAATTCTACAGTGTTGATGCACTTCCATTTGTGAAATATTGGAGGATATGCAACAAAATACTATTCTGTACAATGGTATTGGAAAATTCAGAGAATAAACTGTCCAGATCGGGCCATTCTATCACTTACCAAAAACAGGAGACCGACAAGCGTAAAAAGGAGGAATGTTGTTGTCAAGCAAATAAGAACTGTAGCCCATGCTGGGAAACCATCACAGTCCAGGTAGCATGTTGCAGGATTCTCTGGAATGGATTAATATTATGAATATGTTTCATTCAACTTCGTGTCCAAGTGCTAAAATTAGAGAGCATTAACAAATCCTGCAACCCATGTGGAACCTTCTGGATGCCTTTCAATTTGTCATTTTGGCTCTCAATTTTCCCTTAGGATTGCTTCCAACTGTCAGAGTTTTGGAACTTTATATCATTTCTGAAGTGACAATAAGTGATTATAAGAATCAGATCCACTCCAGCAGCAAGCATTAAGGACTCAACCACCTGGCTAGCACTAAGTACTGTATATACTAGAGTACAAGCCAACCCGAATATAAGCCGAGACACCTAATTTTATCACCAAAAAAATGGAAAAACAGATTGACTTGAGTATAAGCCGAGGGTGGGAAATGCAGCAGCTACTGGTAAATTTCAAAATAAAAATAGATACCAATAAAATTACATTAATTGAGGCATCAGTAGGTTAAATGTTTTTGAATATTTACATAAAACTGTAATTTAAGATAAGACTGTCCAACTCTGATTAAACTATGATACAAACCTTCTTCAATGTAAATATGCTTAAGTATCCTTCCAATAATAATAAAGAGAGTAAAATAATAAATATAATAAAAATAATAGAGTAAAATAATGGAAATGTAATAATAACAGTAATAATAGAGTAAAATAATAAATGTAATAATAACAATATCCTTCCTTTAGTAAACGTAATAATAAAAACAATAGAGTAAATTATAAATGTAATAATAATAAATTGAATAAAATAATAAATGTAATAATAATAAATAGGGTAAATAATAAATATAACAATGATAATAACAACAACAACAACAACAACAGAGTAAAATAATAAATAACCTTGACTCAAATATAAGCCAAGGGGGAGTTTTTCAGTCTGTAAAAGGGGCTGAAAAACTGTATATACGCAAGTATAAGTATAGGCTTAGACTTGACTATATACAGTAATTTACAGCCAGGGGGGAGTTGCTGAAGAGTAATAAAGAAGCACAAGCTTCTCTGTAGTTAAGGAGTAAGAGTTGTGTGAGTTGGAGGTATTGAGCTGCTGGAGATACACAGAGATTGAAGGACCAATGAAGATCAGAGAGAAGAGCTAAATACTATGGTGAAGGTATGAACTCACTGGGAATGTAAAGCGTAGAAAGAAGGGCTGGAAGAGAGTCAAGAAACTCTGCTAGGCATTTGTAAATACAACTGTATTACATTTTCTACAAAAGATACAAGTTGTAATTGTCTGCTCCTTAACTGGAGGGGAAGTGCTTCTGCTGCAGAAGGGAGTAGGCTTGTTGCTGAACAAAGAACCCCAACAATTTGCTGTGACACCAGCATTTGCAATGGCAGGGCCAGGACGAAATTAACATAGGTTTTTCGGACTGTATGGCCATGTTCTAGAAGCATTCTCTCCTGACGTTTCGCCTGCATCTGTGGCAGGCATCACAGTACACAACCTCTGAGGATGCTTGCCATAGATGCAGATGAAACGTCAGGAGAGAATGCTTCTAGAACATGGCCATATAGCCCGAAAAAACTTCAACAACCCAGTGATTCAGACCATGAAAGCCTTTGACAATACAAAATCAACATATTTTCACAAGTAAAGTGAAGTTCTACTCAGAATGAGAAAATCATACATTTTCTTTCTCCTTACCTTGAGGATCGGATGAAGGCTCTCTAAGTGTGGGAGTGATGGTGGTATCTTCCTGGCCTGAGAAGCTTGTTTTCCCAGTAATTGTACCAACAGGACTTTCTGTTCCTAGCATTTGTTGTGTACTAACATCTTCCTGATCAGAGAGGGGTTGCTTGGGAAAATCAAACATATCCATAGTCAAAGCTCCATTTTGGGCTGTAGTAGTTTTATGAGCCACCATTGTTGTGTCTAATATGGAAGGAGTCTTTGCAGAAACGGTGTTGATAATATTTGGGGGAGCATTTTTAGTGGTATCTTCAAAAGGAGAGGAGGAGGCACCAAGGCTGGTTGTATTAAGGACAAAAGACCCTCCTGAAATAGTCCCTTGTGTGGTTGTATCAAGAATAGTTGTGTTAGGGGCTCCAACGATGGGCAAAGGGATTTGAAGGCTAATAGTGCCACATCCTCCAGAACTGAGTACGGTCTTATCTGAAACAATCACTGTTGCAGCAAATGAGATTTTGTATCCTTTAGAGATGGCAGTTACAGTATAAGTCACATTAGTGTCCATTATGCATGGTGGAGGGTTTGTTTTCATAGCTGCCGTCTCACCGCTGATGCTGATGGGGAAGGTTGACTTCAATTCTTCAGTTCTTCCCTCTGTGATCACGGGACCTATGGGTGCTGGAAAAGTGATAAGCAATTGTATAGCAGGCCATCCACTTTTGCAAGGATTAGGGAGGCAGGACCCCTGTTAATGTGCAAAAACTATAAATAAAAAGCATATTATTATAATATTATTATTATTGCCCAAGAGAACACCTCTCTAGGTCTATCAGGGTGACTTTATGGACAACCTTTGGAAGAAGTTGAACAAACAGTTACCATGGAAAAAAATCACCCTAATTACTTGATGCTTCCTTTGAGAAGAAAATTAGCAAGGAATTATACCCCAATTAGGAAAGTGTCCTACCTGCTTCTGCAAGACACAGGATGGCTGGCAAGATGATTTCCCATCTGGCAACCAGAACAGGCTCCATTGTAAGGGCTTCTCCGTCGCCCTGCCAGCTGCCAACTGCAGGAGATCCAGGGACCAGATGGGATGGTTTTACAAGCAGAAGGGTGCATGTGGTTGCCAGTGAACCAGGGGAGTGTTTCCAATAAAAGATGGCAATTCTTGTGCACGTGAAACCGTGATGGGGATGTGGAAAACTATAGCTGCTAAGGGTAACAAAGGGCTTTGCTACCAATCAGCTTCCAAAGCCAAGTTTTCCCATTTTGATGACATTTTTCTCTTCCTCTCTCTCTGTTTATTCCATCTCTTACAAAACATTTCTAGGAAAGGCAAGAGGAAATCTGATGTTTCCAGAGATGTAGGAATAAGAAACCTTAAGGGCCCCCTTCTCCTTTTTAAAATTTACTTTAGATCCCCCCCTTCCTAATGTTTAGGTTCTTCCTAATGCTTAAGTTGGATCAGTTTTCCTGCAGTTTGAATCCACTTCTCCTTGTTGTAGTCTCCAGAGTAGCAAAAAAACAAATTCGCACACATCTCAATATGACATCTTTTAAAATATTGGTATCTGACTATTGACGTCCTCTCTCAATCTTCTCTCAAGTTTAATAGACCCAGCTCCCAAAGCCACTCCTCAATGGGCCTTGACTATGTATGAGTATTCCTGAATGCCAGAAGAGGGTAAGATTGGTGGGTCTTTGTGGTCTCTTCCAACTGTGATTCTCTGATTCTATATTCATCATCACTACTTTTTTAAAATATATATAACATAACAGAATATATAATATTAAACAACATATAAGGAAAACTGCCACAAAAGAAACAAAATACAAATAACACTATGGAACATGATTTTTATTCCTGGATTATAAGCGTCATTTCCTAATTTGTTCTATCATTAAAAAATATGGGAAACGTTTATTAAACTGCAAAAACTTTGTATTGTCGAAGGATCTCATGGCTGAATCACAGGGTTGTTGTATGTTTTTCGGGCTGTATGGCCATGTTCTAGAAGGATTCTCTCCTGACGTTTCACCTGCATCTGTGGCAAGCATCCTCAGAGGTTGTGTTCAGGAGATTCTACCTGAACATTAGGAAGAACTTCCTGACTATGAGAGCTGTTTAGCAGTGGAACTCTCTACCCCGGAGTGTGGTGGAGGCTCCTTCTTTGGAGGCTTTTAAGCAGAGGCTGGATGGCCATCTGTAGGGGGTGCTTTTTCCTGCTTCTTGGCAGGGGATTGGACTGGATGACCCATGAGGTCTCTTCCAACTCTAGGGTTCTATTATTCTCTCAGGTAAAGAAAAAAACAAGAAACAGCAATATCTTTATTCACTTTCATAGTGATCTTGTGTGTCCTTAACCACAGCAAATGTGGAAGGCTAACTGTACTTCATTTCATAGTTGAAAGGAAGCACAGAAGCCATCTAATTCAGGAGTTTTTATACTTTTCCCACTCATGACACTTTTTCGCCCAAGAAATTTTTACAGGCCTCCCAATATTTTTTAAATAGGTATGTAATTCAAACATTAGCTGATTGATATTTATTTCAAAACAATACTGCATAATTTTTATCATTTATTAAAGACAAAGGTAAATTTGCATACTAATGAGATGTACTACATGTACTTGTTCATTTTTACCTAAAGAATTAAACCTTGGTGGAATATTTGGGACTGCAGGACATAGAGCATTTTCAGTGTCTTTCAGAGTTCAGAACACTGAACAACAATAATCATAACAATAACAATAACAGCAACAACACTTTATTATATTCTGCCCTTTCTCCCTGAGTTAAAGCAATGGTTTTCCCCGTAGTCACCTATGGATGTGAGATCTGGACCATAGGGAAGGCTGAGCAAAGGAAGATAGATGTTTTTGAACTGTTGTGCTGGAGGAAAGTTCTGAGAGTGCCTTGAACCATGAGAAGATCCAACCAGTCCATCCTCCAGGAAATAAAGCCCGACTGCTCATTGGAGGGAAGGATACTAGAGGCAAAGATGAAGTACTTTGGCCACATCATGAGAAGAAAGGAAAGCTTAGAGAAGACAATGATGCTGGGGAAAATGGAAGGAAAAAGGAAGAGGGGCCGACCAAGGGCAAGATGGATGGATGGTATCCTTGAAGTGACTGGTTTGACCTTGAAGGAGCTGGGGGTGGTGACGGCCGACAGGGAGTTCTGGTTTGGGCTGGTCCATAAGGTCACGAAGAGTCGGAAACTACTGAACAAATGAACAACAACAAAATCTCCCCGAGGGGATCCCAGCATATATACAGGTACAGGCAAACATTCAATGCCTTTGAAACACAATGAAGTACAAATATACAGACAAAGGCAAAGGCTTCCCCTTTCATCTCCGGCTCTAAAGGTGGTGCTCATCTCTGACTCTGGGGAAAACGTAGTTGGGTCCTAGGTCTCCATTTCCAAGCCAAGGAGCTGTCGCACCTCAGGATAGATTCACCTTGCTCAGAACACCACACACACCAAGGCTGTAGGTTTTGTAGTTTATTAAAGAAAAGGCAAAGTCTTAAACACAAATGTAAAGTTGCAAAAGTTCAAAGGCAAAATCCATGAAGCATAATCCATAAGCATTGATCAAACAAGATTCCATGGCAGCATGACAGAGTCCCAAGAAACCAAGGTCCAATTCAAAGTCCAAGAAGCCAAAAGCATTGCCCAAAAGCCGAGGCAATCCAGAGAAGTTATCAGGGTGTTCGCTGAAGTTGCACTGACAAAAGGTTGCCTTCAATCAGCTCACTAAATATACTTTCCCAGCATGAAAGCATTCCTTTGACCTCTAACCTCTCTCTTGTTTGCAAGCCTTGTACTATGGCGAACCCTGAGTTGCAAGTGACCCTCCTTATCTAACTGTGGAGAGCCTTCAGGGTCAAATAACTCATTATCCTGGAGCTGGGAATCAGCAGCCTGAGAATCAGCAGGCAGAGAGCTCACAGGCTGGCTCGCCTCCTCCACCTGCACCTGTGAAGTTTTACTAAGATCAGAAACATCTTCTAAGACAACATCCCTTCCCATGGGAAACTGGAACTCCTCGTCTTCAGCATCAACATCATCTATATCAACAATAGGAACATGTTCAGGGATCTGAAACCCATCATCCTCTTCCAGCTCCTCCTGAGGCTCCTGCTGAGCCATAACAGGAGCCTGCATTGTCCATAGATACCTCCTAACGTAGCCGGCATGACTTCATGACACGCCCTTTTACCTTCCCACCAACACAGTACCTATTGATCTACTCACATTTGGATGTTTTCGAACTGCTAGATTGGCAGGAGCTTGGGCTAAAAACAAGTACTCACCCCATCTCACGGATTTGAACTGCCAACCTTCAGTTCAGCAAGTTCAGCAACCCGTTGTGCCACTGCAATCCGCATAGGCAGAAATATGTTTAGAGACATTTCAGAAATTATTAGAAATTATGTCCTAATCTCAAACCAAAATTCATTTAATGGTCTTTTAGGAAATTCAAGTTTTAAACCTGGGTCACTTGATATAAGATCTTTAAAATCCAATGTAGCAAAACAGAGACTGTAGTACTTTGGGCATATTATGGGAAGGCATATTATGGGAAGGCATGGCTCACTAGAAAAGACAATATTGATCGGGAAGTCAGAAGGCAATAGGAAAGGAGAAATGCTGCAATATAGAAGGATGAAATCAATAAGGGAAGCCACAGCCCTGAGTCTGCGAGATCTGAGCAGGGCTATATTAGGAAGGGTGGCCTGGAGGTCTCTCATCCATAGGGTTGCCATAAGACAACATCAGCCCAGGACAATGGTTCTCAACCTGTGTTCCCCAGGTGTTTTGGCCTACAACTCCCAGAAATCCCAGCTAGTTTACCAGCTGTTAAGATTTCTGGGAGTTGAAGGCCAAAACATCTGGGGCCCACAGGTTGAGAACCACTGATTTACGACCTCATCACAAAGGCTTGTTTGGTTTGTTGTGGAAACAAGGATGGGCAAGAAAACTTCAATGGAGACCCCTTTTCCCCATGATAACTCTTTCAGGGGTGAATTTCCCTTCCTAGGGGTAGATTTCTCTCACTTCTTGTTGTCTCACCTCAGTTCTTAACTAGGAGTCATATGTAAGTTGGATGTCTGTAACTCAGGACTGGCCTTTCACAGAATGTACCAGGTGCAGAAAACCGGTCCCTACTCTTACTGGTATAACCCATCACTGCTGATGGAAGCTGCATTTTTAACAACTCCAGGTCACTCTCTTCTTTGCCACAAATTCTTGAGCTGCACCTAGGACCCAACTGCGTTGGCCTTTCACATAGTCACCCTCTCTTTCTCTCAGGAACAGAGTGTGATAGAAGCCTGACGGGACCACAGCCAAAAGAATGGGTAAAGTTTTTCTGTGAAGGAGGTCCTGAAAGTAAAGAGAGGTTTGGAGTCCTGTGCATCAGAGAATGTTAATCGGCCTCCTTCGTAGTCCAACCTCACAACTATCCTGCGGGTCGAGATCTCCGTCTCTTCTTTGGAGGCTGGTGTTACTGGAAAGAGTTGGCAGGGGCCAAGCTCCACAGCCCAAATCCCACATTCTGGTTGAAGCACCACTGGCTTCTTCCTATCCACAGATTCCTGCGCAACCCCTAGGGCCCAACCACATTGGCCTTTCACATCCACCAGCCAATGGTGACGGCCTCCTGTGAAACCTTCAGAGCCCAGGACACAAAAAGAAGGGTAGAATCTTTTGGAAGTGTTGCAATGAGTTGGGCAAATGTCCCTGCGACTTGCAGTCCTCCGGTTGGCTGAAATAACCAGGCTGGGGTGAGCCGAATCAGGATCCAAGGTCAAGATCTCTGTAACAGAGGATACCGAGCAGCAGGATGAATAAATTCCATTCCTGTTATATTTACCTTCCACATTCACTAGGCTAGGGGCACTGGGCACCCACAAAACTGAAAATTGATTAATAAAAAATCACTACTTTAGATGACAACTATTATTATTATTATTATTATTATTATTATATCCTACTTTTTCTCTCTTAAAAGAGGCTCAAAGCAGCTAACAATTCTAAAAACAAAACAATGTATAACACTATGTAACACTTTTTTTGTTCCTGGGTTATAAAGGTCATTTCCCAATTGATTATATCATAAAACATGGAAAAAAATTACTAAACTGCAAAAACTTTGTTTTTGTAGGACATTCCGCAGCACATTTTTCTCTAGTTTTTCAATGAATATCTCACCGGGTCTCAACCAATTCAACGTAGTTCATGGTAGTGACAAAAACGAAGTTTCTGGAGTATAACAACTACTTTCAAAGTAAGTACCACATAATTAAACGGGAATAACACTTTCAAACCAGGAACAGATTTTTTTTTCAAATGTTGTAATAATAATGGTGATTGGCACACTGGATGTAGTGCCTAAAGACCTTGGTCTGCACTTAAACACAATTGGCGCTGACAAAATTAGCATCTGCCAGCTACAAAACGCCACCTTACTGGGATCTGCCAATACATCACACAGTCCTAGACACTTGGGAAGTGTCCAACGTGTGATCCAATACAAGCCAGCATAGTGACCTTGTTTGCTGTGTACTCATCTTTTGTGTTTCAAAAAATAATAGTAATAATAATAATTGTGTGCTGGAGTGCGGTGGAGGCTCCTTCTTCTGAGGCTTTTAAACAGAGGCTGGGTGGCCATCTGTCAGGGGTGCTTTGAATATTATTTTCCTGCTTCTTGGTAGGGGGGTTGGACTGGATGGCCTACGAGGTCTCTTCCAACTCAAGAATTCTATGATTGTATTATTCTATGACTGTATTGTGAATTCTGCTTGAGGCTGACTGCAGAATCACATTGGAGAACCTGGAGTATCCTAGAGAAGTGCTCTCTATATGAATCGCTAGATCCTCCAGCAAGACTGAAGTTGCTCTGGAGGACCTAGAGATTCCCAGACATAACATTTTAATCAGATCTGTGAAGCATCAAATCCACAAAAGTCAAACTTGCAACTGCCAAGACCCAAATGCACTTCCCACCATTCCTCTAATGAGTCCAAAGTGGTTCTACTTTTTTACATTTTATCCTCATAAGCTTCTGAGGGAAGTCAACATGAGAATGGGTAACTGACCCAAGGTTGCCCAGCACGTCTCATGGATTTGTGGGGATCTCAACTCAGATTTCCCAAGTCCCATTCCAGCCCAGCTCTCCAACCATTATGCTACACCAGACTGGCACTCAGGAAGACATGGTATGACTAACCTCGCATCTCAGTCATGTGCTCCCAGAGAACTGTCTTCTTATGGGAAAAATGAGAAAGCCTCTCTTCCAGTTCTGTTGTGGACACTGGTGTCCACTTTGGAAAGCTCCAACTTTTATACCTTCAGTGAGAAAGAAAAGAGACAGAACAGTCATCAGCAGTAGATACCGTATCCTCATTTTCTCTGTATTTCTGAGTGGATTGAGGCCAGATGAGCTATAGAAGCCCAGAGGTCTAACATACAATTCGTTCATTCATCCTTTTTGTGTAGTGCTTTTCCTCCTGTGGTCTCAAGGATAATTATATGACTTTCCTACTTTCCACTTAGTTCACACAAAACCACTAAGAGATAGGCCAAACAGACTGAAAGAGGCCAAAGGTCACCCAGTGAATTTCATGTCTTAAGTAGGAAACACAATCTGATTTTTTTAATGTTCCCTGGATATAGAAAGAAGAATATCACATAAGTAGCTCTCCCCAGACCGGTCACATTGTCTGAATGCCCAGTCACTATGTCCCAAAGCAGTTACCTTATTCTGGCAAGAAGAATACAATAAGTAAGGAAATATTTGCTAATCTTTCACCTAAAAATCGTTACTTTGAGGTGATTGCTGCTCTCTGCCTAATGGTATTGCTGGTTGTAGTGGAAAACCTATTGATTTGCCCAGCCCACCTCGATTTTGCATGCCAGGCTTTCCAAACATATTGATAGCCAACATGATGGCTTTTGAATTATAATTTCAATTGCCAACAGTGAAGAATTATAGGAGCCATAATCCAAATACTAAATACTGATGCCAGAATCATTCATACCAGAGTATTTTCAATATCGATGTATTTGTGAAGGCTTTTTGAAATATGGTCCCAGAGGAGAATTCAGTGGATAGTATGGATTACCAAAATAACAACAAAGAAATGAATGGGTCCTATAGGGCCAAAATAACCTAACTACCAACTTCTGTCTGTTATTGGAAGCTGAGTAGGGTCAGTCATGCTTAGAAGGGTGGTATACAAATATGGTAAATAAATAAATTCTTGAATGGTAGACCAAGAATGAATACCCGGTGCTATAAGCTAGATTTCAGATGAAGGAGCTGGCCAAACGCCCTCTGAGGATTCCTTGCCTTAGAAAACCATTTGAAATCTAGGGGGTCACCATAAATTGGCAGGCAAATTCAAGGCACATACAGAGAGAGAGAGAGAGAACAAATGGAGCTTGAATTCTTACTAAAGAGCCAACACAACACATTGGAAGATATAATAATGCTAGCTAAAGTGGAAGGCAGTAGGAAAAGCAACTGGGGAAGCCATGAGCCTGAGTTTTTAAGACCTGAACAGAGCTGCTGATGAGAGTGGCTCTTGAAGGCCTGTAATTCAGAAGTCAACTTGATGGCACATAACAAAAACAAAGTCAAAACCATCCATAGGTCATTTACCATATATACCCATGTATAAGTCGGCCTCTTGTCAAGGGAAGGTTTTAGGGCCATAACAATGGATTTTGGTATGGATTTTGGTATGACTTGTGGATAAGTCATGCCAAATAATGCAACTTCAGGAGGACAGTTGCCCTTAGCCACAGGCACTTCCCATCCAAGGCATTCAAAAATATCAGAAGCAACCATGGTGGAGAAAGTATAGACTGTTGTGCTTCTTTTACCCTTTCCCAGGATGGACTGAGTTCTTACGTTTTGCCATCCGAATCCGAGAAGGGTATGGGTATGTGTGTGTGTGTGTATCACAAACCTGGGGCAACTCATCTATATGTCAATATCAGTATTATACCCAAATTCTTTCCATATATATATATATATGAGAGAGAATTCAGGTATAGTATTCATATTGACATATAGATAAGTTGCCCCAGGTTTTAAATAGATTTTTGACCAAAAAAATTGACTTATGCATGAATACATAGGGTAGGGTGCCTATTCCTGCTCTTGTAACTTAAACAATGAAACAGAAAGAATCAATTTTTTTAAAAGGTCAAAGCCAAGCAATTGCCTACCTGTTTAGGTAGCTTTCAACATCCTAAAAAAGAGATGGGGGAAAAGCAGAGATGTGAGAAACAGGAATTCCCAAAGGGTAGATAAACAGGTCAAAAGAAATGGGATGATGCCGTGGACTAAAACTTCCACAATGCACCAGAACTACTGAAGTGCTACCACTTCTTCTACTGGAAGAGAGCATGTGTGTCTTGAAAAAAAATCTGAGGTAGTGGAAAGCAATGCAAAAACATTTGCTGCTCAGATAGCCAGAGAGTTGTAACCAAGAAGGGCTTGCAACCTTTCACTATACTATTGGAAATACTGGGAATTTCTCCTTTGTGGACAGCCTTTACTCCCATCAATATCTGTACAGTGGGCCCTTGGTATCCACTGGGGTTTGGTTCCAAGATTCCTCAATGGATACCAAAATCCATATTCAGTTATATACAATGGTGTAGTAAAATGGTGTCCTCTATATAAAATAGCAAAGTCAAGGCTTGCTTTTTGCATTTTCTTTTAATATTTTCAATTTGTGGATGCAGATCCCATGGATACATAATAACAACTGTGTTATCATCTGCTTGGGCCAGAAATGAAAAGTTTTGGGAAAACTCAAAAAAGTTCATTTTGAACTACAATTTGCCAGAATTCCTCAGCAAAAGCTGGCCATGCTGGTTGATGAGTATGGGATTTGTATTCCAATTGTAATTTTACTCATATCTCTTTATGGGTAAAATAAATAAATAAACACACACAGACTCCCCCTTCTTGGCCATCTAATTTTACCTTGAGGAACTCGGTATCTGATTGTTGACACTTTTGCTCGAGTTCCAGGATCAATCCTTGTAGAAGTGGAGCTCCCTGCTGAATCTTGCTCTCATTCTCCCGCTGCATTTGCTTCAAGTCATTGCTGACTTTGGACAGCCCTTGAAGGAGAGAGTGCTCCCTGTCCTGAAGGTTTTTCCTTAATTCCCGGAATACAAGGGCGGTTCGTTGATATTCTGCTTCTGCACGACTCTACAGAGGAGGTAATGTCAGACATTGTCTTCAAAAGCCCACCTCACCCCAAAGTATGAAGCAGGTGGCAATCTACGAGCGTTGAATGAAAAGTAATGCCTCCACCTTCGTAACTCCTCAACAGATGGCAGTACTGGTATGCGGCAGGTACTGGCTTGTTCAGTACACTCTCCTCTACAGTTCCATTTTGGCAGGAAGCCTTAGCATTGAACGGTTGTGTTGTTAAAGTGCAAAGTATGGAACCCTGTGCAGACGGTTGGTCAATGCGACTTAAGCAACGTGCAGTCATTGAATTCCTGAAAGCAAAAGGTGTCACCCCAAAGGAGATTCATCAAAGAATGCAAGCTGTTTATGGTGATTGTGTTGATGTGAGTACTGTGCCTCGTTGGGCAAGTAAGTTTAAAGATGTTGTGGTGACACCTTCTGCTACCAAGAATTCAATGACTGCACGCTGCTTAAGTCACATTGACCGACCGTCTGTGCAGGGTTCCAAACTTCGCACTTTAACAACACAACCGTTCAATGCTAAGGCTGTCATGTCCTTCACCCTCTGAATAGCTTTGCCCCAGGATGAAAATTTCCTCAGTGCTACACACTAGGTCTAGCCATTCTATTGTGATCTGCTGTGTTATGTTATATGTGTGTGTGAACTACAACAACTACTACTATTCCCATAATCTCTAAATACAAAAGAAATGGAAGTAGAGCTTCTAAAGAAGCTATTTTCTAATGTTATTCTGTACTCACACAGTTCTGGATCTTCAAATTCCATATAATCACGAAGGTTGCATAATTCCCACCTCTGTGCTAAATGATGCTATTATAAAATACAAGCAGGATCTCTATTTTAAGGACTGTCTCTCAATTGCGAACTGACCCAGGCTTGACAATGACAAGAGAGGCGGGGACACTTACCACCAGCATTTCCAGTTTCTTCCCTTTGTTTATTGCAAGGATCTCTCTGCTGTCTCTCTCACTTTTCAGTGTGGCCAAGTGGTGCTGAAACTGCACCTGCCAAAAGCAATATACAGAGGGAAATAATGCATGATTTTTTTTAATTTTTCTGTTTTTTTCATGACAAAATGTAATATTGGACAAACTGAAGTAATAGCCTCAGGAAACATATTGTTTTTAACTTCAGAACAACACCAGGGTGGGACAAAGGACTCTTGTCTGGTCATTCCACAGATATATAAACCCTTTTTCCTAGTTCCAACAGACCTCACTACCTCTGAGGATGCTTGCCATAGATGCAGGCGAAACGTCAGGAGAGAATGCCTCTAGACCATGGGCATATAGCCCGAAAAAACCTACAACAACCCAGTGATTCCGGCCATGAAAGCCTTCGACAATATAAATAAGTTACCCTAAGGCTCATTCTTTGATGCCGTATTCACTTCTGCTGGCATGAGTCGGCAGCAGAAAACAAGCCTGCTCCCTCCTCCCTATAACTTGCCTTCATATATTTATACATGGCCCATATCATGTCTCCTCTCAGCCTTCTCTTCTGCTGGCTAAACATCCCCAGCTTTGATTGGGAAATGCTCTGAATGGCAGAATGGGGTGGACTGGAAAGCTTTTGAAGGTCTCTTCCAACTCTATGATTCTACGTTTTCCCCCTCTCCCACATTGACGTACACAAGTAGGGATGCCATTTTAATTACAAGGAAGTGACAACAGAAATCAAGACTGTCCTGAGCAAATGCGAGATCAGTATAAACAGCACCTGCAGGCTGTATTTTCATGGGGTTACCTTGTACTCCTCAGCTGCCTCCTGCACAGGGATCACTGTGTGGCTCCTGTGCTCTTTAGACCTGTCGCAAACCACACAGATCAGGGCCCCGTCATCCTTGCAGAATAACTTCAGTGCCTCCAGGTGCTGCTTGCACATTTCTTCTCTGGCAACAGGCCGCGGCTTGTTCCCAGCCCTCAGAGGCATTCTTGGCAGGACTGTATCCCTGGCTGCCAGCTCTTTGGCTCTCTCGGCCACTTTCCCCAGCTGCGCATTAGGCCTGAGTTTCCCTCTGCGGCACCTCTTCCTGCATTGTGGGCATGGAAAGCTGTCGCCCAGGCTGTCCCAGTAAGTGCTGATGCAGGCTCTGCAAAAATTATGTTCGCAGTTCAGGATCACCGGCTCGGTGAAGTAATCCAAGCAGATGGGGCAAAAGAGCTCTTTTTGCAGAGCGGTAGCATAATTTGTAGCCGCCATTACTGAGTCGAGGAAGAAGTGAAATGAAAAGTTGTGCAACAAGGAAGCCCCTCCAGGAAAAAAAAAAGGTAGGCGTGGAAAATGCAAAAAACAAAAAACCAACATCCTATGCAATAAAAACATATATGTTGGAGTTATACTTTAAAAAGGTACCTGTTCTGATTTACAAAAAAATTCACTTAATAATAATAATAATAATAATAATAATGACACTTTATTTGTACCCCGCTACCATCTCCCCAGGGGACTCGGTGCGGCTTACATGAGGCCGAGCCCAAATATAACAATACAAGCAATAAAACAACACAAGTAATTAAAATAAAAAACAAAAAACATAGACAATAAAATATACAACATTACACACAATTAAAAACAGTGGGAAGGCCAAATGTAAAATTAAAATTGGAAGTGATGCTGGGACATGAACGAGAAGGTGATAGTGGTGTTTATGGAAGGGCATATGAGCAGACCTAAAGAAATGTAAAGTGCTTTGGAGGACAAAGTGCTATGGGATCATTATTCTGGGAAGGCACACTGGAACAACCACGTCTTCAAGCTCCTCCTGAAGACTGCCAGAGTTGGGGCCTGTCTGATGTCTTTAGGGAGTGAGTTCCAGAGTCGAGGGGCCACCACCGAAAAGGCCCTCTCTCTCGTCCCCACCAATCGCGCCTGCGAGGCTGGTGGGATTGAGAGTAGGGCTTCTCCGGATGATCAAAGGGATCACGTGGGTTCGTATATGGAGATGTGGTCACGCAGGTAGGCGGGTCCCAAACCATTCAGGGCTTTGTAGGTAAAAACCTGCACCTTGAATTGTAGATGAATGGCAGCCAGTGGAGCTCCTTGAACAGGAGGGTTGACCGCTCCCTGTAAGGAGCCCCAGTTAACAACCTGGCTGCCGCCCGTTGGATCATCTGAAATTTCCGGGCCGTATTCAAGGGCAGCCCCACTTAGAGTGCATTACAGTAATCCAATCTGGAGGTGACTAAGGCGTGGACCACCCTGGCCAGATCCGACTTCACGAGGTACGGTCGCAGCTGGCGCACGAGTCTTAATTGTGCAAAGGCCCTCCCGGCCACCACCGACGCCTGAGCCTCAAACGTAAGTGAAGAATCCAGGAGGACCCCCAGACTGCGGACCTGTGACTTCAGGGGGAGTGCAACCCCGTCCAGCACAGGTTGCCACCCTATACCCCGATCTTAAGAAAGAATAAACCTACAGAACCCATCTTGATTGTCACTTGGGGACTGGCTGTACCTGTATTTGCATCTAGGTACATAGTGAGAGATCCTAGACATGGGACCCAAGTCTAAACATGACATTAATTTTTGTTTCATAAACACTTTATTCTGCATCCATGGATTCCAGCATTCATGGTCTGAAAATATTTTTAGAATATCCCAAAACAACCCATCCTAGTTTTCATCCTTGTCTGCAAGGGCCATTTAAAACACAACTAGTTTGCTTGTTTTGTGCCTTTGTGTGCGTGTTTATGGCTTCCACTCGCCTGTGCACTTATGGCAACTCAAATATTTAATAGGATTTTCTTAGACAAAAACTAAAAACTCAAGAGATAGGTTGATGTGAGTTTTCTGGGCTGTATGGCCATATTCCAGAAGCATTTTCTCCTGGTGTGCCCCCCCCCCCCCCCCCGCACGAAGGTTTGTTTATTTCTCTGTCTATCTACGAGTTCTCCCTTACAAACAGTTCTGCCCCTTTATTTCACTCTGAGTTTTAAATCATTTTATGTACATGCGGCCCACTCTCTGTCATTATGTTTGGTTTCTATGTTTTGGTTATATTGTTTATATGCTTTGATGTTTTATACTTTATTGTTATGTTGTTTATTTTATTGCAATTTGTATTTTTGTATTGTAATTTGTTGTTCGGGCTTGGCCCCATGTAAACCGCTCCGAGTCCCCGTTGGGGTAGATGGTGGCGGGGTATAAATAAAGTTTATTATTTATTTATTTATTTATTTATTTCACCCACATCTATGGCAGGCATCCTCAGAGGTTGTGAAGTTTGTTGGAAACTAGGAAAATGGAGTTTATATATTTGTGGAATGTCCAGGGTGGGAGAAAGAACTCTTGTCTGTTGGAGGTAGGTGTGAATGCCTGCTATAGATGTGGGCAAAATATCAGGAGAGAATACTTCTGGAACATGACTATACAGCCCGGAAAACTCACAGCAACCCAGTGATTCCTGCCATGAAAGCCTTCGACAACACTCAAGAGATGTTTTTGCCATTTCATTTTAATAAAGTATATACATTTCAAACCATCGAATATCTCACTTCAAGTTCTGGTAACACATGCCTTTTTTTCAAAGTCAGAACCTTTCAAATCTGTATCATTAATATGACCAGCCAATGGTCCTTTGTGTAATTTTTCTCCAAATGAAGTATTTCAACAATTCCTGGAGTACAACTCATGCAAACTTTGATATAATATACTGAAACCTTCCCAAAAGCTTTTTTGATGCTCTCACAAGAGCAAAGCTCCATGATTAGGTGAACCGTTGACAAGTGGCTGCAAACCGGAATTATATATACACAGTGTGTGAATTCATCACTTGAGAAGAATCAGGCAGAATGCAGAGAGAATTTTAATATCTGACGCTATATCTTCCAAGAAATATGAATAATATGTGGCTTTCCTGAGTCAAAAGAGTGACCACTACTGGTCAAACAGGAGTTTTTATACCTTCTTATGGCTCTCAACCCTTGCAACCGAGTTGAACTTTGCTACACAGAAATATCCCTTTTATGGAAGTGCTATGTGTTTTGTTGCAACTCTGCATAAAGAGGTTTCTAGAATTTAGCTGTTGACTCCCAATGGCCAAACGAAGCCAGTACACACTGATCTCAGCAGATGAGCTCCATCACAAAATGTGTTGCTTCAGGACTCTATGAACTTTCCAGGAGTTTCCCCAGTGCTTGGTCTCTACCGTCTCAGAATGTATCCAGTTATCTGGAATACATTTAATTCTGCTGGTTCTCATTACTCGTTCCTATCCAAAGGCAATCTTTACTTCATAGTCATCTTCTGAAAGGTTGTTACAGCCTGTTCCACCTTCTCCAACTCTGAGCGAAGCAAGGAGATCTGTGAGGGAAAGGTTCAGATTAAGTATACAAATAATGAGTCACTGGATGACTTCTCCATGTTGTGATGGCCTGTGATTCAAATATCTTCTGGAATAATTTTTAAAAAATCTTTGGAAATATCTCTATAGCAATTGTGGTTAACCCTTTTTAAGATCATAGATCCTTGCAAGGTACTAAAATCTATAGTACACCTCACCAACAATAACATCATGGTAATCATTACGACAGCAACAAACGCACACACATTAGCAATTTGCATCCTGTGCAACTCTACAGATGTTTGGAGTTAAGCAATACATTAACATAATTTGATATTTTATTTATTTATTTACCGTATTTCTATCTCGTCTTTCTCAGCCCGAAGGCGACTCAAGGCAGCTTACAAGTTGGCAGCAATTCAATGCCACGACAAACAAAAAACACAGTTTTAAAACATTTGGCATATATTATAAAAACCATACAAAGACCAAGATTCCTTTTGGGGAATTTGAGCTGTTGTTGTTGTTGTTCATTCGTTCAGTCGTCTCCAACTCTTCGTGACCTCATGGACCAGCCCACGCCAGAGCTCCCTGTCGGCCGTCACCACCCCCTTCAAGGTCAGTCCAGTCACTTCAAGGATACCATCCATCCATCTTGCCCTTGGTCGGCCCCTCTTCCTTTTCCTTTCCACTTTCCCCAGCATATTGTCTTCTCTAGGCTTTGCTGTCTCCTCATGATGTGGCCAAAGTACTTCAACTTTGTCTCTAGTATCCTTCCTTCCAGTGAGCAGCCGGGCTTTATTTCCTGGAGGATGGACTGGTTGGATCTTCTCGCAGTCCAAGGCACTCTCAGAACTTTCCTCCAACACCACAGTTCAAAAGCATCGATCTTCCTTCGCTCAGCCTTCCCTAAGGTCCAGCTCTCACATCCTAGGTTACTACAGGGAATACCATTGCTTTGACTATGCAGATCTTCGTTGCCAGTGTTAGGCTGTTAGGCTCAAAAATAACCCCCAGTTGGGTGATTCCATCATAAATATAGCAGAGTACCAGAAGCAAACTTCATAACAAGCAGAAACTCACATCTGATGAGCTGAGATAAGTTTCTATATCTT
>NW_026845477.1:288093604-288145516 GCF_025583915.1 Anolis sagrei ordinatus | reverse complement strand
ATATAGCAATAGTCAAAAAGGTAAAAAGCATTCAAATAGAGAAAAGGTGATGTCCACAAAATCAGCAAATAACCCAAATCCAAGTTAGGAGACAAATCAGTCCCAAAATCCAAGAAGCAAATCCATAGGAAGAAAGTCTTTCTTTTCCAAAGGTGGCAAATGCAAAAGTCCCTTGAAGAAACAGGAGCCAACTTGAATCAAATAATCTAAATGCAGTAGCTTGAAATCACAAACACCAGCTTACAAAAATCTCAGCATGTGCATGAATACAAAGCAAGATTATACATGATTCCCCGCATGAACAAGCAAGCATGAAGCAGGCATGAAAACCAAATGTTGGACTTACTGAAGAGTATAGACTCACAGGCCCTATATTTATTCAGAAAGCCATGGCAAAAGCATTCCCTTTCCCTTGGGAAACCTCTCCCTGACCCCCTGATTCTCTTAATCTTTCAGACCGTCTTCTGCCCCCTTCCAGGTATGATGATGATTGATTTGACTTCTCCTATCAAAGACTGGACTACTGCAATGCACTCTACGTGGGGCTGCCCTTGAAAACGGCCCAGAAATTTTAGATGAGCGGCAGCCAGGTTGTTAACTTGTGCTCCTTACAGGGAGAGGTCATCCCTCCTGTTCAAGGAGCTCCACTGACTGCCATTCATCTACCAGACCCAATTCAAGGTGCAGGTTCTTACCTACAAAGCCCTGAACGGTTTGGGACCCGCCTACCTGTGTGACCGCATCTCTGTATACGAACCCACACGATCTCTTCGTTCATCTGGAGAGGCCCTGCTCTCGATCCCACCAGCATCGCAGGCACGATTGGTGGGGATGAGAGAGAGGGCCTTTTCGGTAGTGGCCCCTCAACTCTGGAACTCACTCCCTAAGGACATCAGGCAGGCCTCAACCCTGGGGTCTTCAGGAGGAGCTTGAAGATGTGGTTGTGCGAGTGTGCCTTCCCGGAATAATGATCCCATAGCACTTTGTCCCTCCAAAGCACTTTATACTTTTAGGTCTGCTCGTATGTCTTCCACAAACGCCACTATCGCCTTTTCGTCCATGCCTCAGCACTTTTCCAATTTTAATTTTTACATTTGGCCTTCCCACAATTTTTAATTGTATGTTGTCTTATTGATAATGTTATATGTTTATCGTTTATGTTTTATTTTAATTGCTTGTATTGTTGTATTATTGCCTGCATTGTTGTGTTTGGGCTTGGCCTCATGTAAGCCGCACCGAGTCCCTTGGGGAGATGGTATCAGGGTACTAATAAAGTGTTGTTGTTGTTGTTGTTATTATTATTAAGAGTGTCTGGTCGTCCCTCAGCTTGCCAATTAGTACATTCCTTTCACTATCACTATCTGGCCTTGGCCGTTCAACCTTTTCCTCGGCCCCTTTTTCTGTTAGCATCGAAGCATCTTTGCCTTGGGAACCAACGATCCCAGAATCCTCTGGTTCACTCTGGCTAGAACCAGATACTGTGTCAAAGAAGAGTTCAGATTCAGAGCCTCAAGAGAAACAATGTTTGTTCATCTTGTCAGGCAGCCCATCTAAAGATTACTTAGAAACCATTTCTATTAACAACAAAGACATGAAAGGACTTCGAGATACAGGCTCTGAAGTATGTATAGTGCATCCAGAAATAATACCTCAGGAATTTCAGCGGCCTACCTCTGAAATAAGATTAAAAGGTTTAGGACCTGCGATACCAACAGCAGTAGTGACTTTGCCAATAGAATATGGAGGATGGAAGGGTATGTGGGATTTTGCAGTCAGTCCTGACATACCATACAGATGTTTAATTGGAAATGATTTGGCTAAGAAGATTGAAAGCTGGAGGATGACGTGTGAAGAGGAAGAATATAACAACGAAAGCCATGATCAAAAAGCCATGTGTTTTGCCATACAACAGGATGGGGAGGAGAGTCCGGAATCCAGCGCTACGGTTGCTGAGCTTGTTAAGAAGACGGGAGGAATTGAAGAAATTCGGCAGGAACAAGGAGCCGATGAATCTCTTAAACCTCTATTCGCTTTGGCTCAAAACCCCACAATATTGGCAAAAGAACAGCCCTCCGAGTTTGTGTTAAAGAATGGTGTTTTATATAGAAAAACCAGGAATGTGGAGTCAACAGAAGAATCAGTGACAAGTAGTCAAATTGTAGTGCCTCAAAGTTTTAGAGAACAGCTGATGAGGGTGGCACACGAAAACCCTCAAGGTGGACATTTGGGTGTGAGGAAAACCACAAAGAGAATCACTAAGAACTTTTATTGGCCTGGCGTGTTCCAGAAGATCAAAGAGTTTTGCCAGTCTTGTGACATCTGCCAAAGATTGAGTACTGGAAGGGATAAAATTAAAGCTCCTATGATCCCTATGCCAATAATTGGAGAACCATTTTACAGAGTGGGCATTGACATAGTGGGTCCTCTTTGTAAACCAAGCAGACGTGGTTACCGATACATTTTAACCATGATTGACTACGCCACAAGATATCCAGAGGCTGTAGCTCTAACTAACATCGAGACAACAACGATTGCAAATGCACTGTTATCCATTTGGGGAAGAACTGGTTATCCTAGAGAATTGGTTTCAGATTTGGGAACCCAATTCACTTCCAGACTTATGTCGAAATTGCTTGAGTTATGTGGTATCAGACACCTGACTTCAACAGCTTATCATCCACAGACAAATGGACTAGTTGAAAATATGAACAAGACTTTAGTCAAAATGATAAAGTCTTACAGTCAAGAGAAGCCATACGACTGGGACGTCAAATTGCAACAACTGTTATTCGCCTACAGGACCGTCCCTCATGACAGTACTGGCTACAGTCCATTTGAATTGCTATATGGAAGGAAAGCTCATGGTCCATTAGACCTGATAAAGGAATATTGGGAGGAAAGTCCGGCAACAGATCCAGTTCCAGTGTCGGAGTATTTAAAGGATCTTCAATCAACAATGCAACTGGCTAGGGACATTGCACAAGAACATTTGCTTGCGGCTCAGCAGAGACAAAAAGACTATTATGATTCTACTGCTAAACCAAAGATCTTCAACATCGGAGATGAAGTTTTATTTTTATCTCCCAACAAAACCAACAAACTTCAATTGGATTGGTCGGGACCCTGGAAGATCATCAGAAAACACAACCAAATAAACTATGATATTTATGATGAACATTCCAATGTAGAAAGAAGAGTCCATATAAACATGTTAAAGCCTTATGTTGAAAGGTCTGCTAATGTATGTTTTGTTGTTTCGGAGGAAGAATCCGGTCCCTTTTCTTTTTGGGAGGGTGATCGTGAACAGTACAAAAATTTGGATCGGGTAGAAATGAACATAGAATTGTCCCAACCACAGAGAAGAGAGGTTGTGAAAGTTTTGAGTAAATATAAAGACATATTTTCAGATTTGCCAGGAAAGGTCCAGGGAGTCCAGCATCAAATAAACACCGGTGATGCAACTCCCATAGTATCTCCACCCTACAGGGTCACGGGGAGAATTAATGAGTGTATTGAAAAGGAGATTAAAGAAATGTTGGACCTAGGTATTATTGTTCCATCAGTTAGCTCTTGGGCTTCACCCATAGTGTTGGTACAGAAGCCAGACAAGACAATTAGATTTTGCGTGGATTATAGGCGGTTAAATAAAGTAACCCAGACAGATACTTACCCTATGCCACGTTTAGACGATCTGCTAGAAAGGATGGGGAAGGCCAACTTTATTAGTAGTATAGATCTGACTAAAGGATTCTGGCAAGTGCCCATGGCACCACAGGATCGACACAAAACCGCCTTCCGAACCCAAAGTCGGTTATTTGAATTTTCTGTCCTCCCTTTTGGGCTAAAAAATAGCCCAGCCACATTTCAGAGATTAGTAGACAGTGTTTTAAGTGGGCTGGGGTCTTTTTGCGTGGCCTATATCGATGATATAGGGATTTTCAGCGATTCCTGGGAAGCTCACCTTGAACATTTGGATCTGGTGTTAAGCAGGTTGAGAGAAGCAGGGTTAACTATTAAGGCTTCTAAGTGTAAGATAGGATACAATGTTACTAAGTATTTAGGACATTTAGTGGGAGGAGGTCATATTCGACCTGACCCTACTAAAGTGGCAGTTATTCACCAGTGGCCAGTGCCCAAAACGAAAAAACAGGTTAGGGCATTCCTTGGATTGGCTGGATACTATCGCAAATTTATCCCATCTTTTAGTAATTTGGCGGCCCCTCTTTCGGATCTTACCAAAAAGAAGAACCCGAACCAGGTAATTTGGACTCCAAATTGTCAAACTGCCATGGATCAATTGAAGAAATCAATTACATCGGAAAGTTTCAGGTTTCAAGCACTTTATTAGGGAAAGATACAAAGTCAAAGGAGAGGGGAAGTTACCTGGAGTTGCAGGCATTCCTGGTCTTGGAGCTAGCAGCTGGGGCGCATTCCATCTGCTGGCCTCAAAGCTTGGCCCAGGAACTGCGGAACTCCCTGCTGCAGTTCACACTAATGTAAAGGCGGGGCTACAAGATGCGCTCGCCGTCAGGAGGAAGAAAGAAGAACTCTTCTCTGTTTCCATTGACCACCTTCGTTACCATTGAATGGCCTTGCAGGTCCAAAGCCTGGCTGCTTCCTGCCTGGCTTCCCACAGTTATATTAACCCCATTTGCCTGCTTTCCCACAGGCCTCACCCCTCCGAGGATGCCTGCCATAGAGAGGTGTGGGCGGGAATGCTTCTGGAACATGGCCACGCAGCCCGGAAGACTCACAGCAACACAGAGATTCCGGCCATGAAAGCCTTCAGCTACAAAATGCAGAATATCAATAGTTGTTAGTGTGAAATCTCAGTGAATGCCAAACCCAGAGACTCCGTGGCCAGGACTGGGATTTCCTCTGGATGAGAAGAGGCCTCTCCCTTTCCAGGAGACCTTCTCTCGTGGCCTGGCCAGGCTCTGAGTGCTCAGGAGGCGAGGAAGGGGATGCGGGGAGAGACCCAGGGCACAGAGTTCCACCATTTGGAAGCCCCCGAAAGCCTCAGGAGATACCTGGCAAGGGAACCCCAAACCTTTCACAAATTTATTGAATTATATTTTGGGGTGTGCTGTATTCCTAGTGTCTCAAATGTATGGTGAAGGCCCCTGGTCCCCTTCCCTTCTATGTACATCCAACCCTGGGAACGGAGAGTCCTCTACCCTCAGTAAACCTCCCTCTAGCGATCTCCCAGCCTAGACATGGAATCCCTCTTGTGTGAGAGTGACAGATAGACAATCCCTTTATCAGTTGGGCTGTTTTGCACTCTTTACCTGGCCAGGTGTGTCCAGAGGTCTAGGATTCCCACAGATGCAAAGGCTAAGCAAAGGTGAATAAATGAGCCTTTTGAGTGGATACCCGGCCCTCTGGCTCTGTGGCATGATCACCTTTTGTGTTCTGTGCCTGGCACTGTTGCCTTCTTCGGAATGAGACATTAAGTCAATCAGGGAATCACCTGCACACCCACNAGAAATACCGTAAATAAATAAACAAACATTTGTTCAGAAGGGATTTGCCTCTACTTTGCCTAAGACTGATAAAATGTGACTCCCTTGTCACATTTCCATTGTTGAGTGAGAATTCAAACCTTTGCCTCCAGAGTCATAGAGCAGTATACAGACCAATAACTATCCTGGCTCCAATCCAAGATAACATAATAAAAAAAATAAGCAAGGTAATAATTTTGGCTAACTTGGCTTCAATGGAATCTCCCTACTATGCCCTTAGGATTTCTGGCATCCAGGCCATACCTGAGAAAAGGGTAGCTCTCCTGTTAGTTGTTTTCCTAGCATAACCATCCGGGCCACCCAGAAGAACAGAAGGTCACTTCCAGTTTCCAAGAGGCTATTGGGATAAAATTGCTTGAGGTCTTCTGTCTGTAAGGAAGATAAGGACATCCCAAATATTGCTACATGACCATAACATCTATAATCTTTCCTCTAACACCTCTCTTTGTATCTGTTTTGAAACATTTTCTGATGAAAGAAACAACTGAGCTATGCTAAATAGTTACATTTCCCATTCAGACTGTAAATGATGCTACTGGATATAGCTATGCCCAAGAATATTAACCCCTTGGTTGCCTGTTTAGAGGTGCATAGTCCTTTGAAAGAAGAGAACATATTCCTTAACAGATAAGTGTATAATTTACATAGTTTAAGATTATAACTATAGAGAAGCCTGTTAGAAAGTTGCAGAGATAAAAAAATAAAGTCTTATACATGTGTAGCATCTAACTTGTCATATACCATAGGAGCTCAATGCAATTGTTTTATGAAGAATCTAAGTGGCCTGAGGTTTAGGGAAAATTTTAATGATGTTCATTGCAATGTATTAATCTGTTTATTTATTTATTTATTTATTTATTTGCTTCATTTGTATACCGCTCTTCTCAGCCCTCAGGCGACTCAGAGCGGTTAACAACCAGTTTCAACAACACAATACAAAATCATTAATCAATTAAAACAGTAGTATCAATTAATTAACACCAAAATATCAATACAACAGTACAGCACTATAACAATCCATCATGTCTCATCAATAGAATCAGCATCCGAACTCATTGTCCATTATTCCATTCCAATAATCAATCAATTGCACTGCTTAGTTGAAAGCCTGTTCGAAAAGCCAGGTCTTCACACTCTTCCGGAATGCCAATAGAGAGGGGGCCGATCTGATGTCTGTAGGGAGGGCGTTCCACAGCCGAGGGGCCACCACTGAGAAGGCCCTGTCTCTCGTTAAATTTTGATATGAATTGTATGTTATTTGTTTTCTTTATTTCGTTATTTGATGGGCCACGGCAGCACAGCAGATTAATAATAATAATAATAATTAACAACTTTATTTATAGCCGCTAGCTGCGGAAAATCTGCTGACTGGAAGGTTGGCAGTTTGAAGCTCTGAGTTGGGGTGAGCTCCCAATTGTCAGCCCAGCTTCTGCCAACCAAGTAATTCAAAAGCATGCAATGCGAGTAGATCAATAGGTACCGTCTTGGCGGGAAAGTAAAAGGGCACCCCATGCAGACAACACAATCTAAAATCAATATGCCTAGAAAATAACCATCTTTTCCACAAGGGGGAGCCCTATATGTTTGTATACCCATCAATGCCTATAACAAACAGCCTAAAGATTAACCCAGGGCCTGCTCGTTTTCCCATAACGAATATCCAAAATGAGGTAAACTCACCTCATGGGGCCAGCCCAGTGCAGCAAAAGGGAAGAGGCCAGAGGAGAACCAGGTATCTAAGACATCCGCATCTAATAAAATGAAAAAGCAAGTGCAAAATATTATTCGAAATACGAGCCTTGAGGAACAAAAAAGAAGAATAGCTGAAAATGGTCAGAACTTGAGAAAAAAATAATGCTTGGATTTTTATTTCAACCCTTCGAATTTCTCTGTTGTACTGTCAGTGACCGTGCTGGTTTAGAAATTCTTGGCGTTGTAGACAGAAAGCTCTGTTTTTATATTGTTACCTTCCCTTCCAAAAGTTTAAGTTGTCTGCCTCCTGTTGTCTTACCTCTCACCAGCACCAGATCCTTTTCTGATTTTCCCAGCATGCCTGCTGCTTTTCTCCGAGCTTCTGCTTCTGTTCTACCCACTACCCAGGATCCATCACTCTCCTCCTGTTACAATCCAGGATAAAAATTAAGTTCAGATGAAATTGTGAGCAAGGCTGGAATAGGTGGAGACTATCCCTGTCCAGTAACTATGTTGTGCTGTAGTACATAGTTGGTACAGAATCTGATAGACAAACACTCACCTCTTCAATGCCAGGTGGCCCAGAAACAGTAACTCGATAGGCTGGAATCTGATGACCCCACCAGAGCTGGCGAGAAATACACCAGTCGCTGTGAAGGAAAAAGTCAAGTAAAACTGTCAAGATTTAAGAACATAAAAATCAACTGGTAGATTGAACCGATAAAGAGAACCAGTGTGATATAGTATCTTTGATCAGCTCTCCGATGCCTTGTGTAGACTCGCAGATCTAGCAGATTTTGTAAAAATTGCTCACCCGGATCCTGCTTTGAGAGAGGCTGCTGAGGAAGCCGGCAGAAGTATTGGTACTATGGTAGAAAAGCACGTTTTATTTGTTGTGTTGAGCTTTCCCCTTGAATAACTGTAAACAATAACTGTTTTTATTGTTTTTTATTACTTTTGTTGTGTTTTATATTGTAGAATCATAGAATCATAGAGTTGGAAGAGACCTCATGGGCCATCCAGTCCAACCCCTTGCCAAGAAGCAGGAATATTGCATTCAAAGCACCCCTGACAGATGGCCATCCAGCCTCTGTTTAAAAGCTTCCAAAGAAGGAGCCTCCACCACACTCCGGGGCAGAGATTTCCACTGCTGAACGGCTCTCACAGTCAGGAAGTTCTTCCTCATGTTCAGATGGAATCTCCTCTCTTGTAGTTTGAAGCCATTGTTCTGCGTCCTAGTCTCCAAGGAAGCGGAAAACAAGCTTGCTCCCTCCTCCCTGTGGCTTCCTCTCACATATTTATACATGGCTATCATATCTCCTCTCAGCCTTCTCTTCTTCAGGCTAAACATGCCCAGCGCCTTAAGCCGCTCCTCATAGGGCTTGTTCTCCAGACCCTTGATCATTTTAGGCGTTTTAATGTTTTAATCTGTATTATGATATTATGTGTACTGATTTGTTGGAAACTGCCTTGAGTTGCCGACTGGTTGAGAAAGGCGGTACACAAATACAGTAAATAAATAAAAAATAAAAATAGTAACTAAACATGTATTTTGGGAGATCCAGGTTCAAATTCTCACTAACACCATGAAACTCACAGGGTGACTTTAATCTCTTAGCCCCTGGCCTACCTCACAAGTGATGATGAGAAAACACGTTTCTTACCTTGAACTCCCTGAATAAACTACCAAGTACACTCAAAGCAGGTAACAACACTGGTAGCTTCTGGCTGATTGTCAGCACAGTATAGTCGACAGGAGTGCAAGACACAGAAAAAAGAGACATGACCTCAGGTCACTTCTGAGCCATGCTGAATACTGGATGGCTTTGAACAACTCACTATTCACCTTTTTCCAAAGACCTCAAAGAGCTATTGTAAAGATAATATATATAAAGCAATTCATGTGAAATAATGGGTAATGGGAAGAAGGACAGAGACTATAAGTTTTTTGGATTGCAGTTCTCAGTATTTCCCTGGTAGTTATTTTAACAAGTAATTGTCTCAAAAAAAATTGAGTGTGTGTTTTCTCTGGCTGAGACCCTGGAGAAACAAAATGTGCATGTTACATACACACAACTGTATAATAATTACAACTGCAATATGCTGGCAACTACTACACAAAAACTCTTTTCCAGGACAGGTTTAGATAGCCACACCAGTCGGAATAAACAATATTATGTTAATCAACCAAGATCAAAAGTGAAAGAGGAGAAACTGAAAAACTGTTTGAACTAGCCCTTTGCAACAGGATTGGTCCATTAAAGGGTAAGCATTCAGATCAAAATATTAAAAAGATGGGGAGAGAGGCGGGACTACCTTATTCTTACCCGGTACTCAAGAGCCAAGTCTTCCAGGTCTTCTCATGAAATTCAGGCATTAACTTCAAGCATCCAGATTCCACAGCCTGAATGAAGAAACAAATAAAACAGAGGCTAACTCAATGCAGGACTATTCAAAATCTTGGAAGGAGGAATGAATCCATTTGAATTTTTGAAATAAACATAATTTTTTGTGTGTCAGGAGCACACAAAATTAGTTCTTCTTTTAATCATTACATGTAGCCCGCCCATTGTCATTGTGTTTGTGCTTATTGTAATTTTATATTGTTATGTATTCACATGTTTTATGTAATTATGATGTTGTTGTTATTGTTCGTGTTTTCGGTTTGTGTTTTTGGTTTTTCTTTATTGTAATTGTTGTTTGGGTTTGGCCTCATGTAAGCCTCCGAGTCCCCATCGGGGAGATGGTGGTGGGGTATAAATAAATATTACTATTATTATTATTATTATTATTATTATTATTATTATAACTTGTAAATTTATATTATATTATAAATTTATATTATAACTGCAAGTCGCTTCTGGTGTAAAGAATTGGCCATCTGCAAGGACATTGTCCAGGGGACGCCTGGATGTTTTACCATCCTGCTGACAGATGGGACCGCACCCCTCTCCCCAGATTTGAACCGCTGACCTTTTGGTCAGCAGACCTATCAGCACAAAGTTTTAACTCACTGCACCACTCCAGCAGGGGCTCCACTAATAAACATAATGATAATGATAATATTTTGTAGTATAGTTCCCATAATCCCTGCGTCCCAAACTAAAATATCAGATGGAAGATTCTGGTAGCTATAATCAAAACAACAAGTGAAATCCTTTCACGTTTTCAGATACTTACATTCCACCTAGAAATACAACATCTAGCATGTTTGCTCCTTAAAGCTATTGTACAAAACATTATCATTATCATGTATAAATATGTGAGGGGAAGTAATAGGGAGGAGGGAGTAAGCTTTTTTTATGCTGCCCTGGAGACCAGGACGCGGAACAATGGCTTCAAACTACAAGAAAGGAGATTCCACTTGAACATTAGGTGAGAGCTGTTCAGCAGTGGAACTCTCTGTCCCAGAGTATCGTGAAGGCTCCTTCTTTGGAGGCTTTTAAGCAGAGGCTGGATAGCCATCTGTCAGGAGTGCTTTCATTGCAATTGTCCTGCTTCTTGGTAGGGGGTTGGACTGGATGGCCCATGAGGTCTCTTCCAACTCTACGATTCTATGAAATCAAACAATAGACTCCTGCCATCTTAACATGTGCAAGCATCTCCCAATGCTTTAATTTTGCTTCATTTTTAAAACCATGCCTTCTGGAGGCTCAGTCAAAGAAAGACAGAACAAATTAAATATTCAGAGAATTACCTCTAAGGCCTTCTGAGCCATTGCTTCACATCGGACAAACCACTGGTTCTTTAGGAGAATTTCAATCACATCCCCCGAGCGACTGTGATGACAGAAAGAAAAAGACAAAGGAAATCAGTCTATATTTCCTAGGCTGCATTCCAGTTTGCAAAAGCCATGTGCCTCTCAAACTGGAGTGAGAGTCAAGGTTGAATCTGGCCCTCCTGGGGTCTTAGTATGGTCCCTTGAAGTTCTTCCAATGGGCACATCCTCTTCCCCACTACACAACCACTGGGTATTTCCCAGATTTAATATGTACCCTCTTTCTGAAAAGATTGCAATGTCTCTTCTCAAGATTAAACACTGGAAGTAAGAACTTGAAGCTAAAAATATGCAAGGATTTTGGGCGTCATTCTTCTCCTGCTGCTGCGTATTGCAAGAACGAGGCAACTGGGAATTTCTTCAAAATGGGATGTGGCTCTTGGGATGAAAAGGTTCACCATACTTGCTGTATCATGTTATAACATGTGGCATTTGCACTCATTATAAAGTGCCAACAAAAAATGGATGCCTCCTCTAAGAAGCATGTAGTTTGTTGATGGTCTACAAAAGAAGATATCCTGAAATGCATTGATCTATTTGGAGAGGAATTCATTTCCCACTGTTCAGTAAAGACAACTTGTTACACATGTATCAGTTTCCCATTTACTCACACCAGTAGAAATTTTAATCAGACAAAGAAAAAATTGTGTTAAAATGTATATAAACAATATTTGACTCTGGTGCAACGTTCACACATAGACCTCTTTGCGAATAAAGCTGTGAAATTAAAGACTCCTTTTCAACATTTATTTTTTAAAAATAGTAAACATGGATTTTGGTATCCACAGGGGGTCCTGGAACCAAATCCCAGATGATGCCAAAAGCCCACTGTATCTAAATTCTGGGATGCAAGCGACACAATAGCAAGCATCTTAAAAAGATTCCAGAATTGGCCTTTCTGAGCTTTTTCAAGTAGACAATGAAAATGCATCTCTCAAACTCTTAACTGGTTTATTATTAGTAACACAATTTTACTAAGATTTGAAATGGTTTTGTTGAATATATGAAAGGGGAAAACAATATTAGCAGTTATGACCCTTCAGATGTTGCTAAACTGTGATTCTCAGCAGCTCTAGTCATCACAGCCAATGATGGTGGATTGTGGGTATTGCTATCCTAAAACACCTAGAGAACTACAACTGCTTGCCAGAATGTACACAAGCCCCAAGACAAAATGGGAAGAGAGGAAAGGCAGAAGACAACACAGTGTAAACTTTTAAGTACCTTTTGTACTATTACCTGCAAAGAGGAAGCACCAAGGGATGTTCTTTTGCACCTCCGTAAAGACCTTTCTCCTTCAAAGCAGCCAATACCTTCTCTCGAGCCACAAACCTATTCTGGCCCTGAAAAGGGAACATCCAATTGATTTATCATATAGGGTCTTGGAGACATCTCAAAAAGTTAACCATTTTTCTGGATCTGCAAATATATCTAACTCTTTTAGCTGATAACTGATCTGGATATACTGTTGTCTAGATCAAGAAATTTCAAATGGGACCCTCTCACATTAGAAAGATAATCATTGTAGTAATGACTAATTCTCAATTTCCAGTGAAGCCTCCAAATATGCTGTCTCACATAACTGCATCCCAAAGATTGATCCTGCTAATGAAAAAAAGCACAAAAGGGAAGTTTTCTGCATTTCACTTTGTTTCTATGTGCTTTCCAGAATCGTTATTATTATAATTTTGCTTCCTAAAGGTAAAGGTAAAGGTAGTCCCCTGACATTAAGTCCAGTCATGTCTGACTCTGGGGTGTGGTGCTCATCTCCATTTCTAAGCCGAAGAGTCAGCGTTGTCAGTAGACACCTCCAAGGTCATGTGGCCGGCATGACTGCATGGAGCGCCGTTACCTTCCCGACAGAGCGCTACCTATTGATCTACTCACATTTGCATGTTTTCGAACTGCTAGGTTGGCAGAAGCTAGGGCTGACAGCGGAAGCTCACGCCGCTCCCTGGAATCGAACCTGCGACCTTTCGATCAACAAGCTCAGCAGCTCAGTGCTTTAACCCACTGCGCCACCGGGGGCTCCATTTTGCTTCCTACATGCCTTCAAGTCATTTCTGATTCAAGCTGACCCTAAGACTTTGTGTCTTATGTAATTTAAAAGGTTTTTAAATGGTTGTATTAGTTTCAACTATACATTTTAACAGTCCTATATTTAATTCTGGAGCCCCCGGTGGCACAGCGGGTTAAACCTCTGAGCTGCTGAACTTGCTGACCCAAGGTCGGCAGTTCAAATCCAGGGAGCAGGGTGAGCTCCCGCTGTTTGGCCCAGCTTCTGCTAACCTAGTAGTTTGAAAACATGCAAATGTGATTAGATCAATAGGTACCGCTTCTGCGGGAAGGTAACAGCACTCCATGCAGTCATGCTGGCACATGACATTGGAGGCATCTACAGACAACGCCGGCTCTTTGGTTTAGAAATGGAGATGAGAACCACCCCACAGAGTCAGACACAGCTAGACTTAACATCAAGGGGAAACTTTTACTTTTACTTTTTATATTTAATTCTCTTTTAATATTTATATGCTTTTGGTTTTAATCTGCATATTTTATTATTTTTTGGGTTCGTCACTTCTAAGTCTCCTCTGAGTGGAAAAAGTAGGCTGTAAAAACTAATAATTATTTATTTTGTCGAAGGCTTTCATGGCCGGAATCACTGGGTTGTTGTAGGTTTTTTCCGGGCTATATGGCCATGTTCTAGAGGCATTCTCTCCTGACATTTCGCCTGCATCTATGGCAAGCATCCTCAGAGGTAGTGAGGTCTGTTGGAACTAGGAAAATGGGTTTATATATCTGTGGAATGACCAGGGTGGGACAAAGGACTCTTGTCTGCTGGAGCTAGGTGTGAATGTTTCAACTGACCACCTTGATTAGCATATAATGGCCTGACAGTGCCTGGAGCAAACTTTTGTTGAGAGGTGATTAGATGTCCTTGTTTGTTTCCTCTCTGTTGTTGTGCTGTTGTAATTTTAGAGTTTTTTTTAATACTGGTAGCCAGATTTTGTTCATTTTCATGGTTTCCTCCTTTCTGTTGAAATTGTCCACATGCTTGTGGATTTCAATGGCTTCTCTGTGTAGTCTGACATGGTGGTTGTGAGAGTGGTCCAGCATTTCTGTGTTTTCAAACTCTCACACCATGTCAGGCAATATATTGGAAGAAAAAGAAGACCAACCCATCTAAATGCCTCATCGAAGACCTGTTTACCTGCAGCCATTCCCCACACTCTGCAGTCATTGTACCATCTTCCTCAATCACTGAAACCAAAGGCAGTCCATGCCGATGAGCTAATTCATAGTCAGCATAGCTATGAGCTGGTGTCACTTTCACAGCCCCTGTAAAAAAGTATGAAGTAGTGCAAATTGACTTTTCTAGCCAGAATCCTGTCACAGCATTATGCCAATGCATAATGTGTGACACATTTGTGTCAGGAAGTATTTGATAACTTCGGGTGTAATCAATTATCCATCCACCTGCAGTGCAGTAATACAGATTAAAAGGATGGTAAATGTGTGGGCACAGCTCTGCCTACCAATCCCATGGTCAGAGTAGCCACTGAAACAGTCACTGGAACCTTGCTGCAGTGCTTCTGTTGTTCCAGTCAAGTTTACATAAATGTACCCATTGATTTTATGCTCTACCAGTATTAAGTAATAAGAGCTGCATGCCTGATGCTGCTGTAGAGCTCTCCATACTAAACTCCCATTTTCTGTGAAAAGGCAGGCAACATAAATTTTTCTTACCTGTACCCATCTCCTGCTCCACTAAGGGATCTGTAATGACAGGTATGAGCTGCCCAGTGAATGGATGGCAGAGTCTCTTCCCATGGAAATGCTGGCAAAACAAAACAGAAAAAAAGTAATCAGGGTAGTTGTGATAATCTTTTCCGAAGTTAAGAAAGGGGAGATCATTTCCTTGTTGTTTTCTTTTTTTAAAAAAAAAAGTTTCCAACAACTTCATTAGCAAGAATTCAAGGTAACCAATTAATTTGACTAAATACTGCCCTCTATGGTTTGAGTCAGATTGTTTTCTGTCCAACCTAGGTTTAATAGAACTATTCTAATATATGTACACCCTTTTAATTCTGAAGCAGTCTGGCCAACATATAGAGATATACTAGTGAGGAATACTATGGAAATTAAATCCTTTCAGCAAATGAAAGAAATAAATGGTAACTTGACGTGGTTACACTACTTGCAAATGAAAGAATATATCAAGCAAGACAATAAGATAGGCTTCGCCTGGGAAGAGTCAATTTGGGACAAAATATTAAAGACGAATAAGAAAGTAATTTCAGTTATTTATAATACATTATTAACCTGGCTAACGGAGTGCGAGCAAGTGAAAACATGTATGATAAAATGGGCCGAAAATATAAGAAGACCTATCCAATTTAGGGAGTGGGAGCAGATGTGGAACAAAAAATTGAAATATGTATATGCAACAGATTTAAAAGAAAACTGGATAAAAATGTTCCACAGATGGTACACCACTCCTAAGAAACTATCTTTAATGAACAAGAATACTTCTGATAAATGTTGGAAGGGTTGCCATCAAACAGGTACTTTTTATCATATGTGGTGGACGTGTAAAGAAATAGAGAAGTATTGGACGAAAGTACATGAAGAGCTACAAAAAATTTTGAAGAGAGTTTTTAAGAAGAAACCAGAATATTATCTATTGGGATTTACAGATTTGGAATTACAATTAGATGAGAACGAAGATAGACTATTTACCTATGCTACAACAGCGGCGAGAATATTATTGGCGAAGTTTTGGAAACAGGAAGATATCCCTACCACTGAAGAGTGGTTAGGGAAATTAAGAGAAATAAGAGAAATGGACGAATTAACTTTTTTCTTGAAAAAGAATACCGGGAACCCGATAAAGAGGACAGATTGGACTCTATATGAAAATTACGAAAAGGAAATAAATAAATAAGAGGAACACTATGAAGTGGATATAATGGAAATATCATTGAGGACACAACACCTGATGGAGAGATGGAAGTCAATTTTTATTTATATTTTTTTCTCCTTTTTTTTTCTTTATTTTGTGTGGCTTTTATATTTTTGTATTTTTTTGGTGGACTTGGGGGTAGGGGGATGTATTTCTTACTTTTTTCCTACTTTCCTATCATCTTTTTTAATATTCTCCCTCTTTCGATGTTATTTTTAAAACCTTAATAAAAACTATTATAAAAAAAAAATTCTGAAGCAGTCTATCCTGCTCTTCCTAAGATAACTAGGATTTGGGAGAGCATCAGACTTTAAAAGAAGACCATCAAATGGAACACTTCAGGGAATCTCCACATATAATCTTAGCAGGTGAGCAGATTCAAATGAGAGGTTTTCAAGCTGCTCCTCCGAATAACTCAACATTGACTATTTTGGCCTGGACTACAGGGAGTTGTGGTCCTATGTAGGTCTTGAAATCTGCTGGAGAGGCCCTTCTTTCGGTCCCACCACTGTCACAGGTGCGGTTGGTGAGGACGAGAGAGGGGGCCTTCTCAGTGGTGGCTCCCTGGCTCTGGAATGCCCTCCCAAGAGAGATTAGATTCACCCCAAATCTCCAAGCCTTTGATTCGAGCCTAAAAACATGGCTATTTACATGGGCTTTTGAACTGGAGTAATGTACTATGGGATGACGTTGGCCATTGTTGGTACTTTAGTTCGTGTTTAAAGAACACAGGAATGGCGATGTGTTAGAATTTTATTTTATTTTTAATTTTATCAATTGATGTTGTCCATTGTTTGTATTCCGTCAAATTATGTATTGTTTGGATTATATGTAGTTCTATTTTATGTGTGGCACCTTGAGTGCTTACTTAGCCACCCCAAGTCCCTTCGGGGAGATGGTGGCGAGGTACAAATAAAGTTTTATTTATTATTTATGCCATCTGGAGGGTCACACATTCCTAGCCGTTTCAAGCCAAATTGGACCATTCCTAATAAAGCACAATTCTGAGCTTCCAAGCAGAACATAGATAACTTACTTCTTGGATGACAATTTACGAAATGCTCCAGTCAGGAAGTGGTACTGGCCAAACCAGTATGAGATTAAAGATTGTAGCCTAAAAAGGTAACATTATCAAGCTCTGTTTCCACTTAAACCTGTTGTTCTGTCTGTACACAGATCCGTTACTTCCAAAAGTATCTACACCCCAATGTTCTTTTTTAAAATCTGAGTTGCTGCAGTTGAAACTCATAACTTCTTCACCTGTAGATTACAGAATCATGGAACCATAGAGCTGGGAGAGTCCACAAGGGCCATCCAGTCCAACTCCCTGCCATATGCAATAGCCTCATCCCCACAAAAAAGGAAGAATAGGGCAGAAAAGACTTACTGTATATCGTGGGTCATCTGGATGGACAGCAACCGCTACATCTCCTAACATCGTCTCTGGGCGGGTTGTGGCCACAGGGAGCACCTCATCTGAAGCAAAGTCCAAGTGGGAAAAGTTGAGGACAGTAAAACAATGTTAATTTTACTTAGGTTTCCCAGCATCTCGGTGTCACATGGAGAAGTGACCATATTATGAGAAGGGTTAGTGTGGGAGGAAATTGTTGTCTATAAAAATTAGAATTCCCTAAAAAACATATTTTTCTGTTTTAGTTCAATTTTATTACCTATATTGTTGTTATTTATATACTGCTTTTTCTCTTAAAGAGACTCAAAGCAATGCACGGGGGGGGGGGGGGGGGCTTGTGTGTCAAGAGCGACGAGAAACTGCAAGTCACTTCTGATGTGAGAGAATTGGGCTGTCTGCAAGGATGCTGCTTAGGGGACACCGAGATGTTTTACCATCCTGTGGGAGGCTTCTCTCATGTCCCTGCACGAGAAGCTGGAGCTGACAGACGGGAGCTCATCCCACTCCCTGGATTCGAACCACTGACCTTTCAGGTCAGCAGTCCTGCCAGCACAAGGGTTTAACCAATTGCACCACTGGTTATGAGAGGTAAAAACAATACAATATTTAGGATGCTCTTCCCTTACTAACATCTGGCTATGGAATTTCTGTCATAGGACTGCTGGTTATTCCAACAGCTTCTAGGAGAAATCTAGAGGACATCATCAAAGCATGCAGGACGTTAGAAAGACTTATTTCCATCATGTACCAAATAAAGATCTTTTGCACCCAAACTGGAACAGAGCCGAAGGAGAAAGCCACAGAACAAAGTAATCTCATCCAGAAAATTTTTCAAACTTGCCACACTGTATGTCAGCTCTATTTAATTTGCAAGGTCATTGCAAGCATAAACATGAAAGCCTCACTGCCTTGAGTTTCTTGGAATTAAACGATTTTATGAATGTGTCTTGGGTATGAAAAAAAAAACTTCAGAAAAGGAGTACATTAAGGCACCAAATAAAACAAGTAAGTATACAGCAGCTGGTCACTCAGCAAAATGAAATATACAATCATCGCATTTAAGAGCAGGCTGTTCTCTCCTATTGCGTGTTCTGAAGAAGTCCAGTCAGCATTGTGAACTCACCTTCCTCTCCTTCCACCTTATATGCAAATGTCTCCAAGAGCCCAAATGGTACCTTGCCTGGGACACCAGGCACTGAGAGCTCTGTCCGTCCTTCAAGCTGCCTGTTCTCCACCTGCCAGATAAACATACTATGAAAAGTCTCCCACCATCAACTACGTGCTTGGAAAAACTGTTTCTTTGAACTACAATTCCCAGAGTAGCCCAGTAGCCATGCTTATGGCAGATTCTAACGCCTATAGACCAGAAAAGTAATATTTCCATGTGCTGACTTTGACATTTATTGTCATTTTGTTTACCTCAATATCAGAGATGGCTGACCGCAGAGCACACGACCAGTTCACCAGGCGCCTGTCCCGATATACCAGGCCTTGCTCATGCAGTCGCACAAAAGCCTCAGTCACTGCCTGGGAGAATCTCTGCAGCCAAAAAGAATAGAATGGTTTCAGGGATTGTAATGCCATATGTTTTATACTCATGTGCCTTTTTGTTATGCTGCACTTGAAGTGCCTTGTAAGTCACCCCGAGTCCCTTTCGGCAGATGGTGGTGGGATATAAATAAAGTTTATTATTATTAATAAGTTTATTATTATATGAAAAAAATCTATTCTTCTCCTGAATTAAAACAAACAATTTGGAAAACACGGGGAAATATGCAATTTTAACAGCCTTTACAGATCTAAAGTGACTCTGCTATTCTAGGAACAAAAGCCATGCTATAGATACAGTCGACCCCTCGCAATCAGAGATTAAACATTTGCGAGTTTGATTATTCAGATTATTTGCTGCCATTTTTGCTGCTGCTCTATGCCATTTAACTAGGAATATATAAGTCTTGCCTCATGGTCCCAGTGTCTCTGCCCATTTCTATCCTGCAAAGGAAGGTGCACTGGATCTATGGATCCTTCTGTACATTTTTCATGTGCTAAACATGGCTGTGGGGTGGGGGCTTACAAAATTTGTGGTTTTTCCAGTTTCATGGGGCTGCTGTCCCTCCCCTTAACTGTCACAAAATGTGAAAGATCAACTTTACTTTGTCATGACATTTTCAGGTTTGAGAATTATATATTAATTATATATGTACTATATATGTGGGTATTACATATTAAGTCCCTAGGAGTACTTTTTTTTTGTAATTGTTGCATAAGCCACAAATTGAACTTACAGCTAATTGAATTCCCAGGTAATAATAATAGTAATAATAATATTACATAACACTTTATTTATAACCCTGCCACCATATCCCAGAGGGACTCAGGGTGGCTTACAAGACACTCCAAGGTGCAGCAAAACCACAAGATACACAGAAACACTTTATTTATAACCCTGCCACCATATCCCAGAGGGACTCAGGGTGGCTTACAAGACACTCCAAGGTGCAGTAAAACCACAAGATACACAGAAACAGTGATATAAAACAATAACAGCCAACAAAAATATATATAAAAAGAAAATAGTTTAATCACAAAAAAACAAAGGAGTGGGCTGCCTTACTTTGAAAAATATTTAAATAATTTTTGAAGTCTAATTCTATTTTTGTTATTTATTCAGGATGAAATCCTCTTTCACCAAAATCCTTGTGGTTACGTATACTCTGCTAGATAGGAGGGGTGCTAAGACACTCTGCTGGGCAATTACAAAAATTCATAGCAGAATGCTAGAAGGTGTGTCCTGGGACCAATGGAAATTAGTATCTACCCTTCAAAGAGTTTGGAGCAATATTTTTTGCTTCGCAATAACCTTGTGAATTTCAGATCTGATTGAGGAACTGAGCTTTGACTCCTCGTATTTCCAAAATTCTCTTTTTCTGAGTCTACTGGGAAGATATTGCAAATTGTTGGCCAAAAAGTTTAGTTGTGTCACTGAGGTCCCTTTACGCTGCCATATAAAATCCAGATTATCTGCTTTGAATTGGATCATATGGCATTGTGGACTCATATAATTCAGTTCAAAGCAAATAATGTGGATTATCTGCTTTGGTAATCTAAATTATATGGCAGTGTAGAAGGGGCCTGAGTTGTGCAGGTTTCCTGGCATCTTGGTATCACAGCTAAACAAAACATAAAAATAGGAAGCAGCCCAACTCCAGAGCAGAATGACCATATTCATTGAAGTAAATCAGAAACGGTGATTCACCAAACATTAACAGACCTATCTTTCAACATCCATTACTCACAGAATCCATGGTGAAACAGAATCGGTCCCAATCCAGTGATGCTCCCATCACCTTTAGCTGCTGAAATATTTCATTCCCTTTTCTGATATCAAGGGAAAATAAAAATAAAACAAAATCCATACAACGTATAAATATATAACGACAATCAAGCTGGAAGCATTATATCTCATTCACTGGGATGTATTAAATCCCCCTGGCCTTTCAAGAAAAAGCTTTAAAACTATTTTATTTAGATTTCACTAGGACATACAGTCCTTTATATATCCATAGACAACATCATGACAGCTATTATGGCCACTGCCTCCACCTTATACTCACTCTTCTTTCCAGTTCCAAACTTCTTGGAGGAATGCCTCTCGCGTGAGGTCTTTTCTCCGGACTCCCTGCTCCTTCCAGATCTTTTTTTCTACCACAACCTGAAAAAAGAACATAAGAGGATGTGAAAAGCAGATCCCACTTGAAGGAAAAGGGAGTAGAACCCTTCTCTCTCTCTCTCTCTTTGCCTTTTAAATTTAAGGACATACACATACACAACATTTACCATTCCCACCACCACGAGGATTATTTTCTTTTACATATTAATCCATTTTGAGACAATCCTTTTAGATTAACATACTGTATAACATTTGTATCCTATTTCTTATGGCAGGGGCCCTCAAACCAAGGCGCGAGGGCTGGATATGGCCCTCCAAGGTCATTTACCCAGCCCTCCCTCAGGCAACCTAAGTCTGAAATGACTTGAAAGCACACAACAACAACAATCCTATCTCATCAGCCAAAAGCAGGCCCACACTTCCCATTGAAATACTAATAAGTTTATATTTGTTAAAATTGTCCTTCATTTTAATTATTGTATTGTTTTAAAGTGTTTTTGCACTACAAATAAGATATGTGCTTCTTTTTTTTTCAAATTATAATCTGGCCCTCCAACAGTTAGAGGAACTGTGACCTGGCCCTCTGTTTAAAAAGTTTGAGGAAGTTGAAGATCAGTATCGCCTGATCTTGAGACTTATTCAAAATACAATTCATGACCCAGTTCCATCTTTCTTCAACTTCTCACATTCTATTTTCATTGCCTTTTGAATCATTTAATTTTACATTCATAATTTCAAATTACATTTGATCCGCCATGTACTGATACCATTTATTTACTGTCCACTTTGATTTGTCTTTCCATCCCAATACTATCACTGCTTGTGTGCACTCAATTATTGCTTCCTTTATTTCCCTGTAATTTCCATTCCCTCTCTTTGGACTAAGACCGCCATTTCTTTTGTTATCACCCAATCGATTCCTAATATTTGGTTGGACACATTTTGTATAGTCTGCCAGAAGTATTGTGCCTGAGGATGCTTGCCATAGATGCAGGCGAAACGTCAGGAGAGAATGCCTCTAGAACATGGCCCTATAGCCCGAAAAAACCTACAACAACCCAGTGATTCCGGCCATGAAAGCCTTCGACAATACAGTTATTATTATTAATTTCCACATCATGTGCATAAACCGTCCGTCCTTGCCAGCACTGACTGCTTTCTTTTTATAATAGTACGCTAAGTGACAGGGGGTACGATACCACTTATGCAATATTTTCCTCCTTATTTCTCTTACTTTTGTATTCCTTGTCGTCCCTATTGTCTCTACCACTTATCAGACCTGAACAACCAGGTATGATTACTTGTTCTCACCTGAGTGGCAATTCCAGCGTGATCTGAACCTGGAACCCACAGAACTTTATAGCCTTGCATCCTTTTCCTAGAAGACATCAATAACCAAATGCATACACACACAAAACAGAACTCATTAGCAGAGACATGGAAATGTATTCTTTTATTCAAAACACACAGAAAGAATTTGAGCTTCAGATTCATTTTTTACATTAAGATTTCAATACTTTCTCCTCTGCTTTATGAACTGGGTTGTGAGATCTTCAAGGCTAAAGATCCCACACACTTTGTAACTCAGACACGGAATGTGTTGCCCTCTAGATGTTGCTGGAAAGCCATTTCCATCAGCCCTAGATAGATTAGCCAGTGGTAAAGAATGAGAAAAACTGAAGTGAAAAATATGCAGACTCTTCAAATTCTACCAACAGGATATGTGTGCTGTAATCTCTCCACTGTGAGGGCTTGACGGCTGTTAATCTAAGCAAAAATACACCAGTGACAAAAATGAAACTATGTGACACCCATCATTCTTAGAAGGCAAAGAGCCCATAACCATTTCCCAAGCTCTCTAGAACTTGACTTACCACCGTACCAAAGCATCTTCAATAGCCACAGTCAAAGCATGACCCAGGTGCAGAGACCCTGTGACGTTAGGTGGAGGAATAGAGAGAGAAAATGTTTCTGGCTTCTGATTCAGCAAATGATGCTGCCAAAAGAAAGAGAATGAGATTAGCATTGGCTGAAGTCAGAACAACCCTCACTAGACAATGAACTTTCAGGGCCCCAGGGATGGGATTATTAAAGCCCCTTCTATACTCCCATATAAAATTCAGATTATCTGCTTTGAACTGGATTACATGGCAGTGTAGACTCATATACTCCAGTTGAAAGCAGATAATGAGGATTAACTAATTTGATAATCTGGATTATATGGCAGTTTAGAAGGTGCCTATTTGTCATGAGAATATAAAAAACCAACCAGATGTTTTGTGGGAACTCAAGAAGCAGAGCATAAAGCCAATAGCATCCTTCTGCTGTTTGTTCCAAATTACAGATTTAGTCTCTCTTATCTAAAATGCTTTGGACCAGAGACTTTTAAAATTATTTTGGTTTTTTTTCTTTCAAAAAAACTGTACTTGTATATGCATAGTGAATGATGGGTGGGGGAAGGGGGCTAGTTACACATCCAGCCCTCACTGAGCTTTTATCAAGAAGCTATTGCTTCACCACAGTCAGAACCTTGACAGATAAAAGGAAGTCGAGATGACTCTGGATTCTGCTACTACACTTACACAAAGTCCTTGTAAGAAGCAGACAACATGGAAGGCAAAGTCTAAATCAATCTGGCTCCTACAGATTCAGGGGATGTTGCAAAGCCCCAGATGGCCAGGCAATCCAGTCCACTCTTGCCCCATTTCCAGGGCACCCATCCCACAGTTAGCCAGGTAGAAGGAAACATGGCATCAGTTCCCAGACAGATGGAGCTTTGCAACATTTCCTGAGCTGCAGCAGCTGGATGCATTTGGAGGTATCCCTCCCCTGACATCTGCTTTTTACAGGGATTTCTTTAAGTCCAGCAGTGGAATCCAGAGCCCTCACCCTTCTCTTTCCTCCATCAAATGTCAAACTGTTGTGTCGCACACACACTACTTAATACAAGAATTTAGTAACTACAGCAGGCAGCTGCTAGGAATTGTGGGAGTTGAAGTTCAAAACACCTGGAGGGCTGAAGTTTGCTCATGCCTGAACTACCACAACTTCGTCCATCCTCTGTTTAAATACCTCCAGCAAATGAAAGCCTGCCAACTCCCGAGCCCTTCTTTCCACTGTCCTACAAAACTTAAGCATTACAGTAAAGATGGATATGTAATCATCTCTTGTTGGACTTTAATTCCCATCAATTCTTGCCATCATAGTCAATGGTAAGAGTGTCGCCTATTCCAAAACCTATAGTGAAGGGGCGAAATATTGCCCTGATTCTTTTTTTCCAACTCATGCTTCATTTCCTCCAGCATTCATCCTTCAGTTGGTTCAATGCTAAGGAATCATTTATTCATAAGGATGCTTTTCTAATGCAGTTAGATCATAGGAACAAAATTCTACCTGGTATTCTGGTTTGAAAAATCCTTCTTTCACCCACCAATCATACCAAGCAGCTTCAACATAGCGTGGGCTATAGGAGATGGGCAGAGCCCCCGAAGTGTCTGTGGAGGGAAAAGCAATACAAAGACTCCCTCATTACAACAAACATTTGTGCATTCCACACAAACTTATACATATCTGGGTTTGTTATTGTATATCTTCAAGAACTTCTCGACATATAGTGACCCTAAGTCAAACCTCTACTTACCTTTCTTTTCACCAGGTACAGTTGGGATGTCATACAGAGCCATGTCTCTCGCACCTCTGCCTTTGCCTTGGCTTGGACACTCAACCTGTGAAGAATAAAAACAGACATGAAAGAAAACTCCTGCCCTGTGTTTGAGAGACCTGTGCATTGTTCAAAGCTGATCTCATGACAAATAACTGTAATAATAATTTATTTATTTGACTAGTCATATGACCATTTCAAAATACAACACGAATAAAATACAAGGCAAAAAGGAGAGGACAGCAGCTGACCTTCTATTTACAGTCAGAATCTTATTTTCCTGGTTCTTCTTTCAAGTAACTATAAAAATCATGTTGATAAGCCACTGTACATCACAGCTCTGAGGGTATATCTGCACTGCAGAATTAATGCAGTTTCATACTCCTTTAACTGCCAGGGCTCAATGCTAAGGAATCATGGGAGTTATAGAGACAAACGATAACACCAATGATTCCTTAGGATTGAGCCCTGGCAGTTAAAGGAGTATGAAGGGGTTATAGAGTCTCAGAAGCCCCAGTTGGCGCAATGGGTTAAACCTTTGGCTGGCAGGATTGATGATGGACAGGTCAACAGTTTGAATCTGGGGAGAGTGGGTTGAGCTCCCTCTTTCAGCTCCAGCCTTCCACAAGGATGGTAAAACATCAAACATCCGGGCATTCCCTGGGCAATGTCCTTGCTGATGGCCAATTCTCTCACACCAGAAGCAACTTGCAGTTTCTCAAGTCGCTACTGACACACACACAAAAAAAAGAGTCACAAAGTCCGTAGCCTTCTCTAAAGGTGATGTTGCCTTACCAAACAACAACTCCAATGATTCCACAGCATAAGTCATGGCAGTTCAAGTGGTGTCAAAATGCATTAATTTTACAGTGTAGATGCACCCGAGAAATGGGCAGGATAGGAATCAGATGCTTAAATACATATTCATTTCTGTTAACTCTAAACTTAATCAGATTTGTCCACAATGATAGTTGGGCATCGCAACCTGCTTCACTCACCTTCATCCCAGCAGTCAGTCCAGCTTCAATGGATGCCAGCCTCTCCCGCTGCCGCTTCTGTTTCTCGGCCCTATTTTTCAAATGGGTTGTTTTCCCCACTTGTCCATGAGGCTCGTGCTTGTTGGCTTGGGAGTAATTCCTCCAGTTAGCAAGAGCATCCCAATGCCTCTTGTGAAGCCGAAGAAGCAGACGGCAGACAGAACACATATTTCGGCCAGGATTAAGTGATGGTGATGGCATGCTTGGAAGTGGAAGCTTTCAATTGTCGCAAAATCTTTTCTTCGCTAATAAAACAAACCAGAAATTACATATTTGAGTAGGGGAAATCCAACAGGTCAAACTCACCAGCTATGGATGGATTTTGTATTAAAGGCACCTGAGCCTCTGTTCAGATGCTGAGATTGTGTGAGTTGCTCAAGGACCCCCAGTGCTTTTCTATGGCTGAACAGGGATTCAAACTTTGGTATTGCAGTTAATAAAGGTGCATGAACATTGCAGAAATAATGTAGTCTGACAACACTTTAACTAAAAAAAATAATTAATATTAATACTATTATCATTAATAATACTATTATTAACACTATCTTGTTGGTTTGTTTTTGTTGTTTATTTGTTCAGTTGCTTCCGACTCTTTGTGACCTCATGAACCTGTTCCTGATTTGAAAGTGTTATTTTCTGTTTAATGGTGCGATGCGTACTTTGAAAGTTTCTGGAAGTCCACCTTCTAATCAAGGTGGTCAGTTGAAACATTCACACCTAGCTCCAGCAGACAAGAGTCCTTTGTCTCACCCTGGTCATTCCACAGATATATAAACCCCTTTTCCTAGTTCCAACAGACCTCACTACCTCTGAGGATGCTTGCCATAGATGCAGGCGAAACGTCAGGAGAGAATGCCTCTAGACCATGGCCATATAGCCCGAAAAAACCTACAAAACAGTGATTCCGGCCATGAAAGCCTTCGACAATACATTCTCACTATCAGGGCCGTAGCCAGAAAAAAATTTCGGGAGGGGTTGAAATTTTCGGGGGGGGGGGGTTGAAAATTTCGCGGGGGGGGGGTTGAAACCTGCCTCCTAGCTCACGCTGAAGCAAAGAGCACAGCAGGGGGCAGAGCAGCCTTCAATAGCCTGCAGCTCCGCCCCTGTCAACCACCTCCACCAAGTCTGGCCTCCTTAATGAGAGCATTCAACACACACAAACCCAACTTGGTTGCTTCACTACATCGGCTATTGCTGCAAGTAATGACAGTGTGAATAAATTATCAATAACCTTTAAGGCCTTGCATGGTCTGGGGCCGATGTACCTGAGGGACCGCCTCACCCCCTACCAACCCCAGAGATCCTCCGTTCTGAGGACCAAGATCTATTGGAAATTCCCAGTGTCAAGACCTTGCGTCTAACAGCAACCAGACGCAGAGCCTTTACAGCAGTGGCACCATCACTCTGCAATACTCTGCCACCTGAAGTCCGTGCCTTGCGGGACTTATCAGCTTTCCGCAGGGCATGTAAGACATACCTGTTTAGACAGGACTTTGATCTCTGATATTGCTGTTTTTAAATTGTGTTTGATTTTACCCTGTTCTTGTAAGCCGCTCCGAGCCCCAGGGGAGTGGCAGCATATAAGTTAATAATAAATAAATAAATAAATAAATATTTGCTTGAGATAGTGTTTGCAGTTCTGGAGGGACTCTTAATTTTGTGCATCTCATAGACTTAGCATGGGGATTTGGTTAACCAGTTAAAATTCATGAGTAAACTGGGTTTTTTAAAAAAATCTGAAACATTTCGGGGGGGGGGGGGTTGAACCCCTAACCCCCCCCCCCCCTCGCTACAGGCCTGCTCACTATTACTATTATTCATTTACACCTTGCCTTCCTCCCAATGAGTCTCAAGGCAGCCAATAAGATGCTAAAAACAATACAAAACCATAAAACGTTATGCAAGTTTTAAGAAAAGTCTTTACAAAGAGAATTAAACCACACACACTGACTGCAAGCAGGAGAAAGCAGGCGGGCGGCCAAAGGGAGCGTCTACACTGTAAAATTAACCCAGTTTGGCACCCCTTTGTACTGTCAGGGATGGAGGCTATGGAAAGCTAGGGTGTTGTAGCTTTACAAGGCTTTCTCTGCCCAAGAGAGCCGGTGCCTGGCCAACCTACAGCTCCTGGGTTTCTATAGCTGGTCCAAGTGGCGCCAAATTCCATTCATTCTCTTGTGTCAGACCCCAGGGAAGGAGAGGCTTGTGCGGCTTCTCTGTGGTCGCTTCCGGGTGAGGTGCATGATGGGAAATGAGGCGGGCTGGACCGGAAGAGCCAGGCAGAGAGGAAGAGGAGCAGAGGGGTAGAGCCTCGCCTGGAGCATCCTTCCTGAGGGTGAGGCTGAAGGCCAAGGATGGGGAAAGGGAGACTCAAAGAGGCACTAAAGCAGGCCTGGGCCAACTTGGGCCCTCCCTCCAGGTGTTTTGGACTTCAACTCCCACCAAACCTAACAGCTTCCTAACAGGCTGGCTGTTAGGAATTGTGGGAGTGAAGTCCAAAACACCTGGAGGGCCCAATTGGCCCAGGCCTGCTTCAAATGCATCTAACTACCATTCACCTTTTGTTGCCACACCAGAGATGTCCTAGCCACAAACTGGACTTTTTAGCATGGAGTCGGTGATGAAGCTCCAGAAGGTGCACTTGAAATGCAAGAACCTGCACGAATTCCTGCGAGGCCTCAGTCCTGGGGTCTTGGATCGTCTCTACAATCACCCCGCTACTTGCCTGGCTGTCTTCCGGTGAGTGTGAAGCCCCCATGCTTCCTCTTATCTGAGTGATGCTCTTTCACTGGTCTGAGATTGGAAAAGACATAAAAACTCCGGGTTGTTGTGAGTTTTTTCAGGCTATATGGCCATGTTCTAAAGGCATTTTCTCCTGATGTTTTGCCTGCATCTATGGCAAGCATCCTCAGAGGTAGTGAAGTCTGTTGGAACTAGGGAAATGGGTTATACATCTGTGGAATGACCAGGGTGGGACAAAGGACTCTTGTCTTCTGGAGCTAGGTGTGAATAGGTTCTTGTGGGTTTTTTCGGGCTATAGAGCCATGTTCTAGAGGCATTTCTCCTGACGTTTCGCCTGCATCTATGGCAAGCATCCTCAGAGGTAGTGAGGTCTGTTGGAACTAGGAAAGGGTTTATATATCTGTGGAATGACCAGGGTGGGACAAAGAACTCTTGTCTGCTGGAGCTAGGTGTGAATGTTTCAACTGACCACCTTGATTAGCATTTGATGGCCTGGCAGTGCCTGGAGCAATCTTTTGTTGAGAGGTGATTAGATGTCCTTGTTTGTTTCCTCTCTGTTGTTGTGCTGTTGAATTTTAGAGTTTTTTACTGGTAGCCAGATTTTGTTCATTTTCATGGTTTCCTCCTTTCTGTTGAAATTGTCCACATGCTTGTGGATTTCAATGGCTTCTCTGTGTAGTCTGACATGGTGGTTGTAAGAGTGGTCCAGCATTTCTGTGTTCTCAAATAATATGCTGTGTCCAGGTTGGTTCATCAGGTGCTCTGCTATGGTTGACTTCTCTGGTTGAAGTAGTCTGCAGTGCCTTTCATGTTCCTTGATTCGTGTTTGGGCAATGCTGCGTTTGGTGGTCCCTATGTAGACTTGTCCACAGCTGCATGGTATACGGTAGACTCCTGCAGAAGCGAGAGGATCCCTCTTGTCCTTTGCTGAATGTAGCATTTGTTGGATTTTCTTGGTGGGTCTGTAGATAGTTTGTATGTTGTGTTTCCTCATCAGCTTCCCTATGCGGTCAGTGGTTCCCTTGATGTATGGCAGGAACACTTTTCCTCTGGGTGGAATCACAAAAACTCCGCTATGCTTCATTAAAAAAAAATATAGCCCTTCTGATTCACAGATTTTTGTAGCACTAAAGCTGCATAAACTGTAAATGCAATGCACTTTAAAGAGTGTGTTGAATGAACTCAATACATACAGTGTAGCAAACTCATCTAACCACTTTAGGCACTGTACCCAGTGTGCCGATCACCACTGGGACCACCTTGACTGGTTTGTGCCAGAGTCTTTGCAATTCAATCTTTAAATCCTCATATCGTGTCAGCTTTTCCAGTTGTTTCTCTTCAATCCTGCTGTCACCTGGGATTGCGACATCGACAATCCATACTTTGTTTTTTTAACGCAATTGTGAGGTCAGGAGTATTGTGCTCCAGAACTCTGTCAGTCTGAATTCAGAAGTCCCAGAGGAGTTTGACGTGTTTATTATTATTATTATTATTATTATTATTATTATTATTATTTTCTCTAGTGTGATGAGGCCTTTAGCATGCATCTACTCTGCGCATTATAGTTTTGCAAAGAATTTAACCTCCTCTTCCAAAGCGTGCTGATGTCTCATTGAACTACAACTCCCAAGATTCCATAGCATTGAGCCATGGTAGTTAAAGGGAATTCAAACTACATTAATGGTACAGTGTATCAGTGTTTTCCAAACTCTGGTCTTCCAGGGCCCCATCCACACAGCTGAATAAAATCCTGCATTATCTCCTTTGAACTGGAATATATGGCTGCATGGAAAGACCCTAGGTGTTTTGGACCTCAGCTCCCAGAATCCCTGATCATTGCCCAATTATTATTATTATATTTATTTATACTCAAAGTGGCTTATAAAAGCATCAGAATACAATGTAAAATATGCAAACATTAAAACAGGATTAAATATAACAATTAAAACAGGATTAAATATAACAATTCCCAGTTAAAAACTATTGAAGCTGGCAATTGAGGTCAAAAGCTCTTGGAAGACTAGAGTTTGGAAATTACTATTTGCACATTAATTTCCCACTATAGCTCTAAGTTCTTTCCATTGACTCGGAATTGTTAACGGAAATGGGAAATTGCATATCTTCAAATTAAGTGGCCATGGTTTTGAATATTGTTTTTTCTGCTCTAGTTGGCAGCAGTCATGCTGGGAGTAAAAAACTACAGGAATAACTTTTATCTATCCCACTTTAAAGGTAGGAGAACTGAGGCTGGATCTATACTGCCATATAAAATCCATCTTATCTGCTCTAAACTGAATTATATGGCCGTGTAGACTCAGATAATCCAGTTCAAAGCAGATAATGTAGATTATCTGATTTGATAATGTGGATTATATGACAATGTAGAAAAGGTCTGAGTATAAACTAATAGGAAAGTCTTTGTTTTCAGAGAGCTGCCAGGTTTGGCCAAGAACTATGTTATGCGGATGCTGCTTTTAGAACAGCCTCTTCCTCAGGCCGCTGTGGCATCATGGGTAAAGAAGGAATACACTAAGTAAGTTATTCTGGTTTCTAATCTTTTTCCATCCAAAGGCTCACTGTGCGTGACAAAATATTAAAACTACAGTCAATACCAGTTATTGTTAAGACCTGGATCTGCTTTCAACTAAAGTAAACCCATTGGATTTATGGGACTTATGCAAGCAGTTCAACAAGCCTGGTAGTGATGGTTGTTGAAAACTAGTCTAACTAAGGTATAATTATGTATATAATAGGAATTCTGGAAGTTTTAAATTCGAAACATTGACACATCTGTAAGGGGAAAGTGTTCCAAATTTGTGGAGACATTACTGGGGATGTGTCTCTTTGTTGAACCAGTCTTACACTAAAGATGCTTTTCCTAATATTTAGATGGTATCTCTTGACTTGTAAGCCTCCAAAATATACAACGCATCTNAGGTCAACACAACAACATCAATTTTTGGTAGTCCAGACAAGATGCACATACATTTATTATCTCTAGTATCCTGATCCGTTCCAGGTATTTGTCTTGTGAGCCACTTCTTCCTTCTGACTGTGATTACTTAGTTTGTCACTTGTTCTTTTGTCCCAGGGAACAGGAAGAGAGCTCAGATATCTTGCTGGGTCTGCGGCTGTGGCACAAGCAGTTGCTTCCAGGGGGTCTCCAAGGAATCGTCTTGAACCCTATATTCAAGGAAAACTTGCGCATTGCCCTGATGGGAGGGTAAGTGAGAGCAAAAAGGACAATTTTGGTCTGAGGAATCAAGGCAGAGGCTCAAAAAAGAGTTTGCTTTAACTCTAGCTTAGCCGTAATATTGTAACATTGCTGTCAAAACATGGTTGTTTATTTCAGCTTTTGGAGTCTAATTGGTTTTATCCAAGTTCACACAAGTGCAAAGTTTTCACCAGTTTTGATCTGTCTTTTTAAAGTTATAAAATGGTGTGGTAGCCTTTTAAAATCATTTTCATTATTTCAGTGCATTAAGTAGATTTTATTGTATGCTGTCTTGAGATTTTTAGATGGTTGGGTAACTAAGGTTGACATTGGCTCAAATGTGGTTGCAGCTATCCTGTGTTTTCTGTTTCTTGTCCTCTTTCTCCAGTGGTAAGCCGTGGTCTGATGACACTAGCCAATTAGGACCAGACAAGCATGCCCGGGATGTTCCATCTCTAGACAAATATGCTGAAGAAAGGTGGGAGGTAAGCTTTGTGTGTGTTTGTCTTAGTTTTCTGGCAATTAAGGCTGTGTATCACTATGTTGATTTCTAACAACATTTGAAACATAAATTCAACATGTTTCTTCATCTGTCTATCTAGTACTTGGTGTAGGATGTAATGAACTCATACCTTTGCTTAGTAGGCCGCAGCCTGGAAGTCAGTGAGCTGGCCTCCATGTTGGGAAAGCAGCTCAGGATGGCTGACATGTTGATGTAGGCAGAGAGGCAAGGGGAGGAGTCAGCTAACTCCTGATTGGTTCAGACCCCAAGGGGAGGAGTTGAAGGAGAGGGAAAAAGAGGCTGTCATTTCTGACAGGAGAGAGAGAAGGATTTGATCTGAGAGAGGAGGATTTGATCTAGTAGAGATAGGATTAGGATTTCAGACAGGGAGAAGAGAGTTTCTGAGTGAGCTAGGAATTAGACTGTTAGGGAATAATAAGAGCAAGGGCTTCTGTGTAGTTTGACTAGGGCAGTCAAAGTGAAGACTTGTTTACTTGTATTAGGACAGAATACAAGTGGGTTTATTTCCCTACAGTTTAGAGTAGTCCAGGGAAAACCTAGATACTCTAGAAAGGCAGCCAAGGGCGGCTGGTCCAAGAAACACACTGTTACATGTTATAGGATAGTGTGAGGAAAGTAGCTCACGTTAAGAAAAAGTTACTCCTTCTAAAGAAACCATTTGCTTGATAAGTCTGTGCTTCAGAAACAAACTACGCATTGTACTTCTCAGTAATGAGTTGTTTGCTTCAAATATTTCAATAAACCTGTTCTCTAGTTTACCGTTAATCTGCCTCAGCCTTGTTTTATCATATAGAGTTAGATCTAGTCAGCGTCCACATCTCCACAGTTCAGTCACAAGTAAGGGAGCCAAAAGGAAGAACCGGTGTATAGGGACATTTTACCTCAAGTACAACGACAAGACAATTCCCCAAACTGTACTTTGGGGTGGTGGCAGCAAACCTACCATTACATACACACCGTTCTCTCTCATCACCAATAATTCCCTCCTATATCCCTATTACATAGGACATATCAGTTCATGTCAAGGGACCTCAGCTGTTATAATATGGGGCTTCTTTGAAGATAGTTCAGAAGCTTTAACTGGTCCAGAGATCAGCAGCTAGACTACTAAATTTTATGTATGTCTTATGTTTAATGGGTTTAATGATTTTAAGTTCATAGTCAAATGTAGTAATTGGTTATTATGATTTATTATGATTTCTTTGTTGTACTGTATGTCAGCATTGAACTTTGGCCATTAGTATGTTGTAAACCAACATGTCCCGGAGTGTGGTGGAGGCTCCTTCTTTGGAGGATTTTAAGCAGAGGCTGGATGGCCATCTGTCAGGGGTGTGCTTTGAATGCAATATTCCTAGTTCTTGGCAGGGGGTTGGACTGGATGGCCCATGAGGTCTCTTCCAACTCTTTGATTCTATGATTCTATTAATGTTTGCCTGTTATTATGTTGGAAGCCGCTCAGAGTCCCCTCCGGGAGATAGGGCAAAATACAAGTATTATTATTATTATTATTATTATTATTATTATTATTATTATTATATTCTTTGGATCTGTTTTGCAACAGTGTAGCTAGCAATGAACCATTCTCTGCAAAAACCTTACAGTTTGGATACAACTTTCTGTTTCTTTACACTTCCTCTTAGGTCATCTTAGACTTTATGGTGGGCTCTCCTAGTGCAGCAGTGAGTCAAGATTTAGCCCAGCTGCTCACTGAAGCTGGGCTGATGAAGAGGTGAGAGGGCAAAGAACATAGAAGTATAATCCCAGAAGAGCAAGTGAACTGAGTCCCTTTCTACACAGCTGAATAAAATCTCACATTATCTCCTTTGAACCGGAGTATATGGCAGTGTGGACTCAGATAATCCAGTTCAAAGCAGATATTGTGGGATTTTCTGCCTTGATATTTTGGGTTATATGGCTGTGCGGAAGGGCCCTTAGATGCTTCTTTTATTCCAGCTTTTTATTTTAATGTATTTCACAACCATAGCATTCCTAATGACTGTTTTTGCAGAACTGTGCTTTCTTTATTATGTATTTTTGAGTGTGTTTGAATTTAGTTGTTTGCTTTTTTATTACCAAAACCTCTGGTGATAAGGAAAAAGAAAGTGTGGCTAACAGAAGTAGAAGTTGTTTATTTATATTAGGGATGGGTGATTTTTGACCACATAGTTTAGATTACATACAACCCCTGTAGTTTCTCTCACCTGTGGACTATGCTGCATGGAGCTTCAGGATCATAAGGTTCAAAATATCTGGTGAACTGATGAGCCCTCCCTACCCTTTGCAACAGTTCTTGGTGTAGCTACTGTTTACTTATTTTTTTTCTCTCAGGGCAGATTAGTTTTTTTCTTGAAAACAAAACAGAGAAGGAGCATTCAGATCTGTACATGACAGGGACGAACAAAGTTTAACCAGTAAGCCACACAAGGGCCCTAAGGAATAAAAACAATTCTTTTTTTCTCCTTTCTTCCCCCCACCTCTTCTGATCTATAGACATAATTTCCACCATGTTTGGAGCTTCTCTGTCTCCTCCCTGGGTCAAAATAAAAATTAACATTAGGTTACTATGAGTTTTCCGGGCTATATGCCCATGTTCCAGAAGCATTCTCTCCAGATGTTTTGCCCACATCTGTGGCAGGCATCCTCAAAGGTTGTGAGGTAAATTGGAAACTAAGCAAGGGAAATTTTTATATGTGTTGATTGTCCAGGGTGGGAGAAAGAACTCTTGTCTGTTGGAAGCAAGTGTGACTGTTGCAATTAAACACCTTGATTATTTATTTATTTATTTATTTATTTATTTAAACATTTATATTCCGCCCTTCTCACCCTGAAGGGGACTCAGGGCGGAGCACAGCATATACATGGCAAACATTCATATAATACATAAACATTAAGAAACATTTATCAAAATATTAAAACACACCATTTAAAACCATCCTAGTCATTCACATCAAATCTAATATTTTGGCATGGTAATCTTTCCTATTTAGCATTGCAAAGCCTTGCAGCTTCAAGGCCTGGCTGGTTCTTGCCTGGGGGAATCCTTTGTTGGGAGGTGTTAGCTGGCCCTGATTGTTCCTGTCTGGAATTCCCCTGTTTTCTGAGTGTTGTTCTTTATTTACTGTCCTGATTTTAGAGTTTTTTAATACTGGTAGCCAGATTGTGTTCATTTTCATGGTTTCCTCCTTTCTGTTGAAATTGTCCACAAGCTTGTGGATTTCAGACAACACAGAGAAGCCACTGAAACCTATAAGCACCAATCCAACAATATACCTCACAACCCCTGAGGATACTTGCCATAGATGTGGGCAAAATGTCAGGAGGGAATGCTTCTGGAACGTGGCCATACAATTCAGAAAACTCACAACAACCCAGTGATTCCAGCCATGAAAGCCTTTGACAACACAAAAATTAATATTTTTTTCCAACATAAATTGCATCAAAATGCTCTTGGAGGTTTAGGAAGGCACCCAAAATGCATTTAGATGTAGTCTTTTCTGGAAGGTACAACGTAAGGCATCGCCCTCCCAAGTCCTCTTGGAGGGTTAATGCAGCCTCTTAGTCTCCACCTCTGTTCAATAAGTTCACTTATGCTTCCATATGTGCAAGTACAGAACAAGAGTGTGAATAACGCAAAAGTAGAAAACCCCATTATAGGGTCGCCATAAGTCATAAATTACTTGAAGAAATACAACAAACCACAAAAAGATATCCTGAATTAACAACCAGCTCTCTGCGTTAACTTTGAGTGCTTTCCTTTACAGTAGTGAGCCTGGCGAGCCACCTTGCATTACCTCTTCTGGTTTCCAGTTCCTCTTGCTGGATACCTCATCACAACTCTGGTACTTCATGCTGCAGTACCTCCAGTCAGCTGAGGTAAGGAGATGTAGGAACTACTATCCATTTTACTTCATTTGTTTGGTCAGTTCCCATTTATTCTGAACTAGCTTTCCTTCTTTGCATCGCTCCCCATAGACCCGGGGCATGGACCTGGTGGAGATTCTTTCTTTCCTCTTCCAGCTCAGCTTCTCCAGTCTTGGCAAGGTAAGAAAGAAAGAAAAATATCCCTATTGAGTGCCAGTATATTAAATAGGGCCTATAGATCAGGGGAAAATATAAGCTCAAGTGTGATGTAATGGTTAAAGTGTTGGACTGGGATCTGGGAAATCCACCCCCACTGAGCCATGAAACTCCCTGACTGCCCTTAGCCCAGACACTCACTCTTTGTTTGGCTTACTTCATAAGGCTTATTTAAGGATAAACTGGGAAGGAGAGTACTATATGTGTGAAATGATGGCTGGATGGCCATCTGTCAGAGGTGCTTTGAATGCAATATTCCTGCTTTTTGGCAGGGGGTTGGACTGGATGACCCCTGAGGTCTCTTCCAACTCTATGATTCAGAAATTATTATGACTGTACACTTCACCATTCTTCAGTTAGTAACTAACTACATCATCAATTATGCTGCTATCACAGATAAACAGTGGTGGGTTGGATTTTTATATTGTGCTCCACTGCTTTTCAATATTTATTATTTTCGATAGATTTTATACTCTTTCTTCTTGAATGAGATCCAATGCAGCAGCTTTCAGTATTACAGTCATTCCCCAGCTTGATGTTTCCAGGTGTTTTTGGACTAAACTCCAAGGATTCTCGTCATGGGTCATCCTTGGCTTGGGTTAATGGAAGCTAGAAGTCTGAAAACTAATTTGAAATAGACTGCAATTAAGTCAAGCTATGCTGGATTTAGCTGTCAGTCACCAAGTATGAAACAATCAAAGTAATATTGTCCATTTTCACCTAGGATTATTCTGTGGAAGGAATGAGTGAATCTTTGCTAAACTTTCTCCAACACCTCCGGGAGTTTGGTCTTGTCTTTCAAAGAAAGGTAAGACACAGAAAGAGAGTTTTTCCCCCGACATTAAGTCCAGTCGTGGCCAACTCTGGGATGTGGTGTTCATCTCCATTTCTAAGCTGAAGAGCCGGCATTGTTAATAGACACCTCCAAGGTCATGTGGCCGGCATGACTGCATGGAGCACCGTTACCTTCCCGCTGGAGATACCTATTGATCTATTCACATTTGCATGCTTTCGAACTGCTAGGTTGACAGAAGCTGGGGCTGACAGCAGATGCTCACACCACTGCCAGAATCGAACCTGTGACCTTTTGGTCAACAAGCTCAGCAGCTCAGCGCTTTAACCCACTGTGCCACCAGGGGCTCCCTCAGAAAGAGAGTAGAAAGAGCTAAAAACTTGCTTCTCTCTTCAGGCCTTTGATAATGTTCAAGATAGCAGCTAGATTACTATCTTATCCAGGGAAGGCTAAATTGATTGTATTCATATTTTAATTAACAGCTATTGCCATATTTTATTGATTCTATTGTTTTTGTTAAATTTATGTCTGCTTTTAAATGTGTTATTGGTTTTTATATTGATATATTGTATTTTATATGTTGTATGGAACCATTGTGTGCTCTCTAAGCCTTCCCAAGTCCTTATGAAAGATGGTGGCGGAGTATAAATAAAAGATTATTATTATTGTTGTTGAAGGCTTTCATGGCCGGAATCACTGGGTTGTTGTAGGTTTTTTCGGGCTATATGGCCATGTTCTAGAGGCATTCTCTCCTGATGTTTCGCCTGCATCTATGGCAAGCATCCATAGATGCTTGCCATAGATGCAGGCGAAAAGTCAGGAGAGAATGCCTCTAGAACATGGCCATATAGCATATTTGGTAATTTTAACACTACTTATTTGACAAAGTCAATGTCTTTAGATTTTATAAATTGTCCCATTAAGAAAATGCATAATGATGTGGGTGGACTACAACTCAAATCATGCTAGTTTAATCCCCTCAGACTCCACCAGTCCTTAAAGTTGGCCATGTTGGGTATGTGTGCCATGTTTTGTCCAGATCCATCATTGGTGGGGTTCAGGCTTCTCTCTTGATGCAGAGTGAACTGCAACTTGGTCAGGAGGATTCTGTGTGCCAAGTTTGGTCCTGATCTGTCATCAGTGGGGGTCACAGTGGTCTCTGGAAGTGGGAACCAATAGGAAACATTAATCATCACCCACATACATGCATATACTAACTTTTATTATATAGATAGATATCTATCTATAGATAGATATCTATCTGTATCAGAGATTGGGGAAAGCGTGGGGTTACAAAAAACTGACAGCTGCCAATTGGGGAATTGTTAGTGGCAGTGATCATGGGAGAGAAGGCAATGAACTAAAGTAATATGTGTTGTCAAAGGCTTTCATGGCCAGAATCATTGGGTTACTGTGAGTTTTCTGGGCTGTATGGCCATGTTCCAGAAGCATTTTCTCCAGATGTTTCGCCCACATCTATGGTAGGCATCCTCAGAGGTTGTGAGGTCTGCTGAAACTAAGCAAGTGTGGTTTATGTCCAGGGTGGGAGAAAGAATTCTTGTCTGCTGGAGGCAAGTCCGAATGTTGCAATTGGTCACCTTGATTAGCATTTATAGCCTTGCAGCTTCAAAGCCTGGCTGGTTGCTGCCTGGGAGGATCCTTTGTTGAAAGGTTTTAGCTGTCCCTGTCTGGAATTCCCTTGTTTTGGGTTTTTTTTTAAGTTTTTGTTTCTTTACTGTTCTGATTTTTGGATTTTTAATACTGCTAGCCAAAATTTGTTCATTTTCATGGTTTCCTCCTTTTTGTTGAAATTGTCCACATGCTTGTAGATTTCAATGGCTTCTCTGTGTAGCCTGGTGGTTGCTACAATGGTCCTGAATTTCTGTAAATAATGTGCTGTATCCAGGTTGGTTCATCAGGTGCTCTGCTATGGCTGACTTTTCTGGTTGAATTAGTCTTCAGTGCATTTCATGTTCCTTGATTAGTGTTTGGGCAATGCTGCATTTGGTGGTCCCTATAGAAGGAAGCAGCCCGGCTTTAAAGCTGCAAGGTCATTCAATGATAATCAAGCTGGCCAATTGCAACATTCACACTAACCTCAAGTAGACAAGAGTTCTTTCTCCCACCCTGGACATTCAACAGATATATAAACCCATTTGTCTAGTTTTCAACAAACCTCACAACCTCTGAGGATGCCTGCCATAGATGTGGACAAAATGTCAGGAGAGAATGCTTCTGGAACATGGTCATACAGCCCAGGAAACTCACAGTAACCCAGCTAAAGCTATAGTTTTTGGACTGTAGACAATTGCAGAACTTTGAGGGATCTTTCTCCCATTGCCCATCCTTCTTTCCTTTCAGAGGAAATCCAGACGTTACTACCCAACTCGCCTAGCAATCAACCTTTCCTCTGGCATTTCGGGCACTACCACAAATACTCGTAACCAGGGCTTTATCGTTGTGGAGACAAACTACAGGATCTATGCATATACAGGTCAGAGGTCAAAAGTGTAATGATGCCATGTTTTGCTTCATTCAAAGGGCTCTTCCTCACTGTCTTCCTCTTGTTTTATGATTTTGAGTTATTCTTTCCTGGAATATTTCTCCCACTTGGCTAAGATTTGCAGATCTTAAAATGATAACTGCAGCGTTGTAATCTGAAGTCATTTAAACTGGGGTGGTTTTGAGAGAGCTCCACGTTTTTCAAGGTCTCTTCCTCCACCAACCTTTTGAGAAGTTTAATAATAATAATAATAATACTTTATTTATATTGCACCCTTCTCTCTGAGGGCACTCAGAGTGTATTACAGTATATAAACAGACACACGCAAACAGTCAATGCCTTGTTACGATGAAATACAATGAGACACAAATAACAAAGGCAAAGGCTTCTCCTTTCATTTCCGGCTCTGGAAGCGGTGCTGATCTCCAGTTCTGGGAGAGGTGCTCATCTCCATTTCCAAGCCAAGGAGCCTGTGTTGTCCGTTGACACCTCCTCATCATGTGGCTGGCATGACTACATGAAGCGTCTTTTTGCGTTTTCCCACTGAGGCAGTACCTATTGATCTACTCACATTTGCATATTTTTGAGCTGCTAGGTTGGCAGGAGCTAGGGCTAACAGCAGGAGCTCACCCCATCCCGCAGATTCGAACTGCCAACCTTCAGGTCAGCAGTTCAGCAGCACAAGGGTTTAACCCTTTGCTGCACTTCACTAAGGCACAGCTGAAAACCAAGTTCTGTAGGAAGCTGAGATTGCTAGTCATAATAGGCTAGGAATTCTTAAACATTTCCACTATTTTTATGTGTATAGGTATATAAAATAAAATAGGTATAAAATCAATCATTTGCTGATAACAAACCAGCATTTGCAAGGCTTACTAAACAGGCTGGTTTTCTTTTTTATGAAGTACAGCTGAAGCATCTTCTGCAGAATCTGCTCTAAACACTGCACAACAGATTCATGTAAATGTCTAGAACTGGGTGATGTTCAGAAAGACCTTTTGGCCTGGCCAGCAAAACAGCAGCCGTAGTGGTGTTGAGCGTGCAAGCAAACACAGAGCTTATGATGTAGCAGAACAAGCAATTACTTTCTTATGGCTTTTTACTCCTTCCTTTTTGCGTCCAAAAAAAAGGAAGAAGAAAGTAGATTGCTGTTACTGCTGTCTTCTTCTTGAATGCCTAAGGCCCCTTCCACACAGCTGAATAAAATCCCACATTATCTGCTTTGAACTGGAATATATGGTAGTGTGGACTCAGATAACCCAATTCAAAGCAGATATTGTGGAATTTTCTGCCTTGATATTCTGGGTTATTTGGCTGTGTGGAAAGGCCTTGAGTCTTCAGCACCAGGCTGTTGGGTAATGTTACAACACAAACCATTTCTGTAGTTCTCCATTTCCCCAACTATAAGGATTCATTTGCGAAGCTACCAGCCCCATATAGAAAAGCTGACTGCCAGTCACAGTGGTGTTTCTTTCTTTGACTGTAGAAATGGTGGCAAATATAACAATAAGAGGGGGGAGTTAGCCATTCATTCTGCTTCCCTAGAGCAAAGTTATGAGAGGGAAGTGCAAAAGAATGCTCACTACCTGACGGAGGAGGAAAATCAAGGGGATAGGAGTGCTGGTGAAAGAATATTTAGGATTTACTCATTTTAAAAAACGAAGGGGAAGTTATAAAGACTATGCTCTAAGGTTGCGTTATGTTCCTCCCAGTTGTTTTCACAAAGTTCCCTTCTAGAATTTGGCAAAAAAAATCTGAAATGATAACAAAGGGCAGTGTACTTAATTATGTGCAGTGTATATTTCTGTCTCACATTCTCCAAACCTGAGATTAGAGGAATTTCTTCCAGAGCAGAGGCTGTAGTTTTCAAGACATCTTCAACCTCCTTGCCTTCCTGTTTGGGAAATTAAGCTCTGATCTTTATTTTCCTCTCTGTTCTCATCCCCAGATTCTGAGCTGCAGATTGCACTCATTGCCCTCTTCTCTGAGATGCTGTATCGCTTTCCAAATTTAGTGGTGGCTCAAGTCACCCGGGAGAGTGTGCAACAGGCCATTGCCAATGGCATTACAGCAGATCAGGTAGGAACCTGAACTTAATGTGATTTTAATATTTAATATTTTAACCTGATCATAATGTGATTTTAATGTATAATGTTGTTTATGTCTTATGTTTAATTGTTTTAATTATTTTAATTTATAGTTATATATTAGTGCAGTGTTTCTCAACCTTCCTAATGCCGCGACCCCTGAATACAGTTTCTCATGTTGTGGTGACCCCCAACCATAAAATTATTTTTGTTGCTACTACATAACTGTAATTTTGCTACTGTTGGAAATTGTAATGTAAATATCAGATATACAGGATGTATTTTCATTCACTGGACCAAATTTAGCACAAATACCCAATACACCCAAATTTGAATATTGTTGGGGTTGTGGGGGGATGATTTTGTCATTTGGGAGTTGTAGTTGCTGGGATGTATAGTTCACCTACAATCAAAGAGCATTCTGAACCCCACCAGCGATAGAATTGGGCCAAACTTCCCACACAGAATCCCCATGACGAACTGACAATACTGTGCATTCTGATGGTCTTTGGCGATCCCCTCTGACACTCTCCTCATGACCACCCCGCCCAGGGGTCCCGACCCCCAGGTTGAGAAACGCTGTGTTAGTGTTTAGTTATTATGGATTTCTTTCTTTCTATATGCATATGGCATTGCATTTTTGCCATTAGTATGTTGTAAATTGCCTTGAGCCTCCCCCGGGGTGAGAATGGCAGTAGATAAATATAGTAAATAAATAAACCAGAAGGAGACACTTAAAACTGGTTGATGCAGTTGAGTGAACCATTTTGAAAGAAGTATAGTCTGGTTCTGTCTGTTGAAGTCCTAATGTTCTGCTTCTGAGCTTCCAGGCATTTCCTAGGCAAAATGAGCTACTTGTAGGGTCCAATTTGAAACATGTTTGGAGAAATTCTTGTTGGTTTCTCTCTTTCTTGTAGATCATTCACTTCCTGCGTACTAGAGCTCACCCTGTGATGCTGAAACAGGTAAGAAAATGATTGCCGTGGTCAAGTCTTGAGGTTCATGGGATATAAAAAGGATGCTCCCCTGTTGAACATTGCAAATGGCTTTTTGAAGACCTCTCAGCAAGTCACAGGGATATTGGGAGGGATTTAGGATGGATGCTTAAATGTTGCTGTTACTTAAACATCTGAATCCCAATTTTTATCTATTAGAATCCCAACATATAAAAACTTAAAATGTATACAGAAATTAAAGAAACAACTATAAAGAGATAAGTAAAAACATATTAAAAGTTATTATTAAAATAAAAGTAAAAAATACCTAGAATTACAACTATTTAAAACAGATTCCTTAAGGGAAAATAATAAACTATCAGCAGAATCGGTGTACATTGTAATAAATACTACTATTACTATGAGCAAAGGAAAGAAGATTTATTAGTTCCAAGGGAACAGTCTCTCGGGCAAGTCACACTCTCACAGCTATAGAGGAAAGCAACAGGCAAGACTCCTCTGGACAAATTTTGCCAAGAAAAACCCCTAACAGTTCGCCATATGTCAGAAACAACTTGAAGGGACACAACAAGAAAAAGTGAAAAATGTTATGAGGTGCTTAAAGCTAACAAGTACATTCTTTCTTAAGCATTTTGCCATGTGACTATAGTTATGTTGTTTTACTTCTCCCAACAGACCCCTGTGCTGCCCCCCACAATCACAGACCAAATCCGGCTATGGGAGCTGGAACGGGACAGATTGCGCTTCTCTGAGGGTGAGTGTTTGGAGAAGAAAGGGTAGAGCCATACTTGTATTATGGGATGGTTTCTTACCATAGGTTCATAGCACTTTTGGTATGGATATATCAATACCAGGTGAGGATGCAGGGATGGAAATAATATTTGCTGTTATTTGTTTCCTGAGTGAAAATTGTTTTCCACTCAAGAAGCATAATATAGTGGTGAGAATTTTTTAGTTTTTTCCTGGTATTTGAATATTCCAGAACATTTGGGGAAACTATTCAGTGCAGATAGGAGCTCCTGGTGGTGGAGTGGGTTAAACTGCTGAACTTGCTGACTGAAAGTCAGTGGTTCAAATCCGGGGAGTAGGGTGAGCTCCCGCTCTTAACCCCAGCTTCTGTCAACCTAGCAGTTCGAAAACATTTAAATGTGAGATCAATAGGTACCACTTCGACGGGAAGGTAATGGCGCTCTATAATTTCCTTGACTGACAATGGACAGACCTGGATTATGACTTGAACTTGTGTAATTTTAATTGGATGTTTTATATTTGATATTGTAACTGTTTGTTTAAATTCTAAACTGTCTTTGTTTGGGCATCTAATGATTCCCAGCTATGAGGCCGCCCTGAGTCGGCAAATAGCAGGCCCAAACTGCACCAAAATATTTGTTTTTTTCTGCAGAAGGAAGAAAACTATTGCATTTCTTTGTTCTTACATATGAGAAACATACTATTGTTTTTCAACTAAGTAGTGTTATGATAGATCCTTTTTTTCTTAATGCTTGAATGGACATTCGTCCTTTCTTCTTGTCCTATGTAACAACAAAAGCAACAATAACAATAATAATTTTATTTCTTACCTGCCTCTCCTCGAGGCAAGTTACAGCATAACTAAAACACATAAACATTGTAAAAACAATGTATAACAAATGTATTGAATCATGATAAAATAATTAAAAATATCAAAAAAATAAAAAAAACATTGTAAAAATTCTGTGAATATACAGTTTCTATAAAAATCCATATTAAAACATATTTCTGTATGATATATATTAAAGTAGACAGCACAGAGATTAAATACAACACTAGTTTCAAATTCATGCTTAAAACAGGCTGAGCATACCTGCAAAAAGAGTTAGGTCTATAGATGGTTTTTTAAATTCTGGACTTTTGTTTTGTTTGCCTCTTCTATTTGCTACTTTCCATTAGTTTTTTTCTTTAATTTCTCTGATCTTGTCCTATATTTTAAAAAATATTGCTTTCCTTTTCCCGGTTCATGTATGTATATGTGTGTATCCTTTACTTAATTTTCCTGGACATCCTTGCTTTTTTCTTTTTTCTCTTACTGTATTTATGTTCTTTGCTTTATGTTCCCCTCCATTCTCAGTCCTCTCCATGTTGTCTTGAGCCTTACCTTTCCCTTCCTCATGCCCATCTCTGTTTGCATCTGCTTCTTCTTCCTACTTCCTGTCCTCTTGAGCTTCTCCCATTTGACCATCTTCTCAACTGTATATTTGCTTTCCTTTCCTCAGGTGTTCTGTACAACCAGTTCCTCTCCCAGGTGGACTTTGAGCTGCTGAGGGACCATGCCAGGGAACTTGGGGTGCTCATTTTTGAGAACCCTTCCAAGCGTCTGATGGTGGTGACTCCTGCCGGACATTCAGATGTCAAACGCTTCTGGAAGCGACAGAAACACAGTTCCTGAGGGCAGTGGCTACCTCCAAGACCTTATGCTTGATGCTGGAAGCTTGAAGCAATGAAGGTGGCACTAGATGGGTCCCAAGAACAAGGAGAGAAAGGAGATGCCTTAAAGGGAGTTGCCGGATGACTCTTATCCAGCAAAAAAGGAGTTAAGAATCAAGTGAAAACCCATTGGTAGTTTACAGCGCCAAGCAAGAGCGTAGTTCAATTCTGTTTCATCTTCCAGGAATTTTCTCTGAAAGGAACTACAAAACAAGTGAGAGCTTATGTGCTCAAACCGTTTCAGGAAACTTGAAATGAGTAAATGGCCCAAATTGATTCCTTCTCAAGATGTACTTACTTGGGACCAGTGAATGGCTTGAAAAGAAATGATGCTGAGATTATTACAAAAGCTCTTCCACTTGTGTGGATAGGAGTCTGTTGGCTCTTTTGTGTAGGAGAGTCATGCAAGAATAATACCGTTTAAAACAGAGACTTTGATACTCTGGACTTTTCTCCTCCAAATATTCATAGTAAAGGGGAGGGGAACTGTGTTGGGAAAGAGTTGTTTAGACCATTATTTTTTGGACAATCATTTCCACAAGTCATCAGTTAGCACAGCCAAATCGATACTTTTTTGTGTGTCAGGAGCGACTTGAGAAACTACCAGTCACTTATGGATACTGAGATTTTGGGAGTTGTAGTCCAAAAAGATAACTTTTCCACAAACTAGGTATGTGTATGTAGTCACATACACATGCTTTCTCCTTTTCATCGTGATTGGGGGAGCACAAGAGAAATAAAGCAGAATTTTCAGAACACTGTATGTCTGTCATTTCACTTGTGAGTACAAATGAAGCTTTGGGAATGATTGAGACCAATTTCAGTGGGATCAAAAGGGATTTGGGGTAGCGAGTAAGTGGCCACTCAGGTACAAAAACAAATAGTTCCACTTTCTCCACAAGACTAGTTAAAAAGAAAGTGTTTGCAAATATGGACCCAAATCACCTCTTATTTACTTCCTTTTCCTATTCCAAATATGAATGGAAATTAAGTCCACTTAATGAAGCAATGTGTTGCATATTAAATCTGTTCTAGCTCACCTGCAGTATTTTTACATCAAGTACAAACCAGGTGCCCACAGTGGCACAGCAGGTTAAACCGCTGAGCTGCTGAACTTGCTAATTGAAAGGTTGGCAGTTCGAATCTGGGGAGCAGGGTGAGCTCCTACTGTTAGGCCCAGCTTCTGCCAACCTAGCAGTTTGAAAACATGCAAATGTGAGTAGATCAATAGGTACTGCTTCAGTGGGAAGGTAATGGCATTCCATGCAGTCATGCCAGCCACATGACCTAGGAGGCGTCTGTATACTACTCCTGCCCTTTCAGCTTAGAAATGGAAATGAGCACCACCCCCCAGAGTTGGACACAACTAAACTGAATGTCAAGGGGAAACCTTTACTTTTATTTACTAACCAGTCTATCAATATGGAGATAAGCATTTATTTTCAATCAGTTTCAGTATTGTCGTTCCTGGTTTACATTTTTAGTCCCCTCGGACTGAAGTTTCTTATAAGCTACAAAGAAAATGTTGCATAAGCAGAATGCTTAACATAATTTTTAAAAGAGCCAGGAAGCTGTTTATATAGAGCACAGCTTTTCAGACAATACTTGGTTTTGAAGTGGGCATTGATAGCTTGACAATCCATAAGCAATACCACTTGATGGCTTATCCCCACCTCCAAGTCTGAGAGCATTTCGAGGGTTGATCTACATTCATTCAGTTAAATATTTTAAACAAGTTGCCACTTCATATTCATGTTCCAGTTTCCAAGCATGGTTTAAAAAGTTGGTCAGTGAAGAAAGTTGGAAGATAGTTATACGGATAGTATGGACTATTAAACAGACAAATCAGTGGCTCCGAGAACAAATCAAGCCTGAACTCTTCCCTAGAAGCCCAAAGGACTAAACTGAGACTAGACAACTAACTACTTTCACCAAGCATACTCACCCAACATTCTCTTTACATACCAGAAAATGAAAAACTAATGATTTCCGATTCTAAATTTGTGGTTGATCAACTTTTGATTTGTTTAATGTGGTTGTGTCTGAGTCATATATGGAATTTCTGTGGTCCTTTTCATTCAGATCACCATATCTATATGACTGTTTCATAAGAGTTGTCAACTCTTATGTGTCTGTGGTTGTTAAGAGTCAAGACGTTCCAAAAAGAATACTAAGTATGTACATTGAAACTAGCACAAACCAATCCTACAATGAGCAGTTCTAATGTAATGGCGACAGTCTTCACATTTCCACCTGCTGTTATGGTTAAATGCCTCAAAACAACAATTGCTGGTTGGGAAATATTAAATACCAACTCATAATAATAAAGTGTTGGGCGGTTAGGGATTATTATAAACCTTGTTTATGTAGTTGAACAGTTTGGTTTCTAAATCCAGAGCAGGGAACATGTGGTTTGTAAGATATTCTTCAAAAACATCTTTCACTATCCATCTCCATTGCACCGGGATTGTGGCGCAGCTGGCTGAGTGTCAGCTGCATTAAGATCACTCTGACCAAAAGGTCATGAGTTCGAAGCCAGCCCGGGTTGGAGTGGGTTTCCAACCAATTGTGTGTAGCCTGTTGTCGACCTTTGCAACCCGAAAGACAGTTGCATCTGTCAAGTAGGAAAATAAGGTACCACCTTAAAGTGTGGGGAGGCTAAATTAACTGATTTATGAGGCCATAAAGAAGACTCCAGCAAAGCATTCCAGCGGGGAAGCATGCGGGGAATGCGGAAATGCTTCATCAGCGTCGCAGATGGACGATGAAAGCGACAGCTCCCCTGGCGGCCAGAAAAAGTTAAATAGACTCTGTGTATGTCTGCATATGTTTGTATGGCCTATATGTAATAGTAACTCTCAAGCAACCAGAATATACAATGTCATGTGGATTGCGGATTTTGGTTTGTGGCAAATTCGTTCAGGAACGATCGCTTGTGACTGCATATGCTTGTTTTGTCAAGGGATTTGTAAATGGCCGTGAAGACCTACTCTGGCTCCACATGTTATTTCACAGCGAGGACATAGATGTTTTTGTTTTGTTTTGTTTTGTTTTTGGTGCCAGGAGCCACTTGAGAAACTGCAAGTCACTTCAGGTGTGAGAGAATTGGCTGTCTGCAAGGACGTTGCCCAGGGGATGCCCGGATGTTTTGATGTTTTACCATTCTTGTGGGAGGCTTCTCTCATGCCCCCGCATGGGGAGCTGGAGCTGGCAGAGGGAGCTCATCCATGCTCTCCCTGGATTTGAAACTGTGACCTGTCGGCTTTCAGTCCTGCCAGCACAAGGGTTTAACCCACTGCGCCACCGGGAGCTCCTGAGGACATAGGTTTCCAGATGGAAAGCGTACGTGACGGGTTTGCTTGACACACCACACACCTTCTTCTTAGCATATTTCTTCCTGCCTCTTCAAAATCCATAGCACTATTGGTAACAGCTTAGTTAAACAGCTTGAGTCAAGTTAAAGGACTCAAGGGCCAGGCTTCCTAGAATCATAGAATCACAGAGTTAGAAGAGACCACATGGGCCATCTAGTCCAACCACCTGTCATGCAGAAAAAGCATAATCAAAGCACTCCCGACAGATGGCCATCCACCCTCTGTTCTTGGTGTCTTTGCCACATTTTTTGAAGTTAGCTTTAAGCTCCAATATAGTAGGCTTCAGTTAACTAGCACCCATTGAGACTGGAGGAGGTTTGTGGTTGCTTGACTGTTACTATTAAAAAATAAGCCTAACCAATACTATGCATGGGCCAACTTAGGCCCTCCAGGTTGTTTTGAACTTCAACTCCCACAATTCCTAACAGCCTCAGGCCCTTTCCTTTTCCCCCTCAGCTTCTTAAGGGGCCTGAGGCTGTTAGGAATTGAAGTCCAAAACACCTGGAAGGCCAAAGTTTGCTCATGCCTGTTACAACCCATACTATACCATACCATGAAACGGATATTGAAATATAGTGGACAACAATTTAAACATGAGCCAACAATGTGATGCGGCGGCAAAAAAAGCCAATGGGATTTTGGCCTGCATCAGTAGGAGTATAATGTCTAGATCCAGGGAAGTCATCCCACCCCTTTATTCTGCCTTGGTTAGACCACACCTGGAATATTGTGTCGAATTTTGGGCATCACAATTGAAGAGAGATATTGACAAGCTAGAATGTGTCCAGAGGAGGGCGTCTAAAATGATCAGGGGTCTGAAGAACAAGCCCTATGAGGAGCGGCTTAAAGAGCTGGGCATGTTTAGCCTGGAAGAGAAGGCTGAGAGAGACATGATGGCCATGTATAAATATGTGAGGGGAAGTCATAGGGAGGAGGGAGCAAGCTTGTTTTCTGCTGCCCTGGAGACTAGGACGTGGAACAATGGCTTCAAAGTACAAGAAAGGAGATTCCACCTGAACATTAGGAATAATTTCCTGACTGTGACAGCTGTTCAGCGGTGGAACTCCCTGCCCTGGAGTGTGGTGGAGGCTCCTTCTATGGAGGCTTTTAAACAGAGGCTGTTTAAACAGAGGCTGGATGGCCATCTGTCGGGGGTGCTTTGAATGTGATTTTCCTGCTTCTTGACCCACCAGGTCTCTTCCAACTCTATAATTCTATAGTACTTAGAATTAAGACAAAGACATACTTAAATGTAACACATGTTTACTGTTTTGCTGTATCATGAAAACTTTTTAAAATAAGTATTTCTTTGAATTTTTTTGCCTGTTGCTTGAGAGTTCTGGTTAACTGAGACCCTCCTGTATATTTCTTTTTGGATGTGAAGGATGCCAGAGAGCCTCCCAAACAATAGAGAAATGAGGACCAAGGCTTCCCTTTTTTACCTCCAACAAAAGTATACCGTATATTCCGGGGTGCAAAACAACTGGGGCTATAAGACGACCCCCCAATTTTAGCAAACAAAACAAGAGTTGGGGATATACTCGCCATTTAAGACGACTCCCCAAACCAGGCGCTTCTCAGGCCGCTCTCCTTCTTCCTGTCCAGGCCTCATGCGAAGTGCCTCTTCTCCCGCGAGACAATGTTGTCTCACAGGAGAAGAGGCACTTCTCGCGAGGCCTGGACAGGAAGGAGGAAAGCGGCCTGATCAGAAGGACCTCTGGCGCTCATAGAATCATAGAATAAAAAAGTTGGAAGAGACCTCATGGGCCATCCAGTCCAACCCCCTGCCAAAAGCAGGAATATTGCATTCAAATCACCCCTGACAGATGGCCATCCAGCCTCTGTTTAAAAGCTTCCAAAGAAGGAGCCTCCACCACACTCCGGGGCAGAGAGTTCCATGGTTGAACAGCTCTCACAGTCAGGAAGTTCTTCCTCATGTTCAGATGGAACAATGTTGTCTTGCAGGAGAAGTGGCACTTCTCGCGAGGCATGGACAGGAAGAAGGAGTGCGGCCTGAACAGCCCAGGGGCCCGGCCACCAACAAAGGAGAGGCCTGGGCCTGTGCAAGGAAGGCAGCCTGGAAGGGAGGAAGATGGGGAGCCTGCCCGGGAGGCCGCCATGAGCCAAGGCAGAGGAGGAGGAGGAGAGCCCAAGGCCATGGCAGCCATATTAAAAAAAATTTTTATTTTTTTTTAAAAAATTAAGATTTTATTTACATACAATAACAACTTACAGTGTACACAAAACACAAAACAGTGAACATTTTACAAACACATAACCCTACCATCAAGGCCTGAACAAGTATCCTTTCCTTCACCATATATTTGTAAATCAACCATTAATCAAATGTCATATCCAAAATTCCAGATCAACAGGGTTATATTGTTTTCCCTTTTTGCTCTCTAAAGCATATTTAATAAAGACCGACCAGTATGCCTCAAAATCCGATCTGTTAATTTCCCCCCTGAATACCCTCATTTCCATTGTTAGTTTATCATTTAAGGCTCCCATACCTCCCTATACCATGCTTCCGGTGTTAGATTAGTTATTATTTTCCAGTTCCTTGCTATTATGATTCTTCCCACTGTGAGCAAAATAATCACCAATTCTTTCTTATTGTTTCTAGATTCAACATCGTGGTGTCCATTAATAATGCTAACCTAGCATCCAGAGTAATATTTGATCCTATAATGTTGTTTATTTCAATAAATATATCCTTCCAAAAACTCTTCACTTGGGGGCATTCCCACCCATATTAAGTAATTTTATTATCATTTTAATTTTATACCCGGCATACTAGACAACCCCCAAAATTTTATAAGATTTTACATGCCTAAAAAGTCGTCTAGTACCCCGGAATATATGGTAACTTTCTTCAGGACTATAATGGGCTCATTTCTCCCTGTGACTCCAGATGTAGCAGTACAGAGAAGTCCAAACTACAACTCCCAGGATTCAATAGCGGGGCGGAGCTAGAAAAGCCTGGAAGCCGAGAAAACTGAGTTATTTCGGGCTGCAAAGTTCAGAGCATCAGACGAGAAGGAAGTCTTTCCAAACTTCCCAAGGTAAAGAAAATTTCTCTTACTATTTCAATTCCATGCAAAACTCGCTTTGGCAACAGCGAGGAGTTTTTGTGAGTTTAAAGCGATCCTATCTCGAGTTGTCAATGACGCTCAGTGCTTTGATGCATGTCTTTTATAACTTGGATCCATGTGCTTTTTAAAGCTCAAATCCTTTCTTGAATTACTTTGTTTTCCCCTTTTGTGAATTACCAGTAACATTTTAGAGCAGGAACTTTGTTGCAAAGTGTTGCAAAAGTGGGCCTGGACCCACCATAGGGAGAACATTCAGGAAGTAAAGCTGTAAAGAGCAGAGAGGTCGTGGCTTCAGGTTCTCTGTGACGCAGTTCATATTTGCCCTGCCTTGAATATATCTTCACTGTGAAATTA
>NW_026845477.1:287994909-288058409 GCF_025583915.1 Anolis sagrei ordinatus | reverse complement strand
CCCATGCAGATATGCAGACAACACAATCTAAAATCAATATGCCCAGAAAATAATCAGTTTTTCCACAAGGGGGAGCCTATATGTTTGTATACCCATAAATGCCTATAATAAAACAGCCTAAAGATTAACCCAGGGCCTGCTTGTTTTCCCATAACGAATATCCAAAATGAGGTAAACTCACCTCATGGGGCCAGCCCAGCGCAGCAAAAGGGAAGAGGCCAGAGGAGAACCAGGTATCTAAGACATCCGCATCTAATAAAATGAAAAAGCAAGTGTAAAATCTTATTCGAAATACAAGCCTTGGGGAACAAAAAGAAGAATAGCTTAAAATAGTCAGAGCTTGAGATAAAAGTAATGCTTGGATTTTTATTTCAACTCTTAGAATTTCTCTGTTGTATTGTCAGTGACCGTGCTGGTTTAGAAATTCTCGGCATTGTAGACAGAAAGCTCTGTTTTTATATTGTTACCGTCCCTTCCAAAAGTTCAAGTTATCTGCCTCCTGTTGCCTCACCTCTCACCAGCACCAGATCCTTTTCTGATTTTCCCAGCATGCCTGCTGCTTTTCTCCGAGCTTCTGCTTCTGTTCTACCCACTACCCAGGATCCATCACTCTCCTCCTGTTACAATCCAGGACAAAAATTATTAAGTTCAGATGAAATTGTGAGCAAGGCTGGAAGAGGTAGAGACTCACCCTGTCCAGCAACCATGTTGTGCTATAGTACATAGTTGGTACAGAACCTGATAGACCAACACTCACCTCTTCAATGCCAGGTGACCCAGAAATAGTAACTCGATAGGCTGGAATCTGATGACCCCACCAGAGCTGGCGAGAAATACACCAGTCGCTATGAAGGAAAACATCAAGTAAGACTGTCAAGATTTAAGAACATAAAAATCAACTGGTAGATTGAACTGATAAAGAGAACCAGTGTGATATAGTATCTTTGATCAGCTCTCCGATGCCTTGTGTTGAGTCTCAGATCTAGCAGATTTTGTAAAAATTAATTAATAATAATAATAATAAACTTTATTTATACCCTGCCACCATCTCCCCAGTGGGAACTCGGAGTGGCTTACATGAGGGACAACATATTACAGCAAAATAAAACCAAAACATAAACAACAAGCAACATCATCAAAATTACATAGAAAAAAATATGAATACAGTAATAAAATAACATTCCAATAAACACAATCACGATAACAGTGGGCGGGCCACATGTACAAAATAAAACAATTTAAAAACTCTAATGAGATAAAAAAATTGTTTAGCTGCAATTGTTTAGCTGCAAAGTTTAGCTGCAAGTTATTTGCAGCTAAACTTCCCATTTGAAGGGCGGGTACTCTAGTGGCAAAAGCGTTGAGGGGTGCAGTAATGTCATGTTGTGCACCTACTCGCCAAAAGCGCAGCGGAAGAGCCAGGTTTTAAGGTTCTTTTTTAACATTTCTAGATCGAAGGGCCCGGGTTGGTACATGGAGAGAGATACGGTCATGAAGGTAGGCGGGTCCCAAACTGTTTAGGGCTTTGTAGGTGATAACCTGTTTCTTGAATTGGGGCTGGAAAATAAACGGCAGCCAGTGGAGCTCCTTAAACATGGGAGTCGACCGCTCCCTATAACTAGCCCCAGTTATTAATCTGGCTGCCGAACGTTGGACAAGTTGTAGTTTCCGGGCCGTCTTCAAGGGTAGCCCCACGTAGAGTACGCTGCAGTAATCCAGTCTTGAGGTAACTAAGGTGTGGACCACCATGGTCAAATTAGACTTCACGAGGTATGGTCGCAGCTGGTGCACAAGTTTTAACTGTGCAAAGGCCCTCCCGGCCACCGCCAACACCTGCGCATCAAGTGTCAGCACTGAGTCCAGGAGGACCCCAAAGCTGCGGATCCTGCTTTCAGAGAGGCTTCTGAGTAAGCCTGCAGAAGTATTGGTACTATGGTAGAAAATAATGTTTTATTTGTTGTGTTGAGCTTTCCCCTTGAATAACTGTAAACAATAACTGTTTTATTGTTTTTATTGCTTTTGTTGTGTTTTATATTGTTTTAATGTTTTAATCTGTATTATGATATTATGTGTACTGATTAGTTGGAAACCGCCTTGAGTCGCCGACTGGTTGAGAAAGGCAGTATACAAATACAAATAAATAAAGAATAAATAAATAATAACTAAACATGTATTTTGGGAGATCCAGGTTCAAATTCTCACTAACACTATGAAACTCACAGGGTGACTTTAATCTCTCAGCCCCTGGCCTACCTCACAAGTGATGATGAGAAAACACGTTTCTTACCTTGAACTCCCTGAATAAACTACCAAGTACACTCAAGGCAGCTAACAACACTGGTAGCTTCTGGCTTACTGTCCCCACAGTATAGTGGACAGGAGTGCAAGACAGGGGAAAAAGAGAGATGACCTCAGGTTCCTTCTGAGCCATGCTGAATACTGGATGGCTTTGAACAACTCACTATTCACCTTTTCCAAAGACCTCAAAGAGCTATTGTAAAGATAATATATATAAAGCAATTCATGTGAAATAATGGGTAATGGGAAGAAGGACAGAGACTATAAGTTTTTTGGATTGCAGTTCTCAGTATTTCCCTGGCAGTTATCTTAACAAGTAATTGTCTCAGATTTTTTTGAGTGTGTGTTTACTCTGGCCAAGACCCTGGAGACACAAAATGTACATGCTACATACACACAACTGTATAATAATTACAACTGCAATATGCTGGCAACTACTACACAAAAACTCTTTTCCAGGACAGGTTTAGATAGCCACACCAGTCGGAATAAACAATATTATGTTAATCAACCAAGATCAAAAGTGAAAGAGGAGAAACTGAAAAACTGTTTGAACTAGCCCTTTGCAACAGGACTGGTCCATTAAAGGGTAAGCATTCAGATCAAAATATTAAAAAGATGGGGAGAGAGGCGGGACTACCTTATTCTTACCCGGTACTCAAGAGCCAAGTCTTCCAGGTCTTCTCATGAAATTCAGGCATTAACTTCAAGCATCCAGATTCCACAGCCTGAATGAAGAAACAAATAAAACAGAGGCTAACTCAATGCAGGACTATTCAAAATCTTGGAAGGAGGAATGATTCCATATGAATGTTTGAAATAAACATAATTTTTTGTGTGTCGGGAGCACACAAAATTAGTTCTTCTTTTAATCATTACATGTAGCCCGCCCATTGTCATTGTGTTTGTGCTTATTGTAATTTTATATTGTTATGTATTCACATGTTTTATGTAATTATGATGTTGTTGTTTATTGTTTGCATTTTCGGTTTCCGTTTTTTTATTGTAATCGTTGAGGCTTGGCCTCATGTAAGCCGCTCCAAGTCCCCATCGGGGAGATGGTGACGGGGTATAAATAACGTTTATTATTATTTATTATTATATTATAACTTGAGAAACTGCAAGTCGCTTCTGGTGTAAGAGAATTGGCCATCTGCAAGGACATTGTCCAGGGGACACCCGGATGTTTTACCATCCTGTGGAAGGCTTCTCTCATGTCCCCGCATGAGAAGCTGGAGCTGACAGATGGGAGCTCACCCCTCTCCCCAGATTTGAACCGCTGACCTTTTGGTCAGCAGTCCTATCAGCACAAGGGTTTAACCCACTGCGCCACTCCAGCAGGAGCTCCACTAATAAACATAATGATAATGATAATATTTTGTAGTATAGTTCCCATAATCCCTGCATCCCAAACTAAAATATCAGATGGAAGATTCTGGTAGCTATAATCAAAACAACAAGTGAAATCCTTTCACGTTTTCAGATACTTACATTCCACCTAGAAATACAACATCTAGCATGTTTGCTCCTTAAAGCTATAGTACAAAACATTATCATTATCATGAGGAGGGAGTAAGCTTTTTTTATGCTGCCCTGGAGACCAGGACGCGGAACAATGGCTTCAAACTACTAGAAAGGTGATTCCACCTGAACATTAGGTGAGAGCTGTTCAGCAGTGGAACTCTCTGTGACAGAGTATAGTGGAGGGTCCTTCTTTGGAGGCTTTTAAGCAGAGGCTGGATGGCCATCTGTCAGGGGTGCTTTGATTGCGATTGTCCTGCTTCTTGGCAGGGGGTTGGACTGGATGGCTCATGAGGTCTCTTCCAACTTTATGATTCTATGAAATCAAACAATAGATTCCTGCAATCTTAACATGTGCAAGCATCCCCCAATACTTTAATTTTGCTTCATTGTTAAAACCATGCCTTCTGGAGGCTCAGTCAAAGAAAGACAGAAAAAAATTAAATATTCAGAGAATTACCTCTAAGGCCTTCTGAGCCATTGCTTCACACCGGACAAACCACTGGTTCTTTAGGAGAATTTCAATCACATCCCCCGAACGACTGTGACGACAGAAAGAAAAGGACAAAGGAAATCAGTCTATATATCCTAGGCTGCATTCCAGTTTGCAAAAGCCATGTGCCTCTCAAGCTGGAGTGGGAGTCAATGTTGAATCCAGCCCTTCTGGGGTCTTAATATGGTCCCTTGAAGTTCTTCCAATGGGCACATCCCCTTCTTCACTACACAATCACTGAGTGTTTCCCAGATTTAGTATGCCCTCTCTTTCTAAAAAGAGGGGGCATACTAAATGTCTCTTTTCAAGATTAAATACTGGAAGAAAGAACTTGAAGCTAAAAATATGCAAAGATTTTGGGCCTCATTCTTCTCCTGCTGCTGCGTATTGCAAGAATGAGGCAACTGGGAATTTCTTCAAAATGGGATGTGGATCTTGGGATAAAATGTTCACCATGCTTGCTGTATCGTGTTACAACATTTGACATTTGCACTCATTATAAAGTGCCAACAAAAAATGGATGCCTGATCTAAGAAGCATGCAGTCTGATGACGGTCCACAAAGGAAGATATCCTGAAATGCACCGATTTATTTGCAGAGGAATTTATTTCCCACTGTTCACCAAACATAACTTTTTACACATGTACCAGTTTCTCATTTTCATATCAGTAGAAATATTAATCAGATACAGAAAAAAAGTGTTAAAATTTATATAAATAATATTTGACTCTGGTGCAATTTTCATACAATTTTTCATGCATTTTTTCTTTCCCCTCTTTGCTAAGAAGGCTGTGAAATTAAAGACTCCTATCAACATTAAAATAGTATCAATGGATTTTGGCATCCGCAAAGGGTCCTGGAACCAAATTCCAGATAATGCCAAATACCCACTGTATCTAAATTCTGGATGCAATCTCTTTTTTCTTTTTCTTTTTTTGAAAAAAACAACAACCCATTAACAAGAACCTTACAAAGATCCCAGAACTGGCCTTCCTGGGCTTTTTCAGGTAGACAATGAAAATGCATCTACCAAACTCTTAACTGGTTTCTTATTAGTAGTACAATTTTATTAAGATTTGAAATGTTTTGTTGAATATATGAAGGGGGAGAAACAATATTAGCAATTATGCCCCTTCCAATGTTTTATTCATATCCCATCCTCTCTCCCAGAATAATAATAATAACAACAACAACAACAACAACTTTATTTGTATACCCCAGGGACTTGGGGAGGCTTACATACAGGACGAAAAGTCCAACAGACAAAAAAGTAAAACAATCCATTAAAGCAAAAACACCACTAAAACAGGAGCATCGTAAAATATAACAATCCAGATAAAACACAATTAAATGTAAGAGAAAAAAGAGCAGCGTTGAAGGGACTAAGGGCAGTTTACAGTGAGTAACAGTTAAAATAGTACATAGGTCAGTGGCTCTCAACCTTCCTAATGCCACGATCCCTTAATACAATTCCACAAGTTGTGGTGACCCCCAACCATAACATTATTTTCTTTGCTACTTCATAACTGTAATTTTGCTACAGTTATAAATCCATCATGTAAATATCTGATATGCAGGATGTATTTTCATTCACTGGACCAAATTTGGCAAAATACCGGTTGGGGGGGTTTGAATTTGTCATTTGGGAGTTGTAGTTGCTGGGATTTATAGTTCACCTACAATCAAAGAGCATTCTGAACTCTACCAATGATGGAATTGAACCAAATTTGATACACAGAACTCCCATGTCCAACAAAAAATACTGGAAGAAGTTGGTGAGCATCAACCTTGAGCTCTGGAGATGTAGCTCATCAACATCCAGGGAGCACTGTGGACTCAAACAATGATGGATCTGGACCAAACTTGGCAGGAATACTCAATATACCCAAATGTGAACACTGGTGGAGTTTGTGGAAAATAGACCTTGACATTTGGGAGTTGTAGTTGCTGGGATTTATAGTTCACCTACAATGAAAGAGCATTCTGAACACCAACAATGATAGAATTGGGCCAAACTTCCCACATAGAACCTCCATGACCAACAGAAAATACTGTGTTTTCTGATGGTCTTTAGAGAACCCCTCACAACCCCTCAGACCCCCCCCCCCCCCCCGGGTCCCGACCTTCAGATTGAGAAATGCTGACATAGGTCAAATTAACATAACTTAAAATAAAGTCATTGCAATTAATGAAAACATATAAGAACATAACATCAGTATCAAAAATAGTTGCTCTTGCTCGAATAAAAGCATTAAAATGTTAAAACCATCAATCTTGCTAAAATACCTCCATTTCAGACTGATCGTCTCCAAAGCCTGCTTCCAGAAGCAAATGTTAAGTTACTTTCTAAAAATCAACAAGGAGGGAGCCAATCTAATTTCCTTGGGAAGGGCATTCCAGAGCCAGGGAGCTAACACTGAGAAGGTCCTCTTTCTTGTTCCCTCCAGCCGTGCTTGTGACAGGGGTGGGACCAAGAGGAGGGCCTCCCCTGCGGACCTAAGGGCTTGAGCTGGTTCATAAGGAGGGATGCGGTCAAGCAAATAAGCAAAGGAGGAAAGACAGGAGAAGACAATGTAGTGTAAACTTTTGAGTACTTTCTGTACCATTACCTGCAAAGCGGAAGCACTAAGGGATGTTCTTTTGCCCCTCGGTAAAGATCTTTCTCCTTCAAAGCAGCCAACACCTTCTCTCGGGCCACAAACCTATTCAGGCCCTGAAAGAGAAACATCCGCTTGATTTATCATAGGGTCTTGGAGGCATCTCAAAAGGCTAACCGTTTTTCTGGGTTCACATTTGCTCTAACTTTAGTCACCCACTGCTCTAGTGATACTGTTGTCTAGATCAAGAAATTTCAAATTGGACCCTCTCACATTAGAAAGATAATCACTGTAGCAATGACTAATTCTCAATTTTCAGTAGAGCCTCCAAATTTGCTGTGTCGCATAACTGCATCCCAAAGATTGGTCCAGCTATGGTGAAAAAAGCATTTCTAGCTGTACATTACTCTGTTTCTATGTGCTTTACAGAATTCTTGTTATTATTATTATAATTTTGCTTCCTACATGTCTTCAAGTCATTTCTGACTCAAGCTGACCCTAAGACTTTATTGTGTCTTATGTAATGTAAAGAGATTTTCAATTGTTGTATTAGTTTCAACAATATATTTCAACAGTCCTATATTTAATTCTATTTTAATATTTATATGCTTTTGGTTTTAATATGCATATTGTATAATTTTAGTGTTAGCCACTTCTGAGTCTACTCTGAGAGAAAGAAGTAGGTTATAAATACTAATAATAATGCAAGCTAATTATAAGGTTTTCTTGGCAGGGTTTGGAGGAGGGTTGCCTTTACCTCCCTCTGAGGCTGAGAGAGTGTGACTTGACCAAAGTCAGCTAGAGGATTTCCTTGGCCAGACAGAGCCCCCAAAGTCATAGTGCTCCACTCAAATCTCTCCACCATGCAGTGAAAACATCTGGTCTGCCTTAAAGCAATGTATTATGCAATCTGAAAAAGAAAACTAAACCATCTAAATGCCTCATCAAAGGACATGCTTACCTGCAGCCATTCCCCACACTCTGCGGTCATTGTACCATCTTCTTCAATCACTGAAAGCAAAGGCAGTCTATGCCGATGAGCAAATTCATAGTCGGCATAGCTATGTGCTGGTGTCACTTTCACAGCTCCTGCAAAATAACATGAAGTATTGCAAATTGACTTTTCTAGCCAGAATCCTGTTACAACATTATGCCTACGCATAATGTTTGACACATTTGTGTAAGGAAGTATTCAATAACTTCAAATGTACTCAATTATCCATCTACCTGCAATGCAGTGGTACAGTTTAAAAGAATGGAAAATGTGTGGGTACAGCTCTGCCTACCAATTGCCATGATCAGAACAGCAACTGAAACAGTCACTGGAACCTTGCCACTGTGCTTCTGTTGTTTTAGTCAAGTTTATATAAGTGTGATTTTATGCTCTACTAGTATTGAGCAATAAGAACTCCGTGCCTGATGCTGCTGTAGAGCTCTCCATACTAAACTCCCATTTTCTGTGATAACGCAGGCAAAAGCATGTTTTCTCACCTGTACCCATCTCCTGCTCCACCAAGGGATCTGTAATGACAGGTATGAGGTGCCCAGTGAATGGATGGCAGAGCCTCTTCCCATGGAGATGCTGACAAAACAAAACAGAGAGAAAAAGTAATCAATACAGTTGTGGTCATATTTTCAAAAACTAAGAAAAGAGAAATCATTTCCTGGTTGTTGTTATTTTTTAATGTTTCCAACAATTTCATTAGCAAGAATGGCTTCATCATGATTCAAGAAGGTGCTGCTTTATCTGGCTAGTTAATGTGACTAAATACTATCCTCTATGGTTTGAGGCAGAGATTGCTTTTCTGTCCAACCTGGGATAAGAGGATAAGTGTGATTTTAATTGATGTTTTAATTTTTATGTTTTACTTGGTTTGGATNAAGTGTGGTAAATAAATAAATAAAAAGAGCTATTCTAATATATCTAAACCTTATTTATTCTGAAGCTTTGTATCCAGCTTTTCCTAAGACAACTAGGAGTTGGCACAGAATCATACTCTAGGTGGGACTACCAAGAATGTCCTTTAAAGAAAGACTATCAAATGGAACACTTCAGGGAGCTTCCACAGAAAAACTTAGCAGATGAACAGATTCAGATGAGAAGTTTTCAAGCTGCTCCTCCCAATAACTCCTCACCACTGGTTATTTGGCCTGGACTACTGGGAGTTGCAGTCCTATGCTATCTGAAGGGTCACACATTCCTAGCTCCGTTCCAAGCCAAATCAGGCCATGCCTAATAAAGTACAATTCTGAGCTCCAGGAAGAACTTGGATAAGTTACTTCTTGGATGACAATTTACAAAATGCCCAGTCAGGAAGTAGTACTGGCCAAACCAGTATGAGTTTAGGGACTGTAGCCTAAAAGGTAACATTACTAAGTTCTGTTTCCACATCAACCTGTCTTTCTGCCAGTAGACAGATCCCATAGTTCCCAAAGTCTCTACAACCTCATATCCTTTTTAAAAATCTGAGTTTCTACAATAGAAACTCAAAAACGTCTTCACATGTAGATTACAGAATCATAGAGTTGGGGAAGACCATAAGAGCCACCCAGTAAAACCCCCTGCATGAGAAGGAAGAATAAGGCAGAAAATACTTACTGCATACCGTGGGTCATCTGGGTGGACAGCAACTGCCACGTCTCCTAACATTGTCTCTGGGCGGGTTGTGGCCACAAGAAGCTCCTCACCTGAAGCAGAAGAGTCCGAGAAGCAAATTCCAGGTGGCAAAAATTGAAGACAACAAAACAATGTTAATTTTACTCGGGTTTCCTGGCATAGAGAAATGGCCATATTATGAGAAAGGTTAGTGTGGGTGGAAACTGCTGTCAATAAAAACTTGGTATTCCCTAAATAACATGTTTTTCTGTTTTAGTTCAAATTTTAATTAACTATATTTTTGTTATTTATATACTGCTTTTTTCTCTTAAAGAGACCCTAAGCAATGTACAGAAGGTGGCTTTTTTGTGTCTGGAGCGACTTGAGAAACTACAAGTCATTTCTGGTATGAGAGAATTGGTCATCTGCAAGGACGTTGCCCAGGGGACACCCAGATGTTTGACCATCCTATTGGAGGCTACTCTTGTGTCCCTGCATGAGAAGCTGGAGCTGACAGAATGGAGCTCACTCCACTCCCCAGATAAGAACCACTGACCTTTCGGTCAGCAGTCCTGCCAGCACAAGGGTTTAACCCATTGCACCACTGGATTATGAGAGGTAAAAACAATACAATATTTAGGATGCTCCTCCCTTACTAACATCTGGCAATGGAATTTCTATCATAAGACTGCTGGTTATTCCAACAGCTTCTAGGAGAAATCTAGAGGACATCATCAAAGCATGCAAGACGTTGGAAAGACTTATTTCCATCATGTACCAAATAAAGATCTTTTGCACCCAAAGAGGAGAAAGCCACAAAGAAATCTCATCCAGAAAAATTTTCAAACTTGCCACACTGTATGTCAGCTCTATTTACTTTGCAAGCTCATTGCAAGCATAAACATGAAAGCCTCACTGCCTTGAGTTTCTTGGAATTAAACAAGGTGAAAAGACGATTTTATGAATGTGTCTTGGGTATGAAAAAAAACCCCTCAGAAATGGAGTACATTAAGGCACCAAATCAAACAAGTAAGTACACAGCAGCTGGTCACTCAGCAAAATGAAATATACAATCATTACATTTAAGAGCAGGCTGTTCTCTCCTCTTGTGTGTTCTGAAGAAGTCCAGTCAGCATTGTTAACTCACCTTCCTCTCCTTCCACCTTATAAGCAAATGTCTCCAAGAGCCCAAATGGTACCTTGCCTGGAACACCAGGCACTGAGAGCTCTGTCCGTCCTTCAAGCTGCCTGTTCTCCACCTGCCAAAGAAACATGCTATGAAAAGTCACCCACCATCAACTACGTGCTTGGAAAAACTGTTTCTTTGAACTACAATTCCCAGAGTAGCCCAGTAGCCATGCTAATGGCAGATTCTAAGGCCTATAGACCAGAAAAGTACTGACCAAGTGCTGACCTTGACATTTATTGTCATTTTGTTTACCTCAATATCAGAGATTGCTGATCGCAGAGCACACGACCAGTTCACCAGGCGTCTGTCCCGATATACCAGGCCTTGCTCATGCAGTCGCACAAAGGCCTCAGTCACTGCCTGGGAGAATCTCTGCAGACAAAAATAATAGAGTGGTTACAGAGATTGTAATTCCATATGTTTTATACTCATGTNATATAAATAAAGTTTATTATTATATGAAAAAAATCTATTCTTCTCCTGAATTAAAACAAACAACTTGGAAAACATGAGGAAATTTGCAATTTTAACATCCTTTACAGATCTAAAGTCACTCTGCTATTCTAGGAACGAAAAACCATGCTATAGATACAGTCGACCGCCTACAATCAGAGGTTAAACATTTGCGAGTTTGATTATTCAGATTATTTGCTGCCATTTTTGCTGCTGCTCTATGCCATTTAACTAGGGATATATAAGTCTCGCCTCATGGTCCCAGTGTCTCTGTCCATTTCTATATTGTAAAGGAAGGTGTATTGAATCTATGGATCATTCCGTACATCTTTCGTGTGCTAAACATGGCTGTGGGGTGGGGGCTTACAAAATTTGTGGTTTTTCCAGTTTCATGGGGCTGTTGCCCCTCCCCTTAACTGTCACAAAATGTGAAAGATCAACTCTACTTTGTCATGACATTTTTATGTTTGAGAATTATATATTAATTACATATGTATTATATATGTGGGGATTACATATTAAGTCCCTAGGAGTATTTTTTTTTTTTTTTACAATTAATGCTAGCTTGTTGAATAAGCCACAAATTGAACTTACATCTAATTGAATTCCCAGGTAATAATAATAATAATAATAATAATAATAATAATAATAATAATACATAACACTTTATTTATAACCCCGCCACCATCTCCCAGAGAGACTTGGGGTGGCTTACAAGGTACTCAAGGTGCAGCAAAAATACAAGAAATGCAGAAACAGTGACATAAAACAATAACAGCCAAATTTTATTTTCGTTATTTATTCAGGATGAAATCCTCTTTCACCAAAATCCTTGTGGTTACGTATACTCTGCTAGATAGGAGGGGTGCTAAGACACTCTGCTGGGCAATTACAAAAATTCATAGCAGAATGCTAGAAGGTGTGTCCTGGGACCAATGGAAATTAGTATCTACCCTTCAAAGAGTTTGGAGCAATATTTTTTGCTTCGCAATAACCTTGTGAATTTCAAATCTGATTGAGGAACTGAGATTTGACTCCTCGAATTTCCAAAAGTCTCTTTTTCTGAGTCTACTGGAAAGATATTGCAACTTGTTGGCCAAAACGTTTAACTGTGTCACTGAGGTCCCTTTACGCTGCCATATAAAATCCAGATTATCTGCTTTGAATTGGATCATATGACATTGTGGACTCATATAATTCAGTTCAAAGCAGATAATCTGAATTATATGGCAGTGTAGAAAGAGCCTGAGTTGTGCAGGTTTCCCAGCATCTTGGTGTCACAGCTAAAGAAAACATTAAAAAACAGGAAGCAGCCCAACTCCAGAGCAGAATTACCATATTCATTGAAGTGGGGAGATAATTCCTAAACAGTGATTCACCAAACATTAACAGACACATCTTTCATCATCCATTACTCACAGAATCCATGGTGAAACAGGCTCGGTCCCAATCCAGTGATGCTCCCATCACCTTCAGCTGCTGAAATATTTCATTCCCTTTTCTGATATCAAGGGAAAATAAAAATAAAACAAAATCCATACAATGTATAAATATATAACGACAATCAAGCCGGAAGTATATCTCATTCATTGAGATGTATTAAATCCCCCCCTGTCCTTTCAAGAAAAAGCTTTAAAATGATTTTATTTAGGGTTCACTAGGACATAGAGTCCCTTCTGTATCCATAGACAACATCATGACAGCTATTATGGCCACTGCCTCCACCTTATACTCACTCTTCTTTCCAGTTCCAAACTTCTTGGAGGAACGCCTCTCGCGTGAGGTCTTTCCTCCGGACTCCCTGCTCCTTCCAGATCTTTTTTTCTACCACAACCTGAAAAAAAACGTAAGAGGATGTGAAAAGCAGACCCCACTTGAAGGAAAAGGGAGTAGATCCTTTCTCTCTGTCTCTCTCTCTCTCTCTGCCCTTTTAAAAAAATTTAGGACATACACAACATTTATAATTCCCACCACCAACACGAGGATTATTTTCTTTTACATATTAATCCTTTTTGAGACAATCCTTTTAGATTAACATACTGTATAACATTTGTATCCTATTTCTTATGACCTAATCTCTAGACTTATTCATAAAACAATTCTTGACCTGGTTCAAATTTTCTTCAACTTCTCGTATTTTATTTTCATTACCTTTTGAATCATTTAATTTTACATCCATAATTTCAAATTCCATTTGATCCACCATATACTGATACCATTTATTTACTGTCCACTTTGATTTGTCTTCCCATCCCAATACTATCACTGCTTGTGTGCACTCAGTTATTGCTTCTTTTATTTCCCTGTAATTTCTCATTCCCTCTCTTTGGACTAAGACCGCCATTTCTTTTGTTATCACCCAATCGATTCCTAATATTTGGTTGGATACATTTTGTATAGTCTGCCAGAAGTATTGTACCTGTTCACATTTCCACATCATGTGCATAAACCCCCCTTCCTGTTGGCATCCTTGCCAACACTGACTGCTCCCCTTTTTATAATAGTACACTAATTGACAGTAGGTACAACCCACACGATCTCTTCGATCATCTGGAGAGGCCCTGCTCAGCTCCCACCTCTTTCGCAGGCGCAATTGGTGGGGACGAGGGAGAGGGCCTTCTCAGTGGTGGCCCCTCGACTCTGGAACTCACTTCCCAAGGACATCAGACATGCCCCAACTCTGGCAGTCTTTAGGAGGAGCCTGAAAATGTGGTTGTTCCAGTGTGCCTTCCCAGAATAAGGAAAACTCTCAGCAATATGCCCTCAAAATGCACTTTACCATTGATTTAGGACTGATTGCGTTCCTTCCTCTCTCCTTGAAAATTCTATCCCAGTTATATCCTACCTTGTTCATGTCCAGCATTATTTTTAATTTTAATCTATTACATTTGGCCTGGACATTGGTTTTAAATGCTTGTGTGTTACTGTTGATTTATTGTTTATTTTTGTTATGTGATTTATATTAATTGTATTGCTTTGATTGTTTTCTTATTGCTTTGTTTATTGATGTACTGTGGGCTTGGCCTCATGTAAGCCGCACCGAGTCCCTTGGGGAGATGGTAGCGGGGTACAAATAAATTATTATTATTATTATTATTATTATTATTATTATTATTATTATTACAATACCACTTATGCAATATTTTCCTCCTCATTTTTCTTACTTTTGTATTGCTTGTCATCCCTATTGTCTCTACCACTTATCAGACCTGAACAACCAGGTATGATTACTTGTTCTCACCTGAGTGGCAATTCCAGCGTGATCTGAACCTGGAACCCACAGAACTTTATAGCCTTGCATCCTTTTCCTAGAAGACATCAATAACCAAATGCATACACACACAAAACAGAACTCATTAGCAGAGACATGGAAATGTATTCTTTTATTCAAAACACACAGAAAGAATTTGAGCTTCAGATTCATTTTTTACATTAAGATTTCAATACTTTCTCCTCTGCTTTATGAACTGGGTTGTGAGATCTTCAAGGCCAAAGATCCCACACACTTTGTAACACAGACAAGGAATGTGTTGCCCTCTAGATGTTGCTGGAAAGCCATTCCCATCAGCCCTAGATTGCTTAGCCAGTTGTAAAGAATGAGAAAAACTGAAGTGAGAAATATGCAGAGTTTTTAAATTCTACTAACAGGATATGTGTGCTGTAATCTCTCCACTGTGAGGGCTTGACGGCTGTTAATCTAAGCAAAAATACACCAGTGACAAAAATGAAACTATGTGACACCCATCATTCTTAGAAGGCAAAGAGCCCATAACCATTTCCCAAGCTCTCTAGAACTTGACTTACCACCGTACCAAAGCATCTTCAATAGCCACAGTCAAAGCATGACCCAGGTGCAGAGACCCTGTGACGTTAGGTGGAGGAATAGAGAGAGAAAATGTTTCTGGCTTCCGATTCGGCAAATGATGCTGTTAAAAGAAAGAGAATGAGATCAGCATTGGCTGAAGTCAGAACAACCCTCACTAGACAATGAACTTTCTGGGCTCCAGGGATGGGATTATTAAAGCCCCTTCTATACTCCAATATACAATCCAGATTATTTATACAGATATCAGATTGGCCCCCTCCTTATTGGCATTTCGGAGGAAAGTGAAGACCTGGTTGTTCGAACAGGCATTCGATTAGGCAGTGTAATTGATTACAGGAACACGGAATAACGGATGATGAGATTGGATTCTGATTCTACTCACGAGACGCGAATGATTTATCATATTGATGTTTAATTGTTGTTATGCTATTGTTTTTAAATGTTCTAATGGTTTTGTAATGTGTGCATTGAAATTGCTGCTGTTAACCGCTTTGAGTCACCTAAGGGCTGAGAAAAGCAGTATATAAATGAAGTAAATAAATAAATAAATAAATGAACTCCTGTTACATGGCAGTGTAGACTCATATACTCCAGTTGAAAGCAGATAATGAGGATTAACTAATTTGATAATCTGGATTATATGGCAGTTTAGAAGGTGCCTATTTGTCATGAGAATATAAAAAACCAACCAGATGTTTTGTGGGAAATCAAGAAACAGAGCATAAAGCCAATAGCATCCTTCTGCTACAGATTTAGTTTCTCTTATCTAAAATGCTTTGGACCAGTGATTTTTTAAATTATTTTGTTTTGTTTTTTAAAAAACTGTACTTGTATATGCATAGTGAATGATGGGTGGGGGAAGGGGGCTAATTACACATCCAGCCCTCACTGAGCTTTTATCAAGAAGCTATTGTTTCACCACAGTAGAACCTTGACAGATAAAAGGAAGTCGAGAGGACTCTGGATTCTGCTACTACACTTACACAAAGTCCTTGTAAGAAGCAGACATCAAGGAAGGCAAAGTCTAAATGAATCTGGCTCCTACAGATTCAGGGGATGTTGCAAAGCCCCAGATGGCCAGGCAATCCAGTCCACTCTTGCCCCATTTCCAGGGCACCCATCCCACAGTTAGCCAGGTAGAAGGAAACATAGCATCACTTCCCAGATAGTTGGAGCTTTGCAACATTTCCTGAGCTGCAGAAGCTGGATGCATTTGAAAGTATCCCTCCCCTGGCACCTGTTTTTTTTTTAAACAGGGATTTGTTTAAGTCCAACAGTAGAATCCAGAGTCCTCACCCTTCTCTTTCCTCCATCAAATGTCAAACTGTTGTGTCGCACACACACTACTTAATACAAGAATTTAGTAACTACAGCAGGCAGCTGCTAGGAATTGTGGGAGTTGAAGTTCAAAACACCTGGAGGGCTGAAGTTTGCCCATGCCTGAACTACAACAACCTCATCCATCCTCTGTTTAAATGCCTCCGGCAAATGAAAGCCTGCCAACTCCCGAGCCCTTCTTTCCACTGTCCTACAAAATCTAAGCATTACAGTAAAGATGGATATGTAATCATCTCTTGTTGGACTTTAATTCCCATCAATCCTTGCCATCATAGTCAATGGTAAGAGTGTCACCTATTCCAAAACCTATAGTGAGGGGGCCAAATATTGTCCTGATTTGTTTTGTCCAACTCATGCTTCATCTTCCGACTCAGTATTCATCCTTCTGTTGGTTCAAAGGAGAACATTCCCCTCTCATTTATTCATGAGGATGCTTTTCTAATACAATTAGATCACAGAAACAAATTTCTACCTGGTATTCTGGTTTGAAAAATCCTTCTTTCACCCACCAAACATACCAAGCAGCTTCAACATAGCATGGGCTATAGGAGATGGGCAGAGGCCCCGAAGTGTCTGTGGAGGGAAATGCAATCAATACAAAGACTCCATCATTACAACAAGCATTTGCACACACTTAAAATTTGTACAGATCTGGGTTTGTTATTGTATATCTTCAAGAACTTCCTGACTTATGGTGGCCCTAAGTCAAACCTCTCCTTACCTTTCTTTTCACCAGCTATGGTTGGGATGTCATACAGAGCCATGTCTCTTGCTCTTCTGCCCTTTCCTTGGCTTGGATGCTCATCCTGTGAAGAATAAAAACAGACATGAAAGAAAACTCCTGCCCTGTGTTTGAGAGACCTGTGCATTGTTCAAAGCTGATCTCATGACAAATAACTAAAAATAAATAAAATCATGTTGACAAGCCACTGTGCATGGCAGCTCTGAGGGTATATAATAATAATAATAAAACTTTATTTGTACCCCGCTACCATCTCCCAAGGGACTCGGTGCGGCTTACATGAGGCTGAGCCCAAAGACAACAATGCAAGCAATAATAACAATAATGCAAGCAATTAAAATAAAACATGGACAATAAAATAACGAAACATAACAATAAGACAACACACAATTAAAACCAAGGGAAGGCCAAATGTAGAATTAAAATTGAGAATAATGCTGGAACATGGGTGAAAGAGTAATGGGGCATTTGTGGAAAACATACGAGCAGACCTAAAACAATGTAAAGTGCTTTGGAGGACAAAGTGCTATGGAATCATTATTCTGGGAAGGCACACTGGAACAACCACGTCTTCAAGCTCCTCCTAAAGACTGCCAGAGTTGGGGCATGCCTGATGTCCTTAGGAAGTGAGTTCCAGAGTCGAAGGGCCACCACCAAAAAGGCCCTCTCTCATCCCCACCAATCGCGCCTGTGATGCAGGTGGGATCGCAAGCAGGGCCTCTCCAGATGATCGAAGAGATCGCGTGGCGGATTGGTCAGAGTGGAAGAGCAAAACATCCTTCCATCTACACTTCAGAATTAATGCAGTTTCATACTCCTTTATCTGCCAGGGCTCATGGGAGTTATAGAGTCACACAGTCCTTAGCCTTCTCTAAGGATGCTGGTGCTTTACCAAATAACAACTCCAATGATTCCACAGCACTAAGTCATGGCACTTCAAGTGGTGTCAAAATGCATTAATTTTACAGTGTAGATGAACCCTGAGAGACAGGTAGAATAAGAATCAGATGCTTACGTACATTTTCATTCTCTGTTATTTTTAAACTTAATTGGATTTGTCCACAATGAGTAGTTGGGCACCACAACCTGCTTCACTCACCTTCATCCCAGCAGTCAGCCCAGCTTCAATGGATGCCAGCCTCTCCCGCTGCCGCTTCTGTTTCTCTGCCCTATTTTTCAAATGGGTCGTTTTCCCCACTTGGCCATGAGGTTCATGCTTGTTGGCTTGGGAGTAATTTCTCCAGTTGGCAGGAGCATCCCAATGCCTCTTGCGAAGCCGAAGAAGCAGACGGCAGACAGAACACATATTTCGGCCAGGATTAAGTGATGGTGATGGCATGCTTGGAAGTGGCAGCTTTCAATTGTTGCAAAATCTTTTCTTCGCTAATAAAACAAACCAGAAATTACTATTTGAGTAGGGGAAATCTAACAGGTCAAATTCACCAGCCATGCTGGTGGGGGGGGGGGGGGGGGGGGGATTTTATATTAAAAGCACCTGTGCCCCTGTTCAGAAGCTGAGACAGTGTGTGTTCCTCAAGAACCCCCAGTGCATTTCTATGGTTGAACAAGGATTCAAACTCTGGTATTGCAGAGAATAAAGGTGCATGTACATTGCAGAAATAACGTAGTCTGACAACACTTTAATTAAAACTTATCATTCTTATTAATATTGTATATTTTTGGATTATGTGATTTTAATTTTTATACTAGGATGATTTTAATGCTTTGTCTGAATGTTTAGATTTTGTTTATGTCTGATGTTTAATGGTTTTAATGATTTTAAGTGAACGTTATATGTAGTAATTAGTTATTATGATTTCTTTGTGTTACTGTATGTTGGCATTGAATTTTTGCTATTAATATGTTATAAACTGCCTTGATTCTCCCCAGGGGTGAAAAAGGAGGAATAGCAATACAGTAAATAACTAAATAATTATTATACTATGCAGGCCCGTAGCCAGGATTTCGTTTCGGGGGGGGTGGAATTTTTTTCAGGGTTTTTTTTGGGGGGGGCTGAGTTTCGGGGGGGCTGAGTCTGAGTGAAAGAGGGTCTACCCTAGCAAACCTTTTGTATCATTACCCCAATACCCCCATGCATATGGGATATATTGAGTATGGTGATCAGATCATGATATGAATAAACATAACAGTTTAAATACTGCACCAGTAAGGCCTTTTCGCGAACCACCATGAGAATTTCGGGGGGAGGGGGGGCTGAAGCCCCCCCGAGCCCCCCCCCCCCCAGCTCCATACCTGATACTATATAACAAAATTTGGGGGGGGGCTCTCTTCCTTGTTACTTATACAGATTCCTTAGGAGAGAGACAAGGTGATTTGGTATGCCAATCCCACCAAGAACTTGCCACAATTTATTATGATCCACACAGTCAAAGGCTTTAGAATAGTCAATAAAACAGAAATAGATGTTTTTCTGAAACTCCCTTCCTTTCTCCATTATCCAGCGGATATTGGCAATTTGGTCTCTCTTTCCTCTGCCTTTTCTAAACCCAGCTTGTACATCTGGCAACTCTCGCTCCATGTATTACTGGAGTCTTCCTTGCAGGATCTTGAGCATTACCTTACTGGCATGACTCCAGCAATATATATACAAAACTATAAACTGCACGAAAGCATTAACTGAAATATAAATGCAAGGTTTAAGAATAGACTTTATAAAGAGGATTAAATCAGACTGACCCTCAGAGGGGGAGGCTGCAAGCAGGAGAAAGCAGGCTGGCGGCCAAAAAGAGCATCCACACTGTAGAATTAACGCAGTTTGACACCCCTTTATACTGTCAGGGATGGAGGCTATGGAAAGCTAGGGTGTTGTAGCTTTACAAGGCCTTCTCTGCCAAAGAGAGCCGGTGCCTGGCCAATCTACACATCCTAGGTTTCTATAGCTATGCGCAAAGGCAGTCCAAGTGGCGCCAAATTCCATTCATTCCGCAGTGGATAGTAAACACACCCCTCCATCAGACCCCATGGAAGAAGAGGCTTGTGCGGCTTCTCTGTGGTCGCTTCCGGGTGAGGTGCATGATGGGAAATGAGGCGGGCTGGACCGGAAGAGCCAGGCAGAGAGGAAGAGGAGCAGAGGGGTAGAGCCTCGCCTGGAGCATCCTTCCTGAGGGTGAGGCTGAAGGCCAAGGATGGGGAAAGGGAGACTCAAAGAGGCACTAAAGCAGGCCTGGGCCAACTTGGGCCCTCCAGGTGTTTTGACTTCAACTCCCACAATTCCTACAGCCTGGCTGTTAGGAATTGTGGGAGTTGAAGTCCAAACACCTGGAGGGACCAAGTTGGCCCAGGCCTGCTTTAAATGCATCTAACTATCTTTCATCTTTTGTTGCCACACCAGAGATGTCCTAGCCACAAACTGGACTTTTTAGCATGGAGTCGGTGATGAAGCTCCAGAAGGTGCACTTGAAATGCAAGAACCTGCACGAATTCCTGCGAGGCCTCAGTCCTGGGGTCTTGGATCGTCTCTACAATCACCCCGCTACTTGCCTGGCTGTCTTCCGGTGAGTGTGAAGCCCCCATGCTTCCTCTTATCTGAGTGCTGCTCTTTCACTGGTCTGAGACATATTTTATTTATTTGTCGTGTCAGGACAACCAGTCAAATTATATTACATTTCTAACAGAACAAAGCAAACAAACAGACAAAATACAAAATTTGTGAGTTTGGTAGTTGATTAAATGTCCTTTGACCAGTATCTAGCCACTTGGAGTGCTTCTGGTCTGAGACATAAAAACTCAGCTATGCTTCATTAAAAAATATAGCCTTTCTGATTCACAGATTTTTGTAGCACTAAAGCTATTTTTTGTAGCACTAATTTAGTGAAGCTGTCAAAGGCTCCTCCCTAAACTACAAACCCTAGAATTCTGCAGGAGGTAGAAACCGAATTTTAAATGGATTTTAATTGTCTGTATATTGTTTATACAAAGCGGCATTGAATGTTTGCTGTGCATGTGTACTGTGATCCACCCTGAGTCCCCTTTGGGGTGAGAAGGATGGAATATAAATATTGTATTATTATTATTATTATTATTATTATTATTATTATTATTATTATTTCAAACTTGGCTCTTGGAGCAAGCATTCGGAACCAGACAACAGACAAACAGACAAACCAGAGTTGGAAATTGACCCAGGAACGGCCAAGACAATGTAACGGATGAAGATTTAAATGAGAGGATATCGTCTCCTTTTAAATTGTTTATTATGCACTGTCGTTTATATTTAATTGTACTTGATGTTTTTGCTTTATCAATGTGTGTATTTTGTTTCGGCATTGAATTGTGCCGACTGTGTATACCGCCCTGAGTCGCCTTCGGGCTGAAATGGGCAGGATAGAAATAATGTAAATAATGTAAATAAATAAATTCAAACACAACAAGATGAGTCCACAGCAGACAAGATCACTCTGCTGGCTGTTGTATTGGATCACACATCGGACACTTCCCAAGTGTCTAGGACTGTGTGATGTATCGGCAAATAATGCATGCAGATCCCAGTAAGGTGGCCTTCTGCAGCTGGCAGATGGTAATTTTGTCAGCACCAATTGTGTTTAAGTGCAGGCCAAGGTCTTTAGGCACTGCACCCAGTGTGCCGATCACCACTGGGACCACCTTTACTGGCTTGTGCCAGAGTCTTTGCAGTTCGATCTTTAAATCCTCATATTGTGTTAGCTTTTCCAGTTGTTTCTCTGCAATCCTGCTGTCACCTGGGATTGCAACATCAATGATCCATACTTTGTTTTTTAACACGATCGTGAGGTAAGGAGTATTAGGCTCCAAAACTCTGTCTATCTGAATTCGGAAGTCCCAGAGGAGTTTGACATGTTCATTTTCATTATTATTATTATTATTATTATTATTATTATTATTTTCTCCAGTGTGATGAGGCCTTTTGCATGCATCTACTCTGGCATTATAGTTTTGCAAAGAATTTAACCTCCTCTTCCAAAGAGTGCTGATGTCTCATTGAACTACAACTCCCAAGATTCCATAGCATTGAGCCATGGTAGTTAAAGGGAATTCAAACTACATTAATGGTACAGTGTATCAGTGTTTTCCAAACTCTGGTCTTCCAGGGCCCCATCCACACAGCTGAATAAAATCCTGCATTATCTGCTTTCAACTGGAATATATGGCAGTGTGGACTCTGATAACCCATTTCAAAGCATATATTGTGGGATTTTCTGCCTTGATATTCTGGGTTATATGGCTGCACGGAAGGGCCCTAGGTGTTTTGGACCTCAGCTCCCAGAATCCCTGGATCATTGCCCAATTATTATTATTATATTTATTTATACTCAAAGTGGCTTATAAAAGCATCAGAATACAATGTAAAATATGCAAACATTAAAACAGGATTAAATATAAACAGTATTTAACAATTCCCAGTTAAAAACTATTGAAGCAGTGCGGCTGAGGTTTCTGGCAATTGGGGTCAAAAGCTCTTGGAAGACTAGAGTTTGGAAATTACTATTTGCACGTTAATTTCCCACTATAGCTCTAAGTTCTTTCCATTGACTCGGAATTGTTAACGGAAATGGGAAATTGCATATCTTCAAATTAAGTGGCCATGGTTTTGAATATTGTTTTTTTTGCTCTAGTTGGCAGCAGTCATGCCAGGAGTAAAATACTACAGGAGTAACTTTATCTATCTCGCTTTAAAGGTAGGAGAACTGAGGTTGGATCTATACTGCCATATAAAATCCAGATTATCTGCTCTGAACTGGATTATATGGCCGTGTAGACTCAGATAATCCAGTTCAAAGCAGAGAATGTAGATTCTATGGCAGTATAGAAGAGGCCTGAGTGTAAACTAATGTTTATTTATTTATTTCATACATTTCTATCCCTCCCTTCTCCCCACAATGGAACTCAGAGCGGCCTCACATCGGCATCAACGATGCTTACAAAATATACATCAAAGAATACAATAAAACAGTAAAACAGTAAAATCATCTTTAAAAAATCAACCACATAGGAAAGTCTTTGATTTTATATTTTCAGAGAGCTGCCAGGCTTGGCCAAGAACTATGTTATGCGGATGCTGCTTTTGGAACAGCCTCTTCCTCAGGCAGCTGTGGCATCATGGGTAAAGAAGGAATACACAAAGTAAGTTATTCCGGTTTCTAATTTTTTTCTATCTCAAAGGCTTACTCTGCGGGACAAAATATTGAAACTGCAGCCAATAACAGTTAATGTTAAGACCTGGATCTGATTACTGCTTTCAAATAAAGTAAACCCATTAGATTTATGGGATTTATGCAAGCAGTTCATCAAGCTTGGTAGTGATGGTTGTTGAAAACTAGTCTAACCAAGGTATAATTCTGTATAGAATAGGAATTCTGGAAGTTTTAAATTTGAAACACTGATACATCTTTAAGGGGAAAGTGTTCCAAAATTGTGGGAAAATTACTGGAGATGTGTCTCTTTGTTGAACCAGTCTTACAGTAAAGATGCTTTCCCTAATATTTAGGCGGTATCTCTTGGCTTGTAAGCCTCCAAAATGTACAATGCATCTAGGAATTTTTGGTGGTCCAGACAAGATGCACATACATTTATTATCTCTAGTATCCTGATCCGTTCCAGATATTTGTCTTGTGAGCCACTTCTTCCTTCTGACTGCGATTACTTAGTTTGTCACTTGTTCTTTTGTCCCAGGGAACAGGAAGAAAGCTCAGATATCTTGCTGGGTCTGCGGCTGTGGCACAAGCAGTTGCTTCCAGGGGGTCTCCAAGGAATCGTCTTGAACCCTATCTTCAAGGAAAACTTGCGCATTGCCCTGATGGGAGGGTGAGAGCCAAAAGGACAATTTTGGTCTGAGGAATCAAGACAGAGGCTCAAAATAGAGTTTGCTTTAACTCTAGCTTAGCTGTAATATTGTAACATTGCTGTCAAAACATGGTTGTTTATTTCAGCTTATCCAAGTTCATACAAGTGCAAAGTTTTCACCAGTTTTGATCTGTCTTTTTAAAGTTGTAAAATGGTGTGGTAGCCTTTTAAAATCATTTTCATTATTTCAATGCATTAAGTAGATTTTATTGTATGTTGTCTTGAGATTTTTAGATGGTTGGGTAACTAAGGTTGACATTGGCTCAAATGTGGTTGCAGCTATCCTGTGTTTTCTGTTTCTTGTCCTTTTTCTCCAGTGGTAAGCCGTGGTCTGATGACACTAGCCAATTAGGACCAGACAAGCATGCCCGGGATGTCCCATCTCTAGACAAATATGCTGAAGAAAGGTGGGAGGTAAGCTTTGTGTGTGTTTGTCTTAGTTTTCTGGCAATTAAGGCTGTGTATCACTATGTTGATTTCTAACAACATTTGAAACATAAATTCAACATGTTTCTTCATCTGTCTATCTAGTACTTGGTGTAGGATGTAATGAACTCATACCTTTGCTTAGTAGGCCGCAGCCTGGAAGTCAGTGAGCTGGCCTCCATGTTGGGAAAGCAGCTCAGGATGGCTGACATGTTGATGTAGGCAGAGAGGCAAGGGGAGGAGTCAGCCAACCCCTGATTAGTTCAGCCCCCAAGGGGAGGAGTTGAAGGAGAGGGAAAAAGAGGCTGTCATTTCTGACAGGAGAGTGACAGAGGGGGAGAGAAGGATTTGATCTAGGAGAGATAGGATTAGGATTTCAGACAGGGAGAAGAGAGTTTCTGAGTGAGCTAGGAATTAGACTGTTAGGGAATAATAAGAGCAAGGGCTTCTGTGTAGTTTGACTAGGGCAGTCAAAGTGAAGACTTGTTTACTTGTATTAGGACAGAATACAAGTGGATTTATTTCCCTAAAGTTTAGAGTAGTCCAGGGAAAACCTAGATACTCTAGAAAGGCAGCCAAGGGCGGCTGGTCCAAGAAACACACTGTTACATGTTATAGGATAGTGTGAGGAAAGTAGCTCACGTTAAGAAAAAGTTACTCCTTCTAAAGAAACCATTTGCTTAATAAGTCTGTGCTTCAGAAACAAACTACGCGTTGTACCTCTCAGTAATGAGTTGTCTGCTTCAAATATTTCAATAAACCTGTTCTCTAGTTTACCGTTAATCTGCCTCAGCCTTGTTTTATCATATAGAGTTAGATCTAGTCAGCCTCCACATCTCCACAGTTCAGTCACAAGTAAGGGAGCCAAAAGGAAGAACCGGTGTATAGGGACATTTTACCTCAAGTACAACGACAAGACAATTCCCCAAACTGTACTTTGGGGTGGTGGCAGCAAACCTACCATTACATACACACCGTTCTCTCTCATCACCAATAATTCCCTCCTATATCCCTATTACATAGGACATATCAGTTCATGTCAAGGGACCTCAGCTGTTATAATATGGGGCTTCTTTGAAGATAGTTCAGAAGCTTTAACTGGTCCAGAGATCAGCAGCTAGACTACTAAATTTTATGTATGTCTTATGTTTAATGGGTTTAATGATTTTAAGTTCATAGTCAAATGTAGTAATTGGTTATTATGATTTATTATGATTTCTTTGTTGTACTGTATGTCAGCATTGAACTTTGGCCATTAGTATGTTGTAAACCAACATGTCCCGGAGTGTGGTGGAGGCTCCTTCTTTGGAGGATTTTAAGCAGAGGCTGGATGGCCATCTGTCAGGGGTGTGCTTTGAATGCAATATTCCTAGTTCTTGGCAGGGGGTTGGACTGGATGGCCCATGAGGTCTCTTCCAACTCTTTGATTCTATGATTCTATTAATGTTTGCCTGTTATTATGTTGGAAGCCGCTCAGAGTCCCCTCCGGGAGATAGGGCAAAATACAAGTATTATTATTATTATTATTATTATTATTATTATTATTATTATTATATTCTTTGGATCTGTTTTGCAACAGTGTAGCTAGCAATGAACCATTCTCTGCAAAAACCTTACAGTTTGGATACAACTTTCTGTTTCTTTACACTTCCTCTTAGGTCATCTTAGACTTTATGGTGGGCTCTCCTAGTGCAGCAGTGAGTCAAGATTTAGCCCAGCTGCTCACTGAAGCTGGGCTGATGAAGAGGTGAGAGGGCAAAGAACATAGAAGTATAATCCCAGAAGAGCAAGTGAACTGAGTCCCTTTCTACACAGCTGAATAAAATCTCACATTATCTCCTTTGAACCGGAGTATATGGCAGTGTGGACTCAGATAATCCAGTTCAAAGCAGATATTGTGGGATTTTCTGCCTTGATATTTTGGGTTATATGGCTGTGCGGAAGGGCCCTTAGATGCTTCTTTTATTCCAGCTTTTTATTTTAATGTATTTCACAACCATAGCATTCCTAATGACTGTTTTTGCAGAACTGTGCTTTCTTTATTATGTATTTTTGAGTGTGTTTGAATTTAGTTGTTTGCTTTTTTATTACCAAAACCTCTGGTGATAAGGAAAAAGAAAGTGTGGCTAACAGAAGTAGAAGTTGTTTATTTATATTAGGGATGGGTGATTTTTGACCACATAGTTTAGATTACATACAACCCCTGTAGTTTCTCTCACCTGTGGACTATGCTGCATGGAGCTTCAGGATCATAAGGTTCAAAATATCTGGTGAACTGATGAGCCCTCCCTACCCTTTGCAACAGTTCTTGGTGTAGCTACTGTTTACTTATTTTTTTTCTCTCAGGGCAGATTAGTTTTTTTCTTGAAAACAAAACAGAGAAGGAGCATTCAGATCTGTACATGACAGGGACGAACAAAGTTTAACCAGTAAGCCACACAAGGGCCCTAAGGAATAAAAACAATTCTTTTTTTCTCCTTTCTTCCCCCCACCTCTTCTGATCTATAGACATAATTTCCACCATGTTTGGAGCTTCTCTGTCTCCTCCCTGGGTCAAAATAAAAATTAACATTAGGTTACTATGAGTTTTCCGGGCTATATGCCCATGTTCCAGAAGCATTCTCTCCAGATGTTTTGCCCACATCTGTGGCAGGCATCCTCAAAGGTTGTGAGGTAAATTGGAAACTAAGCAAGGGAAATTTTTATATGTGTTGATTGTCCAGGGTGGGAGAAAGAACTCTTGTCTGTTGGAAGCAAGTGTGACTGTTGCAATTAAACACCTTGATTATTTATTTATTTATTTATTTATTTATTTAAACATTTATATTCCGCCCTTCTCACCCCGAAGGGGACTCAGGGCGGAGCACAGCATATACACGGCAAACATTCAATGCTGGGACACAAATTCACAAACATTAAGAAACATTTATCAAAATATTAAAACACACCATTTAAAACCATCCTAGTCATTCACATCAAATCTAATATTTTGGCATGGTAATCTTTCCTATTTAGCATTGCAAAGCCTTGCAGCTTCAAGGCCTGGCTGGTTCCTGCCCGGGGGAATCCTTTGTCGGGAGGTGTTAGCTGGCCCTGATTGTTTCATGTCTGGAATTCCCCTGTTTCCAGAGTGTTGTATTTTCTTTACTGTCCTGATTTTAATTTTTTTAAATACTGGTAGCCAGATTTTGTTCATTTTCATGGTTTCCTCCTTTCTGTTGAAATTGTCCACAAGCTTGTGGATTTCAGACAACACAGAGAAGCCACTGAAACCTATAAGCACCAATCCAACAATATACCTCACAACCCCTGAGGATACTTGCCATAGATGTGGGCAAAATGTCAGGAGGGAATGCTTCTGGAACGTGGCCATACAATTCAGAAAACTCACAACAACCCAGTGATTCCAGCCATGAAAGCCTTTGACAACACAAAAATTAATATTTTTTTCCAACATAAATTGCATCAAAATGCTCTTGGAGGTTTAGGAAGGCACCCAAAATGCATTTAGATGTAGTCTTTTCTGGAAGGTACAACGTAAGGCATCGCCCTCCCAAGTCCTCTTGGAGGGTTAATGCAGCCTCTTAGTTCTCCACCTCTGTTCAATAAGTTCACTTATGCTTCCATATGTGCAAGTACAGAACAAGAGTGTGAATAACGCAAAAGTAGAAAACCCCATTATAGGGTCGCCATAAGTCATAAATTACTTGAAGAAATACAACAAACCACAAAAAGATATCCTGAATTAACAACCAGCTCTCTGCGTTTAACTCTGAGTGCTTTCCTCTACAGTAGTGAACCTGGCGAACCACCTTGCATTACCTCTTCTGGTTTCCAGTTCCTCTTGCTGGATACCTCATCACAACTCTGGTACTTCATGCTGCAGTACCTCCAGTCAGCTGAGGTAAGGAGATGTAGGAACTACTATCCATTTTACTTCATTTGTTTGGTCAGTTCCCATTTATTCTGAACTAGCTTTCCTTCTTTGCATCGCTCCCCATAGACCCGGGGCATGGACCTGGTGGAGATTCTTTCTTTCCTCTTCCAGCTCAGCTTCTCCAGTCTTGGCAAGGTAAGAAAGAAAGAAAAATATCCCTATTGAGTGCCAGTATATTAAATAGGGCCTATAGATCAGGGGAAAATATAAGCTCAAGTGTGATGTAATGGTTAAAGTGTTGGACTGGGATCTGGGAAATCCACCCCCACTGAGCCATGAAACTCCCTGACTGCCCTTAGCCCAGACACTCACTCTTTGTTTGGCTTACTTCATAAGGCTTATTTAAGGATAAACTGGGAAGGAGAGTACTATATGTGTGAAATGATGGCTGGATGGCCATCTGTCAGAGGTGCTTTGAATGCAATATTCCTGCTTTTTGGCAGGGGGTTGGACTGGATGACCCCTGAGGTCTCTTCCAACTCTATGATTCAGAAATTATTATGACTGTACACTTCACCATTCTTCAGTTAGTAACTAACTACATCATCCATTATGCTGCTATCACAGATAAACAGTGACGGATTGGATTTTTATATTGTGCTCCAATGCTTTTCAATATTATTTTTTGATAGATTTTATACTCGTCTTTCTTCTTGAATGGGATCAAATGCAGCAGCTTTCAGTATTGCAGTCACTCCCCAGCTTGATGTTTCCAGATGTCTTTGGACTGTAACCTTCAAGGATTCTGGCCATGGATCATCCTTGGCTTGGGTTAATGGAAGCTAGAAGTCTGAAAACTAATTTGCAATAGACTGCAATTAAGTCAAGCCATGCTGGATTTAGCTGTCAGTCACCAAGTATGAAACAATCAAAGTAATATTGTCCATTTTCACCTAGGATTATTCTGTGGAAGGAATGAGTGAATCTTTGCTAAACTTTCTCCAACACCTCCGGGAGTTTGGTCTTGTCTTTCAAAGAAAGGTAAGACACAGAAAGAGAGTTTTTCCCCCGACATTAAGTCCAGTCGTGGCCAACTCTGGGATGTGGTGTTCATCTCCATTTCTAAGCTGAAGAGCCGGCATTGTTAATAGACACCTCCAAGGTCATGTGGCCGGCATGACTGCATGGAGCACCGTTACCTTCCCGCTGGAGCGATACCTATTGATCTATTCACATTTGCATGCTTTCGAACTGCTAGGTTGACAGAAGCTGGGGCTGACAGCAGATGCTCACACCACTGCCAGAATCGAACCTGTGACCTTTTGGTCAACAAGCTCAGCAGCTCAGCGCTTTAACCCACTGTGCCACCAGGGGCTCCCTCAGAAAGAGAGTAGAAAGAGCTAAAAACTTGCTTCTCTCTTCAGGCCTTTGATAATGTTCAAGATAGCAGCTAGATTACTATCTTATCCAGGGAAGGCTAAATTGATTGTATTCATATTTTAATTAACAGCTATTGCCATATTTTATTGATTCTATTGTTTTTGTTAAATTTATGTCTGCTTTTAAATGTGTTATTGGTTTTTATATTGATATATTGTATTTTATATGTTGTATGGAACCATTGTGTGCTCTCTAAGCCTTCCCAAGTCCTTATGAAAGATGGTGGCGGAGTATAAATAAAAGATTATTATTATTGTTGTTGTTGTTGTTTTTGTTGTTGAAGGCTTTATGGCCGTTCATGGGTTGTTGTAGATTTTTTCCGGGCTATATGGCCATGTTCTAGAGTCATTCTCTCCTGACGTTTGCCTGCATCTATGACCGGCATCCTCAGAGGTTGTGAGGTCGAAAAGGAGAGAATGCCTTAGAACATGGCCATATAGCATATTTGGTAATTTTAACACTACTTATTTGACAAAGTCAATGTCTTTAGATTTTATAAATTGTCCCATTAAGAAAATGCATAATGATGTGGGTGGACTACAACTCAAATCATGCTAGTTTAATCCCCTCAGACTCCACCAGTCCTTAAAGTTGGCCATGTTGGGTATGTGTGCCATGTTTTGTCCAGATCCATCATTGGTGGGGTTCAGGCTTCTCTCTTGATGCAGAGTGAACTGCAACTTGGTCATGGGGATTCTGTGTGCCAAGTTTGGTCCTGATCTGTCATCAGTGGGGGTCACAGTGGTCTCTTGAAGTGGGAAACAATAGGAATCATTCATCATTACCCACATACATGCATATACTAACTTTTATTATATAGATAGATATCTATCTATAGATAGATATCTATCTGTATCAGAGATTGGGGAAAGCGTGGGGTTACAAAAAACTGACAGCTGCCAATTGGGGAATTGTTAGTGGCAGTGATCATGGGAGAGAAGGCAATGAACTAAAGTAATATGTGTTGTCAAAGGCTTTCATGGCCAGAATCATTGGGTTACTGTGAGTTTTCTGGGCTGTATGGCCATGTTCCAGAAGCATTTTCTCCAGTGTTTCGCCCACATCTATGGTAGGCATCCTCAGAGGTTGTGAGGTCTGTTGGAAACTAGGCAAGTGGGGTTTATATGTCCAGGGTGGGAGAAAGAACTCTTGTCTGTTGGAGGCAAGTGTGAATGTTGCAATTGGCCACCTTGATTAGCATTTATAGCCTTGCAGCTTCAAAGCCTGGCTGGTTGCTGCCTGGGAGGATCCTTTGTTGAAAGGTTTTAGCTGTCCCTGTCTGGAATTCCCTTGTTTTGGGTTTTTTTTTAAGTTTTGTCTGTTGTTTTGCTGTTGTAATTTTAGAGTTTTTAAATACTGGTAGCCAAATTTTGTTCATTTTCATGGTTTCCTCCTTTCTGTTTAAATTGTCCACATGCTTGTGGATTTCAGTGGCTTCTCTCTGATTTGGTGGTTGCTACAATGGTCCTGAATTTCTGTAAATAATGTGCTGTATCCAGGTTGGTTCATCAGGTGCTCTGCTATGGCTGACTTTTCTGGTTGAATTAGTCTTCAGTGCATTTCATGTTCCTTGATTAGTGTTTGGGCAATGCTGCATTTGGTGGTCCCTATAGAAGGAAGCAGCCCGGCTTTAAAGCTGCAAGGTCATTCAATGATAATCAAGCTGGCCAATTGCAACATTCACACTAACCTCAAGTAGACAAGAGTTCTTTCTCCCACCCTGGACATTCAACAGATATATAAATCCCACTTGCCTAGTTTCCAACAAACCTCACAACCTCTGAGGATGCCTGCCATAGATGTGGACAAAATGTCAGGAGAGAATGCTTCTGGAATATGGTCATACAGCCCAGGAAACTCACAGTAACCCAGCTAAAGCTATAGTTTTTGGATTGTAGACAATTGCAGAACTTTGAGGGATCTTTCTCCCATTGCCCATCCTTCTTTCCTTTCAGAGGAAATCCAGACGTTACTACCCAACTCGCCTAGCAATCAACCTTTCCTCTGGCATTTCGGGCACTACCACAAATACTCGTAACCAGGGCTTTATCGTTGTGGAGACAAACTACAGGATCTATGCATATACAGGTCAGAGGTCAAAAGTGTAATGATGCCATGTTTTGCTTCATTCAAAGGGCTCTTCCTCACTGTCTTCCTCTTGTTTTATGATTTTGAGTTATTCTTTCCTGGCATATTTCTTCCAGTTGGCTAAGATTTGCAGATCTTAAAATGATAACTGTAGCATTGTAATCTGAAGTCACTTAAACTAGGATGGTTTTGAGAGAGCTCCAAGTTTTTCAAGGTCTCTTCCTCCACCAACCTTTTGAGAAGTTTAATAATAATAATAATAATACTTTATTTATATTGCACCCTTCTCTCTGAGGGCACTCAGAGTGTATTACAGTATATAAACAGACACACGCAAACAGTCAATGCCTTGTTACGATGAAATACAATGAGACACAAATAACAAAGGCAAAGGCTTCTCCTTTCATTTCCGGCTCTGGAAGCGGTGCTGATCTCCAGTTCTGGGAGAGGTGCTCATCTCCATTTCCAAGCCAAGGAGCCTGTGTTGTCCGTTGACACCTCCTCATCATGTGGCTGGCATGACTACATGAAGCGTCTTTTTGCGTTTTCCCACTGAGGCAGTACCTATTGATCTACTCACATTTGCATATTTTTGAGCTGCTAGGTTGGCAGGAGCTAGGGCTAACAGCAGGAGCTCACCCCATCCCGCAGATTCGAACTGCCAACCTTCAGGTCAGCAGTTCAGCAGCACAAGGGTTTAACCCTTTGCTTCACTTCACTAAGGCATAGCTGAAAACCAAGTTCTGTAGGAAGCTGAGATTGCTAGTCATAATAGGCTAGGAATTCTTAAACATTTCCACTATTTTTATGTGTATAGGTATATAAAATAAAATAGGTATAAAATCAATCATTTGCTGATAACAAACCAGCATTTGCAAGGCTTGCTAAATAGGCTGGTTTTCTTTTTTATGAAGGACAGCTGAAGCATCTCCTGCAGAATCTGTTCTAAACACTGCACAGCAGATTCATGTAAATGTCAAAAACAGCTACTGGGTGATGTTCAGAAAGACCTTTTGGCCTGGCCAGCAAAACAGCAGCCATAGTGGTGTTGAGCATGCAAGCAAACACAGAGCTTATGATGTAGCAGAACAAGCAATTACTTTCTTATGGCTTTTTACTCCTTCCTTTTTGCGTCCAAAAAAAAGGAAGAAGAAAGTAGATTGCTGTTACTGCTGTCTTCTTCTTGAATGCCTAAGGCCCCTTCCACACAGCTGAATAAAATCCCACATTATCTGCTTTGAACTGGAATATATGGTAGTGTGGACTCAGATAACCCAATTCAAAGCAGATATTGTGGAATTTTCTGCCTTGATATTCTGGGTTATATGGCTGTGTGGAAGGCCTTGAGTCTTCAGCACCAGGCTGTTGGGTAATGTTACAACACAAACCATTTCTGTAGTTCTCCATTTCCCCAACTATAAGGATTCATTTGCGAAGCTACCAGCCCCATATAGAAAAGCTGACTGCCAGTCACTGTTACTCATTTCCTGCCCGTGGTCTGTCTCCCAGTACTACATAGTAGTGCCCGTAGGTCCATCATTGCTCTTTTGTGACTGTAGAAATGGTGGCAAATATAACAATAAGAGGGGGGAGTTAGCCATTCATTCTGCTTCCCTAGAGCAAAGTTATGAGAGGGAAGTGCAAAAGAATGCTCACTACCTGACGGAGGAGGAAAATCAAGGGGATAGGAGTGCTGGTGAAAGAATATTTAGGATTTACTCATTTTAAAAAACGAAGGGGAAGTTATAAAGACTATGCTCTAAGGTTGCGTTATGTTCCTCCCAGTTGTTTTCACAAAGTTCCCTTCTAGAATTTGGCAAAAAAAATCTGAAATGATAACAAAGGGCAGTGTACTTAATTATGTGCAGTGTATATTTCTGTCTCACATTCTCCAAACCTGAGATTAGAGGAATTTCTTCCAGAGCAGAGGCTGTAGTTTTCAAGACATCTTCAACCTCCATGCCTTCCTGTTTGGGAAATTAAGTTTTGATCTTTCTTTTCCTCTCTGTTTTCATCTCCAGATTCTGAGTTGCAGATTGCACTCATTGCCCTCTTCTCTGAGATGCTGTACCGCTTTCCAAACTTAGTGGTGGCTCAAGTCACCCGGGAGAGTGTGCAACAGGCCATTGCCAATGGCATTACAGCAGATCAAGTAAGAAACTGATCTTAATGTGATTTTAATATTTATACCAGGATGTTTTTAATGCTTTATTTTAATGTATAATGTTGTTTATGTCTTATGTTTAATTGTTTTAATTATTTTAATTTATAGTTATATATTAGTGCAGTGTTTCTCAACCTTCCTAATGCCGCGACCCCTGAATACAGTTTCTCATGTTGTGGTGACCCCCAAACCATAAAATTATTTTTGTTGATACTACATAACTGTAATTTTGCTACTGTTAAATTTAATGTAAATATCTGATATACAGGATGTATTTTCATTCACTGGACCAATTTAGCACAAATACCCAATCACCCAAATTTGAATATGGTTGGGGTTGTGGGGGGATGATTTTGTCATTTGGGAGTTTGTAGTTGCTGGGATGTATAGTTCACCTCAATCAAAGAGCATTCTGAACCCCACCAGCGATAGAATTGGGCCAAAACCACACAGAACCCATGACCAACAGAAAATACTGTGCATTCTGATGGTCTTTGGCGATCCCCTCTGACACTCTCCTCATGACCACCCCGCCCAGGGGTCCCGACCCCCAGGTTGAGAAACGCTGTGTTAGTGTTTAGTTATTATGGATTTCTTTCTTTCTATATGCATATGGCATTGCATTTTTGCCATTAGTATGTTGTAAATTGCCTTGAGCCTCCCCCGGGGTGAGAATGGCAGTAGATAAATATAGTAAATAAATAAACCAGAAGGAGACACTTAAAACTGGTTGATGCAGTTGAGTGAACCATTTTGAAAGAAGTATAGTCTGGTTCTGTCTGTTGAAGTCCTAATGTTCTGCTTCTGAGCTTCCAGGCATTTCCTAGGCAAAATGAGCTACTTGTAGGGTCCAATTTGAAACATGTTTGGAGAAATTCTTGTTGGTTTCTCTCTTTCTTGTAGATCATTCACTTCCTGCGTACTAGAGCTCACCCTGTGATGCTGAAACAGGTAAGAAAATGATTGCTGTGGTCAAGTCTTGAGGTTCATGGGATATAAAAAGGATGCTCCCCTGTTGAACATTGCAAATGGCTTTTTGAAGACCTCTCAGCAAGTCACAGGGATATTGGGAGGGATTTAGGATGGATGCTTAAATGTTGCTGTTACTTAAACATCTGAATCCCAATTTTTATCTATTAGAATCCCAACATATAAAAACTTAAAATGTATACAGAAATTAAAGAAACAACTATAAAGAGATAAGTAAAAACATATTAAAAGTTATTATTAAAATAAAAGTAAAAAATACCTAGAATTACAACTATTTAAAACAGATTCCTTAAGGGAAAATAATAAACTATCAGCAGAATCGGTGTACATTGTAATAAATACTACTATTACTATGAGCAAAGGAAAGAAGATTTATTAGTTCCAAGGGAACAGTCTCTCGGGCAAGTCACACTCTCACAGCTATAGAGGAAAGCAACAGGCAAGACTCCTCTGGACAAATTTTGCCAAGAAAAACCCCTAACAGTTCGCCATATGTCAGAAACAACTTGAAGGGACACAACAAGAAAAAGTGAAAAATGTTATGAGGTGCTTAAAGCTAACAAGTACATTCTTTCTTAAGCATTTTGCCATGTGACTATAGTTATGTTGTTTTACTTCTCCCAACAGACCCCTGTGCTGCCCCCCACAATCACAGACCAAATCCGGCTATGGGAGCTGGAACGGGACAGATTGCGCTTCTCTGAGGGTGAGTGTTTGGAGAAGAAAGGGTAGAGCCATACTTGTATTATGGGATGGTTTCTTACCATAGGTTCATAGCACTTTTGGTATGGATATATCAATACCAGGTGAGGATGCAGGGATGGAAATAATATTTGCTGTTATTTGTTTCCTGAGTGAAAATTGTTTTCCACTCAAGAAGCATAATATAGTGGTGAGAATTTTTTAGTTTTTTCCTGGTATTTGAATATTCCAGAACATTTGGGGAAACTATTCAGTGCAGATAGGAGCTCCTGGTGGTGGAGTGGGTTAAACTGCTGAACTTGCTGACTGAAAGTCAGTGGTTCAAATCCGGGGAGTAGGGTGAGCTCCCGCTCTTAACCCCAGCTTCTGTCAACCTAGCAGTTCGAAAACATTTAAATGTGAGATCAATAGGTACCACTTCGACGGGAAGGTAATGGCGCTCTATAATTTCCTTGACTGACAATGGACAGACCTGGATTATGACTTGAACTTGTGTAATTTTAATTGGATGTTTTATATTTGATATTGTAACTGTTTGTTTAAATTCTAAACTGTCTTTGTTTGGGCATCTAATGATTCCCAGCTATGAGGCCGCCCTGAGTCGGCAAATAGCAGGCCCAAACTGCACCAAAATATTTGTTTTTTTCTGCAGAAGGAAGAAAACTATTGCATTTCTTTGTTCTTACATATGAGAAACATACTATTGTTTTTCAACTAAGTAGTGTTATGATAGATCCTTTTTTTCTTAATGCTTGAATGGACATTCGTCCTTTCTTCTTGTCCTATGTAACAACAAAAGCAACAATAACAATAATAATTTTATTTCTTACCTGCCTCTCCTCGAGGCAAGTTACAGCATAACTAAAACACATAAACATTGTAAAAACAATGTATAACAAATGTATTGAATCATGATAAAATAATTAAAAATATCAAAAAAATAAAAAAAACATTGTAAAAATTCTGTGAATATACAGTTTCTATAAAAATCCATATTAAAACATATTTCTGTATGATATATATTAAAGTAGACAGCACAGAGATTAAATACAACACTAGTTTCAAATTCATGCTTAAAACAGGCTGAGCATACCTGCAAAAAGAGTTAGGTCTATAGATGGTTTTTTAAATTCTGGACTTTTGTTTTGTTTGCCTCTTCTATTTGCTACTTTCCATTAGTTTTTTTCTTTAATTTCTCTGATCTTGTCCTATATTTTAAAAAATATTGCTTTCCTTTTCCCGGTTCATGTATGTATATGTGTGTATCCTTTACTTAATTTTCCTGGACATCCTTGCTTTTTTCTTTTTTCTCTTACTGTATTTATGTTCTTTGCTTTATGTTCCCCTCCATTCTCAGTCCTCTCCATGTTGTCTTGAGCCTTACCTTTCCCTTCCTCATGCCCATCTCTGTTTGCATCTGCTTCTTCTTCCTACTTCCTGTCCTCTTGAGCTTCTCCCATTTGACCATCTTCTCAACTGTATATTTGCTTTCCTTTCCTCAGGTGTTCTGTACAACCAGTTCCTCTCCCAGGTGGACTTTGAGCTGCTGAGGGACCATGCCAGGGAACTTGGGGTGCTCATTTTTGAGAACCCTTCCAAGCGTCTGATGGTGGTGACTCCTGCCGGACATTCAGATGTCAAACGCTTCTGGAAGCGACAGAAACACAGTTCCTGAGGGCAGTGGCTACCTCCAAGACCTTATGCTTGATGCTGGAAGCTTGAAGCAATGAAGGTGGCACTAGATGGGTCCCAAGAACAAGGAGAGAAAGGAGATGCCTTAAAGGGAGTTGCCGGATGACTCTTATCCAGCAAAAAAGGAGTTAAGAATCAAGTGAAAACCCATTGGTAGTTTACAGCGCCAAGCAAGAGCGTAGTTCAATTCTGTTTCATCTTCCAGGAATTTTCTCTGAAAGGAACTACAAAACAAGTGAGAGCTTATGTGCTCAAACCGTTTCAGGAAACTTGAAATGAGTAAATGGCCCAAATTGATTCCTTCTCAAGATGTACTTACTTGGGACCAGTGAATGGCTTGAAAAGAAATGATGCTGAGATTATTACAAAAGCTCTTCCACTTGTGTGGATAGGAGTCTGTTGGCTCTTTTGTGTAGGAGAGTCATGCAAGAATAATACCGTTTAAAACAGAGACTTTGATACTCTGGACTTTTCTCCTCCAAATATTCATAGTAAAGGGGAGGGGAACTGTGTTGGGAAAGAGTTGTTTAGACCATTATTTTTTGGACAATCATTTCCACAAGTCATCAGTTAGCACAGCCAAATCGATACTTTTTTGTGTGTCAGGAGCGACTTGAGAAACTACCAGTCACTTATGGATACTGAGATTTTGGGAGTTGTAGTCCAAAAAGATAACTTTTCCACAAACTAGGTATGTGTATGTAGTCACATACACATGCTTTCTCCTTTTCATCGTGATTGGGGGAGCACAAGAGAAATAAAGCAGAATTTTCAGAACACTGTATGTCTGTCATTTCACTTGTGAGTACAAATGAAGCTTTGGGAATGATTGAGACCAATTTCAGTGGGATCAAAAGGGATTTGGGGTAGCGAGTAAGTGGCCACTCAGGTACAAAAACAAATAGTTCCACTTTCTCCACAAGACTAGTTAAAAAGAAAGTGTTTGCAAATATGGACCCAAATCAACTCTTATGTACTTCCATCTGAACATTAGGAAGAACTTCCTGACTGTGAGAGCTGTTCAGCAGTGGAACTCTCTGCCCCGGAGTGTGGTGGAGGCTCCTTCTTTGGAGGCTTTTAAACAGAGGCTGGATGGCCATCTGTCAGGGGTGCTTTGAATGCAATATTCCTGCTTCTTGGCAGGGGGTTGGACTGGATGGCCCATGAGGTCTCTTCCAACTCTATGATTCTATGATTCTATTCCTTTTCCTATTCCAAATATCAATGGAAATTACATTTGGAAATTCAGACCACTTAATGAAGCAATGTGTTGCATATTAAATCTGTTCTAGCTAACCTGCAGTATTTTTACGACAGGTACAAACCAGGAGGCCAGAGTGGCACAGCAGGTTAAACCGCTGAGCTGCTGAACTTGCTAATTGAAAGGTTGGTGGTTCGAATCTGGAGAGTAGGGTGAGCTCCTACTGTTAGGGCTTCTGCCAACCTAGCAGTTTGAAAACAAGCAAATGTGAGTAGATCAATAGGTACTGCTTTGGTGGGAAGGTAATGGCATTCCATGCAGTCATGCTGGCCACATGTCCTAGGAGGTGTCTACAAACTACACCGGCTCTTCAGCTTAGAAATGGAAATGAGCACCACCCCCCAGAGTTGGACACAACTAAACTGAATGTCAAGGGAAAACCTTTACTTTTATTTACTAACCAGTCTATCAATATGGAGATAGGCATTTATTTTCAATCACTTTCAGTATTGTCGTTCCTGGCTTACATTTTTAGTCCCCTCGGACTGAAGTTTCTTATAAGCTACAAAGAAAATGTTGCATAAGCAGAATGCTTAACATAATTTTTAAAAGAGCCAGGAAGCTGTTTATATAGAGCACAGCTTTTCAGACAATACTTGGTTTTGAAGTGGGCATTGATAGCTTGACAATCCATAAGCAATACCACTTGATGGCTTATCCCCACCTCCAAGTCTGAGAGCATTTCGAGGGTTGATCTACATTCATTCAGTTAAATATTTTAAACAAGTTGCCACTTCATATTCATGTTCCAGTTTCCAAGCATGGTTTAAAAAGTTGGTCAGTGAAGAAAGTTGGAAGATAGTTATACGGATAGTATGGACTATTAAACAGACAAATCAGTGGCTCCGAGAACAAATCAAGCCTGAACTCTTCCCTAGAAGCCCAAAGGACTAAACTGAGACTAGACAACTAACTACTTTCACCAAGCATACTCACCCAACATTCTCTTTACATACCAGAAAATGAAAAACTAATGATTTCCGATTCTAAATTTGTGGTTGATCAACTTTTGATTTGTTTAATGTGGTTGTGTCTGAGTCATATATGGAATTTCTGTGGTCCTTTTCATTCAGATCACCATATCTATATGACTGTTTCATAAGAGTTGTCAACTCTTATGTGTCTGTGGTTGTTAAGAGTCAAGACATTCCAAAAAGAATACTAAGTATGTACATTGAAACTAGCACAAACCAATCCTACAATGAGCAGTTCTAATGTAATGGCGACAGTCTTCACATTTCCACCTGCTGTTATGGTTAAATGCCTCAAAACAACAATTGCTGGTTGGGAAATATTAAATACCAACTCATAATAATAAAGTGTTGGGCGGTTAGGGATTATTATAAACCTTGTTTATGTAGTTGAACAGTTTGGTTTCTAAATCCAGAGCAGGGAACATGTGGCTTGTAAGATATTCTTCAAAAACATCTTTCACTATCCATCTCCATTGCACCGGGATTGTGGCGCAGCTGGCTGAGTGTCAGCTGCATTAAGATCACTCTGACCAAAAGGTCATGAGTTCGAAGCCAGCCCGGGTTGGAGTGGGTTTCCAACCAATTGTGTGTAGCCTGTTGTCGACCTTTGCAACCCGAAAGATAGTTGCATCTGTCAAGTAGGAAAATAAGGTACCACCTTAAAGTGTGGGGAGGCTAAATTAACTGATTTATGAGGCCATAAAGAAGACTCCAGCAAAGCATTCCAGCAGGGAAGCATGTGGGGAATGCGGAAGTGCTTCATCAGCGTCGCAGATGGACGATGAAAGCGACAGCTCCCCTGGCGGCCAGAAAAAGTTAAATAGCCTCTGTGTATGTCTGCATATGTTTGTATGACCTATATGTAATAGTAACTCTCAAGCAACCAGAATCTACAATGTCATGTGGATTGCGGGTTTTGGTTTGTGGCAAATTCGTTCAGGAACGATCACTTGTGACTGCATATGCTTGTTTTGTCAAGGGATTTGTAAATGGCCGTGAAGACCTACTCTGGCTCCACACGTTATTTCACAGCGAGGACATAGATGTTTTTGTTTTGTTTTGTTTTGTTTTTGGTGCCAGGAGTCACTTGAGAAACTGCAAGTCGCTTCTGGTGTGAGAGAATTGGCTGTCTGCAAGGACGTTGCCCAGGGGATGCCCGATGTTTTGATGTTTTACCATTCTTGTGGGAGGCTTCTCTCATGTCCCCATGGGGAGCTGGAGCTGACAGAGGGAGCTCATCCATGCTCTCCCTGGATTTGAACTTGACCTGTTGGTCTTCAGTCCTGCCAGCACAAGGGTTTAACCCACTGCGCCACCGGGCGCTCCTGAGGACATAGGTTTCCAGATGGAAAGCGTACGTGACGGGTTTGCTTGACACACCACACACCTTCTTCTTAGCATATTTCTTCCTGCCTCTTCAAAATCCATAGCACTATTGGTAACAGCTTAGTTAAACAGCTTGAGTCAAGTTAAAGGACTCAAGAGCCAGGCTTCCTAGAATCATAGAATCACAGAGTTAGAAGAGACCACATGGGCCATCTAGTCCAACCACCTGTCATGCAGAAAAAGCATAATCAAAGCACTCCCAACAGATGGCCATCCACCCTCTGTTCTTGGTGTCTTTGCCACATTTTTTGAAGTTAGCTTTAAGCTCCAATATAGTAGGCTTCAGTTAATTAGCACCCATTGAGACTGGAGGAGGTTCGTGGTTGCTTGACTGTTACTATTAAAAAATAAGCCTAACCAATACTATGCATGGGCCAACTTAGGCCCTCCAGGTTGTTTTGAACTTCAACTCCCACAATTCCTAACAGCCTCAGGCCCTTTCCTTTTCCCCCTCAGCTTCTTAAGGGGCCTGAGGCTGTTAGGAATTGAAGTCCAAAACACCTGGAAGGCCAAAGTTTGCTCATGCCTGTTACAACCCATACTATACCATACCATGAAACGGATATTGAAATATAGTGGACAACAATTTAAACATGAGCCAACAATGTGATGCGGCGGCAAAAAAAGCCAATGGGATTTTGGCCTGCATCAGTAGGAGTATAATGTCTAGATCCAGGGAAGTCATCCCACCCCTTTATTCTGCCTTGGTTAGACCACACCTGGAATATTGTGTCGAATTTTGGGCATCACAATTGAAGAGAGATATTGACAAGCTAGAATGTGTCCAGAGGAGGGCGTCTAAAATGATCAGGGGTCTGAAGAACAAGCCCTATGAGGAGCGGCTTAAAGAGCTGGGCATGTTTAGCCTGAAGAAGAGAAGGCTGAGAGGAGACATGATAGCCATGTATAAATATGTGAGAGGAAGTCACAGGGAGGAGGGAGCAAGCTTGTTTTCTGCTTCCCTGGAGACTAGGACACAGAACAATGGCTTCAAACTACAAGAAAGGAGATTCCACCTGAACATTAGGAAGAACTTCCTGACTGTGAGAGCTGTTCAGCAGTGGAACTCCCTGCCCCGGAGTGTGGTGGAGGCTCCTTCTTTGGAGGCTTTTAAACAGAGGCTGGATGGCCATCTGTTGGGAGTGCTTTGAATGTGATTTTCCTGCTTCTTGGCCCACCAGGTCTCTTCCAACTTCATAATTCTATAGTACTTAGAATTAAGACAAAGACATACTTAAATGTAACACATGTTTACTGTTTTGCTGTAACATGAAAACGTTTTTAAAATAAGTATTTCTTTGAATTTTTTTGCCTGTTGCTTGAGAATTCCGATTAACTGAGACCCTGCTGTGTATTTCTTTTTGGATGTGAAGGATGCCAGAGAGCCTCCCAAACAATAGAGAAATGAGGACCAAGGCTTCCCTTTTTTACCTCCAACAAAAGTATACCGTATATTCCGGGGTGCAAAACGACTGGGGCTATAAGATGACCCCCCCCCCAATTTTAGCAAACAAAATAGAGAGTTGGGGATATACTCACCATTTAAGATGACTCCCCAAACCAGGTGCTTCTCAGGCCGCTCTCCTCCTTCCTGTCCAGGCCTCACAAGAAGTGCCTCTTCTCCCACGAGACAACGTCTCGCGGGAGAAGAGGCACTTCTTGCGAGGCCTGGACAGGAAGGAGGAGAGCGGCCTGATCAGAAGGGCCTCAGACCACTCATAGAATCATAGAATCAAAAAGTTGGAAGAGACCTCATGGGCCATCCAGTCCAACCCCTTGCCAAGAAGCAGGAATATTGCACTCAAATCACCCCTGACAGATGGCCATCCAGCCTCTGTTTAAAAGCTTCCAAAGAAGGAGCCTCCACCACACTCCGGGGCAGAGAGTTCCACTGCTGAACAGCTCTCACAGTCAGGAAGTTCTTCCTCATGTTCAGATGGAACAATGTTGTCTCGCAGGAGAACAGGCACTTCTCGCAAGGCATGGACAGGAAGAAGGAGTGCGGCCTGAGCAGCCCAGGGGCCCGGCCACCAACAAAGGAGAGGCATGGGCCTGTGCAAGGAAGGCAGCCTGGAAGGGAGGAAGGATGGGGAGCCTGCCCGGGAGGCCGCCATGAGCCAAGGCAGAGGAGGAGGAGGAGAGCCCAAGGCCATGGCAGCCATATTAAAAAAAATTTTTATTTTTTTTTAAAAAATTAAGATTTTATTTACATACAATAACAACTTACAGTGTACACAAAACACAAAACAGTGAACATTTTACAAACACATAGCCCCACCACCAAGGCCTGAACAAGTATCCTTTCCTTCACCATATATTTATAAATCAACCATTAATCAAATGTCATATCCAAAATTCCAGATCAACAGGGTTATATTGTTTTCCATTTTCACTCTCTAAAGCATATTTAATAAAGACCGACCAGTATGCTTCACTCCAGCAAAGGATCACCGCCTTGTCGGGGCGCTGGAGCTTGAGCACCTCAATGATGTCATGAGCGAAACCGTGAAGGGCCACCCAAGACGGGACGGTTGTGGCAGAGAGGTCAGACCAAGCGTGATCCCTGGGGAAGAATGGCAAACCACTCCAGTATCCTTGCCAAGAAAACTAAATGGACCAGTACAACCAGAGATATGTCGGTATGCCATTGGAAGATGGGACTCCCAGGTCGGAAGATGGCCAAAATGCTACTGGGGAGGAGCAGAGGATAAGTTCAACTAGCCCCGGATGTGATGACGCAGCTAGCTCAAAGCCGAAAGGAAGGCTAGCGGCCGACGGTACTGGAGGTGAACGACGAATCCGATGCTCTAAAGATCAACACACCATAGGAACCTGGAATGTAAGATCTATGAGCCAGGGCAAATTGGATGTTGTTATTGGTGAGATGTCAAGACTAAAGATAGTCATTCTGGGGGTCAGCGAACTGAAATGGACTGGAATGGGCCACTTCACATCAGATGACCACCAGATCTACTACTGCGGACAAGAGGAACATCGAAGAAATGGAGTAGCCTTCATAATTAATAAGAAATTCGCTAAAGCGGTGCTTGGATACAACCCAAAAAATGACAGAATGATCTCAATTCGAGTGCAAGGAAAGCCTTTCAACATTACAGTGAGCCAAATATACGCCCCAACCACAGCTGCTGAAGAAGCAGAAGTAGATCAGTTCTATGAGGATCTGCAGGACCTACTGGATAATACACCAAAAAGAGACATTATTTTCATTACAGGAGACTGGAATGCCAAGGTGGGAAGTCAAATGACAACAGGGATCACAGGCAAGCATGGTCTGGGAGAACAAAATGAAGCGGGACGCAGGCTTATAGAATTTTGCCAGGAAAACTCGCTGTGTATAACGAATACTCTCTTCCAACAACCTAAAAGACGGCTTTACACATGGACCTCACCAGACGGTCAACACCGAAATCAGATTGACTACATCCTTTGCAGCCAAAGGTGGCGGACATCCATCCAGTCGGTGAAAACAAGACCTGGGGCTGACTGTAGCTCAGATCACGAACTTCATATTGCTCAATTTAGAATAAAACTAAAGAGATCAGGGAAAATACACAGACCAGTTAGATATGATCTCACTAACATTCCTAGCGAATATACAGTGGAAGTGAAGAACAGATTTGAAGGACTAGATTTAGTAAACAGAGTCCCAGAAGAACTATGGACTGAAGTCCGCGACATTGTTCAGGAGGCGGCAACAAAGTACGTCCCAAAAAAAAGAAAACCAAGAAGGCAAAATGGTTGTCTGCTGAGACACTGGAAGTAGCCCAAGAAAGGAGGAAAGCAAAAGGAAACACTGATAATAAGGGGAGATATGCCCAGTTAAATGCGCAATTCCAAAGGTTAGCCAGAAGAGATAAGGAACTATTTTTAAATAAGCAATGCATGGAAGTGGAAGAAGACAACAGAATAGGAAGGACAAGAGACCTCTCCAAGAAAATTAGAAACATTGGAGGTAAATTTCAGGCAAAAATTGGTATGATAAGAAACAAAGATGGCAGGGACCTAACAGAAGCTGAAGAGATCAAGAGAAGGTGGCGAGACTATACAGAAGATCTGTATAGGAAGGATAATAATATTGAGGATAGTTTTGACGGTGTGGTCAATGAATTAGAACCAGACATCCTGAGGAGTGAGGTTGAATGGGCCTTAAGAAGCATTGCTAACAACAAGGCAGCAGGAGATGACGGATCCCAGCTGAACTGTTTAAAATCTTAAAAGATGATGCTGTCAAGGTGATGCATGCCATATGCCAGCAAATATGGAAAACACAAGAATGGCCATCAGACTGGAAAAAATCAACTTATATCCCCATACCAAAAAAGGGAAATGAGAAAGACTGCTCAAACTTCCGTACAGTGGCCCTTATTTCTCATGCCAGTAAGGTAATGCTCAAGATCCTGCAAGGAAGACTCCAGCAATACATGGAGCGAGAGTTGCCAGATGTTCAAGCTGGGTTTAGAAAAGGTAGAGGAACGAGAGACCAAATTGCCAATATCCGCTGGATAATGGAGAAAAGCAGGGAGTTTCAGAAAAACATCTACTTCTGCTTCATTGACTATTCTAAAGCCTTTGACTGTGTGGATCATAATAAATTGTGGCAAGTTCTTAGTGGGATGGGCATCCCAAGCCACCTTGTCTCTCTCCTGAGGAATCTGTACAAGGACCAAGTAGCAACAGTCAGAACTGACCACGGAACAACAGATTGGTTCAAGATTGGGAAAGGCGTACGGCAAGGCTGCATCCTCTCACCTAACCTTTTTAACTTGTATGCAGAACACATCATGCGATGTGCGGGGCTTGATGAATGCAAGGCTGGGGTGAAAATTGCTGGAAGAAACATTAACAACCTCAGATATGCAGATGACACCACTCTGATGGCCGAAAGCGAGGAGGAGCTGAGGAGCCTTCTAATCAAGGTGAAAGAAGAAAGCGCAAAAGCCGGGTTTCAGCTAAACGTCAAAAAAACCAAGATTATGGCAACAAGAATGATTGACAACTGGAAAATAGAGGGAGAAACCGTGGAGGCCGTGACAGACTTTGTACTTTCTAGGTGCAAAGATTACTGCAGATGCAGACTGTGGCCAGGAAATCAGAAGACGCTTACTTCTTGGGAGGAGAGCAATGTCCAATCTCGATAAAATAGTAAAGAGTAGAGACATCAGACTGGCAACAAAGATCCGCCTAGTCAAAGCCATGGTATTCCCTGTAGTACCCTACGGATGTGAGAGCTGGACCTTAGGGAAGGCTGAGCGAAGGAAGATCGATGCTTTTTGAGCTGTGGTGTTGGAGGAAAGTTCTGAGAGTGCCTTGGACTGCGAGAAGATCCAACCAGTCCATCCTCCAGGAAATAAAGCCCGACTGCTCACTGGAGGGAAAGATACTGGAGACAAAGTTGAAGTACTTTGGCCACATCATGAGGAGACAGGAAAGCCTAGAGAAGACAATTATGCTGGGGAAAGTGGAAGGCAAAAGGAAGAGGGGCCGACCAAGGGCAAGATGGATGGATGGCATCCTTGAAGTGACTGGACTGACCTTGAGGGAGCTGGGGGTGGTAACGGCCGACAGGGAGCTCTGGCGTGGGCTGGTCCATGAGGTCACAAAGAGTCGGAGACGACTGAACGAATGAACAACAACAACAGTATGCTTCAAAATCCGATCTGTTAATTTCCCCCCTGAATACCCTCATTTCCATTGTTAGTTTATCATTTAAGGCTCCCATACCTCCCTATACCATGCTTCCGGTGTTAGATTAGTTATTATTTTCCAGTTCCTTGCTATTATGATTCTTCCCACTGTGAGCAAAATAATCACCAATTCTTTCTTACTCGTTTCTAGATTCAACATCGTGGTGTCCATTAATAATGCTAACCTAGCATCCGGAGTAATATTTGATCCTATAATGTTGTTTATTTCAATAAATATATCCTTCCAAAAACTCTTCACTTGGGGGAATTCCCATCCATATTAAGTAATTTTATTATTATTTTAATTTTATACCTGGTGTACTAGACGACCCCCAAAATTTTATAAGGTTTTACATGCCTAAAAAGTCGTCTAGTACCCCGGTATATACGGTAACTTTCTTCAGGTCTATAATGGGCTGATTTCTTCCTGTGACTCCAGATGTAGCAGTACAGAGAAATCCAAACTACAACTCCCAGGATTCAATAGTGGGGCAGAGCTAGAAAAGCCTGGAAGCCGAGGAAACTGAGTCATTTTGGGCTGCAGAACGTCAGAGCGTCAGATGAGAAGGAAGTGTTTCCAAACTTCCCAAGGTAAAGAAAATTTCTCTTACTATTTCCATTCCATGCAAAACTCCCTTTGGCAACAAGTAGCTGAGGAGTTTTTGTGAGTTTAAAGCGATCCTATCTCGAGTTGTCAGTGACGCTCAGTGCTTTGAAGCAAGTCTTTTACGACTTGGATCCATGTGCTTTTTAAAGCTCAAATCCTTTCTTGAATTACTTTGGTAACATTTTAGAGCAGGAACTTTGTTGCAAAGTGTTGCAAAAGTGGGCCTGGACCCACCATAGGGAGAACATTCAGGAAGTAAAGTTGTAACTAAAAGAGCGGAGCGGTTGTGGCTTCAGGTTCTCTGTGACGCAGTTCATATTTGCCCTGCCTCGAGTACATCTTCACTGGGGAATTAATACAGTTTTGACATTACTTGAACTGCTATGGCCCAATACAATGAAAACCTGGCAGCTGTATTTTTACTAGCAGGCGTGGGCAAACTTGGGCCCTCCAGGTTTTTTGGACTCCAACTCCCACCATTCCTACCAGCCTCAGGCCCCTTCCTTTCCTCCCTCATCTTTGCTTCTAATATCCTTCCCTCCAGTGAGCAGCTGGGCTTTATTTCCTGGAGTATGGACTGGTTGGATCTTCTTGCGGTCCAAGGCACTCTCAGAATTTTCCTCCAACACCAGAGTTATAAAACGTCTATCTTCCTTCGCTTGGCGTTCCTTATGGTCCAGTTGTCGCACCCATAGGTTAATATGGGGAATACCACTGCTTTAACTATGCCAATCTTCATTGCCAGTGTGATGTCCCTACTCTTCACTATTGAGGTTGTAGATGGGTAGTTGTTTAAAAATGTAAAAAAAAAAACGTGTTTGTACATTTCATTATTCTTGTGTAACCATTTATTTTGTTTTTTAAAATAAAATATTTTTAAAAATGTGATATTGAACTGTATTAATGCTGCCTCTTAGGGTGATGGAGTCTTCTTCTCTGGAGGTTTTTAAGAAGAGATGGCCATCTGTTGATGATGCTTTGATTGTGTTTTCCTGCATGGCAGAATGGGGTGAGACTGGATGGCCTTTGGGGTCTCTGCCAACACTCTGATTCTGCGATTCTACAGTATAGATGTATCTGAAGTATCTCAATTTTAGTACCAAAAAAGTAGAATCATAGTTGGAAGAGACCTCATGGGCCATGCAGTCCAACCCCCTGCCAAAAAGCAGGAATATTGCATTCAAAGCACCCCTGACAGATGGCCATCCAGCTTCTGTTTAAAAGCCTCCAAAAGTAGTTTAAAAGTAGCTTAAATTAGTTTAAAAGTAGTTTAAAAGTAGCTTAATTTCTAGGTAGCAATCCCTGAATCTTCTGCTGGGGTTGTGGAAGTCATCGTTCCCTATCTTCTTCCCCCAACTACAATTCCTAGCAAGCCTTAAGGGCTGGTGGTTTGGGCCTTAGGAGGCCAGAGTTTGAGTCCCTGTTCAGCCGTAGAAACCCCTTGGTGACCTTTCGGAAGTCACATTCTCTCAACTCCAATAGAAAGCAAAGGGTTCACCTCCACTACAGAATTAATGCAGTTTGACTACTTTAGTAACCATGGCTCAATGCTGTAAGATGCTGGGAGTTGCAGTCTGAGGAGGCAAAGATTAATGGCCAAATACTTTGTTAAACTACAGCTCCCATGATAAAACAATTTCAAACTGCATTAATTCTGCAGTATAGATGCAGCCAAAGCCACTTCCCCTCTCCGAATCTCATGACTCCTGGGACTATTTTCAACAAAGGAAAACTCTCAAACAGCTCCAAACTGAAGAATATTTTGGTCTCAGGTTGTTGTCATTGGGGGTTCTGTGTCTTCAAGTTGTTTCTTACTTATGCAGACCCTAAAGATTTCTTGGCAATATTTCCTCAGGATAAGTTTGTCTCTACACTGTAGAATTAATGTAGTTTGACATCACATAACTGGAATGCACTAGTGGAGGAAAAGGCCAGTGAAGGACATTGCAGAACTTGAAAGGCGAACAAACTGGTGTCTGAAATGGCTAAGAAGAGATTTGTGAGATCTTTGTTCTTCCTGTCTGTCTCTGGATGGAAATGGGAGAACATGAAGACGTGTAAATTCCTCCTCTCATGTAATCCCCCCCCCCCCCCAAATAGGATTGCCATACTTCAGAATTGACTCAAAGACCCATAACAACAACAGCACACACCCTCAAATACTTTTATTAAGTGTGTAGGGAGTAGCTAGAACAAACAAATTCTACTGAAGCAGCTCTTGCCAAGTAACAAAACCTTGTAGTGCATTTTGTAGACGTTTCCACCTGTTCTTATGGTTAAATGCTATGGTTGCCTCAAAAGCATAATTGCTAGCTGGGGAATACTACAGACTCTTGTTAAGAACATGAAGCATTGGGAAAATGAGTAATTACTAAGCCCTTTTTATGTGGCTGAACAGTTTGGTTTCCAAATGCAGAACAGGAATGTGTGGCTTACCAGATTTCTTCAAAGGCACCTTTCATTCAAGAAAATCCAACAAATGCTACGTTCAGCAAAGGACAAGAGGGATCCTCTCACCTCTGCAGGAGTCTCCCGTATACCATGCAACTGTGGACAAGTCTACATAGGGACCACCAAACGCAGCATTGCCCAAACACAAATCAAGGAACATGAAAGGCACTGCAGACTACTTCAACCAGAGAAGTCAGCTATAGAATAGCACTTCATCAACCAACCTGGACACAGAATATTATTTGAGAACACAGAAATTCTAGACCACTCTGACAATCATCATGTCAGACTACACAGAGAAGCCACTGAAATCCACAAATACGTGAACCATTTCAACAGAAAGTAGTAAACCATGAAAATGAACAAAATCTGGTTACCAGAATCAAGACAGTAAATAATGAGCATCACTCAGAAACAGGGGAATTCCAGACAACAAGCAATCAAGAGCCAGTTAACAACTCCCAGAGAATGCCACCAGGCAACAAAGGCCAGTCTACCTCCATGCAGATATTATTATTATTATTATTATTATCCCCTGCCACGCGTTGGTGTGGCCCAGTCTGTATATATGTATTTTGTGTGTGTGTGTGTGTATGTGTATATACGTGGTTTTGTGCATGCTTTGTAGTGGGTGTTTTTTTTTTGCTTTTTAAGTCTCTTCCGCTGTGTTTTTCAGTGTTTTTTATGAGTGGTGGTCACTCATTGGCCTGATAGGTATATTGTGTCCAAATTCGGTGTCGATTCTTCCAGTGGTTTTTGAGTTATGTTAATCCCACAAATGAACATTACATTTTTATTTATATAGATGCAAACACTTTATGGCTACTCAAATGCTAATTCAGGCTTATAATTGCAATATTTACACTTGCTTTAAACAGATAAGGGTTCTTTCTCTCACACTGGACATGCCACAGATATATATACATCTCACTTGCTTCACTGCCAACAAAACCTCTGAAGATGCCAGCCACAGATGCAAGTGAAATGTCAGGAGAGAATGCTACTGGGACATGGCCATCAATCCTGAAAAACTCATAGTAACCCAGCAACTTTCATTATCAATCTCCACTGGCAATTATGAGTGGAGCTGATGGGAAAGGCTGTCTGACAATATAGGGAGACCATATGCTGCCCACCCCAGTCTAAATGGACTGTGCATCTGATGGTAAAACAGGGCATCTCATTTTGCTGGAGCTTGTGTTGCTATAGGGATCCTGCATCTTACATAGCAATCCCATGAAGAAATATATTTGGGAAGAGCTTTATAGGTCCCATAACACTAAGAAAACCCAGATCATGCTTGAGGATACATCTCACCTGGCATATTTGAATGGTACAGGGTGACAAAGACAAGGACAAACAGACTGAGAGATAGGGTTTATCCTAGAGCTGTGGCTATGTTAAACCCCATGGTTTCGCACTGATGTGGAATTGGGGGCTGTGTGGTAGTGGTTGAGGTGTGGAGGGATAGGTATGTTGGTTTGTGGTGTGTGCTAGGGAAGACATTTAATTCCGTTGTGCAATAGCACCATGACAGTAAATCTATTCTATTCTAGTCTATTCTTGGACATAAAAGAAAATTATAAAATAATACTCAAAAGATTGCATGATGCATTTAGTGCATTTTGGTTGAACAAAAAGGCATCTGCCCATTGTGGATTTTATATTATGTGTCTACACAGCAGAATTCTAGCAGTTTGTGAGCACTTTAACTGCCATGGTTCAATGCTATGGAATTTTGGGATATAAAGTTTTAAAGGTCTTTAGCTTTTTCTGCCAGAGAGCTCTGATTTTCTATTTTGTAGTTATGTGCCTTCAAATCATTCCTGACTTATGGGAAGTCATGGGGTTTTCTTATTTAGACTTGAAACTTGGGGAGCATCTACATTGTAGAATGAATGCAGTTTGCCACGAATGGCAGTTGTAGTAATGCAAGGCCTTTAACCATCTCTGCCAAAGCCTACGGGTACCTCATCAAACTCCCATAACCCCCACACATTGTAGATGCACTCTGTGACTCTCTGGCTCCTTCTACACTGCCATATAATCCACATTATCAAAGCAGATGATCCACATTATCTGCTATGAACTGGGTTACATGAGTCTACACTGCCATATAATCCAGTCCAAAGCAGATAATCTGGATTTTATACAACAATGTAGAAGAAGCCTCTGTCTCACACAGAGAGACATGTCTCTCTTCTCTTTCAAGGTCAGACTGACATCCTTCTGAACACCCCTATTATTCCTTTCCCACACACAAATGTTCTCTTATTTTTCAAATGCCCTCAAAAGTTCTTTCAAGGCAAGTGGCTGGAGGGCCATCACTCCTTCCTTTGTTCTTGTGTACTTAAGGCAATCCTGTTATGTTTTTTTTTCTTGGCAAGGTTTGTTAAGGGTGTTGCCTCTGCCTCTCTCTGTGGCTGAGAGAGTGATGGGCCTAAGTCTACCTTGCTATAGATTTCCAGGTTGAAGCGTGTGGGTTGATAGTATTTGAACCAAGTGGTTTCAAAAACTAAAATCATGTGTTGAATCACTCCCCATCCCCCTTTGTAAAATAAAAGTTTGGCTGAACTTTTTTACAAAAAGTTTTTAAAAAGATTGCTCAGAGTGCCATAGTATTGCTTTCTAGAGGTGGATCTACATGGTTGATTAATGCAGTTTAACACCACTTCAACTGCCATGTCTCAAGGCTATGCGATCATGAAAGTTGTTGTTTTGCCTGGAGGTTGTAATTTTTCACATTAACCTTCTCTGCTGATGAGTTCTGCATCATAACTACAAGCCCCAGGATTTAGCTGCCCCAGGCAGTTAAAGTAGTGGTGCAATGGGTAAAAGCCTTGTGTCAGCAGGACTGCTGACTGACAGGTCAGCGGTTTGAATCCAGGAAGAGCGGGTTGAACTGCCTCTGTCAGCTCCAGTTCTTCATGCGTGGAAATGAGAGAAGCCTCCCACAAGGATGGTAAAAACATCAAATATCCAGGCGTCCCCTGGACAACGTCTTTGCAGACAGCAAATTCTCTCACACCAGAAAAGACTTGCAGTTTCTCAAGTCTGACACAGAAAAAAAAAAGTTAAAGCAGTGTCAAACTGCACTGATTCTACAGTGGATATGTCAGCTAGGTTAGAGTCCAACCATGGCAAGAAAGAGAGGAAACAGCAATTGCAGTTTAGGCCATTTCTGCCCAAATTGTCATGTGTGATTTTCCTGATAACATGCAATTCAGATTGACACCAGGGATTTTCATGCCATACTGCAGAAGTATAATGCAGTGATTCCATTTAAGCCTGAGAGTAGTAGTTTAGGGAAACCCCACCTCCTCCAGCAGGGGAAGAGCTTGGGACCGGATCTTGGGGGAGTGTCTGAATAACTGGATAAAACTGGGGAAACTGGATGAAACCAGGTTACTTGGGCTGTGCGGCGCTGCCATCTCCAAATTATCCAAGGTAATGAAATTTTCTTATTCCACAGTTGACTGCAAAATTCCTTTGGCCAAAGGGCCTCCCTTCTTTTATACTTAAGGCGACCCTATTACAGTTATCTATCCTTGGCAGGATTCGTTGTCAGTTGTCTTTGCCTCCCTCTTGAGGCGAATATGATCACCGGCATTGTGGGTTTCTAGGGTTGAGCTTGGGCCCATCTACACTGCAGAATGAATGCAGTTTGACACCACTTTAACTCCCATTGCTATGGAATTCTGGAGTTACTGCCAAAGAGCACTAGTGCCTCATTACATCAGTCACTTAGGATTCCTTAGCCTTGAGCCATGGCAGTTAAAGTGGCATCGAATGGCAGGCCTACTGGCTATGAATTTTAAACTCATGTCTTGTATTTACTATGTTTGAATCTTTTTTTTCTGTATTTCAAATAAATAAGTTTTAAAATGTGTATTTGACACAATGTTTTATAATGATATATTTTAACTGTATTGTGCCCCACCTCAAGAGGTGGGTAAGAAATAAAAGTTACTATTATTCTTATTCTTATTCTTATACCCCACTTTATCTTCCCAAAGGAGAGTCAAAGCAGCTTGACATAAAAGCATTAGTATACAATTTAAAATATAATAATATGCAAACATTAAAATAGAATTAAACACAAACAGCACTAAAACAATGTATTGTCGAAGGCTTTCATGGCTGGGATCATTGGGTTGTTGTAGGTTTTTTCGGGTTATACGACCATGTTCTAGAGGCATTCTCTCCTGACGTTTTGCCTGCATCTATGGCAAGCATCTTCAGAGGTTGTGACCTCACAACCTCTGAGGATGCTTGCCATAGATGCGGACGAAAATGTCAGGAAAGAATGCCTCTAGAACATGGCCATATAGCCCGAAAAAACGTACTAACAACCCAGCACTAAAACGTTCAGTTAAAATCCATCAAAACGTTTAAAAACCACATCCCCTGACTCTATCTTAAACTCTAGTTAAGGGCCCTTCCACACAGCCATATAATCCAGAATAGCAAGGCAGATAATCCACAATATCTGCTTTGAACTAGGGGCCCTTCCACACAGTCCTGTATCTCAGAATACCAAGACAGGAAATCCCACATTATCTGAGTGTGGACTCAGATAATCCAGTTCAACGCAGATATTGTGGGATTTAATACAGCTGTTTGGAATGGGCCTTAGGTACTCAACAATGCCCCAGGTAGATCTTTTGTAATGATAAAAGAAACAGACATTGTTTCATTTTGGAGTTTTATGAATAATCCTAGTAGAAAATGTATAAGGATGCAACTCCCATTATCATCTGTCATTGACACAAAAGTATACCAATACTTAAAGTTGGTCATGGGGGGCGGTGGGCGGTGGTTTGTGTACCAAGTTTGGTCCAGATCCATAGCTGGTGGGAGTCACAGGGTGCTCTGGAAATGGGAGCCATCACAGAAATAATAGAGTAGCCACATAATTTTATGCTAGTGCTCCTCCAATGTTCTTGTCGCAGGAGGCCCCCCTCCCCCCCCCCAACACACACAAAGGTTGGCTTAATTTCCTATCTCTCTATGAGTTCGCCCTTACAATTAGTTCTCCTCCCTTATCTCACCCGGGAGTTTTTAAATCATTTTATGTACATGCGGCCCACCCTTTGTTTGTCTGCCATTATGCTTAGTTCTTATGTTTTGTGTATATTGTTTTATATGCTTTGATGTTTTATATTTTACTGTTATGTTGTTTATTTGGTTGTAATTTGTATTGTTATATTGTAATTTTTGTTCGGGCTTGGCCCCATGTAAGCCGCCCTGAGTCCCCTTTGGGGAGATGGTGGCGGGGTACAAATAAAGTTTATTATTATTATTATTATTATTATTATTATTATTATTATTATTATTATTATTAAATCACTTGCCACATACATACAAACATACATATTTTCCTTTTTATTATATACTACCTCAGGCCTGGGTTAGGTCTTTTGTAATGCTATTTATAAGAAACAGTATACAAAGTTTCAAGGTTATGTTCATTCACAGTCAGATTCAGGGCCCTTCCACACAGTCCCTTCCACACATCTGAATAAAATCCCACATTATCTGCTTTGAACAGTGGGCCATTCCACACAGCCCTATATCCCAGAATATCAAGGCAAAAAAATCCCACAATATCTGCTATGAACTGGGTTATCTGAGTCCACACAGCCATATATTCTAGCTCAAAGCAGATAATGTGGGATTTTATTCAGCTGTATGCCTGGAATATATGGCAGTGTGAACTCAAGATAATCCAGTTCAAAGCACATATTGTGGGATTTTCTGTCTTGATATTCTGGGTTATATGGCTGTGTGGAAGGGCCCCCACAGTATTCTCTGGAAGTAGAGCCATCCTAAAAAATACAAACATAGATACATACAAACATAGAAGTTTTCACTTTTATTATACACTCGCTTAGGTACCCAGCGATGTCCCTGTTAGATATTGTATAAAGATAAATATTAAAACAGTCATTGTTTGGTTTTGGAGTCTATGAATATACCCATTATAAAATGCCTAAGGATGTGGATAAACTACAACTCCCATCATTATGTCATGGCTGTAAAGTGGGTTCTTATGGACACGTGTACCAAGCTTGGTCCAGATCCATCATTGGAGAGATTCAGTGTTCTCTGGTTGTGAAGTACAACTCCCACCATTTTAGGTCAATCCCCTCCTAAAGTTCGACAATATTTAAAGTTGGTCAGGGGGGGTTCGCTGTGCCAAGTTTGGTTTAAATGCATTGTTGATTGTGTTCAGAGTGCTGTTAGATTGAGGGTGAACTGTGTTCCCAGAACTATGGGTCAATGCCCCTTAAATCCTGCCAGTATTCAAAATTGGTCATATTGGATATATGTGCCAAATGTGATCCAGATCCACCATTGGTTGGGTTCATACTACTCTTTGATTTTAGGTGAACTAGAACTCACAACATAGTGGGAAAATTCCCCTCGAACGCTGCCAGTGTTCAAGTTTGGTCATGTTGGGTATATGTGCTGTTTGATCTAGGTCCATCATCGGTTGGATTCACGTCATTTGAGCATGGGTCAACTACAATTCCCAAAATGGTGAGGCAATTCCCCTCAAACCCCATCAGTCTTCAAAGTTGGTGATGATGGGTCTGCGTGCAAGGTTTGGTCCAGATCGATCATTGGTGGGATTCAAAGTGCTCTCTGGATGCAGGCAAACTATAACTCCCAAAATCCATGGCCATCCCCTGCCCAAAAAAAACAACCCCTCCAGTATTTTCTGTCGGTCATGTGGGCTCTTTGTGCACATAGATCCAGATCTATCATCCGTGGGAGTCACAGGGCTCTCTGGAAGTGGAAGCCATCTTGGAAATCGCATACAAATGTAGATATAAACATACAACCTTTTATTAGATAGATAATAACATTATTTTAATATTTTATTTAAATTAATTTATTAGATTATTATTATTATTTGTAAAAAGTTGGCCCTGATTGCATTCATCCTGCTTTTCCTGGCTTCAATGTGTTTGTTTTGTGAGTTTGAGCCATGTAGTTTGTAAAACATTGATCCCCCCCCCCAATGTAAACACGCCCCCATTTTTATGTATTTAGTGAAACATGTGAGTTGCTTCAAAGTTGGGCAATAGTGGATCTGACAGGGCGGAGTTAAGTGTACTGAAGGCCCTCTGGAGTTTTTAAGGACGTCCAGTTGTCAATGCTGCATAGATAGGGCCGCACTGGATACTTGCTCCACCTTAAACCCTTATTTCCGGTGCCTCTGGTCCCTCCCTGTGACATTTACGGCTGAGGAGGTCTATAAAAGCCAAAGCATCCCATCCTGTCAGGCAAACAGTTCGTCTGGAGCTGATTTCCCAGGTAAGCAAGGACAGAGAATGAGGGGGGAGGGGGGGCTTTGCCATTTGAGTCCCCTTAGGGAGATAAGGCAGGTAACAAATACAGTTTATTATTATTATCTTTTATACAGCAATATAAAATCCATATTATCTGATTTGACCTGGATTATCTGGCAATGTAGGCTCAGATAATCCAGTTCAAAGCAGATAATTGCATTTTCTGCTTTGATAATCTGGATTATATGGCAGTGTAGAAGGGGCCTGGGGCAGCTGCTTAATGATGGAGCCGACCCCATTTGCAAGTAGCCCCTATTTGATGGGATTTGAAATCATCATGAAGCCATTTCTCTACCTTTCCTTACCACTGCTGGTGGAATATGAAGCAAAGGAGGAGACTGGGGGTTGCATCTACACTGTAGAAGTAACATAGTTCCCTTCCACATATATCCCAGAATATCAAGGCAGAAAATCCCACAATATCTGCTTTGAACTGGGGACCCTTCCACACGGCCCTATATCCCAGAATGTCAAGGCAAAAAAAATCCCACATTATCTGAGTATGGACTCAAGATAATCCAGTTCAAAGCAGATATTGTGGGATTTTCTGCCTTGATATTCTGGGATATAGGGCTGTGTGGAAGGGCCCTCAGATAACCCAGTTCAAAGCAGATATTGTGGGATTTTCTGCCTTGATATTCTGGGATATAGGGCTGTGTGGAAGGGCCCTCAGATAACCCAGTTCAAAGCAGATATTGTGGGATTTTCTGCCTTGATATTCTGGGCTATAGGGCTGTGTGAAAGGGCCCTGAGTCCACACTGCCATATATCCCCATTCAAAGCAGATAATGTGGGTTTTTCTGCCTCGGTATTCTGAAATATAGGGCTGTGTGGAAGGGTCCTCAGTTCAAAGCAGATATTGTGGGGTGTTCTGCCTTGATATTCTGGGTTAGAGGGCTGTGTGGAAGGTCCCTGAGTCCACACAGCCATATAACCCGGTTCAAAGGCGATACTGTGGGATGTTCTGCCTTGATATTTGGGGATAGAGGGCTGTGTGTAAGGGCCCTGAGTCCACAAAGACATATCACCCAGTTCAAAGCAGATATTGTGGGATTTCCTACCTTGATATTCTGGGATAGAAGGCTATGTGGAAGGGTCCTAAGTTTTCCGAGTCCACACTGCCATATCACCCAGATCAAAGCAGACATTGTGGGATTTTCTGCCTTGATATTCTGGGGTGTGTGGAAGGGCCCATAGTTTGATACCACCGTTAGCTGCCATGGCTCAATGCTATGGAGTCCTGGGAGTTGTAGTTTTTCAAGGTCTTGGGCCTTCTCTGCCAAAGAGTGCTTGTCCCTCACCAAATTACAAACCCCGAGATTCCATAGCATTGAGCCAGGACAGATAAAGTGATGCCAAAGTGCATTAGCTCCACGGTGTTGATGTGTGGGCTTTCCCTGTCAACAAATAGGTGTTGACATCAGAGGCCTCATGGCAGGCTGCAGGTAAAGCACGCCTACGAGTCGCCTTCGGGCTGAGAGTGGCGGTTAACAAATGCAAATAATAAATAAATAAATAAATAATAAATAAATAATAAGTTGCTGCCGAAAGACCCTCCAGCTCCTGAGCCCACCAATCCGCCCCCTTCCGGCACCTCCAGGAAGAAGAAACATCGTGCCCGCGGCCGAAGAGGTGCCCCCGGAGATCCTCACCAAGTTTCGTGCCCGTAGCACCACGGGAAGCCACTTTTTCACCCACTTCCGGGTTTTGACAGCTCCCTGACAGCTGTCAAAACAGCCCATCAGCTGATTCTGACAACTCCTGACAGTGCGCCTAGAAGATCTTTTCTACTTTCGGTTTTCCGGTAGCCTGCCGCAGCCGCAAGGAGCTGTCCAAAAATTTCAGCACTATCTGCAAACAGTAAGTCTATCTGGACGCCCGGGAGCAGCTGTCCAAAACTTTCAGCATGTTTTTCCTCCTATTATTTTGCCTGCTTTTCCCTTCTCCATGCATGTCATCCAGCCCCGTTCTATATGAATGGTTGTCAACAAAGGTCAACTTCTGGCAGCAGTTGGCATCTAGGGTCCTGAATGTTTCTGATTTTTGTCTGTCTAGTGGGACCACAGCCACTGATCTTTTTTCCTCATGTTTGGTCGGGGTCCCAGAGCCCCTGGAAATTTTTCGAAATTTTACTGTTTTTCAAAATATCCCCTCCAAGCCCATGTCCTATAGAGACATCTCTGTATGGGGCAGGGCTGCCAGGGAGAGGGAACCGGGTATGGTGGCCATTAAATTGGCACACAGCCCCCATGCCCACCATTGTTTCCAAATCCCCAAGTGTGTGGGAAAGTGCCATAATTTGCCCAAAGAAAATCTTTTAAATTGTTCTTCTGTGGAAATGTTGCCCTATATGAATGCCCATTTGGTTTTGCCCCCGGGATGGTTCTTCCTATGTGGGCAGACAGCCTATAGTTATCTACCAGCCAATTCCACCATAGGGAATTGTGCTCTGGGTAGGCTGTCAATTTTTATGCCTTCCAAGAATGACCTGGAGCTGGCACACTCCATGGCCAGGGAGGCTAGGTCCATCCAAAATTTGGACCCAAATTGTGATCCCTCTGTGGTAATTAAGGGCATTCCTCAATTTGTGGCAACGGCCCTGTTCACCCCTAGGGTGGCAGCGGCCATGAACTACAGGGCCGTTAAACATCTGGCCTGTGCTCTGGTCAAAAACATCAACTACACCTCACAAGCCTTGGCTTCCATAGCCACTGAGATGCATGAGCTGAGAGAAGCTGTGCTGGATAATCGAGCTGCCATCAATTTCTTATTGTTGAAAAATCATTATGGCTGTGAGAGTGTGCGACACATGTGTTGCTTCAATCTGACCGACCAGACCCCTGTAGTAAGAAAAGCCATAGAGGGTATGAATGATTTGACAGCAGGGATAAAAGAAACGGTTGGCTTTGATCTCAGTTTTCTGACAGACTGGCTCCCTTCCTTAGACTGGCTTAGAAAGGGCTTTCTAGTTTTCCTGGGTCTTATTGTTCTCCTATTGGTTTTGAGCTGCTGTTGGTCGCACATTCCCTCTCTGTTCAAAATTTGCCAAAAAAGGGGACGTTCAGATCCATCCCGGCAGATGGCCATGCTGCTGTTGGCGGGCTACCGTGCGTGGGCGGAAACTTTAGGAGGTCGACTTCGTCTCCCTCCTTCGTTTCCGAGTGGGGATTTGAGCCCGAGCGCGGCGGGGAGCCCCGCCTTCACATTGGTGTGAACCGCAGCGGAGAGTTCCGCAGTTCCTGGATCAAGCTTTTGGGACCAACAGATGAAATGTGCCCCAGCAGCCAGCTCAAAACCAGGAATGCTTGCAGATTCTCTTCGCTTCCCCCTTTCCCTTTACTTTGTATCATTTCCCTAATAAAAGTACTTGAAACTTGCAACTTTCCATCTCTCCGCTTGATACTTTTGTATCCTTTCTGACTCAAACCATAACAACACTAAAATAAACCTTTTTTCCAGGCTCCGGAGAGCCGTGAGCCTGCGGGAGGCGCCTCCGGGCACTCCCCGGACCCCGAATCTGCGTTCGCCCGAACCACGGATACGGAAACCGCCATTTCAGACCCCCTTATCCACGAAAATACATAAAATGGCGGATCGCCGCCGTTCCAATTTTATATTTTTCTACAACTAATTCTAAGACTAACTGCTATCTCCTTTTTTCTTGTTTTGGGCCCCTTCACCCGGGGAAAATTAGTTTTGTTTTGAGTATTTTATCTTGCAGAGAAACAGCTGATTGTCAAACTGGCCAGGCTCTTCGTTTTTCCTCAGCAGCGTTCGCTCCCGCTCGGATCCAGCAGCCAGGGACCCACTGCGGCCACCCGTAGGAGTCCCGGGAAGGTGGCCAGGCATGGGTCCCGGCCTCTGATCAGGGAAATGTAGTTTCCCAAAGGACATTGCCCCATCAATCACAACCCGGAAACCCTCCTTGGACTCTCTTGTTTGCCCTCTCCCATTGACTTTCTGCCCCACATCCCGGACTGTTTTCTGCCACATTTTTGGACACAAACCTTCAGACCAGGCTTGCCCCGATTCGCAAGCAGCCTCCGCTTCCGTGTGCCTTCACCAGGAAACCATGAATTTCTTTTAATAATAAAATAATTGAATATTTCTTTAATAAACTTTTGCTGGGGATGGGGGTGGGATTGTCTCATGAAATGTAAAAATATATGAAATATATGTAATGGAATATTGTATGAAATGTACTCTGGTCCCCCTCCCCGCTTCTCCTCTTTGACCCTTGCCCCAAAAGGAATGTGGCCTAAGGATTACTGTGACAGGGAGGAAATCCTTTGTCCTCCCGAAACGGTTCATATTTACATTTGCATGGGCTGTGCAGTTGATCCCTTCTCAAACTAACTTTCAGACAGTAAGGGAGGGAAGGGTCAACAGAAACTCAAGAAGAAAAGGCTGATTGAATCATTTTTGGTATTTGTTGATCCCCCTTTTTAACGAGGCTCTGAGGTCCAAATACCATCAAAAGTTTCTTTTCATACTTCCTCCCAAATCCAATCAAGAACCAGGAAACACATTGTTCCCCTATCTGTCACCCCGCCGGTGAGGACAAAGCCTCACATTCCAGCTGGCGGATGCCCCCTGGGCTCATCATTTCCTCTGTACTGTCAAGCTTCGTCCCGCCTCCTGGCTGCCGATTGGACCATCTTCGGAGGCGCTAGGAAGGCGCTGATTGGCCCCCTAGAGGCAACGGAGCTTGCTGATTGGACAAGAGGCGGGGCGTGCAGCCAAGCTTCCTCCCAGCTGTTCCGTGGCCAGCCAATCAGGGCGAAGCCGGCCGGCAGAGGGCGGGCGGGATTTTTGAAAATGTTTCCTTTGTCTGTACGCTATAAAAATGCCTGGAAATTTCTGTAAAACCATGCTTGTATGTGAATCATCACTACAATCGCATCCTTTTCAGCTGAATCGCAGAATAAACGCCTCGATCACTGAACCTCTTCCGCCTCCGGTGAGATTTTATTTTTTAAATATTTTCCGCTTCCTTGGATTGGCTTCGCTGGGCTCACCGAGGTTCGAGGACCCTTTTGGGCGGTCCTAAGGGATCTCTCTCGCTTGGAGACTCCCACAAAAGAGCTCGATATCATCGATATCAAGGCCTTCATACCTTACACACATCTAGGGAATGAGCAGACTATCTTGGGGACGATGTCAATGCTGTTCCTAGCAGCAGGTTTTCAGGGGTACTCTTGTTGCGGGGTATATTTTGCGGTGGTGCCTCTGGGTCTGCTTGTGTTCAAAGGCATCTCTGTGTTTCAAGAAGTATCGCTATTTTCCATCCCCAACCAGGTCAATGGATTGAGGAGCAAAGGCATAAGCTGGATACCAAGTGCACCTTCAAAACCTCAAGCATACACAAAGGCTGTGGGCAATGGCCAGGTTCCAGAAGCATTCTCTCCTGACGTTTTGCTTGCATCTATGGCAGACATCCTCAGAGGTTGTGAGGCCTGCTGGAAATTGGGAAAATGCGGTTTATATATCTGTGGAATGTCCAGGGTGGGAGAAATAACTCTTGTCTGTTTGAGATAGGTGTGCATGTTGTAATTGGCCAACTTAATGAGCATTTAATGTCCTAGCAGTTTCAAGGTGTGACTTCTTACTGCCTGGGGAATCCTTTGTTAGCTGTCCCTGATTGTTTCTTGTCTAGAATTCCCCTGCTTTTGAGTGTTATTCTTTATTTACTGTTATGATTTTAGATTATTGTTATTACTTCCTCCTGGCACGTTTCTCTCTTTCACCCTCCACTCGTTCCTCCTCGAATTCTGCAGCACTGCTGGTCACAGCTGACCTCTAGCTGGAGCGCTCAAGGGCCAGGGCTTCCCAGTTCTCAGTGTCTATGCCAGAGATTTTAAGATTGGCTTTGAGGCCATCTTTAAATCTCTTTTCCTGCCCACCAACATTCTGTTTTCCGTTCTTAAGTTCAGAGTAGAGCAACTGCTTTGGGAGACGGTGGTCAGGCATCCGGACAACGTGGCCGGCCCAGCGGAGTTGATGGTGGAGGAACATCGCTTCAGTACTGGTGGTCTTTGCTTCTTCCAGCACGCTGACGTTTGTCCGCTTGTCTGCCCAAGAGATTTGCAGGATTTTCTGGAGGCAGCGCTGATGGAATAGTTCCAGGAGTTGCATGTGACGTCTGTAGACAGTCCACGTATCGCAAGCGTATAGCAGGGTTGGGAGGACAATAGCTTTATAAATGAGCACCTTGGTATCGCTACGGATGTCCCGCTCCTCAAACACTCTCTGCTTCATTCGGAAAATTGGGAGGGATAGCCAATATTCCAGAGGACAGGAGCAGGATTCAAAACGATCTTGACAGATTAGAGAGATGATTGGCCAAAGCTAACAAAATGAAGTTCAACAGTGACAAATGAAGATACTCCACTTTGGCAGGAAAAACGAAATGCCAAGATACAGAATGGGGGACGCCTGGCTTGAGAGCAGTACGTGTGAAAAAGATCTTGGAGTCCTCATGGACAA
>NW_026845477.1:287968918-287994756 GCF_025583915.1 Anolis sagrei ordinatus | reverse complement strand
ACCAGCCTGATCTTCTGCGGTTACTGAGTGGAGAACATGGGAAACTCTTCAGAGGGTTTCAGTATCAGGAAGAGGGAAGCAACCCGGCTTCCTTGAAGAAAATATTTTACAATCGCCAGCTATGGGGAGAGTATGGATAAATGCTTGCATGTAATTTTATTTTATTTTATTTTATTTTTTTTTTTTTTTTTTTTTTTTTTTTTTTTTTTTTTTTTTTTTTTTTTTTTTTTTTTTTTTTTTTTTTTTTTTTTTTTTTTTTTTTTTTTTTTTTGTTTTTTTTTTTTTTTTTTTTTTTTTTTTTTTTTTTTTTTTTTTTTTTTTTTTTTTTTTTTTTTTTTTTATCACATTTGATTTTTAGCTCTTTTCTCTCTCTCTCTCTCTTCTCTATTTAGTATCCTTATTCTTACTCTCTCCACACTACTTTCTACTGCTCTCACTATCCTTGCAATACTATGTTTCCCCTCACTTTCGCTGTAAATATTATAAAAGCACATTAAAAAATAAAATTTAAAAAAAAGAAATTTCCCTTTAGCAGTGGTGAACAGAAGTTTTCAGTTTGACATCTGGTTTGTAGCATATTTTTCAGAGCCACAAACCTGATTTGAATATGAATAAACAAAAACGACCATTTTAAAACAGTGGATCTGGTTCCAGGTTTATTTAGAGCAGCCACATTGCTTTCATTTCTTCAATGTGTTACTTGCCCATTAAGAGCACATAAACACTTTTTCTTTTACAAATTAGAAAAAAATGTACAAATGATATAAAAGTCTTCTTTCATTACAGGTTCTGTTGAAGATTTGGCTAATTTTGAGAGTTGTGGAAGGTGTTTTGTGATTGGTTCAAACATGCAGTTTCTCCAAATGGACACTTTTGGCTAAAAGTTGTCTAAAGCTGTGTTCTGGTGGGTATAAACTTTCATTCTTTTATTAACAATTCAATTTAAAGGTAATCAGTGTCTCTGTTTTTAGTAGATTGTGTTAGATATTGAGCAGGAATCAACAGAAGATTGATAATTGACGCCATCAAGGATTTCCATATCACTGTGGGCTTCATAATTCTGAGGCTCTTTCTCAGGCCAAAAGACTGTGCATGTATTAATAAATACATTAATACATGAAATTAGTGTGTATCTTACATTTGATGGTGCCTTAGAATAAAAAAGGTGGCATTTAACCATTCCTCTCAAAATGCTGTCTATTCTTGGTCTCCCTCTCCCTGCCTCTAACTGGCCCTATCGGAATTATTAACAGCCAAGGCTCTGGTTTTATAGCCTTTTAGCCCCTTAGTTCCACCCCTCATAGCATTCCGAAGGCTCTGATTGGCTGGTTTTGCTCAGTCTTGCCAGGCTCCTCCCTCCACAAGCAGCCATCTATATAAATAAAAATGTAAGGTTCGTTTGTGGTATTCACAAAACTCAAAAACCACTGGGGCAATTGGCACCAAATTTGGACACAATACACTATCTGGCCAACGAGTGACCATCACTCATAAAAACACTGAAAAACGCAAAAGAAGAGACTTAAAAGCCCCCAAAATAATTACATTACAACACATGCACAAAACTATATATATATACACACACACATACATATACACACATATAAATACACACACAAAACACATATACACAGACTGGGCCACAGCAATGTGTGGCAGGGGACGGCTACTGTTAGATAGACATCTCTCTTTTAGAGAACTGTAATGGTATTACTTATAGATGCTATGGCATAGAGATAGAAGAGGATCTGTTCAAGTACTAATGTGGCATATATACTCACTGCACAAATCCTTCCATAAGAAGCAACAACAATTGACTGCAACAATGTTTAGTAGAATGTCAATGTTCAAATCTGGAAATGGACTGAAGCACTGATGACTGAGGAATGGATAATCACTGTGGCTGAGTGAATGGATCATCACTGTTGTTATGGGCCATTTAAAGAAAAAACCAATGGAAGATATTTTTGAAAGCTTGGGATTTACTTGTGGACAGTTTCAGCAATAAGAAACCCAATGACACCAACACTCTTGCAGAGTAGGCTAAAGACCTTGTAAAACGATGACCCCCTGGATTCAATAGCATTGAGCTGCAACAGTTAAATTGATGCCGAACTGCATTAATTCTGCAGTTAATTTGCATCCCAAGCAGTTTCTCACAGGGCTTGCATTCTGGCTGCTTTTCTCTGGACACGTTCCAGCTTGTCAATATTTTTCAATATACCTCATCCTAAGATTCCACAGGGTGTTGCCATGTGCATTTAGCATAGAAATATAGAGCTATAACCATGTAATGAGAAAAAGCCCAAAATTAGACCACATTCAAAAAAGACATCAGGTGTAACTGGCATTAACACCAAAGTGGCAGTGGGAGTGCATGAGTGTGCAGTACTATTGCAGTGAAATGATACATAAATGAATATAAATTGTTCCCCTGCAGAGGTCATTGGCAATAAACATCTTTCTAAAAGATAAAAAGAGTAATCAGCTAAGAAGAAAAAGATGGTGGACAGTGTGTATCCCCCGGAAGCTGAGACAAACAATGTGATGCATAGCAATGGAAACTGTGGAAATGGATCAAAGACTGCAGACCAGACGGCACAGGGCAATGGAGACCTTGAAAATGAACTAGCATCTTCAGAGCAAATGGGATTTCTAAATGGGAAAATGAATGAAGAATCTGGTAAGCCAGCATTTTTGCTTAATGAGAAAAGAGTATTGAGATTGGGCCTAGAATAAATGTTTTTTAGCCCAAGAGCTGAAGAAAAATTGGAAGCGATATGGGTTTTATTGTCTGAGGAGTGGGAAAATGTGGTCTCCAGGTTGCCTCAGTACTCAAGCCTTTCTTGCATCCCAAGGACATCCTGGAACCCCCTACATCCCAATTTTTCTTTAAAAAATATACGAGGGGTATTTTTAAAGTAAGGTCCATTTGAACATAAGTACACAATGAAAGTTTATTTCAAAAAAGTAAATTTATTTTCAGAAAGTACATACTTCACTCTATTTTTTGACATAGTTGCCAAGTTTGTTCAAACACTTATCATACCTCTGAACCAATTTTAAAATACCCTCTTCATAAAAACTTGCCGCCTGCACCAAATCGTCTGTAATCAAAGAAGGGCGACCGGAGCGGTCCTCATCATGGACGTTGTCATGGCCATCTTTGAATTGTCGTACCCACTTACGCACTTTGCTTTCACTCATAACAGTATCACCGTACACTTCACAAATCTGTCGATGAATTTCTGCAGCAGGCAGGTTCCTTGCTGACAAAAACCGTATCACTGAGTGAACCTCACATGCGGCGGGTGAGTTGATAGTCTTAAACATTTTTAAAGCACAGAACAGAACCGTACAGGTTAGCTACAGAGCGGAAACTGAGCACAGTTGTTCCCGAGGCATGCCGGTACACGACGCACGTGCTCGTTGCGGTATGTGCATGAACTACTAGTGTCTACAACAAAACAGACCTTACTTAAAAAATACCCCTCGTATGAAAGTGCTGAAAAATACAGCAGACTAAGTTGTTTCTCCTCCACTACCCCCCATTTTTTTTTAACTGATAAGGAATGGCCAATTTTTGATTGAACAGTGAAGAAAGAAGTAATGTCACATCTGTTCTGAGTCACTTGTCACAAGGTGGTATTATCTAATAAAGGATTGTACAGGGTCCAAAACGGCTTCCCAGTCCAAGGGCCATTGTTGATCCTTATTCTTCATGGTTCTGTTAGTGACATACCATACATACTTGCATGTAAAAAGATCTCATATATTTGTTGAGAGCAGGTTTTGGACCTGACATTAAGGATTGTAATATGACTTGTGGAAAGGTCTGTGGATCCGTATGTGGTGCTTGTTTTCAGATACTGAGGGATCTGCATGGCACATGTGTCTGTATTCACAGCCAGTTGATTATCACGATATTTCATGCAGCGATTCACAGTAGTTACACACTTTACTGTGGGAATGTATGCTCAATGTGTATTTCTCTTTCTCTTAGCTGGAGGATGGAAAGCCAAATGGAGCAAGTGCTGCACTGCACCCGTGATTTGTTCGTTTGTTGCCAGCAGTATTGCTGTTGTCCTCTTTAGTGAGTTCTCAATGTATTTCTTAGCAATTTTGTTTGATTACTATCTGTCTGTCATAGTTCTGTTTTTAGAATGTTTTGGTTTATTGTATTTTTTTGATACTAAGATATAATATCAAAAAATGTGCGCACACTAATTTCAGCATTACTATCAGGCATATATATATATATATACACACACACATACATACACACATACACACAGATGTGCACTCTTTGTGTGTGTGTGTGAGCACCTGCAATTCTAAGGCACAACCTGCTTTGAGAGATGCTTATATGAGGGGAAAATGCATCTTAGAATTGGAGAAATACAGGACTTCGTTTTCCCATGCATGCGTGTGTGCATGTCTTCAGATTGCTTCTTAACTTATGGTGATCTCACTAATTTCAAAAGATTTTCATAGACAAGGAATACTCAGAGGTGGTATGACTGGAGAGATTCCCTTGGAAAGTGCCTATTTCCCTATATTTGCTTAATTAAAGGTAGAGGTAAGAGATGGCATTTGCAGACAAGCCAGGTGTGCCATTTCACCATTGTTTGTACTCATTCTATCTACCTCATTCCTTCCCCCAGCTGGCCTCCCTTCCAGTCTCTGAACTCATCTCAGAGAGGGACTGACATAGGCTCCTTCTACACTGCCATGCAGTCTAGATTACCAAATCAGATAACCTACATTATCTGGTTTGAACTGGATTATAGGAGTCCCCACTTCCCTATAATCCAGTTCAAATCAAATAATGTGGATTTTATATGGCAGGGAAAGACAAGTGTACTTCTTTCCTTTTTCTACCTGCCAGCTCTACCCTGTCAACATTGACTAAGATTCTACACTGCGGCCTACATTTTGTAACGTTTTTGTAACTCCATACTTACATTGTAGACATGGAATAAAACTCTGTTAGTGAATGGAAATGGTGCACATCTGAGCATGGGCAAGAGTTATTTTGACTGATTATATGATACCCATCAATATTCAGTATCAATTGAAGTTTTCAAGGGCAGGCGCACAAGGAGCACATTTTGTTATATTAAATTTAAAAGTCTCTGGGTACAAAGGCAACTGGAAGGAAATTAATCTTCCCCAGATAGGGTCACAGCTGTTATATTGGCCTTGGTTGAAAAAAGGTACTTCTAGCTCTTGACACTCTCTCTGCCTGCTCAGATAGTACTAAATCCTTGAGTTCCTCCAATTCCAAACATGTTTCTCCAAAAATCAGTGCAACCAATAAAGTAAGAGTTACTAAATTGAGCCCAGGGACTGAATTCCAATTTGGGAAAGCTCTCGTTGTGTGTGTTGCATACCAAGACTGTCATGGTGTGGGGTGCGAACAAAGCAAAGTAGATGGGGTTAGGAGTAGTTCTAATCAGATCTCAAGCCTGTAAAACAGAGCCTAATTCAATGCCAAAGTTTTGTGACTCTTAAATACTCCCTTATTGGTAAAAAATAAGCAGTGGAAGTAGGCCCAAGGTTCATGGTCCATTTACTAAATTTGTTTTATTTTCTTTGTTTTAGTTGTGATGCTGACCAAATTACCGTTCCAGTGCCCAGCAGCAGTCATTTTCTCTTGCCCTTCAAAGTGGGTTGGGTATGAAGGCAAATGCTACTACTTTTCTGACTCTGAAGATACCTGGAACTCCAGCCAGAAAAATTGCTCTGCATCTGGTGCTTTCCTGGTTATACTTGAAGATCAAACAGAAATGGTGAGGGAGACTTTCAGACTGCATAGTAAGGGTTTTGCACCATGCATTGGGTGATACCATCTGTGGGAGCTGAATGCAATGAACTGTACAACATTGAACTCATGGTGGTGGTAGAGATTTGTTACGTGATTGGGATACTTAGGCTTGCCAGAGTGAAAACTAGAGTGGGCTCTTACCCCTTTCATGATTGCAGACCTTTCCATACAGCCCTATATTCCAGAACATCAAGGCGGAAAATCCCACATTATCTGAGTGTGGACTCAGATAAACCAGTTCAAAGCAAATATTGTGGGATTTTCTGCCTTAATATTCTGGGATATAGGGCTGTGTGGAAGGGCCCTGTGTGAAAGAAGAGATTTCAGCAAGTGTAAAAAACAACACTAAGGGTCCTTCCACACAGCCCTATATCCCAGGAAATCAAGGCAGAAAATCCCACAGCATCTGAGTGTGGACTGAGATAACCCAGTTCAAAGCAGATATTGTGAGATTTTTCTGCCTTGATATTCTGGGATAGAGGGCTGTATGGAAGGGCCCTAAGTTTCCTTCCTCAAGCCACAAGGAGAGGCAGGTAATCAGTAGATGATGATGAAGTTTCTTCTTGAAGGAAACAATTCATATTTTTAACATTTTTATTTCCTGCACATAAACCATTGTTTTCTATGCAAAATAAACTCAAGTGAATTTTGCAGAGTATAAACCCCCAATTGGAGAATGTTTTGCATAGAAAATAACATCTTCACCACATCACCATACCCATTTGCTTGTCATTTCTATTGCTGTTCACAACACATGGCTATAAAATCTACCTAAAAAATCTGCCTACTCGCTGCATTTGAAGAAGTAGGCTTAGTCTACAAAAGCTCATGCTGCCAATATCTTTCACTCTGTCTCTAATATGCTTCAAGATCATTTTGCTTGTTGTCATTCAGGATTAACATGGATATGTCTTTTCTTGAAAGTGTTTGAATATTTTTCAATCCCTAGGGCACATCTGTAGCAATCCTCTCTTCTACATTTATTGATTTATCGTACCAGGAGTGAACCAAGGGTACAGTTGTCATGTATGGAAAAAAAAACAGTTTAAAAACTTGGCATTATATTAAATGTCCTTTGACCAGTGGCTGGCCACTTGGGGCCCTTCCACACAGCCCTAATTCCCAGAATATCAAGACAGAAAATCCCAAAATATCTGCTTTGAACTGGGTTATTTGAGTCCACACTCAGATAATGTGGGATTTTCTGCCTTGATATTCTGGGAATTAGGGCTGTGTGGAAGGGCCCTCAGAGTGCCTTTGGTGTTGCTATAAGAAGGTTCTCCATTGTGCATGTGGCAGGACTCAGACTGCATTGTAATAGGTGATCTATGGTTTGCTCTTCTACATTAAAAACATGAGATTGCACTCCAGTTTTCACTCTAGTTTCTTTCCTTTGCAACCTACATTTCTACAATATGGTGGTTAATGTTTGTGCTACTTGACACTGTGAGACACATTTTCTTTAATTACAGGAATTCATAATGCAAGTTAAGAGACCAACTGATTATTGGATTGGCTTGAAGAGAGAGAAGGAAGGGCAGCCCTGGGAATGGGCAAATGGAACTCTCTTCAATAACTGGTAAGTTTTTCCAAGTCACCAACATGGGGAGGCATCAGTCAAAAACCAAACAACAACCAAAATGTTATAAAGTCACATAACTCAAAAATATGAGGGTTAAATTTTGCAATTACAAAAATGATAACACACACAATTTCAGGAGTCAAAAACAAAAAGAACACCAAAATGGTAGTAGAATACAAAATTGCAAACATAGTGTCATAATTGAGTCAGATGAGAAAAAAATGGTATTCATTAGCTCAGATGAGTGTGAGTGTGAAAGATATATCGTAAGTTATTTAGTGTTCCACAGTCTGAGTCAACACGTAGCATTTTCTTCTGATCCAAGTCTCATTCTGGCTTGAGGCAGTTTAAAAAAGGCTTCTCCCATCAATTATAGGAGGAATTTCTGGGGAAAAATTACTTTATTTAATTCTTTATCCATTTTGGCTTGGCCTTTGCCAACATAGTGTATCACATACATGGAGAAGTTTGGGTTCATTGTGTTTCTCTTTCTGTAATTTTGTGTCCTATTGGCATTTTTACAAGATTTTGATATTTTTTGTGGTCTTGAATTTTGTGTCTCACGGTTTTGTAATAACATAATTTAGCTGTCATGTTTTGCAATGGTATCATTTTTATAACATTTTGATTGTTGTTTGGTAAGGTGTTCATTTGACTTTTCTCAGCCTGAGGGCTGAGAAAAGCGGTATATAAATAAAGTAAATAAACAAACAAATAAATAAATAAAGTAAATTTAGGTTTCAGAAGATCTTGAGACAAAGAGATGTTAAAATGTTTCATTTTAACATTCCCCTCCTTAAAACAGAAATGTTTGATTGAAAAGTAGGCTCAGTTTCTACAGTTAGGGCATTAAATAATTTATGTATTTAGAGGCAGTCCTTCAGGGCCATCCCTCACAAAGCAGCGTACATAAAAGAAAAAATCACAGATACAGTAGGTAGATAAATCTAGATCCGTGGCCAAAGCCATTTTTGTGACTCTATGTGGCAAATCCAAGAATTCCATGGGAAGTTGCCATTGCAGTTAAAGTGTGTTCAGAGGGCTATAACTTTGTAGTGTGAACAACCCCAAGATACTGGGACAATAAATGGAAGAAGCAAGTAACTTTGCAAGGGAAAAGAAACATGATTTGGCTGACCTCTTGCTAATCACTTATTCCTTCATCCTCCATTTTCCTGAAATAAAGACATTAATTGGTTGCTTTTTACATATATCTTTATTTATTTCTAGCCCAGTGCATGGTACATGGACTGCGGTAAATAACTTTTGTTTATAGACTTCACCATTCTTATTTAAAAAATAAATAGATACTGCATGTTCACTGTTTCCTATTATAAAATATACAGTGTTTCAAAATGATGGACACAAGTGTAGAATTTGTTGAGTGCCTTGAGGGTGTATTCCTGGGTGACTCTTTCTATTGCTAACAAAATGAAGTTCAATGGGGGCAAATGCAAGATACTCCCACTCAGGCAGAAAAAATGAAATGCAAAGATACAGAATGGGGACGCCTGGCTCGAGAACAGTATATGCGAAATAAACCTTGGGGTCCTCATGGACAACAAGTTAAACATGAGCCAACAATGTCATGCAGTGGCTTAAAAAGCCAATGGAATTTTGGCCTGCATTAATAGGAGTATAGTGTCTAGATCAAGGGAAGTCTGCTATCCCTCTATTCTGACGTGGTCAGACCATCCCTGTTATACTGTGTCCAATTCTAGGCACTGCAATTTAAGGGAGTTGCTCTCCGGAGGAGAGCAACTAAAATGATTAACAGCCTAGAGAACAAGCCCCATGAGGAGCGGTTTAAAGAGCTGGGCATGTTTTGCCTGCAGAAGAGAAGGATGAGAGGAGACATGATGAGGGCCATGTGAGGGGAAGTCATAGGGAGGAGGGAGCAAGCTTGTTTTCTGCTGCCCTGGAGACTAGAACATGGAACAGTGTCTTCAAACTACAGGAAAGGAGATTCTACCTGAACACGAGGAAGAACTTCCTAACTGTGAGAGCTGTTCAGCAGTGGAACTCTCTGCCCTGGAATGTGGTGGAAACTTCTTCTTTGGAGGTTTTCAAACAGAGGCTGGATGGCCATCTGTCGGGGGTGCTTTGAATGCGATTTTCCTGCTTCGTGGCAGGGGGTTGGATTGGATGGCCCACGAGGTCTCTTTCAATTATGATTCCATCTCTTTCAACTCTGATCGTTCTATGTTTTATGATTCTATGAGGGTTTTTTGATACAACATAAATAAGGAATCTATTGGTAGTGTGATGCAGGTTATGACATAGGGACTCAATTTCTGTTGTCCAATCATTGCAGGTTTGACATTGGAGCTGATGGACCCTGTGCCTACCTGAATGATGAGAGGGCCAGTTCAACATTATGCTGGATAACAAGAAATTGGATATGTGGCATGTCTGCTCGCTCGGCCTAAGCAAAGTTTGAAAGCTTCCCAACACAAATGATTTGATCATCGTAGGCTGCACATAGGTTATCCGTTTATTCAAAAGGTGCAGACCAGAACTTGGAAGCAACAGATTGTCTGCCACTTCTTACTTTCTTTAACAAAATATTTCTTTAACAAAGTTTTAACAAAATCAAATTCCAAAAGTTACAAAAAATTGGCAGTATCATCTCTTTTTTAGTGTAACAAATTAACATTCTCTGGTTACATGATTCCTACTACCATTAAGAAAAGTAACAAGTCATGCAGCGAGCTTCATTTTCTTTCTGAGTGTAAATGAACTACTTTATTCTTTCAATAAGAAGTTACATCACAGGTTATTTCCAAGCTCTGGCCTAGATAATCAACGCCCATTTTGAAAGACTGCTTTTGAGAATGCAAATTTATAATTGACTGACAAACCAGCAAACTCCAATCCATCTCCCACCTAATGCATGCATTGTCCTTACAAATGCTGAGTAAACAGTTGTGGAATTTGTTTACAAAAGGTACCAAATCCACCTGAACAAATTTTACAGAAATGGGGAGGGGGGGCATGCTGAGCATATATATTTGTTGATTGTAAAATGCAGTTTTCCAAGTCCTGTAACAATAGTTTTGATCTATACATAATGCTGCCTTTTTTCACTTGTAAGATGCCATCAATCGTAAGATAAATCCTAATTTCAGTACCACCAACAAAAATACATAGGATGCACCTGTGATTCTAGGATGCACCCCATTTTTGAGATGTTTACCTAGGGAAAATGTGTGTCTTAATGTTGAAGAAAAACAGTAGTCTACTTCTAGACAACAATATACTGCCATTTATAACTATTTTTTCCATTTTTTTTATTTGGTACCTTTTTGAAACAAACTCCACAATTGTTTTCCTTTAGAAGTGTCCCCGTGGAGGGGAATTAATTGTAGGAAATAGGAAGGATTTCTTTTAGTAGTATCCACAGTAGTGGACCACTTCTCCCTGTAATTTATTGTTTTGTAATGATCCTTTAAGGAGCCCCCGGTGGTGCAGTGGGTTAAAGTGCTGAGCTGTGGAATGTGCTGACTGTAAGGTCAGCAGTTTGATTCCAGGGAGTTGAGTGAGTTCCCGCTCTTAGCTTCTGCCAATCTAGCAGTTTGAAAACATGTAAATGTGAGTAGATCAATAGGTACCACTACTGCGAAGGTCACAGTGCTCCATGCAGTCATGCTGGCCACATGACCTTGGAGGTGTCTGCGGACAATGCCGGCTCTTCAGCTTAGAAATGGAGATGAGCACCACCTTCCCCAGAGTCGGACACAACTAGATTTAATGTCAAGGAGAAACCTTTACATTTACTAATGATCCTTTTATAACATTTAGGAATAATCAATTTGTGGAGATGATGATGGATTGTAATTTCCCTCAGCAACTCCAACCACAATAACCAATAGTGAGGAATGGTGGGAGTTGTCAACCAACAACATTTGGAAGGCCACAAGTTGACCACTCTGCTTGGTTCAGCTCCTGGATTTCTCCGTGGAGGAGAATCAAATGCAGTGGAATCCTCACTGCCAGTCTTACCCATCCAGCATTTCAATTTGTAATTCAATGGTTATCCCATTAGAATAAGGGCAGACAAGCTATTTCCCCACCCCGGTGCAACTCCCAGCATTTCTTTGACACTGACACCTGCTAAGGCTGGTGGGGAGTATAGTTAAACAGTTTCTAATAGGCCTCCCTTGCACCAGAAATGTATCCTTGTGACTTTAGTATCCCAGAGGGAGTGCTTCTCTAGCTGTTGAGACATAGCTGTTTGAAAAGTGCCTTTCCTCTGTTTGTTTCCCATTTGGCAACTGCTGGGTATCTCTGTGGAAGAGAATCTCATGCAACAAGAAAAGTATGAAGCAATCTTATATTAAGGGTGCCCTCACCCAACCCCACGAGGTCTTTGGTACTGTATCTACTTGATCTAATGTGCCATGAAAGAATGTGGACCTCAATTTACAAAGTCTTGAAATTTTAAAAAAATGCTACCAAATGTAATGCACGGCGACAAATAATGCACTTTGTATGTTGGCCCAAAAAGGTGTGCATTACAGTTCCACAGAATTCTCTTTTTAAGGGTAAAAGTGCTAAAGCACCACCGTTTTCAGCAATAGAAAAGAAAACCTGGGGGTGTATCTATGCTGTGGGTGCCTTGATTCAATTAACTACCTGGGTTTAATGCTACAATGTCATGGGAGCTGTAGTGTTACAAGGCCTAGAGCCTTCTCTGCCAAAGAATGCAAGTGCCTTATTATGCTCTAGCAGTAAAATTAGTCATTACATCCCTCCAATAGGAGCTCGAGGTGCAGCTCCTGAAGCAGCTTCCCCTTAGGCTTTGGCTCAGCAGCACAAAGATTACTATATGACTCAAATCTAATGCACACCTTAATTTTGGTGAAGTAATTCAGCCAAAATAGGTGAGAATTAGATGCAAGTAAATAGGGCAATTCGTTCCTTCATTTCAGTTGTTTCAGTTAAAAACATGAAGACAGTTGTGAGATTTGAAGATTGAGTTTAATAATAATGTAGTTGTAAGTTAGGGTCATGCCGGCCCCATGATCTTGGAGGTGTCTACGGACAATGCCAGCTCTTCAGTTTAGAAATGGAGATGAGCACCAACCCCCAGAGTCGGACAAAACTGGACTTAATGTCAAGGGAAAACATTTACCTTTACCTAAGTAGGAATTAAGATTTTAATCATTATATAATACCAAGACAGGTAATCAGTTTTACAGAAATGTCTTTGGGATGGAAAATGGGAAGTCACTTTTAAGCTTATTTTTCCCCTCATTTTATAGGTAGCAGAGGGGGGTTAGGGTGGACATTGTTTCAATGTAATATAAGTTGTTTAGCATATTTTATTTATTTGTCGTGTCAGAGCAACCAGTCAATTATATTAAATTTCTAACAGAACAAAGCAAACAAACAGACAAAATACAAAATTTGTGAGTTTGGTAGTTGATTAAATGTCCTTTGACCAGTATCTGGCCACTTGGAGTGCTTCTGGTGTTGCTGCAAGAAGGTCCTCCATTGTGCATGTGGCAGGGCTCAGGTTGCATTGCAGCAGGTGGTCAGTGGTTTGCTCTTCTCCACACTCGCATGTCGAGGATTTCCACTTTGTGGCCCCATTTCTGAAGGTTGGCTCTGCATCTCGTGGTGCCAGAGCGCAGTCTGTTCAGCGCCTTCCAAGTCGCCCAGTCTTCTGTGTGCCCAGGGGGGAGTCTCTCATTTGGTATCAGCCATTGGTTGAGGTTCTGGGTTTGAGCCTGCCACTTTTGGACTCTCGCTTGCTGAGGTGTTCCAGGGAGTGTCTCTGTAGATCTTAGAAAACTATTTCTAGATTTAAGTCGTTGACGTGCTGGCTGATACCCAAACAGGGGATGAGCTGGAGATGTCTCTGCCTTGGTCCTTTCACTATTGGCTGCTACTTCCCGGCGGATGTCAGATGGTGCAATACTGGCTAAGCAGTGTAATTTCTCCAGTGGTGTAGGGCGCAGACACCCCGTGATAATGCGGCATGTCTCATTAAGAGCCACATCCACTGTTTTAGTGTGGTGAGATGTGTTCCACACTGGGCATGCATACTCAGCAGCAGAGTAGCACAGCGCAAGGACTATGCATATTAAGCATATTACGATTCCTTTAATATTGAATGGAATATTAGGCAGATTACTTGTATTACAGCAGTAGAGTGAAATAAAATAAATGTAGGCATAGTGCATGGTGCTGGTGTTGATAAGAGAGTGGCATGGCTCATTTCACACAAGGGCTTCCCTAGCAATACTTTATAAACCTCATATGTGAGGCCTGGGGAGGAATCATGTATAAATGGGATCAAATATCTGCCCTGAGCCCCCTTGGGGAGAAATATATTATTAATAGGGTATCTTTCCCATTTGTACTTTTTTGTAGGTGCTTGGAAAGTGAGAGCCAAGCAGACACAATTTCTGACTTTGCACAATATCATTCCTGAGCACAAAGCTGACTCTCACCCTTTCCAGTTTCCTGGAGCCTGAGCCAACATGAGCCATAAATTTAAGTACCCTTTCACACAGCTATATGACCCAGATTATCAAGGGAGAAAATCCCACAATATATGTTTTGAACTGGGTTATATGAGTCTACACTGCCATATAACCCAGTTCAAAGCAGTTAATGTGGGTTTTTTTTCAGCTGTATGAAAGGGGCCATAGTCTTAAACCAGCAGTGTTTTTTTTTGTTTTTTTTACTGTATGAAATTTATGTGTTGAATATTGTCTACATCAGGGGTCCTTAAACTAAGGCCCGGGGGCCAGATACGACCCTCGAAGGTCATTTACCCGGCCCTCACTCAGGGTCAACCTAAGTCTGAAACTACTTGAAAGTACACAATAACAACAACAATCCTATCTCATCAGCCAAAAGCAGGCCACACTTCCCATTGAAATACTAATAAGTTTATATTTGTTAAAATTGTTCTTCATTTTAATTATTGTATTGTTTGAAGTGTTTTTTGCACTACAAATAAGATATGTGCAGTGTGCATAGGAATTCGTTTGTTTTTTTCAAATTATAATCCGACCCTCCAAAAGTTTGAGGGACTGTGACCTGGCCCTCTGTTTAAAAAGTTTGTGGACCCCTGGTCTACATATTATGTTTCAATTGCACTTGAAAGTAGATGTAATAATCTAAATCTCATAGTTGAAGAAATTAACTTATATTGTTTTAAGGGACCAGATCCAGTCTGATCTTGGAAGTTAAGCAAGGTCAGCCCTGGTTCAATAGTTAGGAGACCACAAAGGTGCTGTGGGATACATTTCAGATGAAGACACTGGCAAAACCATTTAGGGTATTCCTTGCCTATGAAAACATTCTATGCAGTTCATGGGATGGCCATATGGCCAGGTGCTTCCCTTTATACTTTCGTAACACCGTTTTTGTATTTTATATATGTATGTATCCCTTTTGTGGTGACGGCTGATGATAATTTTACAAACATGTAATACTAAGGCATTAAAATAAAGAAAAGAATGTGGAAAAGAGGTCTGGCTTTTTCCCCTTCATCTAATGACTGTTTTCCCCCCCCCAGGGATTTTATCCCAGAGATTCAGGAGCAGGGGGGAAACTTTGCAGTTACTGATTAGGAAATCTCTCGCCAAAGAAACTGTTCAATCACATAAACAAGACATACAATAATTCCCAATTTTCCCAACACTTCATATTCTTAACAAGAGTTGGTACTGAACATTCCCCAGATAGCAGTTGTGGTTTTGAGCATTTAACTGTAACAGCAGGTGGAAACGGGAGGGCTGTCACCATCCAAAATGCACAGTTAGGTTTTTTGTTACGTGGTTTAGAGTTGATTCCATAGGATTTATTTAGGAATACTCACTTAAAATATTTGTGTGTGGAGTTGTTATTTGCCTTCAGGTCAATTCTAATGCTAGGCAACCCTGCCTAAGGATGCATCTACACTGTACAATGCACGCAGTTTGACACCGTTACAGGTGTTTTGGACTTTAACTCCCACAACTCCTTACAGCCGGCAAGCTGGCTGGGATTTCTGGGAGTTGAAGTCCAAAATGCCTGGAGGACCAAAGGTTGGTAGCCACTGAGCTAAATAAAGAATTTGTGAAACTCCAGTTCCCAGAATTCCACCACACCGAGCCATGGCAGTTAAACGGAAAGGAAAGAAAGGAAAGAAAGAAAGGGAAAAAGAAAAAAAAGGAGGGAGGAAGAAAAGGAAAAGGAAGGAAAGAAATAATGTAAGGAAGGAAGAAGGGAGGAGAGAGGGAAGAAGGAAAAAGGAAGGAAGAAGGAGGGAAGAAGGAAAAGGAAGAAGGGAGGGAAGGGAAGAAGGAAAGGGATGGAAGGAAAGAAGGAAAAGGGAGAAAGGAAGGAGGGAGGGAGGGAAGGAAGGAAAAGAAAGGAGGAAGGGAAGGGAGAAGGAAAGGGAGGAAGAAGGAAAAGGAAGGAAGAAGGAAGGGAAGGAAAGAAGGAAAATGAGGAGAAGAAAGAAGGAGGGGGGGAAGAGGAAAAAGGAAGGGAAAGAAGGGAGGGAGGGAAAGAAGGAAAAGAAAGAAGGGAGGGAAAGAGGAGAAGGAAAAGGAAGGAAGAGAGGAGGAAGAGGGAAGAGGAAAATGAAGGAAGGGAAGAAGGGAAGAAGAAGGAAGGAAAAGAAGGAAGGGAAAGAAGGAAAGGGAGGAAGAGGAGGGAGGAAAAGGAAAGGAGAGAGGGAAGGGAAGAAGGAAAAGGAAGAAGGAAGGGGAGGGAAGAAGGAAAGGAAGAAAGGAGGAAGAGGGAAAAGGAAAAGGAAGGAAAGAGGAGGAAAGAAGAAGGAAAAGAAAGAAGGAAAGGGAGGAAGAAGGGAAGGAAGAAGGGAGGGGAGGAGGAAGAAGGAAAAGGAAGGAAAAAAGGGAGGAAGGGAAGAAGGAAAGGAAGGGAATGAAAGAAGAAAGGAGAGGAGGAGGGAAAAGGGAAGGAAGAAAGAAAGGGAGAAAAGGGAAAGAAGGAAAAGGAAGAAAGGAGGGAGGTTAGGGAAGGAAGGAAGGGAAGAAGGAAAAGGGAGGGAAGGAAGAAAAGGAAGGAGGGAAGGGAAGAAGAAAAAGGAGGGAAAGAAGGAAAGGAAGGATAAAAGAAGGGAGGAAAGAAAGGAGGGAGGGAAGGGGAGAAGGAAAGAAAAGAGGAGGGGAGACTAAACATTCAGTAGGGCAAAACTAAAAGAATAGACGATTCAAACATACACAGCCAATGCATCTCCCTTCTTCAAGTCTCCCAGTAGATGGGGGCGGGACATCCTGCAGCTGGAACCGGAAGAGAGAAAGAAAGACAGGACTTCCGGTGTCTCTACTGCTCTGGCACTCCACTTCCGCTTCTCCATTTCTGGAGCTGCCCTCCTTCCTCTCGCATCTCCCTTGAGCTCTGGGCTTTCAACCCTCCCTTAACCAAAGGGCAAACGTAGAGGCCTGAATTCTCTCCGCGCCTTGCCTGGTTCCTGCGGAGGAGGGATCCCAGCGTGGAGGAAGGGGAATCCGGGAAGCGGAGGAAGCTGGCGAGGGGGAGCCAGGCTGGGCGAGGGAGAGGCCCCTCTGCGCATGCGCCGCCTGAACCAGGCCCAGGACGAGGGAAGGAGCAGAGTGAGTGCTCCAAAGACGCGAGGGCTGTGTGGTCAGCATACAAAGGGAAGGGGCTCTCTCATTCCAGGCCTGGGCAGACTTGGGCCCTCCAGGGGTTTTGAACTCCAACTCCCAGCATTCCTAACAGCCGATAGGCTGTTAGGAATGCTGGGAGTTGTCGTTCAAAACCCCTGGAGGCCCCAAGTCTGCTCAGGCCTGGATTATACTTTTCATGATGCTTTTGACCAGGACTTCTGGGAGCTAGAATCCAAAGCTTTATGGTTGCCCAACTATAAATGTTTTACATAGTGGTTGTTACTCTTTAGTTTTTGCCCAGTTTGGGGCCCCAGATGTTACTGAATGACAACTCCCATCCCTTTTGATTCTCTGCCATGCAGACTGGGGATAGTGGGAGTTGCAACCCAACAGCACTTGTGACTCTGAGGTTGGGCAAAGGTTATAGGACATTTTAAAGTTAGGCATCACATCCACAAGCCTACTAGCTACAGAACGGGGGATGCGTGGCTTGAGAGCGGTATGTGTGAAAAAGATCTTGGGGTCCTCGTGAACAAGTTAAACATAAGCCAACAATGTGATGTGGTGACAAAAAAAAAAAGGATTTTGGCCTGCATCAATAGGAGTCTAGTGTCTAGATCCAGGGAAGTCATGCTACCCCTCTATCCTGCCTGGGTTAGATCACATCTGGAATACTGTATCCAATTCTGGGCACCACAATTGCAGGGAGATGTTGACAAGCTGGAAGGTGTCCAGAGGAGGGTGAATAAAATGATCAAGGGTCTGGAGAACAAGCCCTATGAGGAGCGGCTTAAAGAGCTGGGCATGTTTAGCCTGAAGAAGAGAAGGCTGAGAGGAGACATGATAGCCATGTATAAGTATGTGAGAGGAAGTCATAGGGAGGAGGGAGCAAGCTTGTTTTCTGCTTCCCTGGAGACTAGGACACGGAACAGTGGCTTCAAACTACAAGAAAGGAGATTCCACCTGAACATGAGGAAGAACTTCCTGACTGTGAGAGCTGTTCAGCAGTGGAACTCTCTGCCCCGGAGTGTGGTGGAGGCTCCTTCTTTGGAAGCTTTTAAACAGAGGCTGGATGGCCATCTGTCGGGGGTGCTTTGAATGCAATTTTCCTGCTTCTTGTCAGGGGGTTGGACTAGATGGCCCATGAGGTCTCTTCCAATTCTATGTTTCTAAGCATCTAAATGCAAACTCCTGACTAAGCAGAATAAACTGCAGCCTTCCAGATGTTATGTGCCCCAACTCCCATCTCTAGTTATGATGTCTAATGAGGAATAATCCAGCATCTGGAAGGTCTCATAAAATGACACAGCAGTCCAGATTTGGCTCATGGGTTTTCAGTTTGGTACGTGGACTAAATGATCAGGATAAAAGGGAAGGGTATTATCGAAGGCTTTCATGGACAGAATCACTGGGTTGTTGTAGGTTTTTCGGACTATATGGCCATGTTCTAGAGACATTCTCTCCTGACGTTTCGCCTGCATCTATGGCAAGCATCCTCAGGCCATCAAATGCTAATCAAGGTGGTCAGTTGAAACATTCACACCTAGGTCCAACAGGTTTAGGACTTCAAATCCCACAATTCCTTACAGCTGGTAAGTTGGCTCAGATTTCTGGGAGCGGAATTCTAAAACCCCTGGAGGAGCACAGTTTGAGAAACACTGTCTTATGTTAGAAAAAAAAAAGGGAGCGTGGAGTAGGACACTGCCATTTTTTGACTTGGCTTCAGGATGTTGTCGCCCATGGCTGCCTCAAAAATTACTGAGAACCAGTGGGAGAGGAAAAAGGGAATCACAAGCCCTTTTCCTAGTTGCCAAACAGCACTCCAAATGTGGGAAAGACCAACTAATGGCTGAGAAGCATGTTGTGGCCTAGCTAGTTTCTATTTCTGTATGGGAAAAATAGAGACTTCTTAACCAGCAGAGGGTGTGCTTCAGTCACTGATTTCTAGAGAGAAGGAATAGTACCAGCATAGGGAAGGGAAAGCATAAAAGCCAGGCACTCCTCTAAATTAGAGTTTGGGGAACAGGGATGCATCTACATTGTAAGATTAGGGTTGGAAAAGATCCCAAGGGCCATCCATTCCAACCCCATTCTGCTAGGCAGGAAAACCGAATCCAAGCACAGATGAACATCCAGCCTCTGCTTTAAAACCCTCAGAGGCAGAGACTCCATCACACTCCCAGGCAGCAGCATATTCTGCTGCTGAAGACCTCCAACTATCAGGAAGTTCTTCCAAATGCTTAGGTGGAATCTCTTTTCTGCGGTGTTCATCCATTGCTCCCTGTCCTAGTCTCCAGAGCAGCAGAAAGCAAGCTTTCTCCCTCATCATATCTTTAATCATGGCTCTCATGTTCTGTCTCATTCTTCTTTCCTTCAAGCTAAACATACCTAACTCCTTCAGCCATTCTTCATGGGGCTTGGCTTCGAGACCACTTTGGGTGTCTTTTTCTAGACACCTTTCTCGTCAATATCCTTCTTGAATTGTGGTGCCTAGAGCTGGACATAGTGTTATTCCAGGTGAAGCCTGGCCAAAGCAGAATGTAGTGGTACTATTACTTCTCCAGATCTAGGCACTAGACTGTACTCCTATTGATGCAGCCTAGAAACGCATTGGCTTTTTGAGCTGCCACATCACACTGTTGACCCACATTGAGTTGAGGTCCGCTAAGACTCCTAGATCCCTTTCATATGTACTGTTTTCAAGCCAGTTTGATATAAGTGAATAGGGTTTTAAAATGATTTTTATTATACTTTTTTTTAAAAAAAAAAGTAAGTTAAATCCCAAGAAATTGAAAATAAAAACATGAGGCTAAAATAGACAACAGAAAAGTAAATACAGAGTCAACCCCATTATTTATTTATTTATTTATTTATGATATTTCTATCCTACCTTTCTTGAACCTGAAGGTGACTAAAGGTGGCTTACAACCAGACAGCTATTTGATGCCTTAACAGTATACACTTAAAACCACATTTAAAACAGATTTTAAAAGTACATACAAGAAGACCTTTAAAAACATACAAACCAATATATAAATCCAATACTTTCATTGTTAGCCTCATTGTCCAAAACCCCATAGTATTCCCTCTCCATAACTTCCCCATCCCACCAACTAAACCTAACAAAAACTCTAACCTGTCTGGGGGCGATTTTTGTTCCGCTCCCTCCCCCCCGGTGGAGACAGTCCCTGCCAATACTGTGCAAGTTAATGTTATAGCAACGCAAATAATTAAGAGAAGTTTTTTTCTGATGTATCATAAGTATGGCTTCATTGCACTGGACCAAAATGCTATTAAAAGCCTAACATACATGGACTGAGTCAAAGGCAAAGAGAATGATTTGCACAGAGCAGAAGAGGCAGGAATGAAGAGAGCAGTTGAGGCAGATGTACCATATATTCCGGCATATAAGACGACTGGGCATATAAGACGACCCCCAACTTTTCCAGTTAAAATATAGAGTTTGGGATATACTCGCCGTATAAGACCACCCCTCTTCCAATGCACACCAAATAAAATTTTAAAAAAATCAGATTTGACTTCAATATGGTAATTTTAATTCAAATGCTTCTGACATGCAGGTTCCTATGAGAGGGACATTGTACCTTACATTGGACATTATAGTTGCTCTTCCTCCCTTGAATTTCATTTACACTCTGGGTCCTTTACATCATGCTGGCAAGTATGAAAGCAGGCTTTAAATGGTTCAGATTACATTTATGTTGGCATAGAAGCTTGCATGCAAATAGAAGTCAGGTTTTGTACGATGAGTACTGAGGTGAAGGCAAAGCATTTGTAGAATTTTTATCTATAAGCAGTCTTTATAAATCAGGACCTCCTATCAGAAGAGAGGGGCAGATTGGACCCTCATCCTTCAGAAATGTAGCATTTGGCATGGCACATGTTTACTGGGTCACATCTTGACATGTCTTCATCCTTAAATCACCGTGACAGCTTGAATTGTTTTAGAGTTTCTCAAGAACACAGCCAGGTGATGTTTAATTGTTAGAAGGGGAAAAGAGATCAGAAAAGAGGAATGGGGACCCTGGGTCAATAAGAGCTTTCCAGTTTGACTTCTGTCAAAAACTGAAATGCAAAGATACAGGATGGGGGACGCGTGGCTCGAGAGTGGTATGGGTGAAAAAGATCTTGGGGTCCTTGTGGACAACAAGTTAAACATGAGCCAACAATGTGATGCGGTGGCAAAAAAAATTAAAAAACACAATAGGATTTTGGCCTGCATCAATAGGAGCATAGCATCTAGATCCAGGGAAGTCATGCTCCCCATGCTCTATTCTGCCTTGGTTAGACCAAACCTGGAATTACATTGTGTCCAATTCTGGGCACCACAACTGAAGGGAGATGTTGATAAGCTGGAATGTGTCCAGAGGAAGAGGGTGACTAAAATGATCAAGGGTCTGGAGAACAAGCCCTATGAGGAGCGGCTTAAAGAGCTGGGTATGTTTAGTCTGAAGAAGAGAAGGCTGAGAGGAGACATGATGAGAGCCATGTATAAATATGTGAGAAGAAGTCATAGGGAGGAGAGAGCAGATCAAGGGTCTGGAGAACAAGCCCTATGAGGAGTGGCTTAAAGAGCTGGGTATGTTTAGTCTGAAGAAGAGAAGGCTGAGAGGAGACATGATGAGAGCCAAGTGTAAATATGTGAGAGGAAGTCATAGGGAGGAGAGAGCAGATCAAGGGTCTGGAGACCAAGCCCTATGAGGAGTGGCTTAAAGAGCTGGGCATGTTTAGCTTGAAGAAGAGAAGGCTGAGAGGAGACATGATGAGAGCCATGTGTAAATATGTGAGAGGAAGTCATAGGGAGGAGAGAGCAGATCAAGGGTCTGGAGACCAAGCCCTATGAGGAGTGGCTTAAAGAGCTGGGTATGTTTAGCTTGAAGAAGAGAAGGCTGAGAGGAGACATGATGAGAGCCATGTATAAATATGTGAGAGGAAGCATGACTAAAATGATCAAGGGTCTGGAGAACAAGCCCTATGAGGAGTGGCTTAAAGAGCTTGGCATGTTTAGCATGAAGAAGAGAAGGCCGAGAGGAGACATGATAAGGGCCATGTATACATATGAGAGGAAGTCATAGGGAGGAGAGAGCAGATCAAGGGTCTGGAGATCAAGCCCTATGAGGAGTGGCTTAAAGAGCTGGGTATGTTTAGTCTGAAGAAGAGAAGGCTGAGAGGAGACATGATGAGAGCCATGTGTAAATATGTGAGAGGAAGTTATAGGGAGGGCGAAGGGAGGGAGGGGGCGAGGAGGAGGAGCGGCAGCCTTTGCTACCAATCTGGCAGCGTGGTAGCCTACTGGGCTGTCTTCACCCTCGCAGGCATTGAGTTGGCTCTGCCTCCGCCCTCCATCTCAGAACAGCTGCTGCAGGAGGGAGCCAAAGCCAGAGGGGCGGGGAGGGGGCGGGGCCTCTGGCTGCTCCGCCCCGCCCCCGCAGAGGGCCCCGCCCCCCAGTCCCACCCCCGCGCTCTGGCTTCAACTCCTGCTGCTTTACCAGGCCGGCGGGGGTGTTTGCATGCTGTAATGTCCCCTCCGCCACTGGTCTGCTGCTAGCTCTGCCTCTGGCCTCAAAGTTCAGAGCAACTGCCGAGGGAACCAAACCTGGAGCGTGGGGCGGGACCGCGAGGGGCGGGGTCCTCTTCTCCCACTGCCCCCCTGCTCTGGGTTTGGTTCCCTCGGCAATTGCTCTGGCTTTGAGGCCAGAGGCGGAGCTAGCAGCAGACCAGTGGCGGAGGGGACAGCACAGCATGCAAACACCCCCGCCGGCCTGGTAAAGCAGCAGGAGTTGCAGCCTCCGCAGGGGGGCGGGACCGGGGGCGGCACCCTCCGCGGGGGGTGGGGCCGGAGTAGCCAGAGGCCCCACCCCCACCCCTCCGGCTTTGGCTCCTGTTCTGGGATAGAGGGCGGAGGCGGAGCCCACTGAATGCCGGAGACAGCCCAGTAGGCTACCATGCTGCCAGCTTGGTAGCGAAGCCTGCCGCTACTCCTCCTCGCCCCCCCTCCCTCCGCCCTCCCTCCTCAGGCTCCACCACGCGGGGATGCCAAGGGCGAGGGACACGAGGGAAAAATGATCCAAAAAAATTTATGCCGGGGTACAAGACGACTCCCCATTTTTGAGATGATTTTTCAGGCTTAGAAAGTCGTCTTGTACCCCGGAATATACGGTATTTTGAACATCCTTGGTTGAGTTGGTGCCTTTGAAGCAAAGTGTAAAGTTGTTTTTGTGTTTTTTTACAGGCAAAAATGCAGAGGAGTTTGGAGCAGCGATATGCGATCAAGTTCTGTGTCAAACTTGGAAAATCTGGCTCTGAAACGTTGCAATTGTTGAGGACAGCTTATGGGGATACTGTGTTGTCTTCAGCCCAAGTCTTCAGGTGGCACAAGGCATTCAAGGACGGGAGGGAAAGCGTTGAGGATGAACAGCGTGCCGGCCGCCCTTCAACTGCAAGAACGGAGGAGAATGTGTCTCGAGTGAAGGCAGTTCTGGATAGGGACCGAGGTTTGAATGTGCGGTTAATCGCAGAGAAGGTAGGACTACCGAAAACGGATGTCCATCGAATCATGACAGAAGATCTGCACATGAGAAAAAATTGTGCGAAACTGGTCCCGAAGAATTTGTCAGATGAACAAAAAAACAATCATGTGTTGATTTCTCATGAACTCTTGGGTCGTGTGTCAAGTGAGCCTGACTTACTGCAGCGACTGATAGCTGGAGATGAAACATGGGTTTTTGAGTATGATCCCACAGCTGAAAAACAAACTTCAGAGTGGCACACTTCCCAGTCAACTCAACCAAAGACTGAATAAGCAGATCAAGAGTCCAATCTATGCTCATTTGTTTTTAATCAAAGAGAATTGTTCACAAGGAGTCTGCCACCCAGACAGATGGTGTATCAAAGGTACTCAATCTTTTGAGAAGCAAGAGTTGTACACTTCTGCTGTTTAATTGCAAACACATGGTTTGTTCAGCATGCCAGTGTGCTAAGTCAGAGATCGCTCTCTGTGAGGGACTTTGGTTCAAAACAATATGACAATACTGCCCCAACCACTGTACAACCTTATCTTGGTCCTGTGCAATTTCTTGTTATTCCCTGAGCTCTAAACCCATTTCCATAGATATCAATTTGGGACGGTTGGAAATATCCACGCAGCCGTGGCGAGGGCTTTGAACAACATCTCTAGTGAAGACTTCTTTCACTGTTTTGGTTAAATATTTGAAAGGTTGTCACATTGAGGAGGGGCAAACTTGTTTTCTACTGCTCCGGAGATGAGGACACAGAGCAATGGATTCAAATTGCAGGAAAAGTGATTCCATCTAAACCTTAGGAACAACTTCCTGACTGTAAGAGCTGTTTGACAGTGAAATATTGTACCTGAGAGCAGAGGAATATCCTCTGGATGGCCATTTGTTGGGGGTGATTTCAATAGCAGAATGGTGTTGGACTGGATGGCCCTTGGGATCTCTTCCAACGTGTATGATTCTACAATATGGAATTGCTGTAGTCAGGCACAAATAGCCTGTTTTGAAGGGAATATACTGCAATTGTATGTATGTTCAATAAAAATGTTTTAATTAATTCTCATCACTTCTGAGGTTTCTACTGCACAAGTCGAGGGGAGAACCCCACTCTTAGCAACAGCTGGCGCTTGGAGTCAGGGGGAGTTCCTGTTAGCCTCTCCATATATAGCATGGGGTTTGTTGTTGTGTGCCTTAAAGTAATTTGTAACCATAGTTGATCGTACCATGGATTTTTTTCCTAGCAAAATTTACTTGCAGGAAGTTTGTCATTGTCTTCCTCTGAGAATGGATCATGCAGCAGTTTTCATGGCTAAATGGTTGTGGTTGTCTTCAGGGTTGTGGCCAAGCGCTCAAAGTACTGAACCAAACTTGTGTGGCTTTGGTTCCAGCATGTGTTCAAATTATTATTACTTTCATTATTTATTATCAATAATAAATAATACTACCATTACACACTTTTACACCGAAGCTTTCTGTAAGATGAGTTCTGTAAGATGAGTTGGATAAATAAATATTGGGGGCCAGGGAAGCTCAGACTGCAGGATGTCCCTCCATCATCTTCTGGAGGAAGCAGCATTGATCTGACCTGTGATACATTTATTTCCAGCAGAAAAGGGATGGACACACATGCACACACACATCCCCCCAGATGGATGCTGTCTTAATATGGGAATAACTTTCTCCTCAGGGATGCATATCTTTTTAATTATTCTTCCCAATTATGCAAAATGTTATGGTCCAGAAGTAAACATTGTTAAACAAAGATTTTTTTCCTCTGGAGCTTGTCATGTCTTAGCATGTTCTACTGAGACTCTACGCTAGGCCCCATCCTATGCAATGGATGTCCCATGTTCTTCTCAATTGTAAATGAATGTCGGATTGCCAGGTAAAGAAGGTTTATTGTATTCAAAATTTACCTAAAAGTTACATCCCATTAAAATTCTTGATGCTTCCTTCTGAATTAATATGGTGTAGTGTAGTATAGTGTTAATCCTGCGATAGTTATTGATGTAACCATTGAGCAAATATGTATTGATTTCCACTGAGTAAATATGAAGCTCCGCTGTAAAAAAAAAAAGATTTAACAGCAGTGATGTAAATTCCAAATTTAGTGTGTTAGCACCCTGTCTCTATTAGGCCTAGCAACAACATTATCTGAATTAATCTTTCAAGTTCAATAGAATTCGTCATCTAGTCAAGCGGAAGAAGAGAGAATATTGGGGCTGTGTGCCAGATTTGGTCCAGATTTGTTATTGAGGGCGTTCAGAGGGCACTGGACGCAGAATGAACAACTCCAA
>NW_026845477.1:287916282-287935986 GCF_025583915.1 Anolis sagrei ordinatus | reverse complement strand
CTTTCTCTCCTTTCCCTTCCCCCTTTTGTCTTTACTTCCTTCTCTCTTTCCTTCCCCCTTCCCCCCTCCCTTCCCTCCCCTTCCCTCCTTCCTTGCTTCCCTTGTCTTTCCTTCTCTTTTCTTTCTCCCCTTCCCCTCCTTTCTTCTTCTTCTTCCCTTTCCCCTCTTTCTTCCTCTCTCCCCTCCTCTTCCTTTTTTTTTTTTCCTCTCCTTCCTCTCTTCCCCCCCCCGGTCCTTTTCTTCTCTTTCCCCCTATTCTTCCTCTCCCCATCCGCGCTTCCCTCTTTAAAGCACCCTGATCTCCCCCTCTAATATTGAGGGATAGTTTTGACGGTGTGGTGAATGAATTAGAACCAGACATCCTGAGGAGTGAGGTTGAATGGGCCTTAAGAAGCATTGCTAACAACAAGGCAGCAGGAGACGACGGGATCCCAGCTGAACTGTTTAAAATCTTAAAAGATGAGGCTGTCAAGGTGATGCATGCCATATGCCAGCAAATATGGAAAACACAAGAATGGCCATCAGACTGGAAAAAATCAACTTATATCCCCATACCAAAAAAGGGAAATGTGAAAGACTACTCAAACTTCCGTACAGTGGCTCTTATTTCTCATGCCAGTAAGGTAATGCTCAAGATCCTGCAAGGAAGACTCCAGCAATACATGGAGCGAGAGTTGCCAGATGTTCAAGCTGGGTTTAGAAAAGGTAGAGGAACGAGAGACCAAATTGCCAATATAATGGATAATGGAGAAAGGCAGGGAGTTTCAGAAAAACATCTACTTCTGCTTCATTGACTATTCTAAAGCCTTTGACTGTGTGGATCATAATAAATTGTGGCAAGTTCTTGGTGATATGGGGATACCAAGTCACCTTGTCTGACTCCTGAAGGATCTGTACAACAACCAAGTAGCAATAGTAAGAACAGACCACGGAACAACAGACTGGTCCAAGCCTGGGAAAGGAGTACGGCAGGGCTGTATACTATCACCCGACCTATTCAACTTGTATGCAGAACACATCATGCAATGTGAGGGGCTTGACAAATTCAAGGCTGGAGTTACAATTGCTGGAAGAAACATTAACAACCTTAGATATGCAGATGACACCACTCTGATGGCCGAAAGCGAGGAGGAGCTGAGGAGCCTTCTAATCAAGGCGAAAGAAGAAAGCGCAAAAGCCGGGTTGCAGCTAAACGTCAAAAAAACCAAGATTATGGCAACAAGAATGATTGACAATTTGAAAATAGAGGGAGAAACCGTGGAGGCCGTGACAGACTTTGTATTTCTAGGTGCAAAGATTACTGAAGATGCAGACTGTGGCCAGGAAATCAGAAGACGCTTACTTCTTGGGAGGAGAGCAATGTCCAGTCTCGATAAAATAGTAAAGAGTAGAGACATCAGACTGGCAACAAAGATCTGCCTAGTCAAAGCCATGGTATTCCCTGTAGTAACCTACGGATGTGAGAGCTGGACCTTAGGGAAGGCTGAGCGAAGGAAGATCGATGCTTTTGAACTGTGGTGTTGGAGGAAAGTGCTGAGAGTGCCTTGGACTGCGAGAAGATCCAACCAGTCCATCCTCCAGGAAATAAAGCCCGACTGCTCACTGGAGGGAAAGATACGAGAGACAAAGTTGAAGTACTTTGGCCACATCATGAGGAGACAGGAAAGCCTAGAGAAGACAATTATGCTGGGGAAAGTGGAAGGCAAAAGGAAGAGGGGCCGACCAAGGGCAAGATGGATGGATGGCATCCTTGAAGTGACTGGACTGACCTTGAGGGAGCTGGGGGTGGTGACGGCCGACAGGGAGCTCTGGCGTGGGCTGGTCCATGAGGTCACGAAGAGTCGGAGACGACTGAACGAATGAACAACAAAAATATATAAACAAGCAAGAGTTCTAATTTGCCAAATAGTCACTGTCGAATGTTTTTATGTTGAATGTTTTTATATTGTGTAAATCCTATTTTAGACTGTAAGTCGCTCGGAGCACCTTGGTGGAGAGCGACTAATTAAGAAATAAAGTGAAGTGAAGTGAAGTGAAGGAAGTTCTTTCTCCCACCCTGGACATTCCACAGATATATAAACCCAATTTTCCTAGTTTCCAACAGACCTCACAATCTCTAAGGATGCCTGCCACAGATGCAGGCAAAATGTCAGGAGAGAATGATTCTGGAACATGACCATACAGCCTGGAAAACTCACAATAACCCAGTGATTCCAGCCATGAAAGCCTTCGACAGTACTTTAGATACTATAATAAATATAGTATAGCTTGTCAGCGCAAGATGCTGTCGCAGTCTTAGAAAGTTTTAATATTTATTTCAGTTTTACCATTGTCATTTTAGCATCTAAATGTTTAATACCATTTTAATTATCTTATTCAATACTGAGTTTTTAACTTTGCTTTGACATTGTTTCTTAATACCCAAATGTATATGTGCCTATCCTGACGTTTGTACATTTTTTGATGCTGGTCAGTGACCATAATAAATTTTGCACTATAATGAAAGGGCTATATATTATTTATTGTTTATTTATTTATTTCAAACATTTGTACCCCGTTCTTCTCAACCTCTGAGGGGGGACTCAGGGCGGCTTACAATCGGCAGCAATTTGATGCTAACATTTACACCATAACAATATAACACAGATTCAACATTAATTAAAACATTAAATTATGAAATAGTCATTTAAAATATAGGGTAAAAGTAGATAAAAGGGATCATTGGATTCTGGGAAGGAAAGGAGTGTGTGTGTGTGGGGGGGGGGGGCAGGGAAAAAGGAAAAATATAAGGGAAAAACTACAGGAGGGGAAAAAGTTTGTTGACCTCCAATCTCCATTGTGGTTTTGCTTTAATCTTTTCTTTTTTTCTAAATTGCTTTTTTTTTCCTTTCCAGCTATTTCTGGGAAAATTACTCTTATTTTCATTGGATTGTTCTGTATTTTCAAGCTTTTTTCCCTCTTGCGTCATATAATCTTTAAAAGGTTGCCAATCTGTTTCTTGCTTAGCTCTCCCCTGATATTTTGACATTTAGTTTGTCCATATTCATAATTTTCATCACTTTTATTAGCCAATGGTGTACCGGGGTATTTCTTTTAATCTCCAACATCTTGCATAGACTATTTTTGCTGCTGTTATTAAATAATTGAAGTCTGTCCTTGTTTTCCTCCATATCAACGTCCATTGTTCACAATATAAAGCATTCTAGTATAATTTCTATTTTAATATTTTTAGTTTTTTGGGAATATTTCTTGAATCTAATAAATTTAAACAAAATTAAACAAGCAAGCAAACAAACAAAAATGACCCCTAATTTGCCCATAGAGAACCATATCTAAGAGCTGATGAGGAGCAGCATTAAAAGCTGGGCATGTTTAGCCTACAGAAGAGAAGGCTGAGAGGAGACATGATGATGACCATGTATAAAAATGTGAGGGTAAGTCATAGGGAGGAGGGAGCAAGCCTGTTTTCTGCTGCCCTGGAGACTAGGACGTGGAGCAACGGCTTCAAATGACAGGAAGATTCCACCTGAAAGTTAGGAAGAACTTCCTGACTGTGAGAGCTATTCACCAATGGAACTCTCTGTCCCAGTGTGTGGTGGAAGCTGCTTCTTTGGAGGCTTTTAAACAGAGGCTGGATGGCCATCTGTCAGGAGTGCTTTGAATTTCCTGCTTCTAGGCAGGGGGTTGGACTGGATGGCCCGCGAGGTCTCTTCCAACTATAGGATTTTATGATGTGGTCTGTCCAATGAAGTTTTTAAATCAGTCCTCAAATAACCCCAGGAATAGGCCTAAAAACCGAGAGACCAAGACATGATGATCATAGAATCAGAAGAGACCTCGTGGGCCATCCAGTCCAACCCCCTGCCAAGAAGCAGGAAAAACTAATTCAAAGCACCCCCGACAGATGGCCATCCAGCCTCTGTTTCAAAGCTTCCAAAAAAGAAGACTCCACCACACTCTGGGGCAGAGAGTTCCACTGCTGAACAGCTCTCACAATCAGGAAGTTCTTCCTAATATTCAGATGGAATCTCCTTTCTTGTAATTTGAAGCCATTGTTCCATGTCCTAGTCTCCAGGGCAGCGGAAAACAAGCTTGCTCCCTCCTCCCTATGACTTCCTCTCACATCTTTATACATGGCCCTCAACATGTCTCCTCACAGCCATCTCTTCTGCAGGCTAAACATGCCCAGCTAAGGAGCCCCCAGTGGCGCAGTGGGTTAAAGCCCTGTGCCGGCAGGACTGAAGACGGACAGGTCGCAGGTTCGAATCCGGGGAGAGGTGGATGAGCTCCCTCTATCAGCTCCAGCTCTTCATGTGGGGACATGAGAGAAGCCTCCCACAAGGATGATAAAAACATCAAATCATCCAGGGCGTCCCCTGGGCAACGTCCTTGCAGACGGCCAATTCTCTCACACCAGAAGCGACTTGCTCCTGACACAACAAAAAAAAACCAAATTCAGGCTAAACATGCCCACCTCTTTAAGCCGCTCCTCATAGGGCTTGTTCTCCAGACCCTTGATCATTTGAGTCGCCCTCCTCTGGACACATTCCAGCTTGTCAATATCTCCCTTCAATTGTGGTGCCCAGAATTGGACACAATATTCCAGGTGATGTTGTGTGGGTTTGGGGAGAGCAGGAGAATGCACAGAGGGCTCAGTAATACCCTCCCCATCTTCTAGGAGGTGTGGGCGGGGCCTCCTCTCAGTCGCTCCGCCCACTTGCTGCAACAGGAAGGAGAAAAGAGCACTTCCGGCGCCCGAGGTGCCATTCTGCTTCTTAACTTCGAAGGGAGAGGACGCGTCTTCCATTGTTCTGTAGCCGCTTCCTTTCCTCGTTTTTCCTGCCTTTTTGTTAAACCACATCTTGGACTTCAAGCCTTAAGCTTTCCCGTCTAAAAAAGGATTATAACCTCCTTGGGTTGCCTTCTCCCGGCCTCTCCATCAACGGAGTAAGTACCGCCTGCATTTCAGGAAGCCTTTGGGGCCTGGCTCCGGCCACAGTCCCTCGTCTTCACCGAGGCACCCCACAAAAAAGGGGGGACCCGCTAGGGGCCCAGAAGGAGGCTGCGGCCTAGCTAGATCCCATGCCCAGGCCGCATAGGCGCGGGGGGAGTGGAGGCTTCCTCTCAGGCGAGGGTGGCCGCCATTTTGACGGAAGGAGGGGCCAATATGGCTCCTGGCAAAGCGAAAAGCCCGGATGTTCGCCCTCTTGTTCCCAGAGACGCCGACAGAGGGCGCGCCTCGCTCTCCGATTCCCGTGAAGCAGGAGGAAAAGGAGGCGGGGCTTTGAGGGCAGGCACGGCTCCTAATTGGAGGAACGGGCTTTCTATATTAACTCTTTACAGGCTGAGAAGGGAGAAGGTTTGACACTCAACTCCAGTTCTATGCCAATGCAAATAGGTTTTGTGCCATGAAAAAAAGTGCTTGCACGACTGAAGGAGGTCCAATTCCCCTTCGGGGTGAGAAGGGTGGAATAAAAATGTTTTAAATAAATAAATAGTTAAATAAATAAACAGCAAAACAGCAGAGAGGAAACAACCAGGCACATCTTAACACCTCTCAACAGAACATTTTCCCAGGCTCAGCAAGCCTTCAAATGCTAATGAAAGTGGTCAGCTGAAACATTCACACCTAGCTTCCGCAGAGAGCTCTTTGCCCCACCCGTCATTCCACAGATATATAAACCCATTTTCCTATTTCCAACAGACCTCACTACCTCTGAGGATGCTTGCCATAGATGCAGGCGAAACGTCAGGAGAAATGCCTCTAGAACATGGCTCTATAGCCCGAAAAAACCCACAAGAACCTAAATAAATAGTTATTCCCCAGTCCTTGGTGAAGCCAGTCCCCTTCACACAGGTAGCTTTTTCTCTAGAGCAGTGGTTCTTTAGAGCTGTGGAACGCCCTGCCTGCAGATATCAGATCAGCCCCCTCCCTGCTGGCGTTTCGGAGGAAAGTGAAGACCTGGCTGTTCGAACAAGCATTTGATTAAACAGTGTAATTGAACATAGGAATACGGAATAATGGATGATGAGACTGGATTCTGATTTTACTGTTGAGGCGCTAATGATTGTTATATGGATGTTTAATTATTTATGTTTAAAGACCTTGATGGTTCATAGGGGAGAATCCGTTCGGACAGGTAAACAGGGCCAGAGTCATTTAGGGCTTTGTAGGTCAAAACCTGCACTTTGAATTGTGCTCGGAAGCTAATTGGCAGCCAGTGGAGCTGGCGTAACAGAGGGGTTGTATGCTCCCTGTACCCAGCACCCGTTAGAAATCTGGCTGCCGAGCGTTGGACTAGCAATAACAATACTACAGCAGAAGCTTACTTTATTACAGCTTCATAGTGGAAACAAAAGAAACTCAGAAATCAGACCAAAGACTACAGGCAGATGCAAACCATTATAACAGCAGCAGTGAGCTCCACCTGCACCCAATTGACCAAACCCAAACCACAAGCATTCCAACAATTAAAGGCACAAACCCACCAACCAAACATAACCAAATACATTCAATGAACAATATAATTTTTCACATTTAACAATACTTTTAACAGATTCTGATTTTACTGTTGAGGCGCTAATGATTGTTATACGAATGTTTAATTATTTATGTTACAATTGTTTTTAGTTGCCCTGTACTTATCTCGTGATGTTTTGTATTGATGTTGTTCACCGCTTTGAGTCGCCTGAGGGCTGAGAAAAGCGGTATATAAATAAAGTAAATAAATAAATAAATTCTCAACCTGTGGGTCCCCAGATATTTTGGCCTTCAGGTCCTTGAAATCCTAACAGCTGGTAAACTGGGATTTCTGGGAGTTGTAGGCCAAAACACCTGGGGACCCACAGGTTGAGAACCATTGATCTACATTCTTAATGCAGTTTGACACCACTTGAGTTGCTTTAACTTTTAACAACGAATGCTGGTGCCTTACCAAGCTGCAATAATAATAATAATAATACTTTATTTCTATCCCGTCTCCTCTCCCCGAGGGGATTTGGGGTGGCCCACAACATATAACAATAAATAATTAAAAAAAAACAATTTAAATTAAAACAATTACGTTAAGAGAGTATAAACTATGAGTTAAATAATAATATAAAAACAATACATCATTAAAATAGCCCAATCACTGTCTTAGATCCAATGTAAGATTTCTATTTGGCCCTCTATCCTATAAATAATACTTCTAGCCATTTTCAAATGTTTGCTTCCACAGCCAGGTTTTAGATCTTTCTGGAAGCTTGATAAGATGAGAGCCTGTTTAATCTCCCTGGGGGGCCTGTTCTGGAAGCAAAAGGCCACTACCGAGAAGACCCTTTCCCTCGTTCCTACCAACCATGCCTGTGACGGAGGCAGGACCATTAGGAGGGCTTCCCTGATTGATCTTAAGGTCTGAACAGGCTCATAAGGGAAGATGCAGTCACGTAAATAGGCTGGCCCTGAACCTTTTAGGGTTTGTAATAACCTGCACTTGGAATTGGATCCAGAAACAAGTTAGCAGCCAGTGGAGTTATTATAACATGGGAGTCATATGCTCCCTATAACTTGCTCCGGTTAGGAGCCTGGCTGCCAATCTTTGAATAAGCGGAAGTTTCCAAGCTGTTTTCAAAGGCAGCCCCACATAGAGTGCATTATAGTAATACATCTGAGATATCACTAAAGCATGGACCACTGTGGCCAGATCTGACTTTTTGAGATACGGTCGCAGCTGGTGCATAAGTTTTAATTACCGCCAACTGCTGAGGATCCCGTAACTACCAGGAATCCATAGCATTGAGCACTAGCAGTTAAAGTGGTGTCAAATTGCATTAATGCTGCACTGTAGATGCACCCTGGGCCAAAGTGCTCCCAAGAGCCTGGCCTGTGCCAGCCTCCCTTGGTCCTTCATTGAGAGGAAGAAGGCCAGGGGCCTGGGCTGAGAAATCATAGTTCTTTCCCAACACAATTTGTTTAGCAGCAGATAATCATCTTTATTTATATTCTGCTCTATCTTCCGAAGGGACTCAGGGCAGATTCCAAACATAATTTAAACAACCCAACATATGAACATGAATTATAACTTAACTAAAATTAAATAAAAACACAGCCTGTTATAACAGACATAAGACGAAACATCAAATGGAAACAGTAATTTCCCATTTCCTTGGGACAGATAGATTAATCATTGCTCAAGATATCTATTGAGCTGGTGGGGTTAGCAAGGCACAGATATGGATGTTAACTATTAATCAGAGTTATAATGGTAGTATTACCGACTACTATTCCGCCTTGTAAGCCATTGCCTTCCTCTGAAGCTGAGAGTGTGTGTGCAGCCAAGGTTACCTAGTGTTTTTTTTTTAGATTGAGTGGGGATCTGGACCCTGGGTCTCAGGGTTGTGGTCCGTCACACACTGATATGACTCTGGTGCAGTGGAGCAAAGCTGCCTTTAATAGTCTTGTTCCAGCAGACATTCTTGTTGTTTTTGTGAGGTTAAGCTACAGTTTGTTCTGGAAAGAAGCCAAGCTACAGGCGATACAAAGCCTCTTTTCTCCCTCCAAGGACTTCTGTTGCTCTTGACATTGTAGTCAGAGGTCTTCTTTCTTTGGGATTACTGTATATACTCGAGTATAACCCTAGTTTTTCAGCTCTTTTTTCAGTTGAAGAAGCCCCTCTCAGCTTATACTGGATGAGGATCCTGGCAGGAAGGTGTGGGGCTGAAAGAAGGGCTTCTTTCAGCCCCACACCTTCCTGCCAGGACCCTAACCTCTCCACACAGCAATCCAGCTCTCCTTCTCCTCTCTCAGTGCAGCACATGCCTTCCTATCACCTTCTCTCGTCGCCAGTCTTTCACACTTTTCCTTACTCATATGTGCACAGCATTTTCCCCAAAATGTATAGTTAAAATAAACTATGGTGATTCTTGGAAGGATATGTAAGCACATTTACACTGAAGAAGGTTAGAACAGTGATTTATTCAGAGTTGGATAGTCTTGTCTTAAATTACAGTTTTATGCAAATATTCAAAAACATAACCTACTGATGTTTCAATGTAATTTTATTAGTAGCTATTTTTTGAAATCTAGCAGTAGCGGCTGCATTTCCCACCCTTGGCTTATACTCGAATCAATAAGTTTTCCCAGTTTTTTTCTGGGAAAGGAAGAAGAAGAAGAGGAAGTGAAAGAGTTCAGCAGGACTTGTGATTCAGGGGAACCCAGGCTTATTTGGTAGCAAACAACATGAAATCCCAGGCCAAAATCGCATTCATTTGTATCTTGAAATGAAAATTAAGCGACTGCAAATAAGGAACTTAGCTTTATTTTGCTTAACAAATGATAGAGGCAACACCCGTTCTCCATCCTGGTTGTTTTTTGAACAAACAGTGATGAGCTTTCTGATCTGTATGATTGCAAACGAGTTATATTGTATATACTGAAGTATAAGATGAGTTTTTCAGCTCCTTTTTAAGACTGAAAAAGCCCCCCTTGGCTTATACTCAAGTAAGGGTCCTGGCAGGAAAGCATAGGGCTGAAAGAAGTCCTTCTGTCAGCTCCACACCTTCCCACCAAGACCATACCTCTTGGCACAGCAACCCACCTGGGGAGAGGGGAGAGGAAGACTCACGGCCTTTCCATACAGCAACCCAGTTGGGGGAGAGAGAGGAGATGGTGTGCACCAGGAGAGGAGATCTGTGTTGCTGTGCCATAGAGGGCACACACATTCCTCTCCTCTCTTTCCCAGCTGGGTTGCTGTGCCAAGAGCAGAGGAGAAGCTGCACACCTTCCTCTCCCCAGTCCTTCCCACTTCCTCCCCACCTTAGTTTCCCCCTACACACACACACTTCTCCAGCACCCCTTTCCCACCCCAGTCTTTCCTTTTTCTAGTTTCCCTTACCTATCCCAGTCTTTACTATCCCCCAGCCCCCCTCTTTGTTTTTTACCCCATTATTTCCCACGTTCCAGCCTCTTTTTCACTTTTCAGTCTTGCCTCCTTTCCCACCGCAGTTTCCCACTTTCCCAGCCCCTCTTTATCACCCCAGTCTTTCCCACGTTCCAAGCCCTCTTTCCCACTTCAATTTTTCCCACTTCTCCACTTGCCCCCTTCCCACTCCAATCTTTCCACCTTTTCAGCTCCCCTTTTGCACCTCAGCCTTGCTCATTTTGCAATCTTCCTTCTTCCATCCCAATCTTTTCCCGCTGCCCCTCTTTCCCACCCTAAATTCTCCAGCTTTTCCCATGCACCCCCCTTTCACACTCTAGACTGGGGTCTTTCCCACTTTTCCAGCCCTCCCCTTTTTCCATCCCAACCTTTCCCAATTTCCAGCCCTGCTTTCACACCTCAGTCATTCCCTTCCCCAGTTGCTCCCTTCCCACCCCAATCTGTCCTTCTTTTCCGGCTATTCCTTTTCCATCTCATTCTCCCACTTTTTCAACCACGTCTTTGCATTCCAACCTTTTCTCATTTCCAGTCCTTCTTTTCCATCCCCTTCCCAAGCCAGTCTTTCCCACTTTTCCTTATTCATATACACACAAGGTTTCCCCCAAAATGTATTGTTAAAATAAACTGGTGATTGTTGGAAGGATATGTAAGCATATTTACATTGAAGAAGGCTAGAATGATAATTTAATCACTTGTCTTAAATTATAGTTTTATTTAAATATTCAAAAACATTTAAGCTACTGATGCCTCAATTATTGTAATTTTATTGGAATCTATTTTTATTTTGAAATTTACCAGTAGCTGCTGCAATTTCATTCTTAGCTTATACTCGAGTCAATAAGTTTTCCCAGTTTTTTGTAGCAAAATTAGGTGCCTCGGCTTATATTCGGTTCGGTTTATACTTGAGTATACAATATATAATTTCTATCTAGAAAATTTTAAATAACAATGTTTTTTGTTTAGTGTAGTTATTTCTGAAATATTCTCATTGTACGGTATGTGTATTTATGTTTTTTTGGATAGTTGTGATTTTTTCCCCATGCTTTTTTGTTGTTTTTTTGTATTTGTATGCCCTTAAGATAGTAAAAACATGCTTGTCAATAAAACCATTTTAAAAATTAAAAGAAGTACTGTTTCTTGCAGACTTGTGTCCTGCCTCTTTTTGTTTGCCAGGGATGTTTTTGTGTAGCGGTTGTGACTTTCTCTCCTCATGATGGATATAAAGCCACCAAGTAGTATAAGCCTCCTATCAGATTTCAGAGGAAGAAATACTTCTGAAAGTCTGGTTTATATTGTTTGATTGGAAGAAGACATTGTCAGGAGGCCTCCACAACCAGATAATGGATATGTACTAAGTCTAATAATGGGATTTGTGTTGCATTTCCAAGCTTTTCAGGAGCTTCAGATCTGTTCTCTCAGCAGCTCAATAAATCTTGTCATTCCAGATATTTCCTTTTTTCTGAGCTGTCATTTCTGCAGTGCAAATTTCTGTGAACTCATCCAAAAAAGGAAATGCAAGCGGAAAGTCAACACCACAACCCAGTTCTTCTTGTACATCTTGTGGCTTTCTTAAAATGGGGGGTTGGGAGCATGTAAGTCTTTTGTATGGTTTCAGACCCTATCAACCTCCATCAGTTCACTTGATCAAGCATAACAGGAGCTGCCATCCAACACCACTTGGAAGCCCATTGTTTTCTTCACTCCTGGTTTGAAGTTCATGGTTTATATTCATAAACAGGGATGGGTCACTAGAATGACATTTTAAACAGGCGAGTTTTCGTGACCTTCAGGAAAGGATGGGCTCAGACAGAGGGAAGGATTATCGTTCTTGTGTACCTTTGTGTCATTTCTAACTTATTTTGACCCTACAGAGAGTCTCTTGGCAAGATTTGGTCAGAGGGGCGTTGCCTTTGCTTTCCCCTGAGGCTGAGAGAATGTGACTTGCCTGGTGTCACCCAGTTTCCGTATCTAAGCAGGGATTCCAACCTTGGTTTCCAAAACTGTAGTCCAATGTTCAAAGCACTCGTGTTGGTGACACCATGTTTTACATGCATCATTTTAAAACATGGTAATTCGGTTTTACTAGCAAACCAGAGGTTAGCACAACTCCTTATAAGAGATACTGAGATGGGTAAATTGTGATAATGAATTATATGGGGATACAATGTGTCTCATGAAAATCTTTTTTTAAATATGTGATGTATTCCTTATTTCACATAGGCTCAGAGGTTTCTCATTACGTCTATCCTGTAGCCAACACATTAGCATGCAATGACATGGAGTTTGGAAAGTTCTGGACTAGGTTAAGCCCAATCATATGCAATGGATATCTCCATTGCAGGCAAAGGTCTCCATTGTATTCTAAACTTCCTGGAAGTTACATAGACACTGCTGCCATTGTTGTTTCTGGCAGCTGAAAACATGCATACTATAGTGCTCTAAATGCCTAATCCTGTGATGTTTACTTTAGTGTAACCTCCCTCTGAGCAAATATGTATTTATGTATTGTCGAAGGCTTTCATGGCCGGAATATCCAGTTCTTGTGGGTTTTTTCGGGCTATATGGCCATGTTCTAGAGGCATTTCTCCTGACGTTTCACCTGCATCTATGACAAGCTTCCTCAGAGGTCTGCTGGAGCTGCGAAAAAGGGGTTTATATATCTGTGGAGGTTTATATATCAGATATATAAACCCATTTTTCCTACTTCCAACAGACCTCACAACCTCTGAGGAAGCTTGCCATAGATGCAGGCGAAACGTCAGGAGAAATGCCTCTAGAACATGGCTCTATAGCCCGAAAAAACCCACAAGAACCAATAAATTCCCACAGAATAAACATGGATAAAATTAAGTGCCCAATAGAGGGTTGACAGCAATAATGTACATGCCAAATTTATTCTGTTTGCACACTGTTAGGACCAGTAACGTTTCCTGAAGCAAGTTTTCGTGTACTCCAAAATTCTTCAAGTCAAGCTGAAGAAGAGCTGAGAAATTGAAACGCTTACTTGTTGTGGCTCTTATCCAAGAAAATGAGAACTGCAACTTGAGCTTATCTATTTTTATATTGGACCTGAGGCTGCAGTTTTGATCAGTGTCCAAGATGTTGTGTGTGTGTGTCAGGAGTAACTTGAGAAACTGCAAGTCACTTCTGGTGTGAGAGAATTGGCCAACTGCAAGGATCTTCCCAGGGGACACCCGGAATTTTCTGATGTTTTACCATCCTTGTGGGAGGCTTGTCTCATGTGCTTGCATGGGGAGCCAGAGCTGACAGAGGGAGCTCATCCGCTCTCTCCCTGCATTCGAACCTCCAACCTGTTGGTCTTCAGTCCTGCCGGCACAAGAGTTTAACCCGTTGTGCCACCGGGGGCTCCTATTGAAGCCAGATGATATATATTGAAGTGGATTGTGAGTCTATGTCACCAGATTATCTAGATTCAGAAACTGGATTATACAGCAGTGTAGGTGGGGTCACAGTGTTAGGTGGTTAACGCATTGGGTTTAACCCATTGCACCACTGGGCACTCCTAGAGAACTGCATATATAGCATGCCTTTCAGCCAGAGGACTTTATGCTTAAAATCAGACACAAAGAACCTTTCGTTGGTGCTGGACTGCACTGCAACTTCCATCAGCGTTAGGCCAGATACCCAGCGGTGTGGGAGGTGATGGGAATTATAGTCCAACAAGAGCTGGAAGGCTACAGTTGCCCATCCCACTTTCAAAGCACTGGAGATCGTTTGATGAAAATCCTTATTTTAAAAAATTAAAACCAACTTTCATCAACAAAATCCCATAGCTTGTGAGAAGAGGAGCCTCATCTCACTGAGGGCATTTAATTAAGAGTTTTAAAAATAGCCAGTCCTTTGGGATAGGGAGATCTTTACTGGCTTATCAACAGCCCTCTTGGCCAGCCAGATGGCTGGGAGAGTTTGGAATGAAGGGGAATTTACTTTTTGTATATCATAAAATCTCTTAGATTTTCCTTCTTTCATATACTTCTTGCTTCTCTTATTCCTATCCCTAGTCATGCCTTTCCCTGTAAACATGTCCTTCAACCATAATATGACTACAATTCAACATGAATGGAAGCAGCAGCATATTTTGAGACACCGGCCTGGAGCTGGGCAAATAGCACAAGCAGTTTTTGAGGATTTCAATGGGCATCTAAATAGGTCCATTAGGTATTTTAAATCATATCCAAGTCCAAGTACTAGCCAAAGCATGGCCACATTATAGCACTTGAGAGACTGCTTTTTCTACATCTCTGGAAGATGATACTCTGGTTTGTGGAATTGATGCTGCTTACATAAAGGGGATTTTTGTCAGTGGGAAGGAAAGTTTCAGAGAAGTGATTTCCACCCCCACCCCAAAAAATTGTGCTTTCCCCCATTCTAAACCCTAGATAGAAACAAGAAACGTAGGGTGATTCTTAACTGGAATTCATACAGTTTAACACCACCTTAACTGCCATGGCTGAATGCTATTGGATTCTGGGAGCTGTGATTTGAGGCACCAGCACCCTTTGGCAGAGAAGACTAAAGACTGTCAAACCACAACTCCCATGACTATAGCATTCAGCCATGCCCAGAGTCAAACTGCATTAATTCTACAATATACGTAGAATAGATGCACCCTTCGATGCACCACAATTGAAGAGAGACATTGACAAACTGGAATGTGGGCGACTAAAATGATCAAGGGTCTGAAGAACAATCCCTATGAGGAGTAGCTTAAAGAGCTGGGCATGTTTAGCCTAGGCTGAGAGGAGACATTATAGCCATGTATAAATATGTGAGAGGAAGTCACAGGGAGGAGGGAGCAAGCTTGTTCTCTGCTTCCCTGGAGACTAGGACATGGAACAATGGCTTCAAACTACAAGAAAGGAGATTCCATCTGAACATTAGGAAGAACTTCCTGACTGTGAGAGCCGTTCACCAGAAGCAACTTGCAGTTTCTCAGGTCGCTCCTGACACGACCAGGCTAATGTGTTTACAATTCCCAGAAATCCGACAGTTTACCAGCTGTTAGGATTTCTGGGAATTGAAGGCCAAAACATCTGGGGACCCACAGGTTGAGAACCACTGGTGTAGAACAACCCTTGTGATTCCATAGCATTAAGCCATGGCAGTGAACGTGGTATCAGGCAACATTGATTCTACAATGGAGACACCGGTTTCCAGTTCAAGAAGAGTTAACTCTCCAAACCATTCCCTAACTCCTTACTTCAAGGGACTGATATATGCCTTACTTTCATATCAAGTGGGTTGTGGCTGTGGGTGTGGTGTTGCTTGTTGAGAGTAACGAAAGCAGCCTGCATAAATAACTGTTGCCAGGACTGCTTTTGCTTCCTTGTATGTTCCGGACTGTGAAATGATCCTGCCTGAATATCCCAGTGAGTACTTTCTTTTTTTTCTCCTGGTGTAGGTTTATTTGATTGATAGGTACATTTGATCTCATTTCTTGATAAAGTTGGACCTGTAAGAGTGTTGTTTTCTGAATAAGGAGCAATGCGAAAGGAGTCTTATCAGGGCTTGATCTCAGCAGTTGTTGTCTCACAGCAGTCACGTTGCTTAAGCATAGGGAAAGATAGGGTGTGACTCTACATTGTCGAACAAACATAGCTTTTCACTCCCATGGCTCCATGCTATGGAATTGTGGGGGCTATAGTTTGGAGGGGCACCAGCACTCTTTGGCAGAGAAAGCTAAAGACCTTGTCAAACTACCACTTCCAGGATTCCTTAGCACTGAGCCATGGCAGTTCAGTCTCAACTGTATTAATTCTACAGTGTAGAACCCCAGTCTGCCGAAGAGAAGGGACTGCTCTTCTGACAAGAACAAAAAAGAAAGCAATTTTCTGTCAAAAAAGGGTTCCTCTTTTCTGTTTGTCAGCACTTTGCCACCACACACCAACATGGGAAAGAATTCAATGTCAATGTCATTTCAGCATCCAGTCAATAGAATATCTAGTCCAGACATGGGCAAACTTTGGCTCCCAAGTATTTTGGACTTCAATTCCTACAGGCTGTTATGAATTGTGGAAGTTGAAGTGCAAAACACTTGGAGGACCGAAGTTTGCCCATGTCTGATCTAGTTAGTAGTGACAGAAAGTTGAGTCCAAAGTCTTAGGAACAAGGAAACATTTGCAACATAACTGTACTGCCCTCTTCCTCAGTTCAAGATCAGTCATGCTGTTGGAATTTAGTTCTCTTTTCTGCTTTCTCTTTGGTAGGGTGTTTGCACAGTTTGCACATAAGCAAGTCCTGTAGCCTAGAGAGGATGGAGGCCAAAAAGAAGCAAATAGTCTTTTCTTGGTAAATTTTAGTCTGACGTTTACCTGCATATATTTGTTATATGTAATTTAATAGTGTTCTGTTTTGTCTTGTTATTTTAACCAAGTTGTTACCAGCCTCGAGGCAGGCCATAATAAATGAATTATTATTATTATTATTATTATTATTATTATTATTATTATTATTAGAAGCACAATAAGATTAGTACACAGCAAACAAGATTACTATGTTGGCTGTTGTACTGGATTACACATCAGACACTTCCCAAGTGTCTAGGACTGTGTGATGTATCGTGCAGATCCGAATAGGGTGACCTTTTGCAGCTGACAGAAAGTAATTTTGTCAGCACTGATTGTGTTTAAGTGCAGGCCAAGGTCTTTAGGCACTGTACCCAGTGTGCTGATCACCTCTGGGACCACCTTTACTGGCTTGTGCCAATTATTATTATTATTATTATTATTATTATTATTATTATTATTATTATGTTTTTAAAAAATGGCACTACCTAAAAGACTCCCACACATTATGTGACTGTGGAGCAGAACAGACAACTCTGCATCTGTATGCTTGTCCGCTATGCCCTGCCTCATGTATAGAGGAATAATTGTTGGAGGCTACAGACAATGCCATTGCTGTTGCCCGTTTTTGTTCTAAAGATATTTAGCCATCTGCACTCCTTCTATTTTTATCGGTTTTATACTAATTTATGCAATGCTTTTGATACAAAATATATTATTATTATTATTATTATTATTATTATTATTATTATTAATATTATCTGAGCTGGGAGTTTTGTGTTGTACCCACACTTTGGTATAAGGAGAGACAGTACCATTCTCTCTTTATGCTGGTGTGTGACTACAAAATACACACACACACACACACACACACACACACACACACACGGTTGTACAAATGCACGTCCTGATCCTAAACTGTCCCAAATTCCCCATTGCCTCCTCGGGACCATTTTGGGAACAAAACATTTGATCCAGGAGGACTCAAAGCCAGTCCTAAAGGCAGTATACAGTGCTTTGCCGATCCCTGCCCTATAGTTTTAGCCCCAATGAATCCCCAAAGCAAGTGGCTCCAGTGATCTCCAAAACTTGGGGCAGCACTTTTGTAAGGCAAATGGATCTTGCCCACTCAAGACCAAACTTTGCCAAATATACTTTGGATTACAACAGGGATAGTTCATAACAATAGAGCCTTGCAAAGAACAATACACCTCTGGAGATTACAGAAAATGGAAGCAGGGCAGAAGCAAGGGAGGTGCTTATTCTTCCTAATCATAAAGAGCCAGTGACTCAGTGTTGAAAGGCGAGGTCCAATAGATAACTGGTGTCAACTGTAAACTGACACATCTCAGAAAATGAGGAACTATATAAATACAAGCAGCTATCGGCCTTCCAGCTTCCTCCATGACTCTGTTGGGCAGACAGAACCTCTCTCAGAAAACCCTGCCTGCTGCCAGAAAGCGAAATTCACTCACAAAATATTGGCTCAAAGGGAACATGAGCCCCTTCCTCACAGGACATCAAGCAAGTGGGTCTCAATACTTTCTTGTGAAAACAGAGTTTTATAGTCAAGCAAAAATAAGACAACTGCAATTTTAAGAGCATTTCCCCTAGCTGCGAAGTATACAATAAGCCTTTCAAGCTAGTTTTGAAACTCTATTTTACTTTTGTCAAATCTCAGTTGGAATATTTTGTCCAGAGAAGGGTGACCCATGTAGTCTTAAGGTCTGAAAACCAAGCCCTATTAGGAATGGCTCGGGGAGCTGGTTATAGTTGACCTGGAGAAGAGGAGGCTGAGAGGGAACATGATCATCTTGTTGGGAACTTTGAGGTGATGTCACATTGAGGAGGGGACAAGCTTGTTTTCTGCTTCTTGAGACTAGGACAGAAAGCAAAGGATTCAAATTGCAGGAAAAGAGATCCCAATTAAACATTAGGAAGAACTTCCTGAGAGTAAGAGCTGTTCAGCAATGGAATATGCTTTTGCCTTGGAGAGTGGTGGAGTCTCCTTCTATGGAAGTTTTTAAATAGAGACTGGGTCTTTTGGGAGTGCTTTGCATATCTCTGTGGGGCAGGGGGTTGGATTGGGTGGCCTTGAGGATTTCTTCAAAATCTATGATTGTCTTTTGCCTTGGTCTTTAAGGATTGCTCAGGTCTCTGTGCAAAAGGGAATGCACCATGAGAAGGACCTTGGATCTTCCTACAAATAATGATCAACATTATAACAAAGGAAATGACAGAAGGGAGTCTATTGGGTCTCCAGGTGGAGAAGTGGGGACCACAGGCAGGGTTTTCTAACTGGAAATTCAGCATCGCCGGAGTATCCATACTTTTTAAGTGGAGGGCCAGTTCACGGTCTCTCAGCCTGTTGGGGGCCAATGAATAGTTTGAAAAAGGCATTAACACATTCCTATGCACACTGCATTTGTCTTATTTGTAGTGCCAAAAAAACCCCCATAAAAGAACAATACAATATATAACACCGACCAATTTTAACCTATGTAAACATACCAGTCTTTCAATGTGAAGTGTGGGCCTGTTTTTGGCTGATGAGTGAGTGAGTCAAGTTAATTAGGATTGTTTTTGTTGTGTGTCTTCAAGTCGTTTCAAACAGTGGCATTTACTGCCTCAGAGTCTAGTGGAGCGTCCTTCTCTGGAGGTTTTTCAGCAGAGGCAGCATGACCCTCTGTCGGGAGGGCTTTGATTGTGGCAGGGGGGCTCATAGTTGCCACCTGGCTCTCCCCTTTTCTTCCCAAGGGAGGAGCTGTGGCGAAGGGCAGCCCTTCTGGAAAATGCAGGGTGGCAACACAGGATGAAGGTGGGGCAGAGAAAGGAGGGAGGGAGGTGTAGTGAACTACATGTTATGGGGTAAAATTTAAAAGTAAATGTTAATGTTGGAACATGGCCTATGTTGCAGGGTTGGGGTAAGACCAGCCATTCAGTGATTCTTCAAACAAAATTAAGCTGAATTCTTCTATGTATAAAGAGTCATAAGGAAGAAAGTTGTCATGAAACAATCTTATATTCAATGAAGACACTAATATACAAATGTAACCAACAAGCTTTTGTGACAGACATCTATAAATAAACTCAGTTAATGTGAAGTTGTGTATGAAGACTGTTTTGCAAAACACTGAATAAATAAATAAATAAATAAATAAATAAAGAGTCCCAGAGGAGTCCCGGCAGATTTCAACAGAGAACTGCTTAAGCTACTGGTTTGAATTGGTGACAGTGGAGAGATATAAAGGAAAGGATCTTTCCCTCTCACTTAGTCTGAAGATATTTTATGTGCAGTGGACTTCACAGAGGGAAGCCAGGCAGGTGCACAATCTCCAGGGCCTGCTCTTCCTGGCTATGCAGCAGCAGTGGTGGCGGCAGCAGGAGCAAGCTCCTGGGGCAAGCAAGGCGATTGGGAAGCCTTCCTTTTCAAAGAAATAAAGAAAAAGTTGCATGGAAGAGAGAGAGAGACAAGGGGC
>NW_026845477.1:287903696-287916182 GCF_025583915.1 Anolis sagrei ordinatus | reverse complement strand
AAAAGTTTTCCTGGCAAGATTTATTCCAAGAAGATTTGTAGATATTCAAACCCTTGTCTTTTAGAGTCTAAGAGTGCATCTACACTGTGGAAATATGCAGTTTGACACTATGTAATGGAATATGGGAGTTGTAGCTTTACAAGAATAGAATAATAGAATCATAGAGTTGGAAGAGACTTCATGGGCCATCCAGTCCAACCCCCTGCCAAGAAGCAGGAAAATCACATTCAAAGCACCCCCGACCCTGTTTAAGATCTTTAGCTTTCTCTGCCAAATAGTTCTGTTGCCCCACCAAACTACACATCCCACAATTTTACAACATTATGTGCTTCTTTAGTATTACTTGTGTTTTTTTGGGGGGGTGGGGGGGTGGGAATCCATTATTATTCCGTTTACACTTTTCATTTAAATCCAGCAGTGCTTTGGTAAACCTTTTCCTATTAACCACAATGCAGGCAGTCCCCAAGTTATGAACAGGATAGGTTCTGTAGGTTTGTTCTTAAGTTGGTTTTCTCTGTAAGTTAGAACAGGCGCATTTTAAAACTGTAACTCCATGAGGATGCATGAAGAACACATGTTAGAGCTGAGGATGAGGGAATCCAAGAGTTAACAAGACACAGTCCTTCCATTTCAACCAAACTTATGGCCACAGACCTAAAGCAGTTTCCCAAATATCAAAAAGGGGATAACATAGAGGCATTTCTTGCCAGTTTTGAAAGAATGTGTCAAGATTTTGAGGTACAAGAAGGGAGGAAAATGGCATAGCAGCTTTGAAAGCCAAAAAAACAGTGGCCAAGAGAGTCGCCAAAGAGGCTGCTGTAGCTGCTGGAGGAGCCAAGAAAGCAGTGGTTAAAAGCCCCAAGAGGTCCAAAATCACCTCAGCTTCTAAGAAGAAACTACAGGAGAGGGAGAGAGAAAGAAAAGCAGAGGAGGCTCGTGGCCATCCTTTGAGGAAGGAAACCGTCCCTCAAAGACAGTGGCGAGTCACCGAAAGAAGATGGAAGACGCTGAAAAAGAAGAAGAGGTGGCGAGAAGAAGCCCAAAGACCATCTAAAAGGGACATTGTTGTACAATACATTTTCCCTGTTTTATGTGGTAAAATTAGGTACCTCGGCATATACTCGAGTATATATGGTATATACTCTTGAAACCATCACGCTTATGTAACTTGAAGGATACAAATAAACAAACAGTTACTGTTTCGCCCTTAAGCAGTGTCTCACTCTCAATCTCTAAACCTCAACTTAAATGAACACAAAAGGTGGCAGCAGAATTGAACATCCTTTATATTTATTGGTGGGATATCTGCACAGGCTGGCAGCCTGACCCTTTCACAAGTCTACAATGCCAGATAATTCATTTCAAAGCAGATAATCTGGATTTTATATGGCAGTGTAGAAGGGGCTCCTTGTGAGGCTTGACTCGGAGTTGAGGCTCTTTTGTCATCCCTACTCTTGTGTTTTAGTCTGACCTTATATTGCTGATCAGTCCTTTATATTTTAGACTGCATCCTGATGTGGGTTCACTGCTCTTGCCACTGAAAAAAACTGAGATGGAAGTTACAGGGATCTTGACTGGTTGGAATCACATTCAGTGGCTAATTATCTCTCATTTCTCCACTTTTCTCACCATATTTCTTTTATCTCTTCTTTCCAGGTTACTAAACAACCCAGGGATACCACCCCTAAGGAATTGCTCATTGCATTGGATTATATAAAACTACAAAGCACAGAATGGAAGGCATCCAATCCAGCTTTCCTAACTGCTCATCTAGGACTATGGAATCGGGTGTTTCCATATTCTACTCATCCCTGCTTCACAGCAGCAAATGGGCCCAGAGGAAAAAAACAAAACAAAACAAAAAATACTCCAACCTGAAACTTAATGAGGTCTACAGATCTGATGGAATGTTACAGATAAAGTTGCAATGGTTACCCCTGGGTGTATGGTTTTTGTGGATTAATCTACAGAATAACTTCCTTAAAGAAGCAACATCTACATGTTTCGGCTGACAGGTATGGTGATTTTAATTGTTTGTATGTGGGTGTATGTTATATTGTGTCTTACAGCTTCCCATATAGACTACTGCAATGCGCTCTATGTGGGGCTGCCTTTGAAGACTGTTTGAAAGTTCCAAATGGTCCAAAGGGCGGCAGCCAGGTTGCTAACAGGAGCAGCACTCAGGGAGCACACAACTCCTCTGTTGCGTCAGCTCCACTGGCTGCCAGTCTGCTACCGGGCACAATTCAAAATGGTGGCTTTAACCTATAAAGCCCTAAATGGTTCTGGCCCAGCTTACCTGTCCAAATGAATTTCCCCTTATGAACCATCTAGGATCATCTGGGGAGGTCCTGCTCTCGGTCCCGCCTCCATCTCAGGGAACGAGATAAGGGCGTTCCCTTGGCTGTGGGACACACTTCCTAGGGATATTAGATCAGCCCCCTCCCTCTTAACATTTTGCAAAAAGGTTAAAACCTGGCTTTTTGAGCAGGGATTTGCAAATGCAGTGTAACAGGCAATGATAGACCACGGAATGACTGACGATGCGATTGAATAGTGATTTCTGTAAGGAGATGCTCAGTATTTATGTTTTTTATTGACTTTTTATGTACCTATATTTTATATGCTAATGTTTTAATTGTGTTTTATATGGTGGGGGCATATAAAATTGTGCCAAATGTAAACCGCCTTGAGTCGCCTTCATTTATTTATTTATAAATGCGATAAATAAATAAATAAATAGGCAAACTTTAGCCCTCCAGATGTTTTGGACTTCAACTTCCACAATTCCTAACAGCCAGTAAGCTGGCAGGGAATTCTGGGAGTTCAAATCCAAAACTCCTGGAGGGCCAAAGTTTTCCCATGCCTGCCAAAAGCCCAACATGAGTCAACAGCCTAATGTAGAAGCTAAAAAACCAATGTATTTGTGGGCTGCCTCCAAGATTCTAGTATCTAGGTCAGTGGCTCTCAACCCAGATGTTTTGAGCTTCATATCCCAGAAATCCTAACAGCTGGGAAACTGTCTGGGATTTCTGGGAGTTGTAGGCCAAAACCCACAGATTGAGAACCACTGGTTTAGGTCAAAGTGTATTCCCACTCTGTTCCGGTTTAGTCAAACCACACCTGGAATACTGTCATCAGTTCTGGGCACCACTATTGAAGAAAGATATGGCTAAACTGGAATATATCCAGGGCAGGGCAGCCATGATGGTCAAAGTTATAGGGATTAAGCTTTATAGTCAATTATTTAGGGAGCTAGTGATATTTATATTGGAAAAAGAAGACAGAGGCTGTGTCTATCCTGTAGAAGTTTGACACCTCTTTAACCACCAAGGCTCAATGCTATGGAATAATGGGAGATGTAGTTTGGTGAGACAACAGCATTCTTTGGCAGAAAAGGCTAAAGCATTATTTTTTAATTGTACTTGATTTGTAAGGTTGTGGCGGAACTACAAATCACATCATGCCAGGTTAACCCCAAAAAACTTAAAAGTTTGTTACGTTGAGCAAGTTTGCTTAGATGCATCATTTGTGGGGTTCAGTGTGTAGAGTACTGGCTGTAGAGTAAACTACAACTCCCTCTGGCTGTAGGGCAAACTACAACTCCCACTATGGTGAGTCAGTCCCCTCAAACCCTCCAGTAGGTTGAGTTAGTCATGGGGGTTCTGGGTGCCAAGTTTGGTCCAAGTCCATCATCAGTGGAGGTCACAGTTTCTCTGGTTGTGGACAAACCAGAACTCCCAGAAAGGAGGCTCAGTTCCTACCAATCAACCCCCCCCCCCATAAAATCTCAGATGAAATTGTCCCTGTACGAAAGCCTTCACTTGGGGGATGGGCAGTATGGCATTTGTGGAGGACATTGGCAGGCTCTTGGACATGTTCATGGCACTCACTATACCTTCAGTGTCATTGTTGGGAGGGCCATTGGTGACTCCTGAGTAGTGGGAGCTAGAGCTGTTTGTGGAAGTGGGAGCTTGTCTGCGTAAGTGGACACCCAGCCACATACACATATACATACATAGATAGATGAGATTCACAGTGAGTAATGGTGGAGGTCATGGGTGGTGGGTTCACGGGTGACAGGAAAGAGGGAAAAGATTTGTTAGAATGTTGCAATGTACCTGTTTGACTAGTTAATGCAATTTGTGCTTATGCTTGTCACTTATATACAATAACAAATTAAAACATGAAGAAACATAACCATCAATGCAATAAATATAAAGTAAATGGACACCACAGTTTATATCTGCTTTATATTTACTGTCTTGGGGTTTTGGATTTTTTAAAAATTTCTGTTTGGATTAATTTGTTTTACTATTGTATTCCATAGTGTTATTGTTGTAGTAGAGCCTGTGAGTAATGTTACAAACAGTAGTATGTGTGCCAGAAAGGGGAAAAGGGCTACTCTGGAGCAGGAATCTGATGACAAGCAGCAGAGAAAGAGGATCCGAGACATATTTACAGCACCTACAGATGAGGAGTCATTTGAGGGATTCTTTGGGGATGATGGGTCAATGAGTGAAGGAGAAGAAGGAGACCCCATGGATTTGACTAAGATAGGAAACATGCAAGCTATTTGTGAGGAGCCAACAACTAGTGATACCTTTATGGAGTTTTCTGGGGGTGAAGACTGGCAATCTGGGGATCCAACTGAGTCTTGGGGGGACCTAAATCTTGACAGGAGATGGAGGAATTGGAGGGAAGGACAACGGAATTCACGTGAAGAGCTGGGAGCAGCTGCGGGGGATAATGATGGGGCGGTGGTCAGTTCATCTTCTGATGATGATTTGTAAGTAAAAGTGGGTTCAGGGGTGATGGGTCCTTGCAGAAGGCAAGGCGTTGATGACCGTTCGTGTGTTGGGTGCTGTGTATTGGAAAGGATTCTTGTAGACTTGTTGCTGCCTGTTCCGTGTTCGGCGTTGGTTTAGAATCTGCAGTTTGGATCTCCTCATCATTTGTTGTTATTGACCCGGATTGGCTTCTCACGAATGTGAACTTCCTGGACCTGGACCAGTTTAGCTAAAGACGCTGCTTCTGCAGACATTGGAGCAGCGCTGTTTCGGATTTCTCCCACTTTGACCCTGGACTTTGGCTGACGAGGCTTCTCTTCCTGTGACCCCTCCTTTTTGTTAACCAGTTGTGTACTGTGCCTTTTGTTTTGCCTCAGGTCACTTTGTTTGATTCGCTTTTTTAATCCAGTTAATCTGGATTATATTTCTGTTAACCTTTTTTGGACCAGGTCTGGTTTGTTTCTTGAGTTTTGGCCAGTGACACTGCATTTAAGTACCTCTGTGTCCCCTTTCCTTTGTTTTAATAAACTCTGTTTTGAAGCCACTTTTGAGTTTGGCCCTTTAAGGTGTCTGTGATTCCAACAGTTATACTATATGTATGCTTTAGGTTTGAGGCATTGGTGGTTGTACTTCTGTCTGTATTTCTGTTTTGAAGCCACTTTTGAGTTTGGCCCTTTAAGGTGTCTGTGATTCCAACATTTATACTATATGTATGCTTTAGGTTTGAGGCATTGGTGGTTGTACTTCTGTCTGGATTAATTATATAATTGTAAGAAAAAGAAAGAAATTCACGCCTGAAAAGAGTTATGATAGGGAAAAGGTGTATCCACTGAAGTTTTATCACCAATCCTTGTTTTTCAAAATCCAATTATCGCAGGGACTGAAAGTGAGGTGAAATCTTCTGAAGCACAGACATCAAAACAAACACCACATGAGTGTTAACCCTTTCCTATGCTTTCCAAAGTGCAAATTACAGATAGATAGATAGATAGATAGATAGATAGATAGATAGATAGATAGATAGATAGATAGAGATACAGATACACACACATACATATACAGCCATGGCTAGAGTTACACTTTTTAAAAGTACCTGTTCTGACTTACAAACAAATTCAACTTAAGAAAAAACCTACAGAACATATGTTGTTCATGATATGGGGATTGGCTGAACTTATTGTCCAAAGACATACAAAAGTCTATTTAATTAAAACAGTTGCAACCATATCCACATAAAACTTGGGAGGGAAATCATCAGATGCCAAACCCTTTAATGACAGCAATACTTCACTGATGCTGAAGTGAGGCCAGTGCTGGCCTCAATGGGACCTCCCAAGAAAGGAGGCTCCTCAAGTGAGGTGCCCCCAGAGGTGGCCCTAGGTAATTTTCAATGGTAAGCAAACAGTATTTTGCCCCCCCCCCCCAACAATCACTGATTGTTCGTCGTGGGAGTTCTGTGTGCCATATTTGGTTCAATTCCATCATTGGTGGAGTTCAGAATGCTCTTTGATTGTAGGTGAACTATACATCCCAGTAACTACAACTCGCATATGTCAAGGTCTATTTTTCCCAAGAGCGCCTCAAGAGCGCCCCTGGGCAAAATCAACTATACTGCAAATGCTTACTTTGCGTAATAGGTTGAGCCGCCCCTGCGTGCCCCAGCAGACAAGACCCTTCCCAGTGTGTTCCCAGAAGGCATTGCCCCCACTAGTGGGATACAAAGTTAGGCCCCTCCAACAGAACTGAAGCCTTGGGCAGGGGGTCTCCTTCAAGCACCCAGGTCCCCAGGGATTCAACCACAATCTGCATTCTCCTTACCTTCCTCTGCTTTTGGGCAGTCCTCATTGAGGCCAAATGCCTGGGGAGTGAGCAAAAGAAGAAGAGCAGCACACACTGCAGTCCACCATCTCAGATCCATGGCAGGAGAGGGTTCCCTGCAGGAGGAGATAAAAAGACACCCCATGAGCCACCAGAATAGAATAGAATAACTTTATTGTCATTGTACATATATCACAAAACAACACACCCATTTCTCCACACCCCAACCACCACTGTACGGCCCCCAATGCCACATCAATGCAAAATGGTGGAGTTCAGCTCTAGGATCAAAGCTCTCTCTCAATCTGCTTGTCCTTGTCTTTGTCACCCTGTACCATCTGCCAGGTGGCAATAATTCAAAAAAAGAATATGCTGGGTGAAATGGATACTTAAGAATGCTCTGAGCTTTCTGAAGGCTGTGGGACCTATAAAGTTCTTCCAAAGAGGGGAGAAATTGGGTAACCAAAAATTCTCTGTGCAGTAGGGGTGACCCTTTGGAGCACCTTCCTATCTGCTACTGTGCAGTTACCAAACCATGAGGAGATGCAGTAGGTTAGGACATTCTCTATAGCACAGCAATAGAAAGTCACTAGCAGTTTTTCATTCAGTTGTTGGTTCCTTAGAAGTCTTACATAGTAATTCTCTGCTGGACCCTCTTCACCAATGCTGCCTAGTCAGATCCTCCTTAAAAGTGACACCCAGGAAATGAAAACTTGCCACCCGCTCCACTTGATGTCATTCTAAGCCTTTTTTGGATGAGATCTTTCAAAACCTTTTTAGAATCATAGAGTTGGAAGAGTTGTATTGACATGGGCTACCCAGTCAATACAATACAACACAAAACTTTATTATTGTCACTGACCAGCACCCAGTCCAGCCCAGGGCTAGAAGCAGGAAAATCACACTCAAAGCACCCACAGATGGCCATCCAGCCTCTGTTTAAAAGCCTCCAAAGAAGGAGCCTCCACCACACTCTGGGGCAGAGAGTTCCACTGCTGAACAGCTCTCACAGCCAGGAAGTTCTTTCTAATGTTCAGGTGGAATCTCTTTTCCTGTAGTTTGAAGCCATTGGCCCGAATCTCCATGGATGAGTTCTTCCTTACTGCTGCTCAGCAGCATTTCTGTCCATGTTACTGACCAGTGGGTGGGTGGGGGGGCAAGATAAGCCCCTGGCTCGGCTTTCCATGGCCACTACTTTTTATAAAACCCGGTTTCTGCCTCCTGCAGAATTCTGGGGTTCGTGGTTCAGGGAGGAGCCTTTAAAAGCCTCACTAAACTACAAATCCCAGAATTCGACAAGAGGCAGAAACCAGATTTTAAGTGGATTTTTCTCTAGTGGATGAAGTGGATGAGGCGAAGCGGCAGAAGCTACTCCACCCCAATCTGGCCACACTATGGAGCCGCACCTCCCACAGGCAGACTTTCCCCAAGGTGTTCCCTACAAACGGGATTCCGGGAGTCGCGTAAAAGTGATGCACTTCACAAAGGGAGCAAGTTAAATGTCTTCCCTTGGAAAGGATCGGGCGCCCTGCATTTCCCAAACCCTCCTCTGCCTCCCGAAGATTTTGGAAAGAAAGGAACCTCCTTCCTTTCTTTCCAAAATCTTCGGGAGGCAGAGAAGGGTTTGGGAAATGCAGGGGGAGTGAAGCAGGTGGAGGGAGAGGAGAGCCGGCGGTCCCTCTTCTTCCATGGGGTTTTGCAAGAGGGGAAGTTGGGCTACACCCCTCTTTATTTCCATGTTTTTGTTTGTTTGTCTGTCTGTCCCATGGGCACCTATCCCAAAAGTGCCACTAACTCTTCTCCTTTCGCCCGCTTCTCCCTTCAAGGGGTTCTTAGCTCTGGCCTGGAAGGGGATTCGAGAAAGAAAGAAAAAAGGAAAGAAAGAATTAAAAAAAGAAAGAAAGAAAAGGAAAGGAAAGGAAAAAAAATATTGCTAGATAGAATAGATAGATTAGATTAGATTACATAGATTAGGTAGATTAGATAGATGGACTAGATTAGATAGTTTAGATAGATTAAATAGATAGATTAGATAGATAGAATAGATAGATTAGATTAGATAGATTAGGTAGATTAGATAGATTGATTAGATTAGATAGTTTAGATAGATAGATTAGATAGATAGAATAGATAGATTAGATTAGATAGATTAGGTAGATTAGATAGATAGATTAGATTAGATAGTTTAGATAGATAGATAGATTAGAGAGATGGATGGATGTAGGGAGAGGAGAGCCGGTTCCTCATATTTCGAGAGAGAGAAAGACAGACAAACAGAGGTATGGGCAAACCCAGGCCCGGAGCCAGATGCGGTCCCTTGGGCTCTTTTTCTCAGTCTCTCGCTCCATCCTTTCCTTCCTTATTTCTCTCTTCCCTTCCTCCTTCCATCCTTCCTCCCTCCTTCCTCCCTCTTTCTCCTCTCCTTCCTTCCTTCCCCTTTCCTCCTTCCTTCCTCTCTTTCCTCCCTCTTCCTTCCTTCCTTCCTTCCTTCCACCCTTCCACCCTTCCTTACTTCTCTTTTTCCTTCCTCTTTTCCTCCTGGGGGATGTTTAGCTGGGAGAAGAGAAGGTTGAGAGGGAACATGAGAACCATGTTTCAAGATTTAAAAGGATGGAGAGGGGGGAGGAGTGGGGCGGAAACTGTCTTTCCGCTAGAGACCAGGTCACAAGAGGGCACTGGTTTATTTGTTTATTTATTTACTTTACTTTACTTATATACCGCTGTTCTCAGCCCGGGGGCGACTCACAGCGGTGTACAACATAGGAACAGCAAAATTCAAGACACAGTATAAAAACAATTCACAATCCAGCATTATACAAAAACATCATCATTACTACGAAAACCATTCAGCGTGGTCTCATCCTCCAACCCACAATCCAATATCATTTTCTAATGGCAGAGGGAGAGGTTCAACTGAAAAGCTTAGGAAGAACTTCCTGAAAGTAAGAGCTGTTGCAGATTGGCATAGGCTGCCTGGGGGCCCTTCCACAAAGCCCTATATCCCGGCAGAAAACGATCTGAGTGTGGACTCAGATAACCCAGTTCAAAGCCGATATTGTGGGTTTTTCTGCCTTGATATTCTAGGGTACAGGGCTGTGTGGAAGGGCCCTGGGCATGTGGCATGTGAGCCTCCTTCTCGGGAGGCTTTTCCGCAGAGGCTGTCTATCGGGAGTGCTTTGATTATGCCTCCTTGCATGGCAGGGGGTTGGACTGGATGGCCCCTGGGGATCTCTTCCAAATCTAGGATTCTATATCACGAGGAGACAATACCGGGTCTAATGGATACACGGTTCCTCTCCTGTCCACCAGCTCATCCTGACCCATGCTAACCTTGGCTTTTGGGATCCAAACTTTCCTTCGCTTTCTGAAAGAGAAGACGAAGGGGAGGAAAGGGCAGGGAGGGGGCTTGCGGAGAACCCGTTCTTCCCAGCCCGCCCACCCACCCCGCTCCTGCCTATCCATGCGGCCCCCCAAGTTAGAAAGTTTGCCTATGCCTGAAGGGGGGAGGGGAGAAAGAAGAGGAAGGTGGAGGGAGAGGAGAGCCGGTCTCCGCTTTTCTTCCACGCGGTTGGACAGAAAAAGGAAAGGACTGGCCAAGAAGCGGAGCCACCCCCCTCCCCCCCCCCTCTTTCTTTCCGTGGACTTTTTTGCCCCTCGGCATCCACCAGTGCCCCTCCTTGCCCCCCTCAAAGGCCCATCGGGCTGGAAAGTACGGCGAGGAACAGGAAAGGAAGAGGAGAGAGGAGAGACTCCCCTCCTTCCGCCGGCTGCCCTGGGAGCGGGTGCGGATCTGGGTTCGGCTTTGGTAACCCCCACCCCACTCCACGCACACGTACTTGTCTCGCGTGCCTCCTCGATGCTCCTCCGAACGCTCAGGAACAGATGCCTCGGCTTCCTCTACGCGTCCGAGACAGGCAAAACTTAAAAGTTAAATCAAGTGGGAAGACTCGACTTTTCCAAGGCGTCCTAAGGCCTCCCTCCCCGCCAGAGCCGGTTTATCAATTACTCGAAGTAAGCTGTACACTTTTTTTTGGCCAGGGGCGCCGCGCAGAGCCGCCTCTGTAAATGCCCCTCTCTCTGCCTCCCTCTCCTTCTTGAAGGCGACACGAGACGGGGCACTCCGCCGCCTCCCTTCTGGTTCCGCGCATGCGCCCCACAGTTGGATGGGAAAGGAGGGCTTCTCTGCTTCCCTCCACTCAGTGGGTGCGCACGTGAGGAGAGCTGCTGCTCTTTCTCTCTCCTGCGCCTTCCCCGCGCTGCCTCAGGGCGATGAAGCCGAGCTCCCTCTGAAGGTGGTGCTGCTGCCTCCTCCAGGCATCAGGTGCCTTCCTGCTGTGCTCCCAAAGAGTGACTTGGAGGAAAGCAGCCCACCCGGGCCGTCTCAGTGGGTTAGTCACTCGTCTCAGTGGGTTAGTCACTCGCTGCTCGTGGGGGGGGGGGCTCATCAGCCCAAGAGGGATGCGCCACCTCCAAAGGGCTCCATTGTGGACCCCAGAGAGGAGACAGCAGGCAGGTGCCCCGGGGAAGGAGGGAAAGAGGGGCGCTCTGTTCATGCTTTGCCTTTGAGTGCTTCTACACCAGGCATGGGCCAACTTCAGGCCCCACTTCCATATAAAACCCCCGGAGGGCCCAAGTTGGCCCATGCCTGAACTACACTATGGAATGAATGCAGTGCCACACTTTCAACTGCCCTGACTCAGTGCTGTGCTATCCTGGGAGCTGTAGTTTGCTGGGCTTTGGCAGAGAAGGCATTGTGGGGGTCCTTCCACACAGCTGAATAAAATCCCACATTTTCCGCTTTGAACTGGAATATATGGCAGTGTGGACTCAGATAACCCAGTTCAAAGCAGACATTGTGGGATTTTCTGCCTTGATATTCTGGGTTATATGGCTGTGTGGAAGGGCCCTAAAACAACAACCCCCAGAATTCCCTAGCATTGAGCCCTGGTAGTTAAAGGGATGTTAAACTACAATGCAAACTGTGAAGACATCCATATTATCTGAAGAAATCCAGATTATCCTCTTTGGCCTGGATTATATGGCAGTGTAGAAGGAGGTTTGGGGCTCTTCTGCACAACTGTATAATCCATAATATCAAGGCACATAATCCATATTATCTGCTTTGAACTGGATTATCACAGGGCCCTTCCAGGCAGACCTTATATCCCAGGATCTGATCCCAGGTTTTCAGTTTATCCCAGATGATCTGGCAGTGCAGACTCATATAATCCAGTTTAAAGCAGAAAATCTGGGATCAGATCCTAGGATATAGGACCTGTCAGGGACCTTCCACACAAACATATAACCCAGAATATCAAGGCAGAAAATCCCACAATATCTGCTTTGAACTGGGTTATCTGAGTCCACAATCAGATAATGTGGGTTTTTCTGCATTCATATTCTGAGATATAGGGCTATGTGGAAGGGCCCTGAGTCTACAGTGCCATATAATTCAGTTCAAAGCAGAGAATCTGGATACAGCTGTGTAGAAGAGGTTTTGGATCGACACTGCCCTATAACCCAGGATCTGAACCCAGATTATTTTCTTATCCCAGATTAATAAATAAAGATTATTATTATTATCTGGCAGTGTTTAACCCAGTTTAAAGCAAATAATCTCAGTTCAGATCCTGGGATATAAGGCAGTGAAGAAAGGGTTTTCAGCCCCATCTACGCTGCCATATAAAATACGGATTCTCTGCTTTGAACTGGATTATATGGCAGTGTGAACTCAGATAACCCAGTTCAAAGAAGATAATGTGGATTATCTGCCTTGTTATTCTGGGTTGCATGGCAATGTGGAAGGGCCCTTTGATACCTGATGAATTGCACTTTGTTATTTGTGCCTTAGGGTACCCATAAATCGGAAATGACTTAA